>JAQFVV010006249.1:2846421-3511421 GCA_028023455.1 Epiperipatus broadwayi | reverse complement strand
GCAATAATGATGATTTCCACATTTTATGTATACACACATTAAATTTTACAAGATTATAATGTAAATTTGTTCAAATATTGTGCATGTTAATTTTGCATTTTAAATCACATTCTGTTTTTGATTTTTAAAAACGAACGTAATCAATTATTAATCATTTAGTGTCCACAAGTTTATTTTTAAAAGGTGAGTAATAGCAGTGGGCACAATTAAATTTGACAATTAAAAATTAAAATCTGATTTTTAATTGTAATTAACAATTAAAAAATTACTTACGGAGACTTGAAATTAATGTGATGTGAAATTTGATTTTTAAACGGAATTGAAAATTAAAAAATTTAAGACAAAAATAAGAATTTAATTTTTAGTTGTTAGTTTCATAAACAATTAATAAAATAATCATCTCAAAGATTAATTACTAATTATGTTGTCACCAGAAAACCATTGACACAACATGAGTGTGAAGTTGGCACTAGTTGTATTTTCTCATGTGAAAAATCTGATTTTTTTTACCAGTTTGCAAACGTTTTTGGCAAATAGCGATAATAATTAAAACGTGTATAAAAAATGTAAATTACTGTACTGTAAATTATGCATAAAAATATATTATTTTGAATAAAATTAAACATTATAGTTAAAAAAAGTTTGTCTTGTATCAATTTTTTTCAAATTAGAAATTTTTTATTAGTCATATTTTATTTCCTTATTTTTTTTTTGCACGAATTTTAAAGTAATTTTACGTTGGTGCTTTGTTTTTATGCGAATTTTGAAAAATCACAGGCCGCATCATGTGAGTTACGTCTATTTTTGCGTAATTTTGTTTGTGCATGTTTTATGAGGAACCTGTCTATCGCGTAAAACGAGACCCAGGTATATATATATAATGAGCATGCTAATAGCTCTAAACAAGCTTTTTTGATAAATGCCACAAGAGAAAGCATTTAAAATCTCTATCTAGAATTATCCTTATCCCCAAGCTGGTTTTGAGCTAATGACCCTTGTCAGTGAGGCCCTAAGAAATTCAGACATTAGATCTAAAATACAAACTCAATCCCAGCATTTATCTAATACTTAATTATTAAGTAGAAAACCTGAAATTTTCAGACATCTGTATGTCTTCAAATCCAGTTATCAAACATAAATAGCCACATGGGACTGAACAAAATCCAGACACCATATATTAATAGCCTTAGCAATATAACATCATCAAAGCATAAAAAGCCAAACTATAATAGTAAGAAAAACCAAGTTACACATCATATGTCTTACTTAGCTTATATTTACAAATGTAATAGAGATAATTGTAGACAGAGAATTTAATTGCTTTCTCTTGTGGCATTTATCAAAAAAGTTTGCTTAGAACTATTAGCAAAGCATTTAAAATCTCTCTCTACAGTTATCTCTATTACATTTGTAAATATATGTTAATTAAGTCACACAATGTATGACTTGGTTTTTCATACTATTATATGTATATATATATATATAAACAAAACAAGTTATAAATTTCGTAACTTGCTATAGCTTGCATTTTATGATCACTAGATGGGGCTTTACCAATAGCCCACTATCAAGCTTTGTTTACATATATGCTGAGAAAGATAGAATTCAACTTCTCTTTCAAATTGTCTCCAACCTTTAGACCATGGTTTTGAGCTAGTTGTCTCATGTCAGTAAAGGGTAGGAAGACTAGAAACTAGATCTAAAGACCAATTCTATAATCAGCATTTATGAAACTCATTTCTCAGGCTGATAGAAACGAGTTTCATAAATGTTGATTATAGAGTTAGTGTTTAGATCTAGTTTCTAGTCTTCCTAACCTTTACTGATGTGAGCCAACTAGCTCGAAACCATGGTTTAAAGGTTGGAGACAATTTGAAAGAGATATTGAATTCTATCTCTCTCAGCGTTAATGTAAACAAAGCTTGATAGTGAGCTATTGGTAAAGCTCCATCTAGTGATCATATATATATATATATATATATATATATATATATATATATATATATATATATATATATATATATATATATATTGTGAAGAAGTAAATATTCTTTAATATTTGAGAATAAAACTAAAAAGTCTCATGAATGGCAATATTTTCTTCTATGGAAATTGAATGAACCCAAATGTAAAAGAAAACTAATAAAGACTGTCGAAATGTAAAGGGTAAAGTAAATGCCATTCACCGAGTAGCTTGAAGATTTAGGTAATCATGAATATAACAAAAATATTATAACTGAGCATGGCTAGTTCACCTCATAGATTTGGATAACCATATATAATAAATAAAATCACAAACCAAGTGGTTCTATCCACTTTTGCATTATATGTCTGAGCACTCATAAATATATTACATAAACGTTATAGTTAAGCAACTAAATATATAACTAAAATAGACAAATAAATATCTGAATTATAAATGATTCTATGGCAGTTTAAATTTATATTTACAATGGATACATTAAAGTGTCAGTGGTCCATAGAATGAATATCTTGCTTGGCAACGAAAATACAATTTAATAAATGATAATTCACTTTATGATAAAATATAGTATGGGATGTACTATGCATTATTATTATTATTATTTTTTATGTGTCATAGCATCGGCCAGGACGTGAACCCACAACCCGGGCAACTGCCAGCAAGTGCAAGGCAGTCGCGCTGACCTCTCGACCATTATAAAATAAATGATGGAATAAAATAACTTTATAATGATTGATGCAATAGGAAAATCAAAGGATTTAGGTTATAAGATAATGTAAATTTATTGAAATAAGCATTAACTCATTGAGGTGGATAAAATAAAGATCATAATTCTAATTTACCAACTGCATCATATCCTATCGCACAACTTATAAATTACTGACCCTTGTCTTTTCTTTTTAGATGTATATTTAAATTATGAAGCATACATGGTTAAGATAAATAATTCTTTATACTAAGTTATAAAGTTTTAATAATATTATTATATTTTTAAAAATATATATATTTCTCATATTTTTTAAATGATAACAAATGCCATGTAAGTTAAACTAATAGAAATTATTAATAAAAAAACTTTAATAAATGTTTAATTATCATTATGCTTTTTTAAACCAATTTCTTTGTAAAGATTATCTGATGGTGTTGATTTAAAAGAATGTTTTTATTAGCATTTATTACCATAGTTTCTCATGTATATGACTGCAGCTGATGTTCCCTTATTTGGTGATATTTTCTTTGGTACCCTTTTGACTAGAAAAACCACAAACATAGGAATCTATAAGCAATTTGAATCCTTAGATGATTAGTAATATTATTCCTATTGACATTATAATCCAAGGTGAATTCAATTATCTTTATGGGATCAGCATAGAATTTGTGATATCCATTCATTTTAATCAGGAAGATACCACATAAAAAGGAGAAGCTTTTTCTCCCTCTCTTTAAGTTATTTGCAGTGTGTTTTTTGCTATATGTCTTGAATATACTTATAAAAAGAGTAATGTAAAATAAAGACAATTTTTTAAGCAAAAGAGAGACTGTATCTTCTTGCTAAAATTGTTTCTGTATCTATGGCAACACAAAATACTGCATTTTCTTTTTCTTTAACCACTGGCTTATGATCATGTGACTTTCTTCTAATCCTAATAAAGCATTATTATCATTTGACAATAATTTAAATAAAAATATTTCATTTCAAAATTTAATAAAAAATTGGGTCACTTATTCCAGATTTATTTAAAATATTTTATTAAACAGATAATCTTTTTATTTTATTTAGTTATTTATATACTACAAAGAAACTATAAATGGTAACATGTAAACATCACAATATATAATTAAAATTACTCCAAATCCAAAATTCAACCAGACCAATCAAGAAATAATAATAAAACACAACCAAAGGTTTCACTGCTACAAGCAGACTTCTCAAGTGTAAAGAACTATAAAAACTATACCATATATATAATATTAAACATTACCCACAAATCCATTTACCTCCCATCTACCCTTAATATTAAAAGAATTCTTAAATATGTTAATTGCTTCAGAATAATAAATTTTCAATAACAAAGATTCTTTAATTTTTCTTTTGATTTCATTCCTCTCATAGAAGACAACCTTAGCCTCATCAAAATTAATAGTGTGGTCTGTATCTTTTTCATGGACATACAAAGCAGAAACTTTATTCTTTTATTTAAACTCAAACTACTCTGACATATGTAGTCCTTCTTACAAAAACAATGGATAAAATATACTATACCAGGAATATTCCTATCAAAAATTTCCTTTGCATTATTTAATAAATTATTCAATGTAATACCAATTTTACAAGCAATTTTCTTATTTCCAAACAAATTGCTACTCCTACATACAATTTTATAAGAAGACAATTTAAATGGCAAAGAAATAAAATCATATTTTTCTTTATCCTTATTAAATAAAATACTTTTAACAAATTTATCAGAGTAGCCAACACTCAAATAATCTTTATAAAATTGATTTTTCTGAAACAAAGCTACACCACTAGAATTTATTTAATTTTTTATTCCTATAACAATAATTAATTAAAGCAGCTACTTTATGAGATACAGACTGATAGCTATCAAGTTTAATTATAGACCTTAGTTCTCTATTTTTAACAAAATGACTGCATAGTAAACAATTAGTCTTTACATTTCTAATCACCAAAAGATCTAAAAAAAAATTTTTTTTTTCCATATGTCAAAGCATCAGCCGGAAGCAAACCCATGACAACTGAAAATTTTAACTTAACAAAATTTAATCCTCCTCCTTTTAACACATATCTTATAGAAGGATCAAAACAATTAAACTCATTTACAAATTCCTTCAGTATATCATTCTCAACTACAAATAAAAAATCATCTACATATCTAACAAATAACTTTAAATATAAACAATTCTTTTTAATAATAATTTTTTCCTCCATATAATTAATATAAACTGAACATACTAAAAAAGAAATAATATAACCTATTATCCACTCTTTCTTAATTTTATAAAAATTACCTTTATAAGTAAAATACATAGAATCTTCCAATAATAAAAGCAAATCTTTAATTACCGTAATTTTATTTTTTGATAAAGAACCTTTCTTAATCAACACAGATATAAGAACATCAATACTGCTTAACCTATTAACAGACTGATACATATTTTCAATATCTAAACTGCCAAATACCCAATTATTTTCAATTTTAAAAATTATTAATCTTATCAAAAACCTCAAAAGAAGAAGAAACTGTGTAATGACCAAAATCAGCAAATTGTTTAAAAAAAATACTCAGAATTTGGATACCTGCCTTCTATGAAACTTGGAATAATTTTCACCTTCATTGGCCTTGTACTTCTCCTGCATCACTTGGTATAGAATGGTTTATTGGTTCTCTTCTCTCCAGAAATTTCTTAGCAGAGCATCTCTGTAGCCCTCAAATGTGGCAGGATTGTGAATTAAGGATTTCCACATGGTTGTGCATCCCCTTGGAGATGACTGCATGCAATGACCAGATTGCTTGGTCAGTCATCTGGTTTATCTGGAAATATTTTTCCAGGCTGTTGAGGTGTTCTATGGGAACCTCCCTAATTTGCCATGGAATACTCTGATCTTTAGGAACTGACTAACATTAGACTGAGGGGACCTTTCCTTCCCTCTTTTATAAATGGAAAAACTCACAAACTATCACTTATATCTTGAACTTATGAAAATCTTTGTAACAATATATATGGAAAGTGTCTGAGAGAAAAAAAAGCATATGATTAAATTTACCTTTGCTTTCTTCATTGTCCTCTTCAATGTCTCTTTTTTTCCTTAAAATCTCTTCAGCATGAAGTTTTCCACTTTTTAGAATGATTGATGGAGATATTATATTTGTCCAAAATACTTGAGGAATTTTAATCACTGTGGCACTAAAAGAGTTAATATTAAATGTGTGTGTGCATTCTTGTGATTATTTATGATTGTTTGGCAGAAAACATTTTATACATAGTATCTAACTATCCTTGTCTATACCATGACACAAAAATTAAAAAATACTCAGGTTGCTACCATCCAGTAACAGGAAAAATGGTGAGTATTGGCTTTTCCATCACCGTTCTTCAATGAGAGTCTGTTGGAGAGATCATTGCCTCATAGTGGGCTCTATTTATTAAAATGGCTGTTTCACCCACATATATAAAATGGTATGAAACATTGGATGCAATAAGCATAAACATATATTAAATAAAAGTAAATATATTTATTAAAAATGTATAAAAATAAAAAAAATAAAAAGAATACAAACAAGTAAAACAAATAAATAATAAAGAAATGGGAAAAAATCTTAACATATTGTAGTGGAACATGTCTTGGCCTTACATAGCAGTATACTTGATAGGCCATCTGAATGGATGAGAAAGCATCTCTAAAGTTTCCAAACTTCTAGACTCATAGCCACTTTGATGGCTTATCAAGTATAGTGCTAAGTAAGGCTAGGATCAGTTCTGTTAAAATATAAAAATCATTCTTGGGTTTTTGTTGCAGGCTTGATGGCTTCTCTATGGCTAATTATTTAAAAATAGCTTTTTTCATCACAAGTTATTGCTAGATGACTTAATTTATTTGGAATATGGTTAACTCTAAATTATACTTGAAGTTTTTTAGTTTAGAAAAACTGCCTTGATAGTGTTGTTACAGTTAGAGATATGTTAGTAGAATTCTTTGGGCCACAATATTTGGAAATACACCCTCAAGAGCAATTTCATCCATAATACAAATTCTATGTTAACTATATTTATATATTTTTTTAATTGAGACTTGTTACCAGCATGCTTTTGTATTTAACCAGGCAGGTAAAAATCTAAGCCTGACACTTTTATCAAGGCACTTCTACAGTGTATTCAAAGATAATAAGAGAATCACATGATCACCATTTCTTATGCATGCTCATAACTGTTATTAAAACATGCAAAACTCTCCATACAGTAGTGCCACTCGGTGCAAGCCAGAGCAATCAATGGATGCCAGAAACTAGTCTGGGGATATTGGATGAGTAGGCACTAAATAGGAATTTTATGCACAAACCTCTGGCATCCATTGATGACTCTGGCTTGCACTGAGTGACACTACTGTATGGAGAATTTTTGCTTGTTTTAATAATAAGAGAATTTTGATCTGTGAAAAAAAAATCAAGGTGCTGCAAACATTTTCTCAATAAAATTGTTTACTAGAATAAAGCACCCCTAATTTACTATGCCTAGGAATAACAAATTAAAAATCTAAACACTAATTCTATTATATTTGTATTTTTTAAAAGATTATTTTACAAAAGTTTATGTTGAAAGATTTTTGATTAAAGAGAAAAGAGAGAATACATGGAAACTAGTATCATCATTTATTAAATTAAATATGCTTAGTGAACTGAAGGATTTTTGATTCAAGACAAAAGAAAGAAGACTCAGACATTAGTATCATCATTCTATTAAATCAATGGGTAAACCTTGTTGAAAAAAATATGACAGTTTGAAACATTGGAGAAAATATTTGGATCACAGTTTGAATAATGATAGATCAGGTGACTGTATTTAATAATGGATCATCTTGTTGAATTATTTAGATTTGATATCCAGTTTGATGAGATTATAATAATATTTTTAAATAAGATTGAAACAACTAATTATAATTATATATTTTTAATTAACAAACCAACTTTCATCTATTATTGAGATTTTTTTCAAGAGATATAGTCTTATACATTACATGACCAATTAATTACACTCACTCCATCTATTGGACACCATTCAACTTAAACAATATTATTAACATTATACATATAAAACTATAAATAAATAAAATAAAATAAACTACATAATAAATTTTAAAACTATACAAATATATATATATATACACTTTTGAGTATTAAGCTTGTTTTTTGCATATTTTATGTAGATTTTCTGTAGTAGTGGTAACAAGAATGCCTTCAAAAAATGGAATGACATTCTCAAATTTATTAAGGAGGGTTTCAATTTATGACTGAAAGTTGCTGGGGTCCAAAAATTTTAACAAATTGTTTTATTCCTCTACTCAGAAATTAATCTTTTCTGATCATGTAATATTTTAATTTATTTAGGTTTACTATTCTTAAACAAGGCAAAACTCTTCATACAGTAGTGCCACCCTGTAGCAATCAGAGTAATCAATGAATGCCAGAAGGCTTGTGCATAAAATCCCTATCTAGTGCCTACTCATCCAATATCCCCAGACTAGTTTCTGGCTTGTGTCAGTGAAGTGCCTTGGATCTGAGAGCACTGCACCTAGATCTTAGGATCGGATCTATTCTTAAGAAGCTAAATTTTTAAATTACTGTATGTGTATTTTATATACACATAGACACATTATCCTATTACAATTAATCATTTTATGGGTATGTATTGAAACATATACAAACATACATAACACTTTTATAATTCAACTCATTTATAATTACAAATCTTGAATCTTTATCCACACTTGTTACTATTAAAATTTCTTTATTTACCTTCTCACCAATTTTAAGTATTATAAATTTATCTTTCCATTCTTTCTTATTATAGTTAATTCCTTTATTTACAACACTATTAATTTTTGATTGTAATTCAATTTTTAAATCGTTCGTTATATTCACTACTTCCACACCTACACCGGTGGTTTTTTTTAGAATATTATTTACAAACAGTACATACTTAAATCATTATTTAAAATCCTTGATTATTCATTATCAAATTTAACATTCGATAAATTTATAAAATCTTTTCTTTTTTATTCCATTCACTTATTGTAGACCTATTATTTCATCCATTTTTTAATTTTGCTTCCTTATAAAATAACCATTTCCATTTACTATCATATTTTTTTCCAAAGACTTTTTCTCACTTCAACATTATATTCAAATAAATTTTCAGATATTTTTCTTTTTAATGTACTTTTTTCCCTGTTATATTTTAAAATATTATAATTAATTTCAATATATTTTTCACTTAAAAAACAATTTAAAATTGACACTTGAATTGTATTATATAAATCTTTCTTTTTATTAATTTTCGCATTATTAATTCTGAACTTACATGACGTTGGCATTTTTCCATTTTCTTTATATTTATTTAAAAACGATAACTACTATTTCAATTCTTCAATTTTTTTTCTAAATATTCCATAACTTTTTAAAACCATTAAAATTAACTTAATTCAAATTTGAATATAAAAATATCCATATATTACTTCACATACTATTTCTCCATATTTAAATTTCTATATATAATAATGTTCAAAACTTTTACAATATAATTAATCGGTCATGTGATGTATAAAACTTCATATCTTGATAATAAGAGATGAAAGCCATTTTGATAATTAAAGAATTATAATTGTTTGTTTTAATCTTATTTAGATTGATTATTATATTATATTTGTATAACAACATTATGGACAAAGAATTTTTATATTGGATATTTGACCATTATATGTAACAGAAAGTCATCATACCTTGAAGAAATACATTGAAAATATTTTAGAAATGGTGGTATAAATATAATCAAATGCTTTATTGCTAAGGATTTTATGAGTAAGTTTAACATCAGAATTAAGAGAGTAGTATAAATTCCCCAGAGAGTGAGCTCCTGTTCTGTTACTTTCTATATACCTGTCTATCTACCTATCTGCCTACATATCTGTCTACCTATATGTCTACCTATCTGTTTAAATATCTGTCTACCTATCTGTCTACCTACCTGTATACATATCTACCTACTTATATATCTACCTGTTTACCTATTTACCTGTCTACCTATCTATCTACCTACCTACCTACCTACCTACACACCTACCTACCTATCTATCTGTATTTGGTAGCTTCCAAATATTGAACACCTTAGAGGATAATACACAATGAAAAGATGCAATGGAAAAAAAGTTGTTGCCAGAAATAAATCTAGACAATTATTGAAAATGACTGTAAAATTAGATAATGCATCACTCTGATAAGGATTACAGATCACATATCACAATGATTGTGAAAATAATGCATTTATTGTGGAAGAGCAAAAGCTGCTGCAACTACACTAATTAAGTACCCTTTACCACAACAGCAAACTATATAGGGTTGAATTCAATAATATAATGATAATGATAGAATGTACTGGAATGTTTTAGAAAGATATGCACTATATAAATATGTCATCTAATCATAAGATTGCTTCTGTTGCCACATACCTCACAATATATAAAGCAAGTAAAATGTAGCAATATATATATATCTTGAAATGTTATATATTACAGATAAATTATTTTCAAGGATTTTATTGAATTGATTTTCTGCTTATAGCTAATTTGATTGCAATGTAGAAATCTATTACGGCCATAAAAGATTAAGAAAAGTATTATTGCTTGCAGATTCAAAAGGTGATATGAAAAACTAGTGATTTGTAAATTGGTCATTTGATTTGATTGAGATATTTGATACTGTTAAGCAAGAATGTTTGTGAGAGTATTTGATTGTAATTGGAAGTGTGCTTATTTTATATGTATGTCTCACACGAGAGTATAAAAAATATAACACTACTGATAATGGAAATTAGGAGGTATCTGAAAATTATACCTGGTCTTAAACAAGAATATGTATTAAAAATATTTGATTCTGTTAAGCAAGAAGTTTTGTGTTAGTGTTTGGTTTTCACTGGAATGTGATTGTTTTACATGGCTCATCACATGTAAGAGTGTGAACAGAAATATCATTGATGATGAAAAGTTGCAGGCTTTAAAAAGTCAAAACTCATCTTAAACAGGAATATGTAGTAACAAATATTTGATTCTGTTAACTAAGAAGGTTTGTGGAAATGCTTGGTGGTTATTGGAAGAGTACTTATTTTATACAGTTGTCACAGGTGTGGCTATAAAAAGAATGACATCATTGATGCTGGTAAATAGGATGAAATAAAACTGAAAATTGGTCAAATCAGGGATGTGCAATAATTCCAATATTGTTTTTCATTTTTATAATAGCCGTCTGTGGAAACACTTAAAGATGGCTTCATATGGGATGTGAATAAATTTATGTGATTTTATTTCAAGTGATTAAAAGCAAAAACAGGAATTTCATTTTCTCAACTCTAACTTTCAGCTTGCAATTATAAATTATTTTTTCCAATTGAAAAAATGATTTGAAGAATGGTTCAGACTAAATCTATGAAAATTATTCTTAGTAATTAGTGTTCACAAAAGCAATTCTTCTATCTAGTGATGGAGGGAAACATTTTTGGTATCATAATAAAAATGAGCACCAATAGCTAAGGTGGTGTATAGTCCCATATCCATATTTTGTGCTTGACCAGCACTCATCAATTGACCCAAATCACAGTTTCTTACACATATCTTTATTATTGTTTAGTGTATATATATATGAAAAACAAAAACAAGTTATAATCACGTAACTTGCTATCACTTGTATTTATGATCAATAGATGGTGTTTTACCAAAACCACCGAACAAATGTATATTTGTTTACATAAACGTCAAAAGAGTCAGAATTCACTATCTCTTTCGTTTGCTCCACCTTCAGATCAGCTGATTTTAAGCAAATTTGCTACCATCAGTGAAATACAGGGCTGGAAACTAGATCTAAACACTGACTCCAAGCGTTTATGCAAAAAGTTCCTATCAGTTTGCAAGCATGAATTTTTCAGACATGTAAAGGTTTTTGCAATGATATATATTGCAGAGGCTTTGATTATGTGGTGAAACTGAACTGATATCAGACCCATGTAGCTATCTGGCTTGTTAGGCTGGGTTTGAAGACATTACATGTCTGAAAAATTCATGCTTGCAAACTGATAGGAACTTTTTGCATAAACGCTTGGAGTCAGTGTTTAGATCTAGTTTCTAGCCCTATCCTTCACTGATGATAGCAAATTAGCTTGAAATCAGCTGATCTGATGGAGAAAATGAAAAAGATAATGAATTCTGACTCTTTTGACGTTTATGTAAACAAATATACACTTTTTCGGTGGTTTTGGTAAAACGCCATCTATTGATCATAAATATAAGTGATAGCAAGTTACGTGATTATAACTTGGTTTTTGTTTTTCATAAATGTACCTTAAAGGTTTTTTGCAATGATATGTATTGCAGAGGCTTTGACTATGTGGTGAAACTGAACTGATATCAGACCCATGTAGCTATCTGGCTTGTTAGGCTGGGTTTGAAGACATTACGGGTCTGAAAAATTCATGCTTGCAAACTGATAGGAACTTTTTGCATAAATGCTTGGAGTCAGTGTTTAGATCTAGTTTCTAGCCCTATCCTTCACTGATGATAGCAAATTACCTTGAAATCAGCTGATCTGAAGGTGGAGCAAATGAAAGAGATAGTGAATTCTGACTCTTTTGACGTTTCTGTAAACAAATATACACTTGTTTGGTGGTTTTGGTAAAACACCATCTGTTGATATATATATATTGTAACGTTTTTTGTTTTGCTAGGCCTTTACACGCTAATATAAACTGCGCGTGAGTTGATCAAGCTATGTCAAAAAAGAAGAAAGTTGTATTTCTATTCTAAAAACACAGCTATTTTTCCTGATCAACTTCAGCCTATTAATTGTTACGAATTGTGCTATTGACAAAATCAACTTTTAATTTTATTTACTATGGGCGCCAGAATTCCTAAGAATCCGCTGAAATATGTCGCCAGCACCTCTCGCAAGTTGTAAAACAAAAAAAAATAAAAAGATTTTTATTATATTTTTTTTAAGGGGCGGTAATTCTACCGTAATGAGAATTAATGATTTTTACGATTATTAGTCCTGGGCGTATTGAAACATATTGGCAAAGGTAACTTACGTTTAAATCTTATTACACTAAAAATAAATTTAATAATAAAAAATAATAACTATTATTAATAACGCACAAATGAGAATTGATATTAGAAATATTTTTAATTTTGACAAACTAAAATACTTCATGTTAAGTAGCTAATTAATACCTTGGAGAGAACACATTTAATTCAGGTGGGAAATATCCAGAAAATATAAATATCAGTTAAAATAAACAAAAAGTTCTTGGTTAAATAAGAGTCTCTCATATAGAAAAATTAAAGTCACTATCGGGATTCTTTTATACGTATATTTTTACGAGTAGTTTTAAATAGTTAACTTTGTCACAATCAGGATAATTATTCTTACCGGTAAGTTTCATGAATTCAGTAGTAGATAACTATGCATAGTTTTTTGGGTTATAATGAGCTTGGCCTTTTGGTTATTGCTTGATCTTGTGGTCCATTTCCCCAGTCGGTCACGAAGGCTTTTCCTGGTGTACATCATTAGGTCCGATGTCTTCAGAAGCTCCGGTTCACTGCGACATGCCGAATTCCTTCAGCGAAGAGCGATCTTGGATATATTAATGTTATCCAAGACCAACTAGAGAAACAAAACGAACAAGACGTTCCTTCAACCGGATCCCTCCTTTTTATATCCAGTTTTCAGGACTTCTGCGCATGCTAGTACCATGCCTTTTTAATCTTATCCAGTCTTTATAAATTTTATGTAATAAAGTCTTTATTTTCTTCAAGTTTTCGGCCATCTTTAATTAATTTGAGTATTTCTACTTTCAGCTTATCTTTTTTTACTTGCTTTTGGAATTCTTTTGTTCTCTCCAATTACTGTTATTACTAATCACATAAAAAAAAAATAAGAAGAATAATTCAACCCTCATTGTACGTTTTTTTTTTAAAAAAAAAAATTACTCAACAAAATTTTAAATCCACTTTTATCTTTTAGTTTTTTTTTTTACCCAATGCCAATATATTTGTAACGTATATAAATAAACGTTACAATACCACCAGTGCCAGGAGATGAGAATAAAATAGGGGTTTACACTAATTTTATTCTTAAGTTTTTAAATTCATATTCGTATTTTTTTTTCTGTAGTAGCGTGCTGATATATTGTGTAGACTCATTCACAAGCGACGTTCGGCTTTAATGCCCACTTTTAGGTCTAACACGGCGGGAATGGAAAATATTTCAACATTCATCTGTGTCCTATCCGCTTTAGTGTAATATTAACGATAAGAAGCCCAAGTTATAAGCACAAACGAGCGTTGCTCATCGTTCTGAGTCTTACAGGCTCGTGGCAACTTGGTCCAACTTGATCCGCCTTCCCCTTTATTGGGATCTCTGCTAGAAATAGTCTGACGAGCATTTAAAGACGGTCTTATGTTCATATACTGCGGATAAGGACTCGGGGCTATGTTATTCCCCTCTTCAGTAACCGCCTACCCGGTCAAATACTTGTGACTTACGTCTACATCAGCCACGATCGTGTTTTTAGACATATATAAAAAAATATACATATATATTTTTTCTTTCTGGAAGTCATATTAAAAAAATATCTTCTTTCATATTTTAATAATCAGGGTTTAATTAGTTAGTTTTTTTTTTATAATTTTTTTCTTTTTTCAAAAAAATCATAATTTATTTTCCGGCTGTGAGTTTCTTTGAGTCATCATTGTAATGTTCTTTATCATTACAACTCATCTCAGGTTGTAGTTGTTAAATCGAAGCCCGAGTTGGGTCGCCATTGTAACGTTTTTCGTTTTGCTAGGCCTCTACACGCTAATATAAACTGCGCGTGAGTTGATCAAGCTATGTCAAAAAAGAAGAAAGTTATATTTCTATTCTAAAAACATAGCTATATTTCCTGATCAACTCGGCCTATTAATTGTTGAGAATTGTGCTATTGACGAAATCAGCTTTTAATTTATTTAATCTGGGTGCCAGAATTCCTAAGAATTCACTGAAATCGTCATATAACATCTCACAAATAAAAAAAAATACTTTTAAACTAATCGGTATTACATCATACCGTAACGAGAATTAATTTTTAAGATTATTATTCCTGGGCTTATTCAAACATATTGGCAAAGGTAAATTACATTTTTAAATCTTATTAAACTACTAATAGATTTAATAATAAAAAATAATAACTATTATTAATAACGCACAAATGAAAATTGGTATTAGAAATATTTTTATTCTAATAGATAAAAAAATATACTTGAAATAAATTACTTATCAAGTAAATTAGAGAGAACACATTAATTCAAATAGGACGCAATCAATAAAAAAAATTTTACAATTAATTCATAAAGTTCTGCTATAAATTCAAAAATGTCTCTTGTACAGAGAAAATGAATGTCTCTATCGGGATTATTTAAAATACTTTTAGACATTGTTTGCAAACGCTTAATTTGGTCACAATCAGGAGTAATGAAGTATAACTTACCGGTAAGTTTTGGGAATTCAGTAGTAGATAACTATGCATAGTTTTTTGGGTAGAATGAGCTCGGCCTTTTGGTTATTATTTGATCTTGTGGTCCATTCTCCTAGTCGGTCACGAAAGCTTTTCTGGTATACATCTTCAGGCATGATGTCTTCAGAAGCTCCAGTTCACTCCGACATGCTGAATTACTTCAGCGTAGAGCGATCTTGGATATATTATTGTTATCCAAGACCAACTAGAGAAACCAATGAACAAGATGTTCTTCAAACTGATCTCTGCCTTTTATACTCTCTAGAGCCCAGTTTTTCGACTTCTGCGCATATCTTTGTTTGTCCAAATATCCGTTGATAATCTTATATATTCTTTATAAAATTTATGTTACAAAGTCTCTATTTTCTTCAAGTTTTCGGCCATCTTTAATTAATTTGAGTATTTCTACTTTCACTTATCTTTTTTACTTGCTTTTGGATTCTTTTGTTCTCTCCAATTTACTTTTATTACTAATCACATAAAAAAAAATAAGAAGAATAATTCAACCCTCATTGTACGTTTTTTTTTTTTAAAAAAAAATTACTCAACAAAATTTTAAATCCACTTTTATCTTTTAGTTTTTTTTTTTACCCAATGCCAATATATTTGTAACGTATATAAATAAACGTTACAATATATATAGATATATAGATAGATAGATAGATAGATAGATAGATAGATAGATAGATAGATAGATAGATAGATAGATAGATAGATAGATAGATAGATAGATAGATAGATAGATAGATAGATAGATAGATAGATAGATAGATAGATAGATAGATAGATAGATAGATAGATAGATAGATAGATAGATAGATATAGCTAACTACTATAATTTAATTGATGTGTCAAAGTTACCACTCTCACAATTTTGACACAACTCACTTAATAACAGCCTATTAATAATTTTTCTTAGCCATCCATTAGATCAGAGATTATCAACTAATGAATCTAATGAAAATTACTCCACAGAAATATTATTCGTTAAATGGATAATCACTAGTCTAATAAATGACTAATAAAAATTATTAATTTAATCCCATTAAGTGATTTGTGGCAAAGTTGTGAGGGCAGTAAGTTTGACTCTTATCAGTTAAATTGAGATAATTGGCTATCTATATATACTGAGCAATGATAAAGATATGTGTAAGAGATTGTGATCTGGGCCAACCGATGAGTGCTGCTTCAGCATGAAATGTTGATCTTGGAAATCATGCATCTTTGTCCCCATGTCTGTGTCCATATGTTTATAAATATATCTTCCATAAGGTATAAAAAGCGGATAGAAACAGATCCCGATTTTTTGTGACAGTGGTGTAGTAAAAATTATACTACAGAAATATTATTCATTAATAAATATACAGAGAATTGCATTTTGTAATTATATATATATATTTGCTTTTTCTAATCTCTTTTATGTTTTTTTAATTATAAATTTATTCACTTTTGAATATCTTTAAGTAAATAAAAATAGCCTGTACTTAATCATTTATTTAGAAAGATTGAGTATATTTGTAAAAATCATTCTGTAATAAAGTTTCTTTTACTTTTAAATTAAACTTTTATTTTAAAGTTATTTTCGTACTTTAATTAAAAAGAGTACTTTCGAAAATCTTATTCATTTATTAATTAAGTACAATATCGTATTTATGTTACAAATTTATTTCATTTAGACAAATTAGAGTGATTAATTATTTTAAAACATTTATTTCGTTAATAGAGTAGCTGATTATTCTTTGCTGTTTGATATAAATATATCGATGATAATCTTTTATTTTGTTTCAATTAATAATCATATTCAAGGAAAGAAAGATTGCATGAATTAGAAAAAAAAAAAATCTTACATTATATGACATATTGTTAAATTTTATAAACTTAAATGAAAGGCGAAAAAACAATCGATTAGATAATGGATACGTCCCTTTCCTACAATGTCATTAAAGTCGGAAGCACAAATAAAAATATGAAAATTGTTATGGAGTATAAAGATATTGCGGGCAAAATAGGAAGATTAATCCGTCAATTTAAATGTAAGTTTCTAAATAAAAATAATTCATATCTATGTTCTACATGTTATTATTGGGATAAAAAAGTCGAGCATTCATAAAAATATCCTTACTTTGGATTGTCAAGCGTTTGTAGCCGAGAGGTTATCTTACCCGCCTTGCAAGCAAGTAGTTGGTTGCAGACGGGTGTGGTTTCGCATCCCGGCGATGCTATGACATATGAAAAAAAGGAATTAAAAATAGCTCGGAAATTTTTATTCGGAATTGGATAACAAATTAAAGAGGAACGTGCTGTGAATAAAATTCAATATGGAAGCAGAAATGAGAGAGGAAATATATTTGTGGAATTTATTGAAGTAAAAATTTGAAAATTATAAATACTTTTTTCACATTAAAACAAAAATGCAAACGGAAATGATATAGAATAATGGTAGGCAACTTTTATCATTAGTGGACCAACTCAAACATATGTGATGTAGTGGAGAGCTATAATTCGTAGGAGTTCACGATTAAAGAACTAAAAATAATATTACTCCCCAAATCCCGAAATATTTATTATTTTAATACGTATTAATCACAGCAAATTATTTATTATTTATTACATTTATGTAGAAATATATAATTACAAACAAAAAATAAAAAAAAATACAATGTAAATTCAGAAATTTAAACCAATATTTAGTAAGATATTTACAATTGCCTATTTTTTAAGACTCAATTTATATCCAAGTACAATTTTGGCAGTCGCATGTACAGGGAAGATGTCCTTCAAATTTTCATCAGTAAACTTCAAGTTCTATTTTTGATTTAGTAAATATTTCGGGGAGGGTGTGTGTGTACACATTCTATGGAAGGTCGTTTTACTATTTATATTTTGAACATATT
This sequence comes from Epiperipatus broadwayi, assembly GCA_028023455.1. Lineage (NCBI taxonomy): Eukaryota > Metazoa > Onychophora > Udeonychophora > Euonychophora > Peripatidae > Epiperipatus > Epiperipatus broadwayi. The sequence continues at coordinate 3,493,211 of JAQFVV010006249.1, read as the reverse complement.
TGCAGATCATTAGATTAAGGAATTTGGCCTGCAGGTCAAAGGCTGTTGACCCATGACATCAAAGATTCCAAGTCAACAGTATAATTGAATTATGATTTGACTAACAAAAAATGTTATTCCACATCTGCAATGTATTTAAAAGATTTATCAGACAAATTGATCCTTCAAAGACAAAAGCTATTAAGAAAGGGTCTATTAATTATTGATATCTTCTAAACTTCAGATATTCTGCTACAAATTTAACACAAAATTTGTACATCACTTAAAATATTAACAACCAGAAGAGATCTCAGACTTGAAGGAAGTTAAGAAATGAACTGAAATCGACTGAAAATACTTCTGTATTTTGCTATAGTTATTTGTAAAATATATTATTACCATTATATTTTACTATTTTTATTACAATAATTATTTTATAATCGATATTTTATTTGATTTACACATACATGACATGCCAGCTCATTATTATATATATAGAATTAGAATTAAATATTGCATAATACTATAGTAGGAATTATAAATAAAATATAAATCCATATAATATTGCAATATTAGCCAAAAAAACCCCCAAGATTTAAAAAACAACTTTCTTTAATATCAAATAATGTTATCTAATGAAAACATTCTTTGATGTTAAAAGAAATTGTTTTTTGAAGTGAATAATGGAAGGCTATTTCGTTTTGTTTATATATATGGTATGTTTAGTTGAATTTCACTTGAAAAGATCTATTTTTTAATAGATGAAATCATGGTTGTAGAAGAATTTTAGTAAAAAACATTTTTGGGGGCTAATATTATAATGTTATATGGATTTCCATTTTATATTGAATTAGATATTTTCATGGATTTTTAATTTGATAAAGAAATAGAAATAAAAAGATTATATCCATGTAAACAGAGACAACTTTATCTTTTAATCCTGTCATGAAATCAATTAGTAATTGATAATCCAAGGTTAAACAAATTTTTTCTGTTAATCTATACCGTAGTCTTTTTTATTTTGGTTTTAGTGAAGTAAATAGTGTATTTTTTTCTTCAAACCCAAGTTATAATATGTATAACATTATAATTTACAAGTATATCCTAATTGTATGGACTCGTAGTTTTTTATATCTATCTTTCTTCATCTATTTTGAAGATTTTATTACTTATTATGTGTGTGTGTATTTCTTTTGTTTATATATATATATATATTTGTAAATTAAAATGGTAAGTGATATTATAAAAACAATGGAATATTGTTTATAACATTTTAATTTTAAAGAAGTCATTGTTGTCTGAAATTATGTTTCAGAGTTTAAGGAAATCAGATAACATCAAAATAATAGAACTAAAGATAAACACTAACATGATATTCAATTGATTTTCTCAGAATAATACTAATAATGAATAATTGACAGTCATGAATTAGAAGTAAACAACCACAAACACTTAGGACATATTGCTAATAGGAATAATAACATACTGGATGAAATGTATCATCCAATTTTATTTTGATGAAAGGGTTTAATGCATTTATCAATCTATGTAAGCTTCATATGTATAAGAAAAGAACAGTACAGTGAATGTGAACCATATAGAAAATTGTGGAGAGGTATGTGGTGGGAGCAGTAAGAATATTCTAAAACTTGAATACATGTTTGAAAAACAAGCAGTAATGACTTCATTGAATGAATTGAGAAATTGAAATGGAAAAAGGGCTGGACTCTTAGCAAGAAAAGATGAAAATAGATGGACAATTGAAAAAACTGTAAAAAATATAGAAGATATGACATCTGTGGTATATGGATGTCAGATAAAATTTTTTGCTGAAGGCATGATTACAATTGAGTATCCTATCTACATCAGACATTATAAAAAAATGCACTCACATCAAAGGCAAGGGAAGTTTCTAGTTACACTTTTCATAGAGACAATTTTGTATCTCATTTCAAACTTTACATAACATGACAATTATTACAAATGCAAGATATTCAGACATAGATGTAAAAATCAAAGTGACCTCTTAACACTTTTTGGGCTTATCTTAAATATTGCTTGACAGTTATTTAAAATAAAGCATGGAACAATATCACATACTACATACATGTGTGTAAGATATAATATGACTTTGTCACATGCACTCAAGACTTAAACAATAAGAAGGTTAATTATATATGTTATGTTCACATGTAGGCCTGAGAGGGTTAGTTCATTGGTAAAATGATGTGTTCTTGACCAATCATTAATAAACATAAATATCTACAGATGAAGAATGACTGTTTGGTTACTGTTTTATGTTCATGCTCTTGTGGCTTTCTGAAGTGTTAGTTTGTCAGTTTGTGTTTATTTAACAGCAGAAACTACCAAATTACACATTGATTTATTAACTTTAAAAAACCTGAAGAAATCAACATACTATCTGTAACATTATACAAATAACAATGCTGCTGATTGGTAGATTTTTTATTCTCCTGTTCTGAGAGTATGTGTGAGAATACTCATAAATGTTCTTCTTCCAGATGACTACAAAACAAAAATTATATATTTTCCACAGTTTATATATTTAAGCTTATTGTTAAAAATATTTGTAAAATGTTTAAGATAATATATATATGATTATACTCAAATTTTATTCAAAAGTATTTGCTTTTAAGAAGACAAGCCAAGACAAAACATAGTATAAGAAATTTATCATTGCCTGAAAAAAAAACATTTTTATAGATAACATACCAATTTTTGTCATTTTCAAATAATCTTAAAAAAAAATAAAAATTTATATAACTCAATTTTATTGCTATATGATGTTTTAATAAGAATTTGTTTGAATGTTAGAAACTAAATTAAAACAAATTTTATTTTCTTCATAAATTATTTTAGTGGCAATGTGGCTATCCAGTAAGGAATAAGTTATTACTCTGATTAAATATTTCAGTTTATTACTTTTTGTTCTATATTTGCAAGGTTAAAATACAAATTGTGAAAATGATTTTTATTTATGAATTTATGAGAGAGACCCCAAACTAACTGGAATTGTTCTCTGGTATGCATGCCTGTTGGGCTACTTATTTTTGCTTTTAAACATCTCTTGCAGTTATCATTCTGCATCAATATACCAAATAACATTACCATGTCAAATTGTGGTACCATGTAGGACATTTATTGTAAAATGCATTTCTCATGTTTGTAATGGCTGAAAAGTATGAACAATATGAAATGTTGTTTTCTTTTAGAGTAAATGTCAGAAAATGTTATAATGCTTGAATCATCTTACATTCAAGTTGCCCTAAGAAAAACACAAGTTTATGGATAGTTTAATAGAAGTGTCAAACTCATGCTATCCCCAAAAATTCTGGCAAGTCAAATCCAAGGTCTTGACAATGCTGTTTTTTATGCAAATAACATTGTTCAGTCAGAATTCATTTGTAGTAATCAAGTGTTTAATTTCCACAAGTTCTGAAACTTTTGCATGATATGGCAAAACATAAACATCCCATTTTATGGCAAAAGGGAGAAGTCCAAGCTTTATTGTGACAGTGTGCTGGTACACAAAGTCATAAATGCCCCATTGAGTGGCAGAGTAAAAAGTGAAACCTTTACCATGGCAGTGCACTAGCAAATAGAGCATTGAGAGTGAAACAATTTTAATTAAATTCAGCACAATTCAACTTATCCATTAGCAAGAATCACTTGATTTTGATCCATGTAATTTCTTTTTATTTTCTTTTAATGAAAAAATATCTAATTTTTATGGACTTAAAAATGGCAAAGGAAAAAACTACAGAAGCATTAAAAGGGATCACTTTGCATTTTGCAAGAGTTTCTGGACTACTTCCAAAAGTAAGAAATGCAATTAGACTGGTGCATTGCACTAAATAGACTATACTGTGAAAGGGATTCAATTTACAACCCTTAAAAATAAATACACACATTTTATTATAAACGTGATATTTTTGGGTATCTCTAATAAATAAATTTAAAAATTATAAAAATATATTAAAGAATAGAATTAAATATTACAATAAAATGTTGCAAATATAACCCAAATGACCATTAGAGGCTTTCCAAAAATGTATAATATAAAAGGGTTAGGGTTCAGAGACCATCGTTTACACCTCTACTCTGTCATTTCCAGCGCATGAAATCTTTTTATAAACTATCAGACAATAAAATGTTTGCTTACTTTTTCTATATTTTGTATTATTAATTATATAATTTCCTGAATGCGAAATTGTTAATTTATCTAGAAAAGGCCTCTTACAGAAATGAGACCAGAAATTGTTTTTTGCCTTGCGTAGTATATACCAAATGATGTAAATGTGATTTGAATTCAATTGCAGTAATATCATCACAAATTGGCATTGTAAAAAATTATAGAAACATATCCATTAATATAAGAAATTACAATTATTATTCTCATGTGTGCGATAGATATTTAAATCTCCAGAAACCTGATGACGGTACATTTTATCTGGAAATGTATATAAATATTGTGAGAGAGTAATCTGTTTTGTATTGGGCTATCAGTATTAAAAATATGTACTGCAAAAAAGTACCGAGATTTATTATGGTAATTACCTTTATTTCTGGTCATGTGATTATATATATATATACTTAGTTTTTCCTTTCATAAATATCATATAGCATATAAAAGCGATTTACCCGCTGACGAAGAAGCTGCAAAAACCAAAACAAGTAAATAAGCCGAGCGCTTTCGAGGTTTTCCCTCATATTCATGGCCAACATAAGTTATAAATCATTTATGTAATGTTGCTAACTACATAAATAAAAACATCTATGGTTAAATGTATGAATGAAAAATGTACAAATATTTTGTATGTTACAGATGAAGAAAAAATTAATTATTTGTGGTTGTTAATAATGGACATATTAATTGTTAATTAAAGTTTAAAATATATATTTAGGCTAAAATTGATAATATATTTTAGCCTATTAGATTGCAACTAATAATAATTGAAATAATTAACCGGAGGAGAATGGCGTCATATCCATGAGCACAGAAAGTTTGACACTTTTAGATTGAATTGCAATGTATATATATAATTTGAAAAATATTTATGGCTCATATAGAAATTTATAGAACTTTTATGATTTCACATATGATTAACATTTGAAGAAAAACAATTAATCTTTTGCAGAACACATTTGTATCAGCTTAATATCACGAGCTGCTTAAGATTAGAGTTTTCTGAACAGCTGATAATATTAGATTCGATTGATAGAAACATATATTCTTTAAAAGATTAGGTTTTTTTAATCATATATTGCCATAAGTTTTTATAAATTTCTATAGAGAACGTAAATAAATAACATTTTAGATTCCTATAAAAATTGCTTTGACAACAGTGTATAGAGTCTATTGTTCTTAAGCTATGGGTGTTAATATGTAAAGTATATTTGGAAATGACCTAGTTATTGACAATTTATGAATATATATATATAAAATTTTAACGGTAAATACAATATTATAGTTTAAATTCTTTTGTAGCCCTTTCGATTATGTGATAATCCTCGTCAGTAGTGCTTTTGATTATGTGGTAATCCTTGCCAGCTGACGAGAATTATCACGTAATCAAAAGTGCTACAAAAGAATTTAAACTATAATATTGTATTTACCGTTAAAAATTTATTTTTATATATATAATATTTTTTATAACGGGTATTGTATTTTACATTATATATGTATCACATGATGCTTTTATATACATATCGATAAAGGCATTATATGATTTCGCTAGTTTAAAATTAGAATCTGAATAACAATAACAATTTAAGATATATAGTGTTTTAGAGCCGTCTAATGAGATGGTTTTTTAAAATTTGCATGCTAGAGGCATGTTTTTAGACATGGGTAATCAATAGTCATCATGCAGCATTTGCATCCAGGACTTCAGACTTGTTTCACTATTAGCTTTTTCAGTGATGAACAATAGAATGTAAAAAAATCATTTGACCGAATTGTATTATATTTTTGAGCCAATATGTATATTTTCATATTATATTTAATTACCTAAAATTATTTTTATTATAAAGCCATACATGTATGAACATTTACAAAAAGTCAATTGATTTAATGAATGATTGGGTAATGGATAAAGAATGGAAAGTAATATAAAGGGAGATATATAAATAAATTGACAGAAATAATAAATTATAGGAAATGTCGGTAGATGTCGCTATGTACGTAATTTACAAGTTGGTATTAATAAGAGATATTGAAAAGGATAAAAATTTAGTATTATCGAAAAAGGCTTTTATATATATAATTATTATGTGATGTATTTATAAGTTGTTGTTATAATATAATAAAGATTTATATTATATTTTATTGATTATAAGATAAACAACATAAAGGAGTTTATTCATTAGAATTAAGTAATATTAAAAAACATACTTACTTAAAATAAACACCTCCATTATAATCAACAGGTGGAACCCACTCAATGTTAACATTTTGCTTTTCTTCTTTTGTGGTGTAAAGTGCTGCTTTATCCACAAATATACAATTTTCGTCCAACACTAAGTTCTCTTCTGCTGTATTTTTCCATGTTCCTACTGATGTCTTAGTATCTGTGTTCAAAGCATTGATGATAAATCCTCTAAAAATGTTATTGCTGTCTGATGAATCAACCACCCTGATAGAAACTGTAATAATAACATTAGTCTTTTTAAAAGTAATCAAAAAACTATTTATAATAATTCTGCAACTATTAAATCTTTGTTACATCCTATACAATCTATTTCAGAGTGTGACAATCTAAAAAGCTAAAGATCCCGGAATTTCAGGTCATTAGTGCCACATTGGTGCTTCATTATCATATGTGTTTCCAAGTGACAGACCATCCATTGAAATCAAAAATAAATATTCAAATATCTGTAAGTGCGAGTACTCAAAAATAACCTCGTTCTCTCAAGAGTGAGTACATTGTAATACATATATCAGCTAGATGACTGTTGAAGAAACCCTCCTCTACCACTTTTCCAACCACCATCATCAAGAGTAGTCATATTGCAGCAATAGTCAATGCTTTTGTTAAGTGTGTTCCACTTATTTGTTGATTTTTATAATGGCTGTAATGTTGGACCAATGTGAACTTCTGTTGCTGTTAGCGAAACAACAGGGAAAATAGTTATAATGCATGAAACAGCTTACAAGCAATCTAGTCTGGGGAAAATAAAGTTTATGAATGATTTAATGGAAGTGTCAAATTTACCACATTCAAAAACGCATGGTGAGTGAAATCCAATATCAAAATAATGCTGATATTTTGGGATGCAAATGGAATTTTTCACTAAGAATTCATTTGTAAATCAGTCATTTTGTCTTCAAATTCTGAAAAGGTTGGGTGATGTGGTAACATGTAAATGTTCTGATTTGTGGCAAAGTTGGTAATGCAAACTTTATCATTACAATGCATCAGCACACAAAGTCTTGAGGCGGGGGGTACAATTTTTAATTAAAAACTGCATGATTTAATTTATTCATCAGCTATATTTACCTGATCTCATTCTATGAAACTTCTTTTTATTTTCCTGAGTAAAACAAATGGCTCAAAAGAAAAAGTTTTGAGGACTAGGAAGTGGAGAAGAAAAAAAATGGAGGAAGCATTAAAGGCATAGTTTCCACACTACTTTCAAAAAATGAAAAGCTTATAAACCAGTGCATTACATCAAATAGACAGTATTTTGAAGGTTGTTCAATTTATAATGCCTAAAAATAAATACATACATTTTATTAGCAAATTCCAGTTACTTTGGGTACCCCTCATATTGCTTGAGAATTCATAAGCAGTCCAAATACTAAAAAAGCCAGAACTAGTTTCAGACAAAGGACTTTATGCTTCAGAGTCTGACACCCTAAGACTGCCATAAACTGCACAGGATATTCATTTATATTTTAAAATTAATTTCTATTATTTTAAAACTATTAATCATGCTAAGCATATGATATTTGATTTAGTATATATTATATCTCATTGAAAAATTGACTACTTTCCTCTCCATATTATCCACAACACCATCTCCAATTCAATGCATGGGTTATATAGCAATATAATTGAATTATTCATCACACATATATTAAGGGTGTAATGTGCTAAGAACCTGAGATATAATATGAAATATGACAATGTGTTTCATGCTGTTATAAATCATATTCCATGCTCTTCTTATCATCAAAAGTTTTGCAAATCATGTAAAAATATTATTGCAATTCATGGCTTCACTGTCACACACAGTTTTAATCATTTCAAATGTTTTAGTAGCAGTTTCCTCCAATTTAAAACAAAATTTAATGTTAATGTGTCATTATATAAAATACCATAAACTCTTTAATTGAAAACTTTACAATGCAATTTAATATAAAATATAATTTATTCTTCCTTGTACTGCAGATTGGTTAAAACTGTACAAGGAAGAATAAATTCTATTTTATATTAGATTGCATTGTAAAGTCTTCAGTCAAGGAGTTAAAGGTATATATATATATACACTTGGGTCTCTTTTTACGCAGACTTATTTAACACGATTTTGAAGTTACGCGATTCCATGTTTCACCGGAAGTCGAAGTCCGATAATGCGCTATTACTTTAAATAATAAATTTCGCACACTTACATCATATTGAAAGTAATAGCACATTATTGAAATTCGACTTTCATTTTAGTAATTTCAATATTTTCAGTGCTTTATAATAGTAAGATTTTATTCAATAATGAAATTAAAATCATGATTTCCACATTTTATGTATACACACATTAAATTTTACAAGATTATAATGTAAATTTGTTCAAACATTGTGCGTGTTAATTTTGCACTTTAAATCACATTCTGTTTTTACTTTTTAAAAAAGAACGTAATCAATTATTAATCATTTAGTGTCCGCAAGTTTATTTTTAATCAGTAATAGCAGTGAGCACAATTAAAATTGAAAATTAAAAAATTAAAGACAAAATAAGAATTTAATTTTTAGTTGTTAGATTAATTACTAATTACGTTGTCACCAGAAAACCATTATCAACATGAGAGAGACATTGGCACTAGTTGTATTTTCTCATGTGAAGAATCTGATTTTTTTACCAGTTTGCAAACGAACCTGTTTATCGGAAAATCGTGATAATAATTAAAATGTGTATAAAAAAAATGTAAATTACTGTAAATTATGTATAAAAATATATTGTTTTGAATAAAATTAAATATTATAGTTAAAAAAAGTTTGTCTTGTATCAATTTTTTTCAAATTTGAAATTTTTTATTAGTCATATTTTATTTCCTTTTTTTTTTTTTGCACGAATTTTAAAGTAATTTTACGTTGGTGCTTTGCTTTTATGTGATTTTTGAAAAATCTCAGTCTGTATCCCCCCTCCCCTTTTCAAGGTAAGTTATGTCTACTTTTGCATGATTTTGTTTGCGCGTGTTTTCTGAGGAACCTATCTATCGTATAAAATGAGACCCAGATGTGTATATATATATATATATAAATATTTTTGGGTATGCACCATGTATTATTTTGCATTACAATCTGATATTTTGATGGACTAGCAACCACCATTATCAAGGTTAACTTTTGAAAGAACAATCATTCGATCTCAAAGAATAATGTGACTCAGTGCGAGATGAGAAGTGAGATTCAACTTGAAGTAGTTCAGCATTCACAATATGAGGCTTATCAAAATGTTTATTTCTCTCAGTTTTTTCACCTATTAATTTCAAGTTAATATTAGATAAAATGATAGGTTTCCACATAGCTGGAATACGTTGTGCTTCATCAGCCCTATTTAAACCAGTAGGTCTCTTTAATATTTCAATTGACTCTCTCATGGTTCTTAAATCATATCTTTCCAAATTAACAAGTATTTTTGTATTGTCAAAATCAGGTTTGTGACCAATTTCTAAAAAATGGAAAGTAAAAACTGATGTGTTAATTTTTTGATTAAAAGCATTTCTATGTTCCTTAATTTTGACATTTATTCATCTATTAGAATGACCCATATATTTTCTTGAGTACTGCAAACATGGAATTTTATAAACTCCTTGGTGTTTCAAAAATGTTCTGTCTTTAGGTTTATATAAAAAAATCACCAATTTTTTTTTGCCAGTAGAAAAAGTAGCCTTTATATTAAAACAAGATAGTCTTCTACTAATTTTATCAGTAATCCCTTTAATGTAAGGTAAAATTACTCTATTAAAAGGGGAATTGTTGATTCTATCCTCTTTTTTTTTTTTTTAGTATTAATGTTATGTAAAGCCTTATATATGATGTTTTTATTATAATTATTAGAAAGTAGAATATTTTTTGTAAGTTTTATTTCTTGAGTAAGATGTTCTTTATCAGATAAATTATAAGCTCTACTCAAAAGATTTTTTGCTACAGAAAAAATTTGTGCAGGATGATGATGAGAATTAAAATCAAGAAATTTGTTTGTATGGTGGATTTTCTGTAAACTGATATTGATAATGTTTCATCACATTTTCTTGCAATTAAAACATCTAGAAAAGAAAGTGATCTGTTATTTTCCACTTCCATAGTAAATTTAATATTTGGATGCCAATTATTTATAAAAACAAGACAAGAATTTAAGTTATCAATGCCATGAGGCCATATGACAAATGTATCACCCACATATCTAAGCCAGATAGAAGGTTTTTTAGTAGCTGCACATAATACTTGACTTTCAAAATTATCCATGAAAAGATCAGCAATTATAGGTGACAGTAGAGATCCCATAGAAAGTCCTTTAATTTGTTTAAACTTTTGAGAATTATAAACAAAAAATGTATTTTCAAGGCAATGCTTTGCTAATGGAAAAATAAAATCAGGTAAATCATTTATTGTGCTATTATACTTAATGCTTCTTCAACAGGAATATTAATAAACATAGAAGAAACATCAAAACTAACCAATAAATCAGTTTCAGTCAGTTTTAAGTTTTTAATTATAGAAATAAAATGACTAGAATTTTTAATTCTTCATATGTGAAGAATATTTCTATTATTTACCATCATAGATCTTATTGTCAGCTGGATTTCTATAACTAACATTAAAGTTATGTTTAAGGGAGATGATGATGATGATGATAATAATAATAATAATAATAATAATAATAATAATAATAATAATAATAATAATAATAACAACAACAACAACAACAATAATAATAATTGAATAATTTATTGCTTGATAATTCACATTAAGTTTGAGATTTGATGCTCATCATATATTTACATATTTAATGAAACCAAAGTTTTCTGCTAAAACCACACTACTTTTCCTTTGTTATATATAAATACAACAATTAAATAGAGTAAGAAGTTGAAAAGCTTATTAATAGAAAGTTTCATCAAAAATATATCATTCTGACTTATCTGCTAATAAATTCTCCTTTTACTTCATCTATTCATCCTCCATTACATGATTATGCATGTAATAAAATTTGTTTGATGAAATCTTTCAGAGCCTGATCAAAAGAAAAAGAATTTGCAGCTATGAACTGTCAAGATTTAATGTCAATACAGATGTCCTCAGTGAAACTCATTTCCTAAGGAAAAATAAATAATTGGGTGTGTAAATATCTACAAGTTTTTTTGCAAAGCAGGTCATCTACTCAAAGTAGATTTCATGGTATATTTGCTTTAATGTCTACATTAGTATCAGCACACACACATCAGCATTAGTTTCTCCGAAAATTGAAAAAAAAGTAAGCCTGCTATTTGTTGGATAGTGTTATTATATTAATGCTATCAAAAACAGTGCTGCATAGATTGGGTGCAATAGTAAATTGGCAAAGTCTAGATTAAGGGTCTAAAGATTGTGACCAGTTCTTTTACTTCTATCCCAACTAATTATAATTTCCAGAGCGATAAACGTTGAATAACTCTTATATTAAAATAGCAATGTTTTTCCTGGATACTTTAGTGCATGGGTTGATATCATATAATGCTATAATTACTCTATTGAAAATACACAAAGTGATATTCTATGAAAACTGTACTGAAAAATGATTTCATTTAGTTTGCATATTCATAATATTCGAATATTTTGATTTGTAACTCTGCTTAATGCTAAAAAAGCAGCTATACCCATATTTACTATTATCATGATCCATTGGCCCAGCATAGTTTAGTGCAGTAGAAATGTGATGCCAATGAGCCAATCCTATACACTGTCTCTTCCGACGAATGGAGTTGTTTGAACTTCCATTGTAATAAACCATTCGAATATTAATAGTGATACGTTTTTTTATCTTTATAGTAAATTCGATGTTGTTCCTTTTGACGTGGATATCTACTGTAAGCTATAGTGTCCAATAACAAGATATTTTTGAAGAAATTAACATAAACATTGCTATATATCACTAGAGCCCTGCGAGTCATCTTTAAGATCAGAAAATTGTATTAACTTGTATATACCATTTTTCCATTTCCCCCGCCTTTATATATATATATACACACACACACACACCGGGAATTATTTAAAAAAACACTGGCATTGTGCAAGTCTGATTTATATAGATAGAAACCATATTATTATTTTTAAAATTAAATTTGATTTATTTATTTTTACAACAGAAGAAATAAAATGACAACTTGTCAAATGCGATTTTATTTTAATGCAACATTTAATCCCGACTGCCATTAACAAGTGACAAAATACTTTTTATTAAAAAATATAATTATAGATGTTTTCATCTTTTATATAGTTCCCATATCGATTAGAGTCAATGTATATCTTTTAAACACAATTGATATTTGTATCTCAATTACTGAGAGAAATAATTTTTTAATCCACCTTCAGAAACATACTGTAACGGGATGGGGTAGATGAGGTGAACCTCGGGTGATGGCAAATCATCATCACTTCCAAGTAAATACAAAATCAATAATTTACAAAAGTATATTTAAGTAATTTTATATTCAAGAGAAGCATGAGATCAAGATATCTCTGAGATCAGCCAGTCACTCCTTAGAGTATCATATATCAACCAGCATTATCAAACAGTAAATATCAGTAAAACTCAAAATAAATACCAAAATAAACCATTCATCATCAAGAATGATCAAAATCAAACTAGATCAGAATAAAATCAACAGTCTCCCTTGTGGCTGGATTTGAGCAATAAAAATAAAAATCAACAGTCAACCTTGTGACTGGATCGGAAATGGGTCTTCTATCGACCAGGGTAAATATTGAGCCTGTTCCAGCTTGGGGCAATTATTTAATCATTAATTTAAAGACACAAACTAAGTGCGAATTCATCAGAATACATAACCAGAAAATCTAAACAGTAATGCTGGCATATTAAAACATGCTGATCATCATCAATGCTCAGGCCACTTGTAATGGGTCAATTATAAACTTAACTTCTAATAAGACTAAACTAAAATAAAATATAGTGCATGGACTTTAAAGAATATTCTCTTTTGCACCAACCAGAATGATGATTGATCATCACAGGATGCCAAAAGCACTAAATGCATATCCCCATTTATATATTCATACTGTGAATGAATCTAACCCAGAAAACATAAGCTCTATTACTGTTTGTGACCAAGAAATGATGATTTAATACAATTTTTAACAATTGAATACAAGTTTATTAACACCAATAACAAAAAATTGAAATTAAGATCTCATAAAAATAAAATTACACACATATTAACTTTTCTGATTTTGATTACTATACAAAATTTTAAATTGTCACATTGAAATTTACTGATTAATATACAAAATTTAAATTAGGATATGGTGGTTTACGTATAACACACCCACACACACACATATATATATATATATATATAGCAAACAGCTGCACATTTCTAATATACAATTAATACATTTCAACTGATATTCAATAATAACAAAAAAATGATTAAATTTTACATATATGTCCTATTTTAATTTGTTATAATAAATTATATTTTTCTAATTAATTCCATCTGGAAAACATACAGAAAATTTCACATATATACATGGGTATAAACAAAATATAGATATAATTTAAAGTCAGTTATCAAATTCTATTATAGCTTTTTTTTATTCTTTTTTTAAAAAAAAAATATAGTCAATTTTTGAGAGGTTAGAACACTTTTATCAGGTTACTCCTTAACTAATTATAAATGTCTTTAAATTGAAAAATATAGATTTAAAATGTCTCAAATGAATTATTTAAAACCACTCACTTTTGTATACAAGTTTATCTGTGCTTCTCTGCATATATACACAGTAGCATACATATAATTACTTCTTTATTCAGCTGGTGTTTCTCTTGGGCAAGCTGGTTTTTTGGTCAACCCAGGCAATTGTCATCATCAGGCAAAAGTACATAATTCAGATATGGTTGGCTTTATCCTTTCTGCAGTTGGTTCCACTTAGACTTGGATTTGGTAAGCTTCAGATCAGCAAGCTGTTTTCCAGAACACTTTTAAGGCTATGAATTACAAAGAATCTTAACTCTTTTTCTCTATGAGAATTCAAACTCTACCAGTGAACTGTAGAACAGCTGCTTCCTCGCATTCTTACATCATCATAGCAGTTCTCTGTAGAATTCTACAAGCTATCTCTGCAGCTAGCTTTACTGTTGACATTCTCTGCTGCAGTTACCAACTGTTCACAAAATATTTTAGCCAACTTTACAGCTAGCTCTTCTGTTGTTTCTCAAAAATATTAAAGCCAAACTGACTGATATTTTTATCAGTCCTTTTTATAATCTTAGTTGGGTGAGGTGATAAAAACATAGTGACTGTTTTCAATTTGTCTAATCCTTTTGGAAACAAGCTGGAAATTTCTATCAAAATGTGATATTCATGTTTTTACTTTAATCTTTGGAATTTGACCAAAGGTGTGATAATCCTTTAGAATTTTTAATCTACAAAGATTTTTAACTAGATAGTAGAAATGCAAACAAGCATTAATTTAAAAATATATTTTATGCAAGTTTTAATTAAAAGATTTTAAAAATAAATTATGCTTGTTTTTTTTTTAAATTTCAAAATAAGAATTACAAATATTATTTATCAGACCTTTTTAAAAGTTTAATCCTTAACAAAATTTTATTTCAAATCAGAGTTATTTATCCCTTTAATATTCTTTTTTATTTCAGTGAAAGTAGAAAATATCTACTAAAATTTTTGTCTATGTTTATTTTTACTTTTTCTTTATATATATATATATATATATATGTGTGTGTATGTGTGTGTGTGGGTGGGTGTGTATGTATGTGTGTGCACATACACTATATTATTGTGTGCTATGTAACTCAACTGGTTACAATGCAGAAAAATAAAAGTGTAGAAAGCAGCTAGATTTTTGCCTGCTTGGATCATTAATTAACAATACTGATCCAACAAACAAAAATGAGACCAAGTAAGAGCTTGTGGAAAAACATTAGATATTAAAAAATTTTAAAAATGATATCATAAACCTATTAAATTTACACAGCGGCAAAACTCCCCACAATGTATCCCACTCAGTGCAAGCCAGAATAATCAATGCATACAGGAAGGTTTGTGCATAAAATTCCTATCTGGTTCATACTCATCCAACATCCTCAGACTTGTTTCTAACTTGTTCTTCATCAGTGAGGAGCCTTGGATTTAGATCCAAGACTCCTCCTCACTGATGAAAGCCACGAGCTAAAAACTAGTCTGGGGATATTGGATGAGTAGGCACTAGATAGGGATTTTATGCACAAACTTTCTTGCATGCATTGATTATTCTGGCTTGCACTGACAGGCACTACTGTATAGAGAGTTTGGCCTCTGGAAAAAACAACTTGTGAAAGCATAAAGAATGGTGATCATGTGATATTTGATGGCTATTAATTTTACCAATGGCAATCTCTTGTATGTCAACCACGATATTTTAAACAGGAGTATTTTGAAATTTTTTTGAATAATAATAAATGACTTAGATAACCAATTTAAATGATACAATATACTTATTCTATTGATTAATTTAGATTTGGACTAAATATCCAGTTTAATGAAGATGGAGAGCTTTTAGTAGTCTTAAAAATATAAAAATAATAGATCCTGATAAGAAATTTGGAGAAGTTTTAAAATATGTTGACATTAATTTTAAAAAGTTCTGAATTTTTATAGGCATATATGGTCTCAAGAAGTTGCATCAATTGCTCTTAAGAAAACTTTTATTATTCCAATTTTTAAAAGTTACAAGGATAAACAAGACTGCAGTTATCCTCATAAAATATAATTGTTTGTTTAGTATAAGTAATTTCTCTAAATTTATTAATATTGCTTTCAGTAGAATATGAATGGTTATTATAGGTACATAAATAAAGAATCAAACCATTTTATTAATCAATAATTTATACCCAGAAGTGACATAACTGGGCAGTATTCAATGGACTTTGAGTTGAAGAAGTTGTCCCTCTGCAACTGTTCCAACCCATGCAGGGTGTTGTTCCAGATTCAAATTTGTTTTAAAAAAATCAAGAAGCACTATGGGTATATTTTTTGTTACTAGAAAAATGCATTAAAATGTCATGAAGAAAATAATGATTTGTATGTTGTTTTTATTGATTTAGTCAAAGCATTTGATTCAGTTAATAGTATAAATTTATGTCATTTGAAATTAGTTGGTTGCCCAATCAAAGTTTATTTGATTCAGTTTCCACATGATAGATTGAGAGGAAATGTATTAATACTGGTAACAAATCTAAGGCAGTTGAAGTAAAAACTGTTGATAAGTAAGTTTAAGATCAACTTTATTTTCAATTATTATGCTGATCGTCTTTGGAACTGCTTATAGTTTGCTTCATGAACCAAATATAAAAATATATACTGATTTGGTAGTAGGGTTTTTAGTGTAAATAAATTAAAAACTTTATATTGTCTACTTCTAGATTTTCAAAAATGAAGACATTTTCAGAATGTAGTTAATGCTTGGTCAATGTAAAGATTTTGACTTAGTAACTAATGATTAAAAAACGTAAGTGTTTTTTGTCAGCCATAATGGAAAAAAAAATTCAACAATGTTAAGCTCAGATAATTATCAACATGAAAAAGTGAGTCATTTAAAGTATCTTGGTGGTTTTCAACCAATGCTCTAAAAATTTTGGTTCTGTGATGTAGTGGAAAATATTGAAGCTCAAGACCCATGAATCATAGCTGCTCTCTGATACTTCCATTGCTCAAATCTTTTAAGAACTCCTGACTAACAAACTATTTGATTATTTTCTCTGTGTAGATTTGTGGAGTGGTGGTGTGGCTAACTCTGAAGGTCAGTGTCAGTGGTTTATTGCTACATTCTGAAACTTCCAGTGCTCAAATGTCTTATGAGTTCATGCATTTGATTATCTACCCTGTGCAATTTGATATGATGGTAGAGTCAGTGGTTCATGTCTCCATCTCTTTATTCTTTGTAGTTTGGTACAGTAGTGAAGTTCCTGATTCTGTAGCTCAAAGTTCATGTATCATCATTCTGACACTCCCAGCATCTAATCTTTTTATGAACTCCCGAACAATAAATCATTTGATTATCTGCCCTGTATATTTTGGTGTGATAGTAGAGTGGGTGATTCTGGTGTTTAAAGTCATGCATTATAGTTCAGGTCATGTCATGTCCAAAAATAAAACTTCTAATGAATTCTTGACCAACAAACAATTCAACTACTTTTTTTTACAGTCTTCAGTATACTATTGTGTATAATGCGTTGAAAATGTGAATTTCAGACAGAGTTGTAATAATTAATTGTATTTATAACTGCTATTGTATTTAATTTATTATGAGGAAAGAAGACTTGGAGCTGATGTTAAATAAATAAAGGCGTTAGAAAAGTTTCATTTAAGAATATATCTACATAATACTAAAAATAGAATACTGAGGTCATACACAATCAATAACATTATCAACTTTCCAGAAGTAATATTGTATAATATACTGTTGCAAAATTACATATTTATTGAACTGAACATGTGAAACAAAAAATACAGGATTTTTTAGAAAGGTATTTTATGCTGAACTTGAGTATGACATTCATGGAGGAGCAGACCCATATCCATAAGGATTGCAGCAGTTATACTTGAAAGAAGTGCAATTTTTTTCCATTAAGAAGGTATAGCTAAAGATAGAATATAATGAAAGTATTTTAGAAAGAAAACTTTCTTTGTAGAAGTTAAAAGTAACATCTCAAACATCAAAAATTATAATAATAGACCACAATACATTGGTTTGTATAAGTATTGCAAAATTATTATTATTATTATTATTATTATTATTATTATTATTATTATTATTATTATTATTATTATTATTATTATTCATCATCATCATCATCATCATTATTATTATTATTATTGTTGTTATTATTACATTACTACTACTACTATTACTACTACTACTACTATTACTACTATTATTAATAGTAGTAGTAGTATATTACTGCTACTATTATTATTATTACGACAGCTACTACTACTACTACTACTATTATTAGTTGTTATTACTATTAGTCTTTTCTTTTTGGAATAGAAATGGTCATATTTGTTTGTCAGTATTTAACTTCTGAGTCAACATTGCTACATGGTGACCATGTAAATAAGAATAAGTCTGTAATATTATTTTTTCTGAACAAGTATCAATTTTAATATCTCAGCTGTATTATATACAATCTATTTTCTATTTTAAAAGAATTTCTCCATCAATACTTGGCATGTGCTCTGAATAAACCTGATGATTTTTAATAAGTAGTAGGCTTTGGCTTCTATAAATTGTTCTTGCTTTCTAATTTGCTAGATACAGATCGTGAGAATAATTTGAAGTAGAAAATGTATTGTATTAATTTGAAAAGTTGATTAAGCAATTAAAAAAAAACTAAATGTTGCGCGAAATGAGAAATAGATGTCAACATTTTTACATACTATGAATTCCATTTTAAAATCAATGCTCAATTTAAATTTATGAAAATACTTTTACATAGATGGTCTAATTAGAGATAGAAGAATACTAGCACACATTAATTTAATAAGTTGATTTAATATTAATAATTCTTTAGCATTTGATTGACTTCGGGTTCTGATGAAAAGGTATAATAAATATTAATTAAATGCATTGTGCCAACTTTCAACAAAACACTGCTAGAATTATAGTACTAAGTAAAATTATGTAGTGTTTTGCCAAAATCTGGCTCATTGCATGTAATTAGTTTATGTTTGTTATATCTTTTAACCACAACTCATAATGAATATGTGATAAAGAATTACGTAGTTGTATGAAAAATGTTAAAAATTCGAGAATAATAACAACAACAATAATATTAGTAGCAGTAGGAGCAGCATTAGCATTAGCAGTAGTAGTAATAATAAACATTAATTATCTAGCAGAAATTAGCTTCATAAGGAAAATTCACTAATGAAAACACTGTCACAGACAGTATTATAACGGGGTGAAATTTTGTTATAAATTTCACATTGATAATTTGTTATAAATTTAGATTAAAATAAAAATATTTTTTATCGCATATATATTAAATGATTACATTTTTTGAAGCATTTGTATTAACAATTAAAAATACTGCACAGGGACCCTTAGTAAATATTAATGTACAAATTCTAATAATCCTACAATAAATACTATTCACACAACATTTTGATCACATAATACAGTTTTCACAGTTTAATCCAATAAAGTATTGAAATGTTTATTAAATGAATAAGATTTTAGATCGTCTGTTTTGTAATCAATTTCACAGTCTAAACACTTAAATTTATTAAGTGCTACTTGTTCAATAGCCACCTATTTATAACTTTTAAGAACACAATATTAATATTGCATTTACTGAAATATGTTTAAATGCTTTCTTATATTTTAAAATAAAAAAAAAAACGTTGCCTGAATCCTAGACTCATATTTAAACTTGGAAAATTACTCTTTAAATCCTTGATTAAATGACAATAGTAAAGAACTTCTGATGTTTCTTTTTTAAGTTGGTGTAATATGCTATAAAAAAACTATTTAATTCCTTATATAAAGGAATGTAACATCAAATAGTTTATATGTGTAATAAACAATTGTGTATATTTATATATATACGTAATAAAACAATGTTTTTTTTTAATTATATGCAAATATATTATAGAATCATGCACACGCTTGCCCCTTCCCCCAAAGATATATATATGTACACTCACAAATAAATAAATAAATAATTGTAGTGTTGAATTTTTTAGACTCTATAAAAAACTATAAAAAAATACCTATAATTGATGCATCTGATAATGGGTTTTTATAACTGTCAATTCTATACAAAGGCTCGCTTTTCTGAGTTTCTGACCCACGTATGGCGTTCAAAGCAAGGCATGAAATATCATCTTCTGCGGATAAAGGTGACGTAATCTGCATAAATATGGAACGGCCCATTAATAGCAGAATAAATATTAAAATTTTCATTATGAAAAGCGTCGATTTTAGCAATTTGCAGCATACAAATATTTTGTCACTTTAGTTTTTTATCAAAATAACAATGTTAGTGAACAAAAAAAAAAAAAGATAAAAAAAAAAAGATGTGTATCAACTTTTTCTTAGAAACACTTTAAAATGAAATTTAGCAAAAATTAAAAAATTATGTTTTGCATCACAAAATTCAAGTTCTGGAACAATTAACGTTCAATATCTTTCTATCATAAAAATATCTATCTATCTATCTATCTATCTATCTATCTATCTATCTATCTATCTATCTATCTATCTATCTATCTATCTATCTATCTATCTATCTATCTATCTATCTATCTATCTATCTATCTGTCTGTCTGTCTGTCTGTCTGTCTGTCTGTCTGTCTATCTGTTTATTTATGTTTATCTATCTAACTACCTATCCACCCATACATCTACCTACTTACTCATCTATCTATCTATTTGTACATATTATCATCCAACCCACTCATATATACATGATACTAACGATTATTGAATTTTTATAGGATAAAAGTTTACACTATTCCCTCCCTTATTTCAATAATTTTCCTATATCTGTTCAATTGATCTTATATATGATTTTTATTTTTATTTTAGAAGTTTTAAAAACTAGTTTTAGACTTTCACCTGATCATCAATCAAGATATTTCCATGTGGTAGATGTTCAACTCTGCTCCATTTGAGCATTTTAATAACATTCCTATCTGTGATACCTGTTTGTTTTTAATTGATATATTCTGTCTTTAAAATCTATTAATAATCTATATAAGTTTTTTTTATTTCTGTTGTATGATTCTCTTTCTCATTTATTGAATATTAAAGTTCCATATTCAAAATACTTATAGAATTCCTGTAAATTAATTTCGTCACAATCGCATAGATGTGTTTTTTATTTAAAAGCTATTCAAAAAAGTTTCACCAGTATCAAGTAATATACTTAAGATACACATTCACAGTTTAATATGTATTTACAGTTGTTTCATTTTCTAATACATTAAGCACTGAACTTTGTTTCTGAAGGATTTATTAAGGATTATGCTGAAGTTTTTCGTATTTGTGTTCTGTTCTAATTTACAACATTTATTTGGTAACTCTTAATTTTTTTTCTGTAATTTTAACAAATAATTTGTAGAAACAATATTTCTTTACAAAATCTGCATGATGTATTTACACCTGTTTACATTTCTCGTTTGTTCTTATTTTAATCAAAAAATACTTTCCATTAATCCGTTTTATATTATTATTATTATTTGTAAACTTTCATCATTCGAGTTTTATTTGTATGCTATTAAAGAAATATTTTATTGATTAAAATTTTACATATATTTAATATAAGAAATATGTATCTGCATTAAGTATTTCATAAATTATAATGTTCTTTTCATTGAACCCAATCAAATTATATACCATTCTTCTTTTCTTTTAATAACTTGGTTTTTTCTCACCAACCATATATACATATTCACATCTTTAAACACCCAAAGTTTCAAACACTTTTTTTTGTAATCATTTTCAAGGATCTATAAAATTATATATTTATATGGATTATTATTACAAATAAATTATTAATATCCTTATCATGAAAAACAATAACATTTCCCTTTCTTCTACCGAAATGTCTTTTTTATATGTATATTACATTACATAATCTACATTTAATTTTTTTTCCTCTCCAAACTTTTTCTTTTTTTACATACACATTTTTTTATATAGATAAAAATATCAATAATAATTATTTCTTTTTGTCTCTTTTATATTCTTAACCAATTACTTTAAATCAATACATTTTTTGTATCATTTTTAATTTCTTTTTTTTTTATTATTAATTTAATCTATCTTTTATATAATTCATCTTATTTAAGACAAGTTTTTTTTCTTTTTATATATAAACTTTCTTTTTTCATTTTTTCTTTATATAATTTTACTTTTTCTAACATTCTTATCTTAAAATCTATCATTCAAATGTTGTTTTAACCTTAATCTTAATTTATTCTTTGTCAACCATTCTAAAAAAAAAAATCAAGTCACATGTCACATGACCTAATTTACTAAGCTTGTATTACAAATGTTATATATATAGAGCTCACAAATAAGCTCTTAACAAGCTTGCAGAATATCCCCAACCCCAGACCCGTTTTTGCTACTGGCATCCTCACTGAGGTGCTGGGATATTCAAGCATTAGATTAAAAATACCAGGACAAAACCAGCACTTTATCTAATGTATAACTATTAAGTAGAAAATCTGAAATTTTCAGACATACATAAGTCTTCCAATCCAGCTATCTAACTTAAATAACTATATGGGACTGAACTAAGTTCAGGTACACCATATATTAATAGCTTTAGCATTATAAAATTGACAAAGCCTTAATTAATAGCAAAAAATAAAATTACTAAAAATCATGTCAGATGTCACATGACTTAATTTAATAAGCTTGTATTACAAATGTTATATATAAAACTCGCAAATAAGTGGTGGGCTTATCGTGGTATTTTTAATCTAATGCTTGAATATTCTAGTATGTCAGTGAGGATGCCAGTAGCAAAAACTGGTCTGGGATTGGGGATATTCTGCATGCTTGTTAAGAGCTTATTTGTGAGCTCTATATATAACATTTGTAATACAAGCTTATTAAATTAGGTCATGTGACATCTGACTTGATTTTTTTTATAATTTTATTTTTGCTATTAAGGTTTTGGTGATTTTATATTGCTAAAGCTATTAATATATGGTGTATCTAAACTTAGTTCAGTCCCATATGACTATTTAAGGTAGATAGCTGGATTGGAAGACATAAGGATATCTGAAAATTTCAGATTTTCTAATTAATAGTTATACATTAGATAAAGTGCTGGGCTCCTCCTGGTATTTTTAATATAATGCTTGAATATCTGAGCATCTTACTGAGGAAGCCAGTAGCAGAAAATGGTCTGGAGTTGGGGATATTCTACAAAGCTTGTTAAGAGCTTATTTGCGAGCTCTATATATAACATTTGTCAACCATATATACTTATTTACATCTTAATATATAAGACATATATATTTTTTAAAAAAATTCTTATTGCAGTTGTTAAAAAGTTTGTTAACAGCAGTGCTAATAAGTTAAATGTATTTCATAAATGTGCCATTAAGTGGAGATTTCTCCAATTAACACATCAGCAATGTTAAACTCTCACAGAAACTCAGATGACTATTGTAAATCAAGCAAAATGAATCTTGCTTTGCCTGAAGTCACCAAGAACTCAAATAAGATTTGACAACAAAATATGAGAATGAAATTTTGCTTAAAGCAGATATAAATATTTAATTTAACTGCATCTTTTTATGATTCCTACCTCAAAATCCTTAAGTATTTAGCTTAATAAGTTTGCAAATATGTATTGTTAGAAATATATAACATAAATACTAATGTAAATTTGTATGTTTGTGTGATGGTTTATGAGATCTTTAGTTTTAATAAATGTATATGTTACTCCTATGTGGTGATGATGCTCACATTTTTTACAAATTCCTGACCACTGAAGCCATTCAACTATTTCTGCCCAATATGGTTTGGTCCAGTGATGGAGTGCCAGACTGTGGTAAATAAGCTTGGATTGATGTCAGTTTTGACAATTCTGACACCCAAATTTCTTATGAACTTCTGCAGCAAAAAAAACAATTCAATTATTTATTTGTTTAATAAATTTTCATAATATTTCACTAGTGAGGTTTTTATGGACATCTACAATGAGCGCAACTATATTCTCATAATATTGTTCAATCTTATTTTTTCTATAATTAATTGAGAGAGACCTCAGACAAAGTTAGGTTCATTTTCTTTGATTAACAATTAGATATGAGTTTCGGTATGATTTTAATATTGATTATGTAGTATTTATATAAACAATCCTTTGTATTTATATGCACCTTATGTGTATATGTTGACAAAGTGAGATGCGGTTTCCCCTCTTCTTTCTGCTTTATTATATGGTTTAAATATTTGGCTGAGTGTATTTTCAGTGCTAAGGAGCATAATCATAGCATTGTAGTGCTACTTATTATAGTGCTTAGCACTGAAAAATACATTCAGTCACACAGCAAAAAGAAAAGGTCAAAAATCCCATTTCCTCAAATATATGTGCACAAAAGTATTACATATATAACAAAATAAAAATTATATATATACACTTCATAACACATTATCTAAAGTTGTTGGTGTTAAAGCTGTGGGTACAGAGAATTTGGAACTTGTAAATTAAATTGTAATAATTTGATGGTGACAAATACTGACCTACTTATTTAAAAAATTGAGACCTGGATCAATTGATGAGTGCTGATTTAGCATAAGATAAGCACATTAAATGGACACATGTCTTTTTCTGATATCTTTATTCATATGTTTTCAGATTATGTGATGAAGTGATGATTTAAATATACTTTATAGTGACATAGCGCATAGATAAAAAAAAGATGAAATTGAGTTAACCCATGTATGTTGATATTTAATTAAAAATGCATGTATTAATCTTTAACTGACATTTAAAGCATATATCTGGGCTAGGGATAATCTCTAACTGGTTGGCATTAAAGTTGTGGGTACAGAAATTTTGACACATAAATCAAAGTAATGATAATACAAAACAGCCACCATAATCGAATATGATACTAACTCCAAAAAAAGTCAAAGAAGAAAGAAAGAAGAGAGAGAAAGAGAAACTTTAGAAATGAGTTTGCGATGATTATATAAACCAATCTGTAAAACATAAATGATTTCGCCTATAATACATGCTAATCCATATTTCTGTTTACTTGGCATTTTTATAAATTAAAGTGCAATATACATATTATTTGTAGTGCTTTTTCAAGAGCTAGTTATTGATTCCTTTAACATCCTGTTACTTATTGTAAGCTTAAGAAATCAATAGATGCTAAACACGGTTTTATTAAATCTCTATCTAATGATGTCTTATCCATAATCCTCGAACCATTTGTGACAAAAATTTTAAATCCGTATCTAGTTTTCAAAATCTCTCACTGTCTATGACCTTTAACAACAAACTGGTTTGAACATATGGATGGAGATTTAATAAATACTACACGTAAACTCTACTGGGTACTCAATATTCGACAGTTGGTAGACCTGAAGTGCAATAAATAATTAGCGCTTGAAAAATCATTGTATTAGAAGAGGTCATATGATATTTATATAGTTTTATTTTAATCATATTTGAAACACTGTATATTAATTTATAGTACATTTTTCATAGGCTGAGAGTTGCTAGAAAATAATGTATTTGTAAATTATTTTTTGTTGGTGCCTAGTGGTTAGCATAGTTGCTTTCCAAGGAGCTGGTCTGGGTTCGCTTCCCGGTCAACGCATTTGACATACGAAAAATAAATAAATTATTATATACTTTTCTTTTGCCAATAAGTTAAACATGTTTACATTTACCTGATAATATAATTGAGTTAATGAAAGTATATCGTTGTATTGCAATAATAGACATATATTTTTCAATTATCAAGTGAAGTTGAGTTTAAATCACACCATCTATGAATACTTTCACATCATTACCTTAAATACTTATACAGTAATAAATAAGTCTCCTAAATATATACTTGTAATCCGCGATTTTATACTGACTCTGAGAATCAGATCGGTTCTATTAACTTCTGTTTAATAATTACTCATGCTTATGTAGATGTTGCTAAAGGAAAGGGATTTCATTTTATTGAATTAGTAATATTTTGTACATATACGCATACGTAATTAATTTAGTCATTCAATATATTGAGGGTTTACTATAGTAAGTATGCGAGTTTTAATAAAAAGATGACGGGTTTTCTTTTCAAGCTGCCTGAAGTACCAGCTCTAAATGAATGCATCTGCTATGTACTAATATAGATTAACTATTTTTCACAGAAATGTTAAGGCACTAGCATGGCTAGAATAAAAATTACAATAGTATGTTTCGTCCATTGCTAATCATGTTCCATGTCTTCCCTCTTATAACAAAATAGTCTTGTGATTCAAGCTTCATTGTTATATAGGAATCAAACCAGTTCATTTATTCCCAATTTAAAACAAAATTTAAGGTTAACATATTATTCCATTACGTGTTAAAGTATAAAATGCACTATGCATTTTACATCTTAACTCAAGACCCGGATACATTGATTTGGGAATGATTTTTTAGATAGCCTTGAGAGGAAACAATTTATCTTTTTAATGATACATACTTATATACACATAATCAATCGAATTATACATAACTCGAAATAATATACAACTGTTTTGTATGCGATTTATTTTAATATCTTTAAATCGATTTTCATTCACAAATGAACCTTCTCAATATGCCATTTAAAAAAAATAAATCATGTGACAATAAACGATCTACCGCTTTATACACGCTCTAGTGGTCATCATTAAAAACAAATCCATGAAAAAATAAAAAATATTATTTTTATAAATTTACACATATGTATACATAAATTATACATTTTCTTATTTATTTTTTCTTTCTTATACCTACTATCTATTATCAAATAAACAATCTTCCCCCTCTTATACTATCAGTACATATGCATTCATATATATTACAGCTTCTTATTTTCTAACGTGGACAATTTCCCTCCCAATTTTATCAAACCATTGACCATATTAGTGTATATACATCCGTTGTACATTGTCTTATTCATCTTTTTTCTACGTTATATTTACTATCTATCAACCTACAAACAATTTCTGCCTTATAATATCAATACATATACACATATACATATCTATGCATTCTTATGTATTACAGCTACGGAATTATATAACAATTTATATATATGAAATATAATCAACATAGATAATTTTTAAATATTGTTGTGTTTTTTTTTATAAATTTGAAATATATATATAGAGAGAGATAGTTTATACTATCTCAGTATGTGGATATATATAGTTTAACCTATATCTGAGTGTATTTTTAAGTACATGGAATGTTCATATATGAATATTTAGCTTTTTATTATTCTATTCAGGTATTGACTTTTTCCAAAAAGTGAAGACAAGTAGCAGAAAATGTCTGAGATAAAGAACTTTAAATTGTCAAAATAAAAAAAAAATCTAATTTTTATTGGTTGTGCAAAAAAATATGTCATAAGTTAAATGTTCTCCTATTTCTCTGTTTTATTAAATTTTTTTATTTAAATGATTTTAGTGATTAAAAATTATACATTATAAAATTATGATTAGTATGTCTTATACCAATGTATACAAAATATTAATACGATTGTATAAAATGTTTTTGTTTATTTTAAATTTTAACACAAAAAATGCTCATACCCACATTTTTGCACAAGCACCATTCATAACAGTCCTACACAAATGCTTTTTCATGTATTTGCATACATATAGATAACTGTGTTTAAAACATGCAAATGTATACATTTGGCCTTTTAATCCTTCACTTGATTCTCAACCTCTGATTCTAGAGAATAAAATGATATTATCATTCTTTGGCTATTAAACATTCTTTTGTGACTATCTTTAGTACTATATTTTATATTTGCTATCATTTAATAATTAATAAAGCAAGTCATATATAATGTGACATTACTTTTATAAGCTTGTAGTTACAAAAATGCAATACAGAGAGTGTACCGATAGCTCAAACAAGCATTGGATGCAGATGTATGGAAAGTAAGGGAGGCAATTCAAGGAGAAATTGGATGGTCAAATTTTCATATGAGAGATGCAAAAAGTAAAATGAAAATGTTTAGTAGACTGCAGTTTATGGATAATAAAAGAATAGCCAAAATAGTATTTAATTAGGTTATGAATAAAGTGCATGTAACAAGATGGGTGAGAAAGGTAATGTGGTATGCAAAAGATTTGGATAAAGAATTTATATCAGTATATTTGTACAAAAGATGGGATAATTGTGTTAGGAGGATTATTGAGTGTTACAGTGGTAAGGAATGGGATAAAAGAATAGATTTATTAATAAAAAATAGGGAGTTAGAGAGATGGAGAACTAGTATGGAGAGTAAAAAGAGTTTAAATATATATAGAAATAAACAGAATATTAGATGTGAGTTAATATATGATAATAGTAAGGAAAGTAGTTTATTGTTTAAGGTTTAAATGGGATCTTTAGCAACAAAATAATATACATGTAAGTGGAAAAATATGGGTGATTTAGTCTGTAATTTATGTAAGAAATGAATATAAAATATTAGGCATCTGTTAATTGAATGTAAATGCTTGAAAACAGAAAGGGCACACATAATGAAGTTATGGAAGAATAAATATAAAAAAAGTGATTATACAGAGAGTGGATTATTGGTTTTTATGCTGGGTTTGGGAAAAGATAAGGGGGATTTAGATATAAAGGTCATAGAGTTGACAAAGATTATGTTGTGGAAATGGGATGGAGCAGAATATGGGAAAACTTAGACTGGGGAATGGAAAATAAAGTGGCTAACAGGTTTCTCTGGACATAATTGTTGAGAGATTCTTGACTCCGTTTAAGGAGAAGCTACAGTACATCACATCATATCACATCTTAATTAATAAGTGCAGTATGAGAAAATATTTAAAATCTCTATCCAGAACACTCTCATCTCCAGTCCAACTGGTTTCAAGCTTATGACTCATGTCAGTGGAGAGCTAGAATATTCGGACGCTAGATCTAAAATATAAACTCAAAACCCAGCACTTATTTCAAACGTATATTTAAATAGAAACTCTGAAATTTTCGGACATGAAAATGTCTTTAAATCCAGTTTTCTAACTTAAATAGCTATATGTGATTGAACTAAATTCAGATCTACCATATTTTAATAGCCATAAGCTCGAAAACAGTTGGTCTGGAGATGAGAGTGTTCTGGGTAGAGATTTTGAATATTTTCTCATATGGCACTTATTAATTAAGAGCTTGTTTGAGCTATTGGTACATTCTCTGTATTGCATTTTTGTAACTACAAGCTTTTAAAAGTATTGTCACAATATACATGACTTGCTTTATTAATTATAATTTTACCTTTAAGGCTTTGGCTATGCTGAGGCTATTAAAATATGGTAGATCTGAATTTAGTTCAGTCCCATATAGCTATTTAAGTTAGGTAGCTGGATTTAAAGACATTTTCATGTCTGAAAATTTCAGAGTTTCTACTTAAATATACGTTTGAAATAAGTGCTGGGTTTTGAGTTTATATTTTAGATCTAGTGTCTGAATATTCTAGCTCTTCACTGACATGAGCCATAAGCTCGAAACAGTTGGTCTGGAGATGAGAGTGTTCTGGATAGAGATTTTAAATATTTTCTCATACCGCACTTATTTATTAAGAGGTTGTTTGAGCTATTGGTATGCTCTCTGTATTGCAATCATTTAATAGCAAAATCAGAAATGAAAACATACTTATTTATTAATTTAGATAAAAATCTGAAATTGTCAGCATTTTATAGAAATCTTTTTTTATTACAAACCATTACATGACTGATAAGTAGATTTTACTTTTCTTTGCATTAGAACACCTATGTATTTTAACCATATTCATAATTTTGTTTGATTTCGAAAGTGAATATTTCCATGGTTAGTTTGATATTTATAATTATTATTTTTCCAAATATATTTGTTTAATATTTATTTTTAGAATATAATTAGATTCAAAATTTATTGGCAAATACATAGTTTTAAATGAAGATAAATCAAGAAAAAGCAATAATATACAGCCTCAGCATGTAATTGGCTAAAAAGTAAAACTTTTAATCCAACCATGGCCAATTAATTTTTGTCATTTTTCTAAAATTATAAGTAAAATTTTTAATATTTAATTAGAATTTCATTAGTTTTAACCCTCTTACATTCTAACACTTTCTATTGTTCCTTCTGGTGAGAGTTTTTGAAAATTCTCAACATTTCTGTTTTTATAAAATTTTCATTTTGTACTAAAATCCTGGAAATTGGACTTGAGTTTCTTTTAAATCTTTCACCAAAGTAAGCTGTGATAGTGCTATTATACTTCACATTTTGGGTGATATGATGGCACTGAAATTGCTACTTTTCTATGTTGTTTTAAAGCATTGTATATGTTAAATTATGGTGTGTCACAGATTGCAGCTATTCTTTCTATGAAGCTCCATTTTTAATGTATTAATTTTAAAAAAAATTCCAAGAGATGTCAGAAGTATATGGAACCTTACAGATCTTTGTTTGTAATTGACAGAACATTCTATTGTTCTGACAAAATTATGAAGGAAGTGGCAATTTGTGATTGGTTGATGATTGAGATTCTTTTCCCCAATGGCCAAATACCATAAAAAGTGATTTTTACTAATTGTTAATGATTATAATGTAGTATTTTAATAAATTTAATCAGCCATTTAAGCTATTGTGCGCTTTTTTACGAGTGTTAAATAATAATAAATGAGTACTTCCGCTAGTATTTTGTAAAAGAATTATTATTTAAAAAAACTGTCACTAGAATAGGTTGTCTTTGAAAGCAGTTTTGTTTTTAAAAAGATAGCTCTTAGAAAGTACAGAAAGTATATTACAGAAACTGGTAATTGGTATAGAAACATTTATTACAGGCTATAAAGAAAATCATTTTTGTTAAAACTGTAAGTTAATAACAATTAATAATTTATTAACTTTAAGAATTTTTTTTTGTTTCTTTGATGATACTAATCATAAATATATCATTTTTTAGTAACATGAAATTCTAATATCTAATATTGCATTCTTCTAATTTTTTGAATTGGTAACATGAAGCCAATAACGATGTGTTCCTATGTTATCAGTAGGATTTTCAGTTAGATACTTATTTTCTCACTTTTAAAATATTAATTTAAAATATATTTTTATTATAATTATTAGAAGTCTTAAATATTTATAATGTAGTATATAATTAATTTTGTAATATATGTAAAAAAGATTTAATTGCACGCAAAAATATCAAACATGACATCATAGTAAAAATATTAATCACTAGAGTCTACTCGTAGTCAATTTAATTTCATAAATAAATAATATTGTAAAAAAAATCAAATTTAGCTGATGTTAATATTTAAAAGCTGACTTGTAAATATAACAATGTACCATAAGCACAATAACAGATATTTATGTAAACACTAAATTTAAAAATAAACAAATTTATTTTTATTTTAATTTTTTAAAATGTCAATGAGTAAAAATAGATTTGTAATAACTCTAAAATTCTGCTTTAATGTTTGATGTTTTCTTACGAAAAATACAATATTTTAAAAGATTTTAACACCAAAACTGACTTAATAGACATTCTTTTTTTATTATATTACAGTGAAGTTTATTAACTTCTATTTCTAAAAATAAAACACAAATGAATAAACTTAAAATTTCTCTGTATATTTCTTTGTAATAATAAACCAATTAGTGTGTAAAAATAATCAAAAAGTATTTTATAAACTAGCAAATAATCATTTTAAATTATACTTCATAATGTTCATGTAAAAACTAAACCAGAAGCATGTGAACACCCTCTGGACAATTTTTTATCTATCAAAAGAACAAAAAAGTCTTTTGATGTTATCCACAGTCCGTAAGATTCTAATCTATTGAAATTTTTTTCAACTTTAACATCAATAAAAACATTGTTTTAGAATATACTGTTTTAAAAAACATGGGTCATTATTACTTAAGATAACATTAATACTATGACCCTAAGTTTCAGGACAATATTTTTTTTAAAAAACGTCCAATGATTTTCAATGAATATGAGGGTTTTCAGTTTAAATAATCTGAACAAAAATTCATTCAAATTTTGAAACTAAATAAAATGGTTTATATTTTTTTAATTTTATATTTTTACTAAAGACTGTAATAACCTGTCTAATAAAACAATCTTAATTTTTATTCTTATTATGTATTTCACTTTGTATTTGAAAAAAAATTTTTTAAAAATAATTTTTGTTTGTAAACATATATTTCTAGCAACTAGTTAAAAATATTTGAAACTATAGTAAGGAATAAAGGTAAATTTAATGAAATAAATAGATGGGAATTTAATTGATTCTGTCACTAGGAGATTGTTTCAAGTAAACTCATGCACAGCTTTAACTT
Source organism: Epiperipatus broadwayi (assembly GCA_028023455.1). Lineage (NCBI taxonomy): Eukaryota > Metazoa > Onychophora > Udeonychophora > Euonychophora > Peripatidae > Epiperipatus > Epiperipatus broadwayi. Next base: position 3,460,703 of record JAQFVV010006249.1, on the reverse strand, counting down.
GCTCTAGATTGGGGAGTTTTTACATTACCATAGCATATTTAGGCTCATTTTAAAGCTTAAAAAGTACCATAAGATGCTGCCCTCTTTTGAATTATTTTACAAGTAACAAATCAATAATATAGGCATTCAAAGCTACAACAAAGAGAGAAAGCAGGCCTTCCTACATGTTGATTGCTTGGTTCTCATCACGGACAAAAGAAAAGCATCTGTCAGTAATTTTCACCACTCCAACTTCTTTGCTTTGATTGTGAAAATGAAATAAATATTTTAAAACATTTTTAAGTATTTTTTTTTACATATTATAATGTATTTTTATAAAATATGCTAAAAACATAATTAATTTAGAAAAAATAATAAGATTTTAGTAAAAAATAGTAAGATTTAATAAAAAATTCTTTACTTTTACACTAACATAGATTGAGAAAGAAATCAATGATGTCTGCAGCACTTCTTATTTGTTACAAACTTCTTTTTAGGTCTTTCACTATCGAATATTTTTATAATTATAAATAGAAATTTATTTTTGAAAAAACTTTCGTTCACATTCATAATCTGACAAATTATTAATATACATTTTACAAATGAAACTAAAATGAATATATTAAATGATGAATATATTTTTACTGCTGATTCTGTAATTGACCAATCAAAAGTTTAGAGCTTTAACTCACTCGACCAACCTGAATTTGGGCAATTTAAGATAGTCCATTCAATAGCTTTAAAGGTCTAAAATCCTTTTAAATATTTAACCAGATAATTAATTAATGATAAAATTTGAGCATATTTGTTTAAAAAAATCTTTCAAGAATGAGTTTTTTAAAAATAATTCAATTTTTTATAAAGTAAATCGATGAAATACATATATGTGTGTAAAATTCAACTATATATATATATTACTTGGTTTTTCAGAGATCAGTTCTGTTATAATTTTATCATTTTCAACCCATTATTTATCCATTATAAAATAAAGGTCTCTCTGAGTATAATCAAGTTTCTTCGATCCATAACTTCTCTTTTTCACATCATGTTAACAAAGTTTCTTATTTTATAATGTTACATGTGGTCTTTTTCTAGATGATTTACAAGTTCTCATAAACCAGATTCAAAACTTCCATATATTATAATTTCTTCTAGCAATGTACCCAGTCCAATTTCATTTCAGGCTTTTAATTATTTTAATGAGATCAAGGATACAGGTTTGTTCATTCATACAAGTATTTTACTTTCAATCTCTTTTTGTTATTCCCTTCATAAATTTTCCATCCTTTACTGAATACTCTGAAATTTTGTATTATTCTTCTTTTATGGGTCCAAATCTCAGATCCATAAGGAATAACTGAAAAAACACATCTCTTAAAAACTTCCTTTTAAAACAGTAGCCCCTTTAATGTTAAGTTATTTATACCCAAAACACTTCGTCCAAGTTTTATTGTATGATTACTTTATCCATTATGTTTCCATCTCTACTACTAATCTTGGCAACACCTTTGTAGTAGTTAACTTATTCTAATTTTGAAATATTAATTTTTTTCTACAGTACAGGCATTTTCATACCTGCACTTCTATATGTAATATATAGAGGGTTTGAACTCAGACTTTCACATGACCGACCATCAACCATCCATACTATCTCATATTGCTGATACATTTGATCACACACATGTTGAAAAGATAAATAATCAGTAATATGCGTATTTCGTGCTAAGCCAGCACTCATCATTTGGTCCAGATTATCATCTCCACACTTATATACAATCAAAGCTCAGCTTATATTAAGATAGCCAATCTTCATACTTTAATGGACAGGCTTCAAACCACATCACCCCACAACTCTTCAGCTGCATGTTAAATTCTCTGATAGAAGGACAATTTAAATAAGTAAATATGACGAAGTGGTGATACTTGATATATATTTTTGGTGGTTAATTCTTAAATGTGAATTTTTTAACGCAATATATTGTGGGCTATATTTCTTAGAGTTACTTCATTATCTTGAAAAGCAAATCATACCATTAAAATGCGTGTGTATTTAGATTAAATTTTGTATTCAAATAACGCACTAAAAGCACATAATATTAGTTTATCATTATCGGTGTTCTCACAATCTGTTTAAATATTTTATCAAATCAATATGTTTGTATTCGAAATTTATTTTTGACGACTTGCAAGTCTAAAATTATTAGCCCATATTTAGAATCACTGGTAGAAATAATAATACAAAAATAACCAATTAAAATTATCAATTAAAATGATCTAATCACGAAAATCCGGATTCACGGGGAATTGCTGTTACGCGGAGGCAGTTTTGTTATTAGGTCAGGTCACAATATTTTAAACACATTAAATAATAATAATTTTTTTAAAAACTAGTTTTTCATTATGGGGTAGGGTGGGAAGATGATAAGGAAATAAGTGAACCAGAAAAGAAAACATTACACCTGAATGAATAGTGACATATTATTAAAATTAAATTGACGAATGCGTAAGTTAAACGCAGAGAGACGAAAAAAAACTTGCTTCATAAATAACCAAATAACAACAGTGATAAAAAAATCGTTATTGACAAAATGACACACATTTCACTGTTATTTTGAAAATTTCATATAGATTTTAGAAATTAAATATGTAAATAATATATCTGTAAATGCGCGTGTGCTAAAAATATGTTTGAAATATACTTATAGACAATACATACATTGAGAATAATGATTTTATATATAGAGAGATCTGACAGTAATAATTATTTAAATCATATTTAAAATATACGGTGTTTTAAAGAAATAATTTATTTTAATCGATTATATAATTCGTGTCATTATTTATTATTTTTTGCCCACAATATTTAATAAAAATATAACTTTCTGAATTGATTTGCAATGTATTGCGAATGAGATTAAAAAAAAAACCTGACGCCCTCCCCGTACATAAAAGGAATGGCTATTGATGTATATTGGAAAAATGTACTGACCTCCCCCTCCCCCAAGTTTTCAGTAATAAATAATATCTAAAAAATTAATATCCCTATCATTCAACATTTTCAAACATTACTGGTATATTGCAGTAAGAAGATGGCTTCAAGTTAAGTTGAGTTTCTACAATCTATATAATCTCTTTTCTACATAACATCAATAAACTTTCTTTCTTTTACATCCATCTCTCATGTGATTTATTATGTCTTTTATAATATTTGGGATCGAATTTAAGACTTCAAATGTTTGTCTATTACCATCTCTTCTAACAATATTCAAGCCTTTCAAATATATTAATAATGCCTAGATATTGGTCATTCATATATTTTAGTTTCATCCTTTTCTATTAATCCCAACAGTCAACTCTATATACTGTTTGTGGTAAGTGATATGAGACTTTTTTATTTCTGCTAAGTATCCAAATCTCAGATCTATAAGTAATGATTACTAAAACACATCTAAAAACAAGGCAAAACTCTCCATACAGTAGTGCCACCCTGTGCCAACCAGAGTAATCAACAGATGCCAGAAGGCTTGTGCATAAAATCCCTATGTAATGCCTACTCATCCAATATCCTCAGACTACTGTATGGAGAGTTTTGCCTTGTTTATAAACAATTATGTGCTAGTATAAGAGATGGTGATCATGTAATGCTTAAGTTAATGGTAAAACACATCTACTAAAAAACTTTTCCAAACTCATAGATATATTTCCTTTTAATATTAAATTATTTATATCAAAAACATTCCATCCAAGTTTAATTTTTATTAATAATCTGAGTAAGGTTTGTATGGATAACATCTTTTAATTCATGATGAACAGTCTTTATTTTCTTTTCTTGAGAAAACTCATTGAACATAACTTAAGTTTTTTTTGGCACAGATTTTTAGTTCTACTTATATAAAGTCCTATTTTTTTTTATGTACAATAAAAAAATACACTCCTTCAATGTTTAGAGAGGATTTGAACCCAGACTTTCAAGCTCTCTTTAGTCATCCAGTCTATCCTATACAACAGATACACATGACCACATCCATGCGAAAAAGATAAATGTTCTCCAATATACATATTTCACATTTCCCCTCTAATTACATCTTGATAAGCATATATTCTATCATCATCATCATCAACCATTATCAATCCATTGCAGGATGAAAGTCTCTCCAAGTTTAATCCATCTTCTCCGATCTTTAGCTTCTCTTCTCCACATCACCCCTACACATTTTCTTATTTCATCCATCCATCTTACATGTGGTCTCTTTCTGGGTCTTTTACAATCTCTTGGAATCCAGTTTAAGATTTCAATTGTCCATCCATTATCATCTCGTCTAGCAATATGTCCAATCCAATTCCACTTCAATCTTTTAATTTTTTCAATGAGGTCAGTAACACCTGTTTGTTTTCTTACCCATACATTGAGTTTTTGATCTCTTCTTGTTACTCCCAACATGCATCTCTCCATACTTCTTTGAGTGGTCTGGAGTCTCTGTATTGCTCTTCTATTAAGTGTCCAAGTCTCAGATCCATAAGTAAGAACTGGTAAAACACATTTGTTAAAAATCTTCCTTTTCAAACACATAGGCATATTTCCTTTTAGTATCAAGTTATTTCTACCAAAAGCACTCCAACCAAGTTTAATTCTATGATTAATTTCATCCATTATGTTTCCATCTGTATTAATAATCTGACCAAGGTATTTGTAACTGTTAACTTCTTCTAATTCATCATAATCAATCTTTATTTTCATATTTTGAGCAAATCAATTAAACATTACTTTAGTCTTTTTAACATTTATCTTTAGTCCTACTTTCATCTGATAACTCCTGCAACATTTCCTGCAGCTCTGAAGCATTATTTGCAAAAACAACTATATCATCTGCAAAATCTAAATGACTTAAATAATCTCCATTTACTTTCACTCCTTTAGTTTCCCATTTTAATCCACAAAATACTTCTTGCAACACTGCTGTAAAAAGTTTTGGAGATATGGAGTCACCTTGTCTTACACCTTTCTCAATGTTGACTTTCCCAGTATCATTATGTAATCTAATTGTTGCTGTTGCATTTTTATAAATATTCTTTAAAATATGACAATATCCTGGATCTATACCTTGATGATCCAATGCTTTAATCACTGAAGACATGTTTATAGAATCAAATGCCTTTTCATAATCTACAAATCCAAAACATAATAGCAACTCATATTCATTTGTCCTTTCTATAACTTCTCTCAATACCTGGATATGATCTACTGTACTAAAACCACTTTTAAATCCAGCTTGTTCCCTTGGTTGGTGGAAATCCAATGTTCTTTGTAGACGAGTTGTAATTATCTTGGTAAAAATTTTGTATAAAACTGATAAAAGGCTGATAGGTCTGTAATTTCTAATATCTTCTTTATCACCTTTTTTAAATATTAATATTATTACTGCATTCTTCCAATCATCTGGTACATCTTTATCATTTAGACATTTGGTATATAACTTTGCTAAAAAAAAATTCTATTTCTTCACCTGCTTCTTTTAATATATCAATTATAATTCCATCATTACCTGGAGCCTTTCCTTTCTTCATACATTTAATTGCATGTTTCACTTCTTCATTTAAAATTATGGGCAATTCAGAAGATGTAATAGAAATAGGAGGTACTTGTTCTTTATTACTATATAATTCTTGATAAAAGTCTTCTATCCATTTCATAATGTCATCTCTCTTTTTAGTAATAATTCCATCTTTTTTTCTTATTGCAGATATAAATTTCCTACCAATACCAAAATGTTGTTTTACATTCTTGAGACTTTTATTTTCTTCTACAGTTTTCCTTCCTAGTCCACAGTTATACTTTCTTATATCATTTTCAACTCTTTTCCGTACCATGTTACAAAATTCGAGATATTCAATCCTTTTTAATGCATTATTTTTGTATATCTTCATATTCCTTCTTTTCTTCATAAATTCTCTAATCTCAGTAGAAATTTTATTGGTCAATTGCTGCTTTTTTTCTACCAGCTATCTTTGTTGCAGTTTTTAAAAGTGTATCAGTTATTTTCATATTAATTTCATTCAAATCTGAATCATGTTCAAAATCTACTAATACTTGAAACCGATTTGTAAGTTCTAATTTAAATTCATCAGAATGTTTCTAAAGATTAGGAATATCAACTGTAAAAATTGTTTTTCTTAATTTTTGTCTCTCTAGTTTTGCATTAACACGTACCTTACATCTTACTAATCGATGATCACTTCCTGTGTTAAATTTATTAAGAACATTACAATCTTGAAATATGTATTTTCTGTTAGTCAAAATATAATCCAATTCTGCTGTACCTTCATACGTACCACTCCATACGTTCTTGTCATTGCAGCTGTTATTACTATGTGATTATTCATATAGTATAGAACATGGATGAGTTGCTCACCAACACGCATTAGCCAGCGTGGTGAGTTTATTGGCTTTTTACCTCTGAGTTTAAGATCAAGAAATACCATGGTCTTTCTTCTCTGTTGCCTGATAAGGCAGAATAAATGAATATATACTATACTTATATTTAAATATTACTTCAAAGTTTATTTAGAAGCTAATTTAATTAAATCAAGATTCGCAACTTTAAGAAAGGAGTGTGAAAAATACATAAAATCTGTGAACAGATGTTGGGATTATTATGAAATGTGTTACTGAATCTACAGATCAATGAAATGTTAAAAACTAAATCAAGTTATATAAAAAGTATAGTCTGGTGGACTTTATACCTACTAACTGACAGAAATCCGTTTAATTGAAATGAAAATAAAAACATGTAACATTAACATTTTCCGGATAACATCTTATATTGATAATTCTCAGGATGATTTATCCTAAAGATCCAAAGTAGATGTGGTTTTTCTAAAAGGCATATAGAGTTTCATTATGCTTTTTGTATGCTTGAGAATAAAATTTTGTAAATATTTTTAGTAGACATTATACTATTTAAAATTATAAAGAATATTCTTAATAAATGAGTTAACGTTAAACTGAGAATTAGATGAAAATAACATAATGAAAACTTTATTAATACGGTGATAATAAAATTAAAGTTTAAGCTTCTAAAGAGTAAAAATAATAAGAGGTTTATTAAAAATAATAAAATCGAATAATATATTTAAATTAATAGTTGTTCACGAATACATATATACACAATCAGGAATACACGTATATAATTTATATTTATTTTATATTTTATATTGTATATTTTATTTTATATTACCAGGATTATTTCATTTGGGTTTTATTATATTTATATTTATTTTGATTTTATTATGTTTTGTTATATTTGATGTTGTTTTTTTATTTTATTTTATTAATTTTATTGTTTAATTTTTTATAGTATTATTTATGTAATTAAGTGTTTTATTTTGTTTCATTATATCATAGCTCTGAAGAAGACTGCAGGACAGTCGAAATTTAAGAATATGTGCTGATATATGTGCAATAAAAAGTTTTTTTTTTTGCTAAAAAGTGTTCAAACTAGAGGGAATAAATTGCACTTATGTAAGATATTATAGCAAAATAAAGAAGTGGTGAATTTAATAATACACATTCATCTCACTTAGTGAATTGGTCTCCCAAAACTCATCAGTAAGCAATAATATCATTTGCAGAATAAGAATTTATAATAGTTGTCTATGGAAAAAAAATTGGCTCATTACTACAGCTAAAAGGTTATACTATAAATTGGGAATATTACATTAAAAAATAACTTATGGGAGTATATATAAAAATTTAAAAAACCATTCATCATCATCAAACATTATCAATCCACTACAGGATGAAGGTCTCCCCATGTTTAATCCATTTTCTCTGATCTTTAGCTTCTCTTTTCCACATAATCCCTGCACACTTTCTTATTTCATTCATCCATCTAACCTGTGGTCTCTTTCTGGGTCTTTTAAAATTACTTGGAATCCAGTTTGAGATTTCAATTGTCCATTTATTATCATCTTTTCTGGCAATATATCTAGCTCATGTCCACTTCAGTCTTTTAATTTCTTTGATGACATAAGTAACACCTCTTTGTTCTCTTGCCCATATATTGCATTTTCAATCTCTTCTTGTTACTCCTAACATGCATCTCTCAATACTTCTTTGGGTAGTCTGAAGTCATTCTATTGCTCTTCTATCAAGTGTCCAAGTCTCAGATCCATAAATAAGAACTGGCAAAAAACTGTTAACATATGTTATATACTTGTGTAAACTGTGTTGTATGTATTATGCAGATATTCACTTAAAATATGTATTTGTGCATGTATGATAATGCAATTTAAATCTATGTAAAAAGAAAAAAACGTAGTTTAAAGTTTTCCATTCATTAATCATCCATTATCCAGTTCAGTTTACAAGGTCATAGATTTTTTTGGATTTTTTGTGGCCACATTAATTGCTATGATGACATTAAAATCTCTTAAAAAATGTTTAATATCGCTTGAAATCCAGGATTTGCAATCCACAAAACAGAAACAGTTGTTTTACTGCCTTGATTAGTATGAGTTGCAAAATCATAAATTGATTTGCTTCAACGTTTTAGGTGAGTTAGTTGATTTGAACCTCCATTAATTAATTCATAATGTCCCATTTCTTTGCTATTAAGTTATTTTCTAGTTTGAATAAAAAAGCCAGCAAAAGGACTTTTTCCATCAATAGTAACTACAACAAAAATAAATTGGAAGTTATAATAATAGTACTTTTTAATATTCAAAATAAAAGTTAATTAAAAGTTTATGACTAGAATATCTCACAAGTTAAATATGAAAAATAAATTACGTTTTAATACATAAATTAAGTTCACTATCTATCTATCTATCTATCTATCTATCTATCTATCTATCTATCTATCTATCTATCTATCTATCTATCTATCTATCTATCTATCTATCTATCTATCTATCTATCTATCTATCTATCTATCTATCTATCTATCTATCTATCTATCTATCTATCTATCTATCTATCTATCTATCTATCTATCTATCTATCTATCTATCTATCTATCTATCTATCTATCTATCTATCTACATATCTACCTATCTGTCTGTCTATCTACCTATCTATCTTTCTATCTATTGTTATGATCCAGAAAATTAGTGATAAACCAGGGGTGATAGCACTCATCATCATCAATCCCAAGTCAATACAAAATTTAAATATGCAAGTAATATAATGAGCATGAGACATGTGAGCCTGAGAATCAGATCAGAACAAATTATAAGTAACTATAAGTTCACTAGAATTACACAAAAGCAATAATCATTTCATCATCATGAATGATCAACAATAAAAATAAATCAAACAGACAATCTTGAGACTGGATTTGAAAGGGATCTACTATCCTCCAGGCTATTTTTTTTAGCTCATGCCAAACATAGGGCAGTAATACAGTATAATAATTTGGTTGCATAAACTTAAGTGCTAATCCATAAGAATATAATGGTTAAAAATAATTCTGGGATATTAAAAATATGCTGATCATCATCAATTTTCTGGCCACTTAGTACTATTAATGAACTTGTCAACTATAAACTTAATTTTGAAATAAAATAATTAAAATGAAATGGAGTGTAGGGACATTAAATAAATTCTCTTGCACTATCCAGCATCAACACCATCTGGATGTTCATAGCTCTAAACATGAATCCCTTTTATATAATAGACCATTATGCATAAATCCAGCTCTATAACTATTACTATGAGAAAGAGATGTAATCCTAACATATAATGTTTTAAATCTATTCTAAAATTAATTTCACCGGAATAAATTTAATAATGAAATATAAATTTATTAATTAGAAACAATAAAATGACATTAAGATCTGCTGAGTGTGCCATGAATATAAATTAGGCATTCTGATTTTGATTAATACAATAAGTTATCACATTTACAAATACTTCATAATAGATTTACATTAACACATATATCAGCATGCAGACATGTCTATATAAAAATACATATCAGAATTGTAATAAACTAATAACAAAATTATTTTTTAATACATAAGTGCACACATGTATATACACAAAATATAGATAATCTGAATTAAAACTATTAATTAGCCATTTTTTATGATAAGTAAAAGTTTTTCTTTAAAAAACAATTATCATTTGTGACGTTTATTTAAAATTCAGGATCCTGTGGCCTCATTTTCAATATGTAGAAAAAAAGCTCCTCAGAGATTCCTTTTGTTTTTAAATGTAAAAAGATTTTTGGAGTTTTTTTTTTTTAAATTTCAAAATAAAATTTATAAATCCCTTGTTTTTTGGACTTATAATTTAAGCAAAAAATATTTACTTGTTTTGCTTTTAAATTAAAGGTTTTAACAATCATCATTTTTATGAAAGAGAGTTCCTTTCACTTTTAATATATAAAACTGTAACCAGTCATTTATTATTTTCTTTCATTATTCTAATTTTAGTTGAATAATTTAATAAAAAAATATTTACCTTTAAAACCAGCTGATACCTGTAAATAATACATTATGTACACAATGCAGTACCTTTGTCTCTGTTTCTTTGCATATGGATAGAACTTCATATATAGCATGGTAATCCCTTTGTAAGCTGGTTCCTTCTAAAGCTGTAGACTGACTTATTGTCACCTTCAGGAAAGGTATAATACAAATAAATGCTGACCTTGTCTAATACATAATATGTAGGCTAAGGAAGCACAGAAAATCTTGATCTGGCCTCCATGTGAATCAGAACTTCTCCATTGTATTTTTAGCAGCAGTATCTAGCTACCCTATCTCTTATCCTTAGCTATAAATTCATAATCATTATGATGTTATAATATGTAAAAACTCTAAAAACTCCCCCTAATTTTTTCCCAATCTTTTTATAGGCAGGTAGAGTTAAAAAACACAGTAATTAAAACTAAGTTTTCTTTCTGTTGATTGAAAAAAGTTAATGATTTTTTTCAAATTACGTTAATATTTCATAAACAACTTGTAAGATTTTTATCAAAATACGTTATGCAAGATTTAATTAAAAAAATAATCTAATCAAAATACATAGTAATATTATGTAATTACCAGTTTATGTATTTTAATCTAAAATATGCTTGTTTTAATTTCAAAATAAGAATTAATAAAATATTAATTAAACTTTTTTAAATGTGTAATTTATAATATGTTTTTTTTAAATTCCAAATTATAAAAAATATCTACAAAAAGTTTTTGTCTGTGTTTATTTTTACTTTTCCTTTCAACTATATATATACATGTACATACACTATTATGTTGTATGCCTTTACACACATAATTATCTCATATCCCTCCTCCATGAAGAAAAGGAAAAGAGAAACGAAACACCATTCTAGTATTATTTTACATAATATACATGTATAAACAAAACAAAGTTCATACCTCAAATTATGTACTCATCAATTTTTTAAAGATTTGACAGGCATCTGACAGCTAACAGAATGAATTAGTGATCTGCAATTTTAAGATAGATAAATAATTCAGCCACTGGACTATAAGTACACAATGCACCATGAATACCAAGAGGGTTACCTCAATTTAGACACTATAACCCACCACAACTCAAAATAAAAAAATAATGCAAAAGTCTTTACATAGCCCTGCTCCTTTTATTATTAGGGACTGGAAATATATAACTATGCAATCCTCCTTTAAATCTTAGAGGCTGTAAACTATGAAACTATGCCTTATTCCTTTTTTTAGAGGCTTCAAGTCTGGGATTATGGCAATACCTGAGATAGAATACATCTCAGAGTTGCATGAAAATATCACATTCTCAAGCCAATGACAAAACCCTTCATCCATCATCAAAACTGAAAGTACAACTAAACAAACTCCAACAATCAAAAACTCAAAACAATCTCCAAAATGATAGATTTTCTATCCAACTCTAAATATGAACTCTTTAAATATACATTAACTACTATTTTATAACTTATAATTATCAATACTTTTGTCACATATTTCACAGTATGTTTTTTTAATGTTAATTCTGCATAAAATCCATCCTTTTTTTTTTTTCAGATGTGGTTATATTTGAAATCAAGTTGATTGGCATTTTTTAGTTATGGATACCAGTATTTAATCATCAACAAGGCCATAAATGGGTTGCTGTTTGTAACTGTACAAAGGCATTAATTAGGATGGAAAATCATCACTCCAAGTCACTGGCAATATTTAACATTAAATATAAATTAATATAATAAGCATAAGCCTGAGAGATCAGCAATCCAACCATTATCTATATTAACTATATGTTTACCAGAATTACACAAAATCAATAATCATTTATCATCATGAATGATCAACAATAAAAATAAATTAACAATCAATCCTGTGACTGGATTTGAAAGTGGTCCAATATCAACCTGGCTAATTATTTAACCCTTGACAAACTTAGGGCAGCAAAACAGCATAATAACTTAGATACACAATCTTAAGTGCTAATTCATAAGAATATAACAGTTAAATAATGCTAGAATACTAAAACATACCGATCATCATCAATGATCTCACCACTTAGAACCATTGATGTACTGGCCAACTATAGACTTAATTTCTAATAAATAATTAAATTGAAATGTAGTGCATGGACTTTAAAAGATATCACTTTTGCACCATCCAGCAACATCATCATATGGATATTCATAACTCTAAATGTAAACCTCTTTTCTATGGCAGACCATTATGCCCAAATCCAGCTCAGTGAGCAAAAGCTCTATAATTGTTACAGTGAGTAAGATATATAATCCTAACATAATTTTTAAATATATTCTAAAATTAATTAAATTCACTGAAATAACTTTAATAATGAAATATAAATTTATTAATTAGAAATAATAAAATATAATTAAGTCTAATGAGTATGCCATAAATATACATTTGGCATTCTTGTTTGAATTAATGCAATAAGTTATCACATTGTGATTTACAAATACCTTATAATAGCTTTATGTAAACACATATATCAGCACACAGATGTGCATGTATAAAAAATTACATATCAGAATTATGATAAATTAAAAATAAAATTCAATAATTCATTTTAATAATTCATAAAGTATGATTGATTTTAACATATGTGTATTTACGTGACAATCATCTTCATAAGCAAATTCCATATCAGAATTGTGATAAACTAATAATAAAACTTAATTTGTTTTAATACATAAGTTCTCACATATGTATGTATATACAAAATGTAAATAATACAAATTAAAGTTATTATTTACTCTTATTTTTTTATGATAATTAAAAGTTTTTATTTAAAAAATTAACCTATTATCATTTAGGAAGTTTCATTTAAAATTCAAGTCCATGTGAGCTCATTTTCAACATTAAAAAAAAAGATTTTTGGAGTTTACTTTTTTTTTTAATTTCAAAATAAAATCATTTATAAATCAATCCTTTGTTTTTAGACTTATAATTCAAGCAAAAGTTATTTACTTGTTTTATTTTTAAATTAGAAGTTTTAATAATTGTTATTATTACTAAAGAAAGTTCCTGAGTTTCATTTTTAATAAATAAAACTGAAACTGGTCATTTATTATTTTCTTTCATTAATCTAGTTTTAGTTGAATAATTTAATCAAAAGATATTTAACTTTAAAATCAGATGATATCTATAAATACTTTGTATTTACAATGTGGTCCCTTTGTTTATTCTTCTTTGCATATTGATAAAAACTGAATATATATGATACTAATCTCTTGGTAAGCTGGTTCCTTCTAAAACTATAGACTGGCTTATTATCATCTTCAGAAAAAGTATAATTCAGATTACTTTTGACATTCAATCAGCTTCATTTAGTCCAGAATTTGACAGACTTCAGGCATGTCATCTAGTACACAATATATATATATATATATATGAGATAATGACTTCAGGCATGTCATCTAGTACACAATATATATATATATATATATGAGATAATGAACCACAGAAAAGCTGAAACTGACCTCCATATGAATAAAAACTCATTTATTGTACCACTATCAGTAGTAGTTAGAGATCCTGTCTCTTACCTTTAGTTATAACTTTATAATCATCATACTGTCATAATCAGTAAAAACTTTAGAAACCCTCCCAAATCTTTTTTTCAACCTTTTTCTAGCCAGCGTGGAGTTAAAAAAACAGTAATTAAAAGTAAGTTTTCTTTATCTTTATTGAAAAAAGTTCATGACTCTTATCAATTGACCTTAATCCTTTCAAAAACAATTTTGTAGGATTTTTATCAAAATATGTTATGCAAGCTTTAATTAAAAAAATTAAATCTAATGAAAATAGATAATGGAATTTTATAACTACCTGTATATCTATTGAACATAAAAACATGCTTGTTTTAATTTCAAAATCAGAATTAATAAAATATTAATTAGACCTCAAAACAAAGCAAAACTCTCCATATAGTAGTGCCATCTTGTGCTAACAAGAGCAATCAATGGATGCCCCAAGGCTTGTGCATAAAATTCCTATCTAGTGCCTACTCATCCAATATCCCCAGACTAGTTTCTGGCTTGTGGCCTTCATCAGTGAGAAGTCTTGGATCTGAGAGCACTGCACCTAGATCTTAGGATCTAATGCAATCCTCTAGCACCCACCTTTTAACTCTAATTAATTACAAAACTATGAGAATGAAATTGAAAACACAATTAATATTTTCAATCCCATATAGTCATATGGGTCTGAACTCAATTCAGCACCCATACATTTTGGTGTCTTTGGCTCTTTAACAACCATAACCACCACTATCCTATTAGGCAGGATTGGTGTTAAACCACTAAACATTACATGATCACTATCTCATACTAGCACCTAATTGTTATTAAACAATTCAAAACAAAGCAAAACTCTCCATATAGTAGTGCCATCTTGTGCTAACAATTATGTGCTAGTATGAGATAGTGATCATGTAATATTTATTAATTAGAACTTTTTAAATGTTAATTTGTAATAATTTCTTTTAGGTTTAAAATTACTTAACCCTTAACTGTTATTCCAGTGTAATATAAAAAATATCTACAAATTTTTTTTATCTGTGTTTATTTCTACTTTTCCTTTCAACTATACATATATACATGCCCATACACTACTATGTTATTATATGCCATGAGACACAATCATTTCACTATATGTATATCTGTCTAAATACGGATCTATAGATTAATTAATTCTATTTATGTATGTATTTATTTAGTTATTCATCTGATCTATCCAACTGTCTATTTATTGATCAATTGACTTATCTATCTATATCTCACTTTGCATTCATTTTTGCTCATCAATCTATCTATTTATTCAATTAATTGTTAGCCAATCAATACATCAGTGCATATATTTAGTTATTAATGTATCTGCTGGTCTACCTATCTCTATCAATATATATATATAAAAGACATTTTGCGGGTTCATCCCTGTTAAAATATTTTAAATATTAATATACTGACATTTCGACTTGGTAGCACAAGTCATCCACAGAGTGATAAAAGGTAGAAAGATGGTAGTAGAGGCGCTACAATCACTGATTTGAAAAAAAAACATTAAAGTTCCATCAATAGCAAAAATGTTAAATTAAGAATGTTTTTTAAAAAAATCTTTCCAAATAGGAGGAAGTTTGCTTGTATCATCTCGCTTATTGATACAATCTGGCCTTTTAAGTATCTCAATGGCTTCTCTAATTTTGCACTGGTATAGATTATTACATCTGGATATGATCCTGGTACTAGAAAAATTAATTTTATGACCTGAATCCATAGTATGGAGTGAGAATGCTGATGATGATGAGTGTTGTTTAACTACATTAGCATGCTCATCTCTACTAACACTGATGCAATGATTACTCATACCTATGTAAGAAGCCTTACAATTTCAAGAGGGATTGAATCCTTAGGCTTGGTTATTATATTGCTGATCCTTCGATGAGTAGAAAATGCAGTATTTATATTATAGCATTTTAATGTACATCTAATACTGTCTGTAGTTCCTTTTACATATGGAACACAAATCCTAATAGCTGATTTATCATCTTTTTGTTTCCTATTTTGTCCATTTTGGGCTTGAAATAAGTACCAGGATCATATCCAGATGTGATAATCTATACCAGCACAAAATTAGAGAAGCCATTGAGATACTTAAAAGGCCAGATTGTATCAGTAAGCAAGATGATACAAGCAAACTTCCTCCTATTTGGAAAGATTTTTTTAAAAAACATTCTTAATTTAACATTTTTGCTATTGGTGGAACTTTAACGTTATTTCAAATCAGTGATTGTAGCGCCTCTACAACTGTCTTTCTACCTTTAATCACTCTGTGGATGACTTGTGTTACCAAGTTAAAACATCAGTATTTTAAAATTTAAAATATTTTAACACGGATGAACCCGCAAAATATGCCTTTTATATATGCAACCTGTGAAAACCTTCGTATCAACATATATTATACCGGTTCATCCCGACCCTGGTAAGGTGAGCATGCACACATATCGAACATGAAACAAATATGGTGGCATGCCAGGATAGGAAGTAATTTCAAATCTTTTTATGATCGGTTTGATATAGTCATCAGTACGTTTATAAAGTATTGACTCTTACATACCTTTGAAAGATTTCTTTAATTTAAATCCTTTGCATCACTCCCAGAAAGAAAAAGATTAATTCCCCCTCCTGAAAGGATATGTAAGGCCAATAATAATATAAAATAAATGAATCAAACAAAATTTAATAGAAATAAACACCCAATGACCAAAGATTTAAATCCCGATAAGGGAGTATCCCATATGCCAGCTCAGCATTCTCTTTATCTCAGGTAAAGAAATGGGAAACTAAAACCCATGCAATTATCTAAGTGTCTTATTATGTTAGAGAAAGAAATACGATTATCAAAGCAGTAAAGTAGTTTTATAAATATTAAATAAAGGTTTATTGAACCCTTTCACCAATTCCCCAGATAAATATAATAACAACAAACCCCAATGCATAATAAATAATAAAAATATATATGAGAGTATTATAGATGTATAAATAAAGAAAGAGAATGTAAAAATATAAAAAATGAACTAGTGAGAAAGTGGTCTGAGGTTCATATACTCGCACACAAATATATTTTGTAAACCCTGAATGGTAAGTAAAATATCTCAATGAGAGAAATACATTAATAAAACACTTATTACACTGATATTACAAGAATAAATAAATAATAAAAACAATAATAACATTAAGAAGGGTACCATATAAAGTCTCTATCATACATCTAGGAGTTCTGAGTAGGCCAAGTATCTGTTCATCCAAAATGGCAGGGATTTCTCTTCAACAAGGCATCATTCAGCTGCATTCATTATCACTTGGTGGCTGGATCTAGGAGACATTTCTGGTATTGTTCAACAGCTCTCACGATCGTTCGATAACTGGATTCAGGAAACCTTTCTGGTATTGTTCCATGGCTCTCACGATCATTTAATGGCTGGATTCAGGAGACTTTGCTGATGGAAGGAGCAGAGCTGGGTGGGCGCGCTGACTGGGAGTTCCTACTCCATGATCATTTCACTGATGTGAGTACTTCTGTGCCCGAGATCTAATTATAATTTTCTTCTTTGGTTAACGATTATTTAGTTCTCCACAGCGCTAATATGAATTGTCTAATTGAAAAACATCTTGAAGCTTATATCAGCATGACTTAAGAAAAATATTTATAACAGAGAACAAGCAAGTTCAGATGAATCTAAAAAGTTAGCATAAGTGAGTGAAAGATTGACTTAATGACTGCTTGATTGCTTAGGCCTTATTGAATGCCTGTGTCCAACTGGTGAACAGCAATTAGCCCTAGTCATTAGAATCTCAATCTAGTTACTCCTCTGAAACACATTTAATTAATTAAATTTGACTTTTGTTAGTGGATTCATACAATGCGGGAAGCATTCCTATTACATCCACTAATTAATCTCAAGAATTTATTTTTAATTCAATTGATTATCTAAGTTATTTTCCGATAATCAGATTCCATTTAAAAACATATTTTTAATTAAATTAGATATCTTTCCCCACCCATATAACAGAAATTTTAACGAACTCTTTTGTTGAGTTGAAATATTTGATAATTAAAACAAAAAAAAAAAGAAACAAAATTACTTATCTATTAAAATGTACTTGCCTTTAGGCTTTTTTTAAATTTAAAACAATGGGTTTGTAGAGAAATATATCTAGTACAACTTTTGATTTAAAATTACCTATATGTTAGATTTTTTTAAATATTACCATTTCTCTTATTCACAAGCATTTAACAACAAAAAAAATTATACATACGAATTACGCATACACATCTTTGCACTTATAAAAAAAAATGAACATAAAATAATAAAAATAAATTATAAGCATATAACTCAGATGCTAATACTTCACGTTATAAGCCTTAACTATTGGCTTTTCTTATGTGTGCAAGTATATGACATATCCATAGACATCTCTCACTTATTTTATAATTTGACTTGAATTAAAATTTATATAGATGGCATACACACATGTTTAATGGCTTTATTACATATTTTAGGCCATTTTATTATGTAATGCCATCTTATGCATGGCCATACGACCCCAATGCTAACTCATCGTTCTCTTTATCTCAGGTAAAGAAATGGGAAACTAAAACTCACACTATTATCTAAGTGTCTTATTATTTTAGAGAAAGAAATATGAATAAAATAGTTTTATCACTCTGTGGATGACTTGTGTTACCAAGTCGAAATGTCAGTACATTAATATTTAAAATATTTTAACATGGATGAACCTGCAAAATATGTCTTTTATATATGCAACCCGTGAAAACCTTCGTATCAACATATATATATATATATGTAGAGTATTGTATTAGTAAGCATTAATGCTCAGTCGATTTAAATTCTTTGTACAAAGCAAATCCAATTTATCCAACACATTATGTTTGCATTATTCTTACTATACTGAAATTCATTAATGATGTATTTATGCATACTATACTTACATATTTCAACTTTTGAATATTTTTATGGTGTTATCTTTAATTATCTTTATGATGTTTTTCCAACCAGAATCTGGAATGGATACTCATTATTGTTCATATTTTTCATCATTAACTTCTACAGTAAATAATCAGGAGTGGTTGAAATTCTACAAGATTTGTCACTATCAAAAATCTCATGTGTAATGAAATATCTTATATGGGTTAAATCACAGCCATAATCCTTTACATTGTAGATGTTTCGGACAACAGTCCACCAATATTATTTCAGGAGTAAAGATCAATAATGACTTTAGTATGTTGTGTACAAAGGATCAATTTCAACTAATTGTTCTCGATCAATGTTTTTGTTTTAAATAGGAATTGAAATACAATGATAATTATATTGAAGCGGGTATTTTGTCAAAACATAGCTATTGTGATAGTTTAAAATTCAAAAATCAAAGAAGTCATACTTAAGCGTGTGGTCTAATTGGTTACAGTGATCCATTTTGAAGTTGAGAAGATTTCTAAAATTCAAAACTTTCTCATAGTTCTTAAAGTATAGCTATTGATAAAATTTATGATGGATAAAAATAAAAAAACATTTTTCATTACAGTCTGCAAACAAAAATTCTTCAGTTAAAAAAAGCTCTTATACTGTGCTTACAGTTTTATGATAATATTATGCACTGAATCAATTAATGCTATTTTTTTAAAAAAACTGAGACCAGAGTGGTTTATACTATAATATCTCTTAAACCGGATTCCAAGATATTATAAAAGACCCAGAAAGAGACCACATGTGAGATGGATGGATGAAATAAGAAAACATGCAGGGGTGATGTGGAGAAGAGAAGCTAAAGATTGGAGAAAATGGATTAAACTTAGAGAGACCTTCATCCTGCAGTGGATTGATAATGGTTGATGATGATGATGATATTTAGAAATGTAATCACCCCTCCTAACTAGTGCCATAGCATATTAGTAAGGAAGGGTAATTACCTTCTAAATATAATTACAATCTGATACTGCACTAGTAAAGTTCATTGATTATTACATAGTTTAAACATGTGATATTAGCATAAAATTGATTCCATTTTATATGCGTTAATAAGATTATTAAAAATAGATTGAAGGTGAATGATTTATATATTCATGATTTCATTTCAAGGTACTTAAGATTGGCTCTTATAAGTGTATTTGGGTTTGAAAATAAGACAGTCAAGTATCCTTGCATACAGGTTAATTTTATAGTATGTTAGTGAGGAAAGTTTATTACTTTTTAAATCTAATTACAATCTGACATTGTGATAGTAAATTTCATTTATTATTATATCTTATCTTTTATTAATAAAATATGGGTTGTTGAATTCCCTCTTAATGCAACAGGTCATATATTTGACTGATTCAAATATATATTTTAAAATAAAGTAGTATTTAATCTCACAGTTAATAGCAATTTCCTTCTCCACATCAATGCTCATATTATTGCAATATAGTTATTTTATAAACCCGTCAATATTTCAGCAAAAAATTCTAATGCATAATTTATTATTATTGCTATTACATAAAACATCTGGAATATTATCTTATATGAGACAGACAGGTGAAAACTGCTTGGATCTAAGAGCAAAATGTAAAGCTTTGATATGTGATACTAGTGCTGCATGACAAAGATAATGTGAATGGTAAGAATGGCAAATGAGGATATACTAGATTTGATTGAAAAAGGTAAAGACAATCTGGGTCATTACTCAAAGAAGTTAATCATTTTAATGGAGCATATAACTGTTGCTTATTATATCTGAAGAGAATGATGCAGAGAAAGTCACTGTGTAGAAGATATAGAATGTAATATCTTATTGAAGATTAAGGATGAAAGGATTTATGCATTTATGAAGCATTTGATGATGGAAAGAAGTTTTCACTAATTTATAAATTAAGAGAACAAAGCAAAAGAGCAACACATCTTTCAATTAGTTTTAATAGATAATCTTAGTTATATGAACATACACCATTATTAAAGAAAAAACCATTGTTGGTCACTTGATGAAGCATTTGAAATGATGCTCATTGATTTCTGGAAGGAATTACAAAAGAAAAATCTGCATAAAAAAGACATAGGTTGGAATATCTGGAAAATGAGATTTGGAAAAGATTTGGCATAGAAGAGTGAAGGCTGAAAAATAATGCTTACCAATCTAAGGATTGGAAAAAGAAAGATATAAAAGCTATTTATTATCGATTGTTTAAGAAGACTTAAGACATTCCAATATTCTAATAAAAAAGTTCCATTTGACTCACCAAACTAAGTTTTTTTTTACTTTATTCAGATCATAATCATCCAGAAACCTTTACTTTATCTTTATATTCCTACATTAAAGTCAATGGTCTATTATTCTGTAAGAATACTAATTTGTAATTTTTTGTGGCATAAAAAAATTGTTGGGGTGATGTGCCATTCCGACAGCAGATGTGATACCTTGAGATTTGATCTACCTTTATCTCTAGAGCGCTTCACTTTGTTATTTGGTAAACTATATAGGGCAAAGCTAAATAAAGCGTGACAGTATAGCCTAAATGAATTTCTATTCAAAATTTTTTTATCAAAATAATTTCAGAAATTTTTTATTTATATAGTTCCTATTGTTATTTATTTTGCTCAAAACTTATTTTGAGTAAGTGAACTGTAGAAAACTATGATTAAACAATAACATTGGATCTTCATCTATAGGTGTATATAGCAATTTTACCACTTCTTTATAATTGCACTATAAGCAATCTAAAACACTTTAAAATTAAATTAAGCAAAAAAAAAAAAATCCTACCTTGAAATGTAGAATTGCTTTTGCAGGTGTAAGATATTTTGAAAGGATATTCAGTGGTGGTGCCACGACTGTTTAAAGGTAAAGCTCCTTGGTGTTTTGGCGTCATGTCTTCGCAAGCACCATTTCCAGCCCCACTTGGCCATGCGTAATGCTGTATTACTCCTGATATGAGTACAGTTATAGTTTCCAACAAAAGCATGATAAAGATTAAATTCCACTACTTTCAAAACTATTATTTAACAAGCACGCACACAAACATTAGCGAATGCATGGATATACGTGCGTTTCTCTAAATAGATAATGGATAAAAATCTACTTCCACGTAAGTGATTTTGGATAAAGAAAACTTATCAGCGTTACAAATTATTACCCATAAACTGAAAGAAACTTTTCTAGACATTTTAAAGATTTTTAAGCTTCATAACACATTAAAATAACACCTATTGTGATGACAGCATTTGACTTCCGCCTAACTTGTTTCATAACTATAATATTTCATAACTATAATATTATAATTGTTTCAAATTATAGTAATAATAAAATTTAAGTGCAAATGAGCCTTTAAGATGTAATATCAGTATTATAAATTTATATTATCTGAAGCCTTGATTAACTTGGATCTTAATATCTATAATCATTAATTCTGCGATTAGTACTTTTATTAAAAAAATATGATTGCCTATATACGTAAGAAAAGGACCTCTTAATGTAAGAGCGAATATATTTGCTTGCTATGTCAGCAACCAGATTTTTAAGTTGAAATTTAAAATTCGTTGATGATGAAAGGAATTCCAAGCAAACTTAGGGATTTTGCAAATATTTGACTAATGACTATATTGCTTTAAGTATCCAACTTAAGGAAATTTTCGAGTACCATACGATTTTGGATAACTATATGTTGCAGAAATTACGTTATACTTAATTGAACGTTATTAAAATCTTGCGAAGTTACTGTATTTGAAACGTCATATTTCTATTAATAAAATTTAAAAATGTTCTGCAAGTAATGATTATGTAGTGGGTTTAAAAAATATATCACTATTCCGGAAATTAGCTTGATACTATTCGGTTTTAAATAGTGGTGTAATTAGAAACAAATTATTGTTTGAATTATTTCATTATCATCTTTTAAAACCACGAATTCAATATAGAACATTTTATTATTATTATTATTTTTTTCAGGTTTGTCTAAACCTTGCTTAGCATTGATCACGTGTCTATATCATTTTGAAGGTCGCATGCCTATATTCTATAAAATTTCCTATTTTCTGTATATCTACTATACTATTAAATATAAGAGTTTTTGATTCTGATGATATTGATCGATAGCAAACTCTTTACATAATAGTGATCAGACAGACAAATAAATAAATATATATATTTGCATGTAGAGGACCAAGGATCAACTTAAATTGACATTTTATTAAACCAGCTTGTTAAAAAATATGTATATGAAATAACTAATAATTGCAGTATGACCTTCACCTTTTTGGATTGTGGATTAACAATATGCTGATGTCCGTAGTATTTTTGCAGGTTCAAAAGATAATTTATAGAATGCACTTATTTTACATTCAAATATCAGCCTTTCAAGCTAATTGAGCACGCGCACTATGAGAGTGTTAAATAAATAAATACTTGTTTTGAATGCAACATTTAAAGATTTTGATTTAATAATAAGTGTTCAAAAACTCAAAATTATCAACCAGTGACTGAAAAAAATCCTCAACAATTTTTAGCTTGGATGATTATCGACTTGAGTAAGTAAACCAATTTAAATCCTTGATAGTTTTATAAGTAGAAAAGCGAACTTGGATATTGAGATATTACACAGATTCCAATGCATTGCGGTTATTTTTAGCAAATTAAAAATATATAGTATTTTATCATAGGAAAATAAATTACTGCAACCAAGTTATGTATATATAGACTATTATTTTATCTAATTTATTCATGGAAGTTGAACGTGAACACTCACCCTGACACCACAATATAAATGTATTTAAAAAGTCTCATTTAAAAATACTCCATAAATTTTAAAAATAAATTCGGCAAGATCATTAAATCAACCAGTATGCTATTCAACTTTTGAATATGATTCTATAAAGTAATTACTGTAAAATCACACTTTCATTGGATAGGATACCAAAATGAATGAATGATGAAAGACTTCTCAAAAAAATGTATTTTGTGGTAAACTTAAACATGATTTTATAAGAGATGTATATCTTTATTTTATATTATAGAAATTATCTCAAAGTCATTGTAAAAAAAACATACTCAATGTTTCCATTGGGAAGATACAGAGCATAGAATACATTGGTCTACCACAATTTCAGACACCTTGTTAAAGTGCTTCAGATGGAGAAGTTTTTTGTTAAAGAAATTTAAAAACAGCAGCACAAAAATTAAGCAAAAAAATGCCCCACTATGTTCCACATATAGTTGTATTTGTGGTCCATGGATTGATTTATATGATCATCACAAAATTCATTTATTTTCTTTCCTTGGAGTTGGAATAGCCATATTCGTGTACAAATGACTACTATATATATATATATATATGTGTGTGTGTGCATGTAATAAATAAAGTTTGATATCTGTATTCGTTTCACAATATATGTAATATACAAATCAATATATATATATATCAAAATACGTACAATTTATATAAATTATATTCTTTTAGAAGTACTTTCGACTATACACTTTGTAGTCTTTATCAACTATATAACTTGAATAATCAAAACGAGACAACCCTTAACAATACCCATATTCAATTCAGATTTCCACAATTCTTTATCTTAACATTTATGACTGATTCATTAACATTTGAATTTTGAAATCAACATAGCCTCTTTTATTTTATTTATTATGACAACATTCAATTTGAATAATTTCATATTTTTATAATCAAATTTAAATCCTATGACAAGATTTATTATGACAAATATAACAATGATGAAGGTTTATTTACATCTTTCCATATTGATTTCTTTTTGAATTTATTATATAAAAGCATATTTTTTTATTTCTCTCAAATGTACACTAGATTCAAATGTATGTATGCATCCACATATCAATCTATATAATAAATTTGTAAACTTTGAATTTTATTTTAGAATTATTAAGCAATCTTTTTTTTAGAAAAAAACAATATGACACAAACCATTATAAATTTCCTAATAAACTTGAATATCTGAATAAATGATTGAAATCATTTATTTTATATTTTTATTTTTTTTTATTATTTTGATTTTTTTAAACCTTTAAATTAGCAATACTTTTTATAATAACCAATTTCAACAAGTCATAACAAATAAAGTACATTTTTATTTATCACTAGAATATTTGCATAATTTTTCATTTCAAATAAGAATGATTAATCCAGACTTATGACATAGGAATGTGATTCATATGGAATAAAACTTAGTTTCATTGTTTATTAACTAAGATAATCCAAACAGTAATCATTAAGGAACTTGAATATCCAAGAATTTTATGAATTGTATTTCTCTTTGTTATAACCCATTTTATATCCTTAATCTCATTTAATCATTAAATAAATTGATTATTAATCTTTTTCCACAAATAAAAAATCATCCACATATTTATGATATGCTTTAATTTCTTGATATTTCATTTTTTAAATTTTACTTCATTGTTGATATAACAAAATACAAATTGACAACAGCAGGAAGACCATGCAACCAAAATTTTTTATAATATTCATTATTAAAATAAATAAATATTTTACAATACGCTACTTTTATAATAAATTTATAATATCAGACTTACATTTTGAAAAAGACATTATAAATAATATTATTGACTCTACTATCTATTGTCCATACATTTCTTTTGTCAAAAGTACATATTTATGTACTATATTTATATTCTTATTTTATCTACAAAACAAACGATGATGAAATAGATATTCTCCAAAACCTAAAATATCTTGAAGTAATAATTCAATATATCTACTGTTTGATAATAATATGCACCACCAAAATCAACATCAATCTCAATGGATAATTTCTTTATGAGCTTTATATTCGAAAATATCCTAGGGCAAATAGCAGATGATGGATATAAGTTATAATATGTATGATATCAATAGCTTTATTCTTAGCTTTTTTAAAATTTCATTTATAAATTTATGGGTATCAATATTTATTATTTCACTATTTTGATTTAAGCTTTTTATTTGACATAACTTTTTATTATATTTCGCTCTGTAAACAAACACATGAAGGCCTTGTCCTCCTTTAAACACACTAAGTCATTATTTAATAGGAACTTTTATTTATTAATTTGACTTAACCTTTATCTTCCTATTATATTTAAAGTTTTTATTTTTAACTTCTCTAACAATGTTATTACAAATATTCGCATCACACTTAATCACACTAAATGAATGTTCTATTGCAGAATTCAATTCAAGATTACAATCTTTCCATCTACCACCAACATATTTCGATCCGAAATTTAAAATATATATTTTGACTGAAATCCAAATTTATACAGACAAGTTCATAATTTTGATCTTATTTTATCCGAAAATTTTTATGAAACAAATGTTCATTTTTTTAAATTTATCAACATTTTTAAATAAAATTTATCAAAACTTTTGACAAAAACACTTATAGTTAAACAATCATCACATTTTTCATCAAAATAAATGATTTAAACTTAAATATTCCGTGACGAAATAGCAAACATTTGCATTGCTTAATTATATTCTATAAAATAATTTCCTTTATATCGTTACTAATTTTATCTGATAATTTGCAAGATTTGTTTATTTTTACTAAACAGCAATTCGGGAAAACTTCTAAATCACGACAGGCATTTAAAAGTTTAATCTACATTTTAACGTAATAATCTTTAACTTACCTTCCGCATCTTTAAAATCCACGTTTACTTAGAATCTTTAAACCATTATATAGTAATAAATATATAACTTATACCACATCCTAGCCCTAGGATATTTTCAATATAAAGCTACATAAAGAAAATATATTGAGATGAGGTTGATTTGGTGGGATATTATTATCAAACATGTAGATATATTGAATTATTACTTCAAGATATTTTAGGTTTTGGAGAATATACTATTTCATCATCGTTTGATTTTGTAGATAAAATTAAGAATATAAATATAGATTTACATGACACAATTTGTACTTTTGAAATAAATGAAATGTATGGATCAATAGATAGAATAGAGTCAATTAATATTATTTATAATGCTCTTGTTTCAAAAAATGTAAAGTCTGATATTATAAATTTTATTATAAAAGTATTGCAGTTTATTGAATAATGAATATTATAAAATGAATTTTGGTTGGCCAATGGGTCTTCCTGCTGTTGCTCAAATTTGTAATTTTGTTATATCAACATATGAAAGTAAAATTTTAAAACAATTGAAATATCAAGAAATTAAAGCATATCATAGATATGTGGATGATGTTTTTATTTGTGGAAAACAAGAATTAATAATCAATTTATTTAATGAATTAAATGAGATTAAGGATATAAAATGGGTTATAACTAAAGAGAAATACAATTCCATAAAATTCTTGGATATTCAAGTTACTCTTAATGATTACAGTTTGGATTATTTTATGTTAATTAAACCAATTGAAACTAGAGGTTTTATTCCATATGAATCACATGTACCTATGTGTCATAAGCTGTCTGGATTGAAATCATTCTTATTTCGAAATGAAAAATTATGCAAATATTCTAGTGATAAAATTAAAAATGTACATTTATTTGTTAATGACTTGTTGAAAATTGGTTATTATAAAAATGCTATTGCTAATATTATTAAAGGATTTAAAAGAAATCAACACTATAATAAAATTAAAAATAAAAATATCAAAATGAAATGGATTTCAATGCCATTTATATCAGATGAGCAGGTCAAGTTTATTAGGAAAATTTATAATGGTTTGTGTCATATTGCTTTTTTTTCTACAAATAACATAAATAGATTGCTTAATAATTCTAAAATTCAAAATTCAAAGTTTAATGAAAATTCTATTATATATAGATTGATATGTGGATGCGGCGTACAATACATTGGTGAATCTAAGTGTACATTTGAGAAGAGAATAAAAGAACATATGCTTTTATATAATAGAATTCAAAAAGAGAACAATATGGAACAGATGTAAATAAACCTTCATCATCTGTTATATTTGATCATAATAAATCTTGTCAATATGGATTTAAATTTGATTATAAAAATATGAAAATTATTCAAATTGAACGTTGTCATAATAAACGTAAAATAAGAGGCTATGTTGATTTCAAAAATCGCAAATGTTAATGAATCGCCAGTCATCAAATGTTAAGATAACAGAATTGTGGGAAATCTGAATTGAACTATGGGTATTGTTAAGGGTTGTCTCGTTTTGATTATTCAACGTTATATAGTTGATAAAGACTACAAAGTGTATAGTCGAAAGTACTTCTAAAAGAATATAATTTATATAAATTGTACTGTATTTTGATATATATATTGATTTGTATATTACACACACACACACACACACACATATATATATATATATATATGCAGTATGAGAAGATTAGAGTTTAATAAAGTACAATAAAGCCAAGTTGCTATAAAAGTTCCTATGTTTACTTTTACATTTTCAGTTACAAAGAAGACTATAGTTATTTTATCTTTACTGCTATAAAAACTTCAGTTGTTACAATTATATTTTATCTGTATATCAGAGTGTCACAATAATGTGATTCTCAGACTATTCCTTTTATGTACTTCTATAATACTGAGGAAGCCAAGCATTTCTATAATACTGAGGAAGCCAAGAAACTGTAATCTCTATGTTGTTGTTGTATACCTAAGTCTTATCCTGTTTATTGATGACCTCTTGATTAATTAATGGGTAAGAAACAGTTTTCTAAGTCACATGAGCTAATAGAAAATCATTTAGACTGCATGCCATTCTAATTTCACCGAGTCTGACAATTCCC
Source organism: Epiperipatus broadwayi (assembly GCA_028023455.1). Classification (NCBI taxonomy): domain Eukaryota; kingdom Metazoa; phylum Onychophora; class Udeonychophora; order Euonychophora; family Peripatidae; genus Epiperipatus; species Epiperipatus broadwayi. The sequence goes on along the minus strand of JAQFVV010006249.1, from coordinate 3,431,919 downwards.
CATTTAATATTAGATGTCTAAATAAAAGGTTATTCTCAAAAATCAATCTATTATCCATAACTAGGTTATTCTTAACATTTTTTTGACTACTGATTTTACAGCGTCTAGAATATAAAAATCATAATTTATATTTGTTACTATAATTTAATTTTTAAAATGCCCAATTTCTTGTATTCAATCATTTGATTGCTATCTACTTTAGATAAAGACATTAATGTTTGCTATTAATAATTTATTAGGCTAGAGATTATCCTATATTTTTCAACTATACAAAAATTGTAAACTTTATTTTTAAATTAATATATTTAGACTAATTAAGTGCAATTGCATAATATCATGCATTTGAAGCACATGTGGCAGAGTAGAAGTTTTGTACACCTATGATATTACACATGAGAGGCTGCAGAAAAGAATGCTGTTAACTGAAAAGAGATCTTGTATTCATTTTGGAGGCCTTAAAAAATCAAGGAGGGCAAATTCGTAATTCCTACTCCATACATTCTTGTCATTGCAGCGATTATTACTATGTTATTACAATATTTGCTGGACACAACATGAATTAACCAGCATGGTGAGTTTATTGGCTTTTTACTTCTGAATTTATGATCAAGAGACACCATGGTCTTTCTTCTCAGTTGCCTGATAGCTCTTAGCTTTTTTTCTATTAGGTATTTGTAATCATGACAGAGAGAAATAAATCATGCCCCTTATTCTCAGGAGACTATAGAATTTCCAGTCAAGGGATAAGTTGGAAAAAGGTGGAGGGTGCTAAAAATCTGGTTATGGACCTAGGTTGTCATTGGGTGATGGCCTTTTATTTAGGTACTTATTACTGCCGATCACTTTCAAGTGAAGGAAGATTGCAAGAATTAAAAAAACCGTCTAATATTAAATGGGACTGTGTGAAGTTAGAAAAAAGGTGAAGAGACAATTGATTTAAAAAGTGGACATGTACTGTACTACAAAGAAGCAAACATTCAAAGTACAAGTGGAGTAAAATTCATTATAAATAAAAAGTTGAAGAACAGCGTTGTGGAGATTGAAGGCGTATCAGACAGAGTGACAAGATTAGTTATTCAACTTAATATCAGATGTCAAATGCAGATAATTCAGGTTCATGTCTCAATGACTTTTCCTTGTCATGAAGAAGTAGAGGATTTTATATGGTGTACAAAAGCTTTTGATCAGATCAAATAACATTCTTAAATTGTCATGGGAGACTTAATGTTAGAATCGGTAAACAATTGAAAAACGAAAGTTCTGTAGATAAATTTGGTTATGGTTATAGAAATGGGAGTGGACAGTAGACTTAAGAAGTTTGCAGAAAAATAAAAACTTCAGTTATGAATTCTTTTTTAAGTAACATGTTAAATGCAAATCAACATGAAACAATCCAAATGAAAGTATAGCGGAATTGGATTGTTTATTGATTAACGGTTAAAATATGTGTTTTAAGATTGTAATGTTCTTAATAAATTCAACACAGGAAGTGATTATCACTTATTTTAAGTTGTAAGATTCATGTTAATCCAAAACTAGAGAGACAAAAATTATTAAGAAAAGCAATATTCACAGTTGATATGCCAATGCATTTAAACTAGAACTTGCAAATCGTTTGCAAATATTAACAGATTTTGAACATGCTTCAGATTTGAACAAATTCAACAGGAAGATAACTGTTACACTTTTAAAAATTGCAACAAAAATAGCTGGTACAAAAAAGCGGCAACTGACCAGTAAAATTTTTTCTGAGACAAGACAATTTATAAAGAAAAGAAAGAATACGAACACATATAAAAATAATACATTAAGAAGTATTGAATAATTTGAATTTTGTAAAATGATGCACAAAAAAGTTGATAACGATATAAGAAAGTATAATGTGAATTAGCAAGTAAAGTTATAGGAGAGAATAAAACTCTCAAAAGTGTAAACAATATCTTGGTATTAGTAGCAAAGGTTTTTCTGCAATAAGAAAAAAAATGGAACTATTACTAAAAAGAGAGATGACATCATAAAATGTGTAAAAGAGTTCTATCAAGAATTATATAGTAATAAAACCGTGGAATAGTACTTCCTACAACTACTATATCTTTTGAATTGCCTAGGATTTTAAATGAAAAGGTGAGACATGCAATTAAATTTATGAAGAAAGAAAAATTCCAAGTTATTATGGAATTATAATCGATATCTTAAAAGAAGAAGGTGAAGAAATAGAAAAAAAATTGGCAAAGTTATATACCAAAAGTTTAAGTAATAAAGATGTATCATATGATTTAATATTAATATATGAAAAAAATGTGATATTAGAAATTACAGATCTATCAGATTTTTTTCAGTTCTACACAGTATTTTTAGTAAAATGGACCACAATTTAGAACAAATTGAGATTTCTGATTCAGAATTTCTGCTGCCAATGATAACACTTTTGACATGTCAAATATTATAAATAAATAAAAATAGGTTATCATTACTTTTAAACATTCTCAAGAATAATTTTGATTAACTGAGTCAAATGCCTTGATAAAATTAAATATTCAAATTATATCTGCTTACAGAATCTTTCCATGAAGCTTCCTGGCAGCAATAAAACACATATTGGTAATATATTATTTACAAATATTAACATATGTACAAAAGAGTAATTACTTTAAGAAAAAATACGTTTGTAAAATATTTATCTTAATAAAATTTCAAGCTATGAAAGTGCTTAATTAAAAAAATTGCAGGCTGTCAAGTTTAGAACATGATAATTCTGGGTAATAATTAAATGGAGTATACATATAACGTGAACCATTCTTTGTTATTTTGTTGAGAATGTTATACTTTTTATTGTCAAACAAAATTGGGGCATGCAAGTCATCTGTTCTAAGTGCATGAACCAATGCATTATAAGAGTGAAAGTATTTTATGTTTTTGAAGTAATAGTTGAGATTAAGTGGGTGCTTGTAAAACACCAACATACATAAAAAAGTATAGAAATATTTGAACAATCTATAGAATTTCTTCGTACAAGACATATAAGTTTGGGATTTGTCTTGAATGAATTAATGAGAACTGTACAGTAGATTTAATAGAAATTTATCTATGGCTGAGGAATACCAAGATTCTGAAATTTAGAGGGAATCTTAGGACTGGCAAGGTTGTTCATAAATGTCTAGAGAGGTAAATTATTTCCTTTAAATCTCTAAATAAGATGCTAACATGATATTCGATATTATATTGGTCTAATAGAGCAGTATGTTTTAAATGTTTTAAAAATCATTGTACATATGGAAGTGAAAGAAACAATAGTATTGGAGGAAGGATGACACTATGAATTGTTAACTCTTTTTATAAACTGCAAACAACCTTTTAAAACTTTAAAATGTATTTTTGCTTTAAAAGATAATAATAATATTTTATGGTAATTACAAAATAATGATATCCTATGTGATATTGTAATGGTCAAAAAGTAGAGCTGCTTTAACCAGACCTAGAGACATAGGAAAAATAGGTTCAAACCTCATCTACTCCTCCAGTTCATTACTAAGCAACTTACTCTCTTAACCTCACCAGAATTAATCTTTTCTCAATATAGACCAGTGGTCAGGTAGAGATGAGACTCTAAGGAATCCTAACGTGATGATTAGTTTTACATATATAAGTAATAATCAATATCTATAACCTTGTTATAATGATGAATTACAGTTTATTATTAATATAAAATTGTTATTTACGATTTAAATAAAAAAATTTATATAAAAAAAGTACCCACAGATATATATATAAGACCAGCTGATCCTTGTAATGGAAACAAAAACAAACAGAAAAATAAAACACTGATATGCATCATCAATGATCTGGGTCATTTTTCATTCAGTAGAGAAACAGTAATAAGATTGCTCGATGGTACAAGAATAGGGTGGAATTAGCCTGCTTAAACCAGCTAAATAAACCATAGACTGAAATTGAAACATAGCCTCATTCATACATAAATTTATTCATATATATAAGCCCCCAATGGATGTTTCCAGATTAACCGAGTAATGCAACGACCATATTAAGAAAGGCATAAGTATAAATAAAGTGGTAAAACATTATGGTACTTAGTGATTATATATATATATATTTGAAGGATGATCTCAATACATGAAGACTTCATCATAATGCCAACTTAACTCTAGATAGCTTCTATGCCTCTAATCTATTGTTAGAGAAAGGAACCCGTTTACTTAACTGTGACCTGTATTAAGGAACGAAGTTTTTGATAGCTTAAGTCCATTTAATTCCCTCTATTTATTGACGGAATCCAACTTTTCAAGTGATGAATATCCCAGTAGTCACACGTTAGCTAATGAAGTCCAAAAAAAAAGAGCAATAAGTAAATATCGAGACACCAACGGACACCAAGCGACACGTTATTGAGGACGTGGTCAGACGACCGTAAATTTAAAGCCTTCTAGTGTTAACGCATATATATCTATGATTGAGTATATTACCATACTGGAAAAATCTGTTACACATTAATATACCCCCCCCCCTATCAAGATATCAAACTCGCTCCTATGCAGATATTTGACCCGCATTTATTGTTATTATTTTATTAATCGAGAATTATTATTTAGCTAGTTTCTGTTCATAGATTTAATAATACTACAGAGATTATTTATATAAACGGTTTGCACTGTATTTCCTATTGCACATAACAAAATAATAATGAACGCTTATTTATACTGTGTTCCTTATAGACATATATTTCTTCACAACCTTTAGATTGACTCAAATGCATATTGATAATAGTACTAGAAGGTGCTCTTTAAACCTAAATCAAATATATAAAGAAAACATAAACGCATGTCTATAATAGCAACGCCTTTCTTATTCTGGCTATAAAATTAAACATCGCATCAATTAACTCTACAATAATGCATTCTGGTTCTCTTTCTTTCTTTTGAAAACAAACAAAAATAACTTTAATGAGCAAACAACAATTTCAGGAAAAGGTGGACAGATCGTTTTAAAGTCAAATCACTTTTACTTTAAACATTTTGTAGTGATTTTTAAAGTACTCTACATTTATTACAGCGGGTAAAGAGAAATAAAATAAAAGTTTACTCATTCAGTTACCTTTCAACTTCCCCTATATCTATATATTCCACTTTAGCAAAAAAAAAAACCAACAAGTTTTCCCTTTCTCTTTAAAAAAACAACAACAAAAAACTGTAAATCAATGTATGCTAATGATCTGCGAATACGTAACTATATACATCATGAATAAAATAAAATTAGCGATCGCGATTATACATATCTAAGCCTCCCTAATTACATCTGAGGGAAAATTAGGGAACATACTTTTGAGTATTACAGTATAAATATAATTATGAATATAAAAGTTACTAGTATCTTGGAAGTGTGTGTATAGATAGATATATTGGACTTGTCCTGGCAATGAGTTACGAGTCCATCTTGGAGATATTCAGGCACAATCATCAATTCACAATGGCTGTTGCAGCTCCCATCTTGGACATCTGTGTCTCTGTTTCCTTCGAACGGGATTTCTTTCAGTAGTAAGCAGCAGGTATTGGTCAGGCATACTTCTTTGGTTTTTCAGCTGAATTACATCTCTCAGATCCCAATCCAAGGATGGATGGGAGAGTGGAGAAAAAATTCTTTACTCAAGCATATTTGATACAAAATACATTTCACTAGGTCTGGTTTTCTTCACACAAGGAAATAAATAAATAGCAATAAAATAAAAAAAATGAAATCCTTTAACAAAAGAAAGTCTCAATATTTATACCTTTTATCTTCTTTTTACATTAATCATCTTAATTAATGTCTACAAATACCTCTATTCTTTACAGTTCTCACAATATCTTATGCTTCTGTCTGTATTGTTATACAAATAATTAGCATTATCTCACCCTTTTTAACGAATGTTTGATGTATTTTATGCATCAGTCAACTTCTTTGTTGCTGATACAATGTTGTTTTCCTTTTAAATTTGCAAGTAAAATAATTCATTTTAATTTTTTCCTATAATTTCTACAATTGCCTATTTATTTTTACAAATTTTATTTATGATCACAATTTATTTAATGTTATACACATGTGTATATCTTTAAATGTACATTCTGTGGATGGCTTTAGGGTCTCTGGTTAGTACACAGTGAATGGTGACGCCCATATATATATAATCATATACATGTACAGTTTCAATATGATGGAGTATTTCTATCATCTATTTTTAAATGTTGAATGTATAAAAAATTTTAAACTTTTTTAAAACTTTTCAAATACAAACAACTTGTTAGTAATGACATACTAATAGACAAACACAGGTTAGTAATTACACCATGTTTTGAGTAGTACTATTCTCCACTCTTCTGCAAGTGATGCTGGCCTAACCAGTGACAGTATTGCATTGGAATCGAACGTAAGGCTCTAACCAACTGAGCTATTCTGTCAAAGGCTCACTTAATTAGAACATTGTCTTAAAATTCGATATTCAAGAATCTAAAAGTGTAAGTTAGACTCCTATACTAATCTTGTTACTGGTTAGGCCAGCAACATCTGAAGAAGAGTGGACAATAATACTACTCAAAACATTGTGTAATTACTAAGCTGTGTTGTCTATTTTTAGGTCATTATTAAGAAGTTGTTTGTATTTGACAAGTTTAAATATAATTTAAAATATTCTACTGCATCCAACATTCGATGACAGATGATAGAAATACTCCAACATATTATCACTGCTAATATACTATCATCATAAACCTTCAGGCAAATGGTATCCTATTAATCATTCTTTTTTATTGCCTTTATTTTTATAAATTGAAATATTAGGAACTTTCTCATAAGCAGTTGTAGTATTTTTATCATCTAATTAAATTAAGTGTTAATAATGATAGGTCGAATGTAGCTCAGTAGGAGTTTATATTAATTTCTGCTTCAATTTCATCTAATTGAACTATAAAACGTTTTCAGAAAAAACAAACAGCAAAACCTATTATTTATTACTTTTTAAAATACTTTCATTTATTTATAATAATACTCAAATTGGCCTGATCATTGTTAGACTAACGGGATTTAAAGTGATGACTTCTAGATTAACAAATATTAAATGTAAAATGACATTGTTGTCATCAAGGTTATTCTGACTTTACTTAAGCCATTAAGCATCACACGATCACTATCTCGCAATACTAGCACATATTTGTTTATAAACAAAGCAAAACTCTCCATACAGTAGTGCCACCCTGTGCCAACCAGAGTAATCAATGAATACCAGAAGGCTTGTGCATAAAATCCTTATCTAATGCCTACTCATCCAATATCCCCAGACTAGTTTATGCACAAGCCTTCTGGCATTCATTGATTACTTTGGTTGGCACAGGGTGGTAATACTGTATAGAGAGTTTTACTTTTGCTTAAGGTGATACTCTAACCAATTGAGCGATTATTTCAGATATGCATGGGGTGATATTATAACTACTTAGTCCACTCTGCCAAAACTAAAATAGACTACTTGATAAAATTATTATCTTAAATTTAATATTTACAAATTTAAAAATCAGATTTTCCATCTGCATTGCTCAAAAACCCTTGAAGAAAAGAGTTGTGTTATATATTAACCTACCTGTTATTATGAATTGCTGAAAGAATTTGAAAAAAAAAAATATTAATAAAGTTTTAATTTTTCTAGACAAATAATTCAACAATACAACTACAAGTAAAATCGTATTGCCTTAAACTTTAATATTAATATTCTCAAGATTATGTTGCATGAGATTACCATTCATATTTTTATTGTTTTGAAGCTAATATTAAACAACTACATTTGAAACATTTCCAAATAGCTTCACTGGACTTTTAATCTTTCGATTTATTTGTAACGAGTTGTTTCATCTTTATCAAGTTTGTCTTTGTGCTCAAAACTAAATAAGATGATGGGATAGGTATATCATTAAAATTAGGCATATGGCTGCCAAAATTAATTTTTTTATATTATCCAAGCTAATAATATTGGATTAAAAACACGAAATCTCAGGTATTAGATTAAATAATGTGAAAGAATTAATTAAAAGTAGGCAAATTTATAGTACAATCCTTTTTTTCATAGAAGTTAATCAAGTTCCAGACATCCTATTTGCCTTTGTTAATTTCGCCACCAAAGTGCCCTTTTTCTATCTTCAAAATTTTCAACAATTGTTAATGATCCATTTACAATATTTATATCAATATTATTGATAAGTTTATATATGTATATAATAAACGGTAACTTAACAAAAGTTTTTTATTTTTTTATTATAGATTTTGAAAGACAAAGAATGTTTCTACACCCTCTTTCTATATTATTCTCAACTAGTACAAATTTTCTTTATTCATATATATATAAAGGAAATAAAAGTCATACATCACGTGACTTAATAAGCTTGTATTTACAAATGTAATATAATGAGCATGCTCATTATATTTACAAATACTAATACAATTAATAATAACAGGTAGGTTAGTATATAACACAACTCTTCTCTTCAAATGTTTTTAGGCAGTGCTGATGGAAAATCTGATCGTTAGATTTGTAAATATTAAATTTAAGATGATAATTTTATCATGTACATTTTATTTTAGTATTCATAAAGGCTGGGTTTGAGTTTGTATTTTAGACTAGTGTCTGAATGTCCTAGCATTTCACTGATGAGAGCCATCAGCTCAAAACTGGGTTGGAGATAGGGATAATTCTAAATAGAGATTTTAAATGTTTTTTCTTGTGAAATTTATGGACAATGCTTGCTCAGAGCTTATTAGCATGCTCATTATATTATATATGTATATATTTCAATAACTATGTAATATAAAGTATTGAAAAGCACTATAAATGTTGAACAAAGGATCAAGAGTAGAATACATCTGCCTATTCTTGGTAGCTCTGATGTTTATAAGCATACCTTTGCCAACATTATTGGTAATTCAGAGTAAAATTAATTTATCAACCACATGAAATATGGCACTTAAGAGTTATTAAGTTCATAATTAACAATACAAGACTGGATATAGCATCTCACTTCTAACACCTTCATTGTAAATAATTAATCAAGATTTAAACATGTACATTTTAAATTAAACATATCTCAATATATATGTAACAAAGGTAGTAAATCACCACCCCCAGGATATGACTTGTTTAATTTAAAGTTTGGATATTCAATCTTGATTAATTATTACAATCGATTTGTTAAAAATGAGATGCTATCTCCAGATTTGTATAGTTAATCATGAGTTTAATAACCCTAAGTGCCATATTCCATCTGGTTGATAAATTAATTTCAATCTGAATTACCAATGTTGACAAGGTTATGCTTATAAACATCAGAGCTACCAAGAATAGATGGATTCGTTCTATTCTTGATCCTTTATTAACCATTTAGAGTGCTTTTAAGTCATAGCTTGGGCAGGGTGATTTATTCCCTTTGTTTACATATACATTAAGCTATGTTGTATTTAAAGATTAATATAAGGTATTTCTAAAAAAAAACGTGTCCAATAAAATGAGAAGTTCCTCTTGTCTATTACAGAAAAAACCGTGAATAAATTTTCACTCCATCTTTTTTACAGCTCAACTCTAAATTAATTTTTATATTTTTGTATGAATACCTTTTTTATATAAATGATATATTTTAATATATACAACAAATTCTTTTTTTTCTTTTTTATATTGCAGTATTTGAAAAAGCATATAACTTTCTTAATTTTTTCTAAGTCCATCATTAGTTTCATCAGTGAATTTTTTGCTAAATATTTATATATAAATATATAACTATTATTTTAATTTAAGGCTGTTATATGTTTATAGTTTATATATTAATTCTTAAATTTTAATAATGATAAATAATAACAATAATAATATTATATAAAGAGCTTGCAAAGTAGTTCTTAACAAGCTTTGCAGAATATCCCTAACCCCAGACCGGTTTCTGCTACTGGCTTCCTCAGTGAGGTGCTATGATATTCAAACATCAGATTAAAAACAACAGGACAGGCCCAGAACTTTATCAGATGGATAATTATTAAGTAGAATATCTGAAATTCTCAGACATCCATAAATCTTCCAATTCAGCTATCTAACTTAAATAGCCATATGGGACTGAACTAAGTTAAGATACACCATATATTAATAGCTTTGGCAATATAAAATTACCAAAACCTTATTAGAAAAAAATAAAATTACAAAAAAAAAAATCAAGTCAGATGTCACATGACCTAATTCTTATATTACAACTATTATATAAAGAGCCTGCAAATAAGCTCTTAACAAGCTTTGCAGAATATCCCTAACCCCAGATCGGTTTCTGCTACTGGCTTCCTCATTGAGGTGCTAGGATATAAAGCATTAGATTAAAAATACCAGGACAAGCCCAGCACTTTATCTAATGGATAACTATTAAGTAGAAAATCTGAAACTGTCAGACATCCGTATGTCTTCCAATCCAGCTATTTAACTTAAATAGCCACATGGGACTGAACTAAGTTCAGATATACTATATATTAATAGGTTTAGAAATATAAAACCACCAAAGTCTTAATAGCAAAAAATAAAATTACAAAAAAATCAAGTCAGACATCACACAACCTGCTCTTGACAAGCTTTGCAGAATATCCCTAACCCCAGTCCGGTTTCTGCTACTGGCTTCCTCAGTGAGGTGCTAGGATATTCAAGCATTAGATTAAAAATACCATAACAAGCCCAGAACCTTATCTAATGGATAATTATTAAGTAGAAAATCTGAAATTTACAGACATCCATATGTCTTCCAATCCAGCTATCTAACTTAAATAGCCATTTGGGACTGAACAAAGTTCAGATACACCATATATTAATAGCTTTAGCAATATAAAAATTGCCAAATCCTTAGTAGCAGAATATAAAATTACAAAAAAATCAAGGCAGATGTCATATGACCTAATTTAAACAAGCTTGTATTACAAATGTTATATAAAGAAATCACAAGTAAGCTTTGCAGAATATCGCTTGATTTTTTTTGTAATTTTATTTTTTTGTAATTTTATTTTATTTTATTAAGGCTATGACAATTTTATATTGCTAAAGCTATTAATATATGGTGTATATGAACTTAGTTCAGTCCTATATGGCTATTCAAGTTAGATATCTGGATTGGAAGACTTATGAATATCTGAAAATTTCAGATTTTCTAATTGTTGTGGTATTTTAAATTAATGCTAAACTGGTCTGGGCTTAGGGATATTCTGCAAAGCTTGTTAAGAGCTTTAAATAACATTTGTAATACAAGCTTGTTTAAATTAGGTCATGTGACATCTGACTTGACTTTTTTTTTGTAATTTTATTTTTTGCTATTAAGGCTTTGGTGATTTTATATTACTAAAGCTATTAATATATGGTGTTTCTGAACTTGTTATGTTATATATCAAGTAATGATTTATATATAGAGAGAAGTGCAATGTAAATTTTAAAAATTGATAATCAAATGTACAGAAAGGTTGCAATTGATAAAGCAATCACAAAATTTACTGGACATAGTAACATGTGAAAATATAAACACTTGAAACCAACCAAAAGAGATCTCAAATGATGTGTGTGTAGTGGTAGCCACATGGTTATGCATATACCACATGGAATTGTATGCAGGCAAAGAATAAAATTTCTTGCCTATGCCTTGATACTCATGCTGTGGAATCAAGTTCTTTTGCCCCAATATGCACCACATTATTTTAGAATCTATAGCTAACATATGAACTATATGCAAATAAATTACATCCATGTGGGACCATAAATATAACAAGATAGCATCACTAGTGTGCATAAAGAATATAAACATAGCTGATGTACACAAAAAATATAAAATGAGATGAAACTCATTTTATCAGTGATAGAGACAGTAATCTACAATTTCTAGTTGTAGATAGACAAGAAGCCAATTGCTATGATGACAAATGCATATCCATCTTCTGGAAATGATTTCTTTTGTATTTTTATTAGGATGAATCTTTTTTTTTATAGTTGCCTTTGATATTTGTCAACTTTTGGTGTACAAGATAAAAATGAAGAATTCTTATGTGAATAATTTTGGAGATTTTGAAGCTATGGGTTATCTCAGGTAGGAAGTATTATATATGGTTTGAAAGATAATTTTGTGAGGAACACAAAAACATTATTACTGAAGATGTAATTTTAAATTTAGTTAATGACAAATTACAAATTATGAATAAACTATAAAGTAATAATTATATCAGATATTGACATTTTTTTTCCCTCATTTTTAATCACTATGTATCTTAGCCTTATTGTTTTCCTTAGTATTTTAAATTTCTATCAATGTAAAGGTTTTTGGTCTAGCATTATTAAAACTGATGTTATTGTGGAAACTGTGTCTCAGGTCAGTTTTTAAAAATGGCGCCTCTAGATTCAACCAGTTAATTTTTATTTTAACTTGAAATCTGTCTTTTAATTAATTTTACATTTCTTTAATTAATTGATTTTTATACTTGCCTTAATCTAAATCTATTCAGATTCATCTATATGATCTTGATAAGATACTTTAGTTTTTTTAATTAATACAATTTAATCAGTAATCTTATAAACTAATTAATTACATTTTTCAAAGTTTTACAAACATTTCATTTTTACAGACTTAATTTTAGTCTGATTTCACATTGACTTATTTTATACATTCCCCAGATTTCTTTACAAAGGGTGAGAGAAAAAAAGATGTTTAAATTTTTTTTTAAATTTTATTATACACGCCCCCTCCTCTTGCTAAGAAGTTTTATTTTAAAAGAAAAATATGACATAGTATTTTCATTTTTTAAATTTTTGTTTAAAAAAATATGTTTAAGCCATTTATAATTTATTTTTATCTTAATTTTTTAACAAAAATTATGGACATGTAGCACTGTTCATTAGCTGTACAATATATATAATATAAATATGTTAAAAATACACCCAATCACAAGGGAATCAATCTTCTCCACATGTGCTATATAGATTTAAATACTACATGATCAGGTATCTCATGCTAGCACATAACTGTTAGTAGACAGGCAAAAACTCTCCATATAGTAGTGCCACATTGTGCTAACCAGAGTAATCAATGGATTCCAGAAGGCTTGTGAATAAAAACCCTATCTAGTGCCTACTCATTCAATATCCCCAGACTAGTTTCTGGCTTGTGGCCTTCATCAGTGCTGAATTGAGTTCAGACTCATACGGCTATATAAGCTATTGAGCTTAGATTGAAAATATGTTTGTGTTTTCAATTTCATTCTCATAGTTTGTAGTGAAGTAGAGATAAAAGGTGGCTGTTGGAGGATTGCATTAGATCCTAAGATCTAAGTGCAGTGCTCTCAGATCCAAGGCTCCTCACTGATGAAGGACACAAGCCAGAAACTAGTCTGGGGATATTGGCTGAGTAGGCACTAGATAGGAATTTTATGCACAAGCCTTCTGGCATCCATTGATTACTCTGGTTAGCACAAGGTGGCACTACTATATGGAGAGTTTTTGCCTGTTTAGATTTAAATACCTCAAAACTGTTATTTTTTTAAACATAAAATAAAGTCTTTAAAATAGATAGCATGAATCCACTCTATCTTTTTAACCTGAGTTTATATGTATAGGGAAATCTTAAGCATTTAGAAATGAGAGTGTGATGATTTCAATTAATCACCTTTAATTCCATTTACTATGTTTTAATGATTGACACTTGTGAATTTTTTACAATTTACCACTCCATCAGTATTAGATGTAATAATAAGCATATATAATGAGTTATTTATATAGCACCATGTTTTTTTTAAATTTGTAACAATCACTAGGATCACTCTACTACACATGGACTGTTTAGATTTAAATACTTGTGAAATACTCTTTTTTCTAAATACAAGATAAAGTCTTTTGAAAAGGTACAACAAATCCTCTCTATGTTTTAACCTAAGTGTATGTGTATAGAAAATTCTTAAACATATAGAAATGAGAGTGTGAAGATTTTAATTAATCACTTTTAATTTCATTTACTAGGTCTTAATTATTTAGATTAAAAAGATAAAATAGATTTATTTTATGTTTTCAAATAATTTTATTTTATGTTTAGAAAGGACAGTATTTCTGACATATTTAAATCTATACAGTGCATATGTAGATGAGTAATTCCCTAATGATTGTTACAAATTAATAAATATGGTGCTATATAAATAAATAACTCATTAAAATACATTTATTATTTTAAAAATTAGGATGATAAACAATTAAAAAGTTAATTGCAATTATTCATTTTGATTATTTGTTTTGTTTATTTTTTATTATTTTCTTTATTTCCATTATCTAGAATTAATTCTAAAATGTCTTTAGAAAAATTAAAACTTTGTTTAAATTTTTTAAATACATTCAGTTATTAGTAATGGCACAACATGTGTGTGTGTGTGTTATTGTTGAAAGTTAAATATATGTAAAAAAGTTTAAATAAAGTTTGAATTTTTTTAAAGACATTTAACAATTAATTCTAGATGTTGGAAATAGCAAAACATAATTACAAGTAAAACATTATCATCACAGACTTTTAGAAAAATGTATTTTAATTTTTAGATCAATTTTATTTTTTGAATTTATGCGTTTATCTCAGAATACAGTAATGGTGCTGCTGTGCCTTGGCTTTAAATCACTCTCTTACAGCAATGTTTACATCTGTTTTTTTATTTTTATATTCATGTAGCAGTAAAAATTGGAATATAAATAATATCAATTTTTTAGTTCTAAAAAAAGTCTGAAGATGTCAGTAGTCCACAGTGAACAACAACAAATGAGCTGACAAAAGCCACCACAGTCACTGATTGGTAGATTTTTTGATCTTGGATATGCAAACAAAATTTAAACTCTTTTTTGGTAGAAGTAAATAAAATATTGTATAAGAATTTGTAGTCTATTTTATTATTTATAATTATTTTTACAAAATATTTGCATAGTAATTATTAAAAAAATAATGTCTTGTTTACACTTACATTTTTTGAAGTATATTTCATTTTTATAAATACAAGTTAAAGAATTTGAAGTAATGATAAAAAGAAAACTATAAACATTAAATTCTGTCAAATATGGTTGTGTGGAAGTTCTATCATATTTTAGTAAATATAAATTTAATTATAAATATATAATAGAATTTTATTGCTTTATGATAACTTTATAATAATTTATTAATGATTAAAAATGAAATTCTTTTAACAAAGTTTTTATCAA
The DNA here is from genome assembly GCA_028023455.1 of Epiperipatus broadwayi. Classification (NCBI taxonomy): domain Eukaryota; kingdom Metazoa; phylum Onychophora; class Udeonychophora; order Euonychophora; family Peripatidae; genus Epiperipatus; species Epiperipatus broadwayi. The sequence goes on along the minus strand of JAQFVV010006249.1, from coordinate 3,416,669 downwards.
TTTACTTTTTCCTATAGTGTTATAATAATTAACCAGTAAAAAAGGCAATTGTTTTCATTAGTATTTCACTTTATAATTTTATTCTCTATATTTGGAAAGTTTAAATATAATGTTTTTAATATCTCATTTTTTTTGTAAATTTAACTTCTAGTAAACCAAGTACAATTTATTAATTTATATTATTTAATAAAAGTTTTAACATTAAAATAAAATGTTGAACTGCCACTAAGAGAAGAATGGAAATACAAAAATGTTAATAAAATTTTTCAAAAATGTGAAGATAAAATAGCAAATATGTTTTTCTATTCAAAGTACAATTAAAGAAGAACACAAGCAAAAAAGGATAATTAAGGTTTAGAAAAATTAAAGCAAAGATAAATTAAAATATTATGCCATGATAAAAGATTCAGTTAAATTTTCATTACATTATATTCCAATTTTAATATCAAAGTAAACAATGTGATATTATTTAAATAGAGTTTGCATTTGCTATATTTCTAGGTAGCTGATGACACCATGTATAATAGAAACATGTCAAATTTCACATTTTTTTAAACATTGCCAGATGAGTGAACACAAACATTTTTAAAGATGGTACTTATATAAATGACTTATTATTTATATAAACAAAATACATATTTATTTTATTTTCAATACAATTTTATTGTCATTTTTAGCATTAGGGCTCCTAAAAAGTTATAAAAAGTAATTGTAAATGTTAACATCTAGAATTGTATCATGATATACCAAAGAAATGGTAAACTATAGTGCAGGAGGTACTGTTAATGGAAGAAGATAAGGAGAATGAGAATAGTACAATGTTACCCAATTACACTAAACTATATTTGAAAAAACAAAATCAAATTCAATACAAATTATTAAATTTTAGTTATATTTAAAAGGCATATCTTTTATTATCTTTATAAGGTAGTAATATAATATAAAAATTTATAAGCAACCTATTATCTGTAATATATAAAAATAAATAATTATATTTTTTTACAATATTTTATGAAAAAAAAAGTACCATAGCCTGTATATCTTAATTTGCTTCTGTATATCTTAATTTGCTGTACTTATTTCATTATTACTTGTTTTAGTGAATAAAAATATCAGTGGAATTAGGTCCTGAAATAGTAGATTGAGTCCCAGTAGTCTCAATAGTACTTGAATTAGATAAAGTTGTAATGTTCGCTAAACCATCTAAAGATGGAATGAAATGAAGTATAGGTAATGATGCATTTGGCAAAGTTACATTGCTTTCAGACAATGCAGTTTGATTTTGGAACAAAGAAGTGCTTGTAGACTCATTTCCTGGGGCTGTCTGATTTCCATCTAAATATAAAATTACATAAAATGATAATAGAATCATTGAACTAAAAAAATAATAATAACAATAACAACAACAACGACAATAATAATAATAATAATAATAATATTAATAATAATAATAATAATAATAATAATAATAATAATAATAATAATAATAATAATAATAATAATAATAATAATAATAATAATAATAATAATAATAATAATAATAATAATAATAATAATAATAATAATAATAATAATAATAATAATAATAATAATAGGTGTATTAGAGCATCTTTTGCATATTTATTGTTACTCCTATATTAATTTGATTAATAGATGATAATATTGATATTCACTTTATAGAAAATGCAAATCAATTTTTATCTTCTTCTGAAAGACTTTTCATCACTTACCGATTATTTTATTATGAAAATAATGAATTCTAATAATAGAAAAATGTATAAACATTGATTTATTTAGCCGTCAATCCAGTTCAAATTTCTTGGTAACCAGTGTTCTTTCTGATCTCCTTGAGGTAAGTCAATAACAGTACACAATAATCACAATGAGAAAAAGCAGATGCTACCATCTATTGCTCTGTGATGAAGTAGATGCTTGCCAAAGTGGCTGACAGTAGAAAAAATATTTGATTAACTGAGACAGTTTATAACTCAGTAACATATTAGTTATAAAAATAAATTTTATAAATAATATTATAATGCTTTATCCAAAGAGCATTGCGGAGAAAGAACTGCTTTTCAACAGAATCTTTGATATAAACTTACATAGAATCTATTATGGCACAATATGTGGATGCTAGATGACCCAACATCAACATAGACTTTCTTATTCCAGAAAAAGCATGAAGCATATGGTGAAGAAAATTGAAATTACTACAATTTGATCAAGAGATTGTGAACTTTCTGCACTTACAACTTTGACACTATTTGCTTTAGATAAATACATTAATCATTATTACTAATCATTTATTAGACTAAAGATTATTATACCTTCCCTAGCCGTTATAACATTTAAATCTCATATACATATCATTATAACTTGATTTTCAAGCATCAAACTTCCTGCACTCACAAATTTTCTAGCATTCATTTTAAATAAATGCATTAATGATTACTACTAATCATTTATTAGATTAAAGATTATCATATTATTTTTAGCACTGATATAGACATTAAATTCAGTTGGATCTTGATATATTCAACATAATTATATGATATTATTAATTCAACTTTAATTTCATTTTGTTTTTATGTGTATTATCTTTAGATATATTTAAGACTTCTATTATACCATTTGAATTTAAAGCATATGGCAGAAAAGTTAAATCCCCCCCCCAAAAAAAAAAAACAACAACTTTTGCCTGAAACAGCATTCTTCAGTTGGACCAGACAATAGCCCTTTGCATATCATCATTACTTCTTCAATATTTAGCAATATAGCATTGCTACAATTTATCTATAATCTCCAAACTTCTTGCAATTTCAGATAAATACGCAAATAATTATCACTAATTATTTATTAGATTACAGACTACTATATCATTTCTAAGCCAAATATAAACTTTAAGCTTTAAATTCAGTTAAAGATTAATATATTTGTGTTATTATTGTTAATCAATGAAAACACACAATATCATTAATCTATATAAATTCATTAGCAAAAATAGTAAACCATGTAATGGATAATGATGATAATAATAATAATAATAATCGAATAGTTTATTGGTCAGGATTTCATAAGAATATTGATTAATGGAAACTGGGTTTCAATCCATGGATTTTGAACTCACAGAGTCTGAGATTCTACTACTGTGCCAAATTATTATATAATACATAAGTAAAGTTATAGAATTCTGTTTTTAACTTTAAACCAATAAAATATCGTCTTACTTCATCACATAACTTAAGCTTAAATATTGCTGTTAAGATAGCATAATCCTTTACTATCTTTATGCCACGCACTGTAAGTTTTAAGAAGTAATAATAAATGCAAGATGATAGTGCTTATTAAATATTTACTCTGTGATATCCTATCCCATATCCCCAGACTAATGTCAAGATTATGGTTTTCATCAGTGAGAATCTATAGATATTGACCAGTGCAACTGGGCCATTAGGAACCAATGCACCCTGCGTCCAGCATTTATCATTTACATTTCTGTTACACTAAAATAAAAACATTTGTATATGTTTTAGTTTGGGTTGATGTCATGATGACATAACAGAGAAGTAAATGATATGTACTGAAAGGTGCGTGTATTAGATTCTAAAGGTCCAGGTGCAAGATCCATAGCTCTTCACTGATGAAAGCTGAAAGCTTGAAACTAGTGCGACGAATTTTTATATATTGAAGCTATATATCCTTACGTATATATTCATCACATCAATTTAAATTTAAATCCTTTCAAATCATGTTATAGGGAAATTTTTCATTTTATTTTATTAAAAATTTATTAAAGGCTAATAAAGAATTAAATTTTATTTTATTAAATTTACGCAAAAAACCGTGTAAACGATTAGCTTAAATTCTCGAAGATTATAATAAACAATTAATTTAAAAATTAAGCTAATTAAAATTCCTGAACATTTTATTTTTATAAAATCTAATTTTAGAGCATAGGTACATTTATATTTGTTATTGAAACAATGAAAAATAAGGTAATCACTTTGTGTTTTACATACGTACAAAAATGTTACTTTTTAAAAAAATATTTGACCTGGTGGTAAAAAGGTTTAAATCATGCTTAATTACTGCAAGGAATGCCTAAGACAAAAGATCGCGGAATTTGGAAATTTTTATTAATTAATAAACAAGGTGAGGTTTAAATTGAAATTAAACTGATCAAAATTATTATCAGCAAAAATATTTGCTTAAAGTTAATCCAGATGCCTTTTGTCGAAAATAGTATAAATACCTCGAAAATGTCTTTAATGAAAAATTCATCTCACCTTTGGACTGAAAATTTTCACAACCAGATCTTTTCGATCAAAATATTCTTCAAGCAGTTCTTTATGAAAAAACATTCTCCAAGACCTTTAGTGTTAGAAAAATTATTACAGATCATCAACCAAACTTTTAACAAGATCATTAAATTTTTTGGGTGGGTTGAAGCCATATACCATGTTAACCTATGAATAGAAGCTTGTGTCCAGTTTCCCTTTTACCATCTTAGAGGAGCATGTACTTGGTTCCTGATGGAGTTGGTGAAATGCTGACTATCTGAAGTCTACTGACCTGTGTTCCTGTGCCAATGTTCCTGACTTTATAAAAGAATTCAGTCTGTTGACCTGCCATGCTGCAATTCCAAAAATAAGAAGTCACCTAGTCAATTATGTCACCTTCAGTTACATGCTATTCTGAAGAACCAGCCTATCTTCATAATAACCAATTACTTATTTTATACTTTTGACACTCTTTTAAAACCATTAATCACAAATTATACATATCTATATTATTATTATTTAAGACAAAATGTACAATTTTCGTAATTATCATTTGATAAAGAAAAATATTTAATTAAATCACGATCACTATTTCACGTGCATACACAGGCTGTTAATAGAAGTAGCAAACTATTCATAGATGATTACATTAGATTCTAAGATTTAGGTGTAGTGCTCTCAAATTCAAGACTATTCAGTGATGAAAGCCACAAGGTAGAAACTAGTCTGGGGATATTGGATGATTATGAGCTATGTTACAGAAGAAATTCAAACTCGGATTCAGAACCCCTCCAAACACAAATAGGCTCATCAACAATACCAAAGACAAAAGAAATATAGAAGAAACCTCCCATGTCGTTTATAAAATTGTGTGCCCACAGACAGGATGTGATTCGGTATATTATGGGGAAACTCGAGCCACAGTGAGCAATAGACTGGCTCAGCATATATATATATATATACAAAAGCTACAACTAAAGAAGAGGGCAGCTCAGTATTTTCTGATCATCAGCAGGAGCAAAGCCATAGATTGGGGCCATCTAAAGCCGACATCATATGCACAGAGAGGAACGATGTCAAGAGGAAGATCAAAGAGGCATGTTACATCACCAGCAATGCCATGACAATCAACAGAAAAGACGCGTGCTTCACGGTCTCGAAAAGTTGGATATTGTAATTTGCATGTATTTGCATAGAATCAACAGCCTGTAAAAAGGACTATGATTATGGAGCTGTAAGGGCTCCAAAAGTGCCAAGTCCATAAAATAGAAGCTTACTAATAATAAACTTATAGTTTCACCTCAGTTATTAATTTTAGCTTATCAGTAATTCATTGATTACTGGGATTTGCACTTGGTGGCGCTAATGTGTGAAGAGTTGTTTAAATCAATGCTTATTATTATTCAGGAAACCATATGAGAAAATTAAATATTTTTCCATTCTAAATTCATTTTAATTTAAAGAGCTTATGATACCTGATATGGGCAGAGTTAGTTTCTGTCTACAATATGGAAAGAATAACAGAATATCTGGCAAACTAAAATAGAATATTATAATGCTAGAATGAAGCTCTCAATCTAGAGACCTTCTACATTGTAATATTTACCGTTTCTTTTTATTTAAAAAAATAGTAGTAAAATAAGATTAAGAAATATTTTATTTAAAATTAATTAAATAATTCAGTTACATTAACCTAATAAAAGTGTCTGGACATTTATTATTATCACAAGTATAAAATATTTTATTTTAACTGCATTACAGTATTTTCATTGTTAAAAATGTTGTTATAACAAATAAGAGAAATGAATTTATGTTAAATTCCAATGCTAATCTGTAAATTGATGAATGCCTACATATAAAATAATATGTGAATGTTAATTAATTTTTTTATACATATTAAAACATTGGAGTGAATAGGGGTAATTATAGACAAAGGAGTGAAGTGGATTTTCACCATGTGGTAATAATTTAAAAAAGAAGAAAAGAGGCTAAGTTTGCTCAAGCAGCTATCTTGGAAGAAGAAAGACTGAAGGACATTTTTTTGTTTAAATATCAGTTGCAATATTTAACTGAAGATAATTAATTCCTAGGTAATCTGTCTAGGAGGAGAATACACACAGTGGTAATATTTGGAAAATAATGTTTATTGATTTGACTTTTGATTATTTTTCAAAATTGAAGTAATGGAAAATAAAAACAGGCTAAATTTAACATATGCTCATGTAAAGCCTGGAGCCATATGGAGTGGTTTACAGTTGAACCATTGAAAATATTGCCCTAAAAAGAGTTTAAAAATGAAGCTGCCTTAAAGTTGTTACTTACCTGGGTAAATCTATTGCCATTCCTCAATTGAATATCTGCTTATGAGAACTAATTTAGTCATTGACCTTATTGATAATAGTTTTTTTTATTTTTTGCAAATATTATTCAAAAGATAGGATTTATCTGTCATACTAATATTTAAATGCAAATACATTGGAAGTCCATATTCTACCAAGAGAAGATGTGTGCATTTTGTTTGGTTTAAAAACAAATGGGGGAAAAAATTCTTTATCAGACACATTAAGCATTACTATCGCTAGGATCATGAATATAAAGAGAAAGAAAAAGAAATGCTTTAGAACACCTGACAGTTATGAAAGTAAATGACATTGGGATAATGGAAATTACCTTATTTAAAGGTAAAATAGTGCTTTTTTATATGTTTTTTTGTATGATCATACATTACATTATAAAGAAATACGACCATGGTAAGATTAATAACTTCTTATAATTTCAAAAAAGGCCTAATAATACAAGTAAAAAAGTTGTTTTAGTTATCTTGTATGCTCTAAACTTCAAATTTATAAATGTTGCAGCCATATGTAATATTGATACTATAAAATATTTCTTAGGGATTTATTGTAAAGTGTCAAAATATTTGTAAATTTATGTGTGCAATGTTTAGCACATCAACCCAGTTTGTGTTATTTAATTTATTTAATATCAGTTTCAAATGCTGGACTGCTTTTTCTGTGATTCTGTTGGATTCTGGGTGATATGGGGGAGAACGAATGTGACTTATTCCTGATTTTTGTAATAATGATTCAAACTCATCAGAAATAAATCTAGTCCCATTATCTGAAACCAAAACCTCCAGTGACATGTGGTATAAAAATATTTCACTTAAAATACAAATGGTTTCAGCTGAACTAGAATTTTTGGCTAGTTTGTATTCCACCCATTTGGAGATGGCATCTACCAACACAAAAATTAGTTTACCATATATGTGCACCCAGCTCCAATGTTTATCCGTTTTGAGCCATGATGTGAATTTCTTTGGAGATGCATTTACAATCAATTGGCAAGGTTTACATTTATGAATAAACATTTCTATCTCTATACTATGCCGCTCAATACATATAACTGTGGGCCAATGCTTTTGTTTGGACTATCCCTGAATGCCCTCGATGTAATATTTCTAATATTTTAGAACACTCTATGGGGGTAACCAATACCTTATTGCACATCACTGGTAATTTGGATAAGAAAATGAAACATAGTTTTACATTTGAAATATGTATAGTTATTATGCATTCTTAAACATTGCCATTAAATCATTAAAAGTTTATTTATAATGTATATAAATATTGGAGGTTTTATTGCCATGTCTAATTCTAAAACACTCGTTGACTTTGAGTTCATATGGAAAAGGTATAAATTAATAAACATAAACTGAGCCAGCTTTGGCAAACACTGCCAGAATCATAGTGGTAAATAAAGTTAAGCTTATATAATTGATATGATATAATTAATAAATTGGAGCGCAATATGCAAATATGGCAATTAGATATTCCATTTTTTGGACAGTGGGACATTTTTTTTTTCCATCGTCTCTTTCCACCAAATTATTTTAACATTTGAAGAAGAAAACATGAGAGCATTGGCGCATTTATAATCAAGAAAAATTGATTTGTAATCTGATTTTTGTTTAGCTTTAGTGTTTTTTCGAAAGCTGGCCCAGTGCAATTAATTAGTTTATATTTATTAATTTATACCTTTTTATTTGAAGAAATCAACGAGTGCTTTATTACTTCCCCCCCCCCGAGGAAAAATTACGTAATTTCAAGAAAAGAGTTAATATTTTGAGATTTAATATCATATCTATGTATGCCAGCTTATCTATCTATCTATCTATCTATCTATCTATCTATCTATCTATCTATCTATCTATCTATCTATCTATCTATCTATCTATCTATCTATCTATCTATCTATCTATCTATCTATCTATCTATCTGTCTATCTGTCTGTCTTTCTGTCTATCTATTTATCTGTCTGCCTGTCTGTCTGTCTGTCCGTCCGTCCACCCACCCACCCACCCACCCACCTACCTACCTACCTACCCATCTATCTATCTATCTATCTATCTATCTATCTATCTATCTATCTATCTATCTATCTATCTATCTATCTATCTATCTATCTATCTATCTATCTATCTATCTGTCTTTCTGTCTGTCTTTCTGTCTATCTATCTGTCTGTCTGTCCGTCCGTCCGTCCGTCCACCCACCCACCCACCTACTACCTACCTACCTACGTACCTATCTATCTATCTATCTATCTATCTATCTATCTATCTATCTATCTATCTATCTATCTATCTATCTATCTATCTATCTATCTATCTATCTATCTATCTATCTATCTATCTATCTATCTATCTATCTATCTATTTGTATCATCATTATTGTGAACTATTGTCAATAAGTTGTAAAAGAAAAATCTGTTTTCCCATATGTAATCCAGTTTTCAAATTTAAAGATTCTCTTCTGCACGACACTATTCCATCCTCTATCCCTCATACAATCTCCTTTCTAATTCCATTTTAGTATCTTAGTTATTTTAATGATGCCGATAATAGTATTCTTTGCACCCGCGTATTTAACTTTTATTCTTTTCTCGTTATTCCTTATTGTTTTGTTGGGTGGTCTGAAGTATATATATATTCTAATCTGCCACATTCTTCTAATACAAAGATGTTTTATTCTAATTCACAGTTATATTTCGTTGCCACATCATTAATTCACTTTACACTATTTCATATTAATTCAATTAAACTACTATTAAAACTAGATATCAATTATTTACGTACCAGCAATTATTAATCATAGTTTTATTCATAAAATCTGTCTCTTTGCTTTTTCATATTCTTGATATTAAAAGCTTATTCTAAGTTTAATAGTTGACTAAAAATAACAAGTTGCTTTTTCTCATTGATAAAAAAAGTTCTATGAAAGAAAAGATGGTTATTGAAGAACTGGAAAATTTTATGCAACTTTAAGGTTTGGATTATTTAAAGCGTACTAGAATTTATAATTGCTTCTTTTTTAAAATCACAAGCTTCATGATTTTTATTCCTAATGGAAAAGCCTTCTTGCTTTATCCATGAAAGTGAGCACTAAATGCATGATAGCCTCATGGTAATGCATATAAACAGTAACTTTTTTTAAAAAAAAGTTATTAGGCTTCATATTAGTTTTGTTTTGATAATAGTTGTGTTATATGATATTGTGAATCATTGACTTAGAGAGAATGAAGTTACTATCATTCCTGCCTTTAAATTCACATAACAAAAGAATAGCAAAATAGAGTATTGCTACATTTTCTATTAGGTTTTCAAATAAATAGTTGCTTATCCTGTCTTTGAGCTTTGGTTCAATGAAAACCTACCATCATTAACAAATCATTTATAAATAATTGGTATGATCCATTTAGCTCCTGAAAACAAAAACATTCAAAATAAGGATAGAAAAAAAGACAAAGAATAAAAAGTTTAATATGTCTTTGTTAAAGACTACATAAATAGTTCTTCAATCCCAAACATGTCCATAAAAAAAATACTGTCTTTTCAATAACTTTTTATGAAATTTTTCAAAGTTGTTTTTTAATTTCTTCTGCAACGTCTTGTTCTTTCAACACCTATTTACTTCAATCTGCCATTGTATTCTATCTTTAATGATATACTACCAATAAAAGCAGTCAATATTATACTTTTTAAATAACTTGTTAGTAGCTTTGGAGAGAGCTCTCTTATAAAAACTCTTCTCAAGTTATTATTCAATGTTTTTTATTATTATAAACAAATCAAAGTATTTATAAATCGCATTCAAAATATAAATCACACTCTATAGATTATTGTCTGAAATATCAGAATAGTCTAACTATAAAAACAAAAGAAATAATCAACCATAATACAGATAAGAAATCGAATAGACTTTCATGATGGCTTCTAGCAATTGATAGCAGATAAAAATATTCATTTTCCTACTTGAAGCAATATAGACATTTTTTGGAACATATATATGAAGAATAATTTAAGGATTATTGAGAATATATAATCTAACTTTAACTTATCATAGAATGAAGTATTTGTCTGCAATTCACAGGATGTTGGTTTGTTTTAAAAGCTGAGACGTTAAGAAATGCGTTCTATACCGCATAAATTATTGATTTCATTACTGAATCTATTTTCTTTTAAGTAATAGATAATAATCAATATCAGTAGAATGAACATGAAAATATGACTGTATAAAAATACGCAGATCAAGTGGATATTGACACACGCCAACAGTTATAAACAATATTCAGTAACAGAAAACAAAATCAGATGAACTGTCATAAAAATAGATCAGATTTTCTATTTTAAATTATTCTTAATTAAATTAATATCTTAACACTTTATTATAATTCAATGGTAGCAATTTTATTAAAACATAGCAAATGAATATTTATACCTGAAAGTGACGTCACAGGAGTTGATTGATTAGAGGTCTCTGAGCTAATTTGCGGTGAAGATGTGTTGCTGGATGTATTATCTAAAACATAATTTATTAGAAATAAATATTTTGTTTAACTGAACAAACTATAGATGACCAATATATATAGATCGTATTAATTTATAATCCAAAAAATTAAGATATATAAAATGTTGCATTGTTAAAACCAACATAGTGTGCAGTCGACCGAAGCCACTCTATGCATCTAAGATCTGCAATTGGTTTGGAAAGTGATCATGTTTATATAGACTAAGCGAACAACGGAGTGTGTGTACATCAAACCAGCCACGAAAATCATACTATGTCACAGGATCTACGGAGGAGTCATTTACCAGTCGTCAATAAGTTAGAAAATAATTCCATTATGCTGTTTCCGTCGTATTAAAAATTCTAGGTAATTATTGACTTTGATATCTTAACATTCCCGATTTCTTCTTAAAATAAAAATAGACTTTATTAGAAAGAACTTTGAACTTTATGAATTAATCTTAAAAATAAACCTTTAAACTTCAAAAGATAATATGTGCAATAATAAAATAAATAAAATCAGCTTCTATTATTAAATAATATTTTTGAAACAATTGCGTGCACGTATGTATGATTTTTTTTTTTTTTTTTTTAAAAAAAAAGAGAAATAAAATATAATATAACGTGTATACTTTATTTGCTAAAGAAATATATTAAATTGCTTTATTTTAATCTTTAAAAAAGAAGTGGGTGTGTTTCATTATAAGATAAAATGATTAACTTATTTTATATTATTTTTCTTAAAATATTTATGTTTATTTTGATATGTGCGGGTAAGTATAAATATTTATTTTCTTAATAAAAGTAGGAGGAAAAAATCTAATTATCATTTTTTTTTTTTTTTTGGAAAAAAATCTAATTATTAATATTTCAGGAATAGATTCGCTAATTTAAAGATATAAATGTTTTGGCATTCAGTATAATGTTATTATTATTGTTTTTAAAGGATTGAAGTATTATTTTGAATGGTTCAGGGAATTATTTAGTTTTTTTAAAAAGTAGTAGTAGCTTCGAGGGGGCATTTAAGATACCTTTTTGTTTGTTTATTAGTGGGTGGTTGGAAACCGATTGAGCTAGTGGGATTTCAGGTACCAAATTATGCTGATCACATAGACATGCTAATTCTAACGTAATTAGCTGGCGCCTAAGGGATTTTCTTTCTTCTTTTAAAAATAAAATAAAGTGTTTATTTGGTCAGTGTACTTTTGGTAGACGAGCATTGGGTGTTATTAGTAGTTCGCTACTAATGATAGTTGACACTTTACCTGAAACCCAACCACTTTCTGGAAGGAAAGTTTAGGAGGACAAAGTAAATAAAATATTAATTGATATTTTTTTTGTCCATAGTTGTTGTTGTTTCCCCGTATTTAATTTTAATTCGTATTTTTAGATGGAGTTGAGAGGCGGTTGGTTTAATTGGTGCGTCAATGTGGCACGAAAGTAGACTTTTGAGTGGAAGAACCGACAGAAGTTGTGGTGTGGAGGGGCATATGGTGCATTAACGTAGATAGTTGGATGTTTATTAGGCGCAGTAACATGGCCCGAAATTTGACGTTTTAAGTGGAGGAACTGATGGAAGTTGTAGTTTAGAAGGGTATTCGGCACATTAACGTAGATAGTTGGACGTTTATTAGGCACAGTAACGTGGCCCAAAATTTAGTTGTTTAAGTGATAGAACTGTAGTTGAATGGTCGTTTGACACATTAACATAGGACCAATGTAAAAGACAGTTGGACGTTGATGTAGAGATTTATAGTAGCCTGAAAATAGTCATAGCAAATGATAGGATTACTATAAAACATAGTTGGGAATTCATTTGGTGAATCGACGTGGCTTGAGATTGGTTGTTTAAATAGAATAAACAACTTGAATTGTAGTTAGTCATTTAGATGGTGGGTCAAAGTTGACCGTTATTGATATAGGGGATATTTGTTGAAGAGAAGTTTAAGAAACGTATTGGTATTACTTGTATTTTTTTTCCCGAACTGGCTAGTTTTGGTATAATATAAAAGGTTGATTTTCATGGACGTTAGAACGTAGAAACGTGATTTTTTTAAGATAGAAAAATAAAACACATTCCGAATGAAGAAGATAGATGAACATGATGTGTAGAATTAGAACTAAGAGGGTGGGGGTTGACTGTGTATACGTTGAAATAGAAATTTTGTGGTTAGATAAAGTTAAATATGATTAATAATATAGTGGAAGAAAGTGGTAGTGAAGGAGGGGCAATGTTGGAAGTAAGTCCAATATCTTTTAAGAATCCACAGATAGTTGAAGAGAATGTTTTTCAAATATTAGTAAATACGATGAAAGAGATGCATGAAGATATAAATCAGAATCAGCAGATAATGAAACAAGAAATTAGTGAACTTAGGACAGAAATGAGGGAAATGAGACAGGAATTAGTGGGAAGAATGGATGTAGGTCAGGAAGCAGTAGAAATAATAAGGAAAGATGTGAATGAAAAAAGGACTGAAATTTTAGAATTAAAAGGAAATATGGAGGAACTAAAGGAGGAGTTAGATAAGGGAAAGGTAAAACAATTAAAAGTAGAGAGTATGGAAGGAAGTAATGACAAAGAATTGGGAAATTTTGAAGGGAAAATAGAGGGTAAAGAGGATGTAAGGGCTGAATTAAAGAAGATATGTAGTAATATGATGGAAAAGATAGAGCAGAAAGTTAAACAGATTGGACAGAAGTGTGATGATTTTAGTTTCAGTGATAGGCAGGACATACGGATAGATAAGTTCATGGAAAAGCAGTTTAGTGTTTTGGTGTTTAAGGCGGAAGTGGGAGAGAATCCATTAAAACATTTAGAAAGTTTAAGCCATTTGTTTTCGTTTAAAAGATTGCCAGAGGAAGACAAAGTTGCGGTAGCGAGAGGTTACTTACAAGGGACTGCATGTAATTGGTGGTATACTGTAGGTGATAGGCTGCAAATGTTTGCTGAGTATAGATGTGTGATTTTGAGAGCATTCTGGAATGAGGCTAGGCAAGATGGGATTATGTATAAAATATCTCAGGAAAGATACTCAAGTACTCGGGGAGAAAGTCATGCACAATTTTTTTATTGGCAGATAGCAAAGATTAGGGCATTAACAGCATTTCCTATGTCAGAGGGACAAATGATCAGGATATTGCGAAACAACATGCCGCCAGAGATACAGCATTTAATGTTAGGTAGGGACAGGTGTTTAATAGATGAAATGGCAGAATTTTTAACACAAGTCGATTACACTCGGGAACCTTTAGATCGATATAGGAAATGGGATGGGTGAAATAATTTATTGGATAGGAAGAAAGAGCCACCTGATCGATTATAGAATAGAATTATACTGGGATGAAAATTATAGTGAATAAATAGGAATACACGTGTACAGTTAAACAAAAGTTAATTAAATAAAACTAGATTGTTTATAGGTTTAAATTCTGGGAAAACTAAAATGCTCAGAATGATATTTTAGTTTCAGAGAAGGGACAGAGATAATGTAATGTACCGAAGTACATTGATATGTAATTAATTTATTATGAATCCCACATTTAAAAATATAAAAATTTAAAATTGAGAGAATAAAATGTAAAAACCAAAGAGCAGGGGGGAGGGGGAATTTGTTATTAAATAAAAATAAACTGTGAACACTTTTAAAAATAATAAGAAAAATAAACTGTAAATGCTTTTTAAAATAATAAGATTTTTTTTGTTTAAAAGAGGGGCAAAAAAAGGTCTTGTAATAAAAAAAATGATTTAATATTCTTTAAATGAATTTATAATAAAATAATAAAGAGATTTTGTTTTATCTTACAATAAAATAATTAAATATATGTGTGTGTATATAATTTTTAATAAAAAAATAGACACAAAAGCTGATTTTATTTCATGAGACTAAAGACGCTGCTGCTAATAAAGTTTTCCATTGTTTAAAACAGTATAAATAGCTCAACATTTTATTATTCTGGGTCTGTCTTTCTCATTTTAATAAAATATTTTTTGAAGTAATATTTCAAAAAATAAAATGTTGCATTGTTAAAACCAACATAGTGTGCAGTCGACCGAAGCCACTCTATGCATCTAAGATCTGCAATTGGTTTGGAAAGTGATCATGTTTATATAGACTAAGCGAACAACGGAGTGTGTGTACATCAAACCAGCCACGAAAATCATACTATGTCACAGGATCTATGGAGGAGTCGTTTACCAGTCGTCAATAAGTTAGAAAATAATTCCATTATGCTGTTTCCATCGTATTAAAAATCCTAGGTAATTATTGACTTTGATATCTTAACATTCCCGATTTCTTCTTAAAATAAAAATAGACTTTATTAGAAAGAACTTTGAACTTTATGAATTAATCTTAAAAATAAAACTTTAAACTTCAAAAGATAATATGTGCAATAATAAAATAAATAAAATCAGCTTCTATTATTAAATAATATTTTTGAAACAATTGTGTGCACGTATGTATGATTTTTTTTTTTTTTTAAAAAATAAAATAAAATAAAATATAATGTAACGTGTATACTTTATTTGCTAAAAAAAAATATTAAATTGCTTTATTTTAATCTTTAAAAAAGAAGTGTGTGTGTTTCATTATAAGATAAAACGATTAATTTATTTTAAATAAAAAAAATACTTAAATTATTTTTCTTAAAATATTTATGTTTATTTTGATACGTGCGGATAAATATAAATATTTATTTTCTTAATAAAAGTAGGAGGAAAAACACCTAATTATTAATAATAGTATTTCAGGAATGGATTCGCTAATTTAAAGATATAAATGTTTTGGCATTCAGTATAATGTTATTATTATTGGTTTTAAAGGATTGAAGTATTATTTTGAATGGTTCGGGGAATTATTTAGTTTTTTTAAAAAGTAGTAGTAGCTTCGAGGGGGCATTTAAGATACCTTTTTGTTTGTTTATTAGTGGGTGGTTGGAAACCGATTGAGATAGCGGGATTTCAGGTACCAAATTATGCTGATCAGATAGACATGCTAATTCTAACGTAATTAGCTGGCACCTAAGGGATTTTCTTTCTTCTTTTAAAAATAAGATAAAGCGTTTATTTGGTCAGTGTATTTTTGGTAGACGAGCATTGGGTGTTATTAGTAGTTCGCTACTAATGATAGTTGACACTTTACCTGAAAACCAACCACTTTCTGGAAGAGAAGTTTAGGAGGCCAAAATAAATAAAATATTAATTGATATTTTTTTTTGTTGATAGTTGTTGTTGTTTCCCATATTTAATTTTAATTCATAATTTTAGATGGAGTTGAGAGACGGTTGGTTTAATATATATGCACACACACTATTATGTTGTTGTATACCATGAAACACATAAACTGTTTCAATGTGTATATATATTAAAGAAGATTAATTAGCACCATTTTAGACATTAAACAGCATAAAACAAAACTACTCTTAATATACAATATTTGTTTTTTTTTCCTAATTGAAAACTTGTTGGATTAGAAGATGATTTTAGTTTCATAGGTTAGTGTGAAAAAAATTTAGTTGGACCACTAATATATAAACTACTCCATATTTTAAGATCAACGATCTCAACTGTAAAGTTAAATTTACCATAAAAAATAGAATTCAACATGACTAAAAATCAATAATTACATCCAGGTCTCGTTTTATGCGGATTTATTTAATGCAATTTTGAAGTTATGCGATTTATGTTTCTTCTTAATATCTTTGTATATGGTTTTTTTTTATGCGATAAAAATTATTAGATCAGAAGTCAAGCTCTGATAATGCGTTATTTACTTTAAATATTATAAATTTTGCGTACTCACGTCATATTTAAAGTAATAGCACATTATCGGAGTTTGACTTCCATCTAATAATTTCAATATTTTCAGCACTTTATAATAGTACTGTAATAGATTTCATGCAATAAAGAAGTTCATAATTCACTTAAAATCAGAATTTTCCCATTTTATATACACACATTAAATTTTACAAGATTATAATGTAAATCTGTTCAAACGTTATAGATGAAAAATACTATGTATGTAGTTGTTTTTGCATTTTAAATCACGTTCTATTTTTGCTTTTTATAAAAAGAGTATGTAATCAATTAATCATTTAGTGTCCACAAGTTTATTTTTAAAAGGTGAGTAACAGTGGTGGGCACAATTAAATTTGATAATTAAAATCTGATGTTTAATTGTAATTAGCAATTTAAAAATTATGTAACATGATCTGAAATACATAACACGATCTGAAATTAAGGTGATGTGAAACAATGAAATTTGATTTTTAAACGGAATTGAAAATTAAAAAATTAAAGACAAAAATAAGAATTTAATTTTTAATTGTTAGTTTTAATTAAATTTTGCCTAACAGTGATGAGTCGGCGTCTTTTTATTATCATAAGTCTAAGTTCTTATTTTTATTATAAACTTTTAGTTTACTCTAACGGAGAGAAAAAAACACCCAAGAAAATGAATTTCTTTTGAAACAAAAATTTCAATTTTAGATCGCTTAGTGAAATGGGAAAGATCAACAGCAATTGGAAAATGTTTTAGTTGTATTTCCTCTTGACTTCGTTTAAGGAGAAGCTACAGTACCTCATATCACATCACATCATGACGAATCTGATGCTCAAATAGTGATAATGATTAAAATACCATACATGTATGAAAAAAATGTAAATTACGCATAAAAAGATATTGTTTTAAATAAAATTAAATACTGTAATTAATAAAAAAAGTAAAAAAAGTATGTCTTGTATCATTTTTTTTCAAATTTGAAATTTTTTATTAGTCATATATTATTTTCTTATTTTTTTTATGCAAATTTTAAAGTAATTTTATGTTGTTTTGCTTTTATGCGATTTTTGGAAAATTACAGTATGTATCCCCATTTTTCAAGGTAAGTTAAGTCTATTTTTGTGCGAATTTTCTGAGGAACCTATCTACCACATAAAATGAGACCCAGGTGTACTACAATAGTATAATAGACGTCTTGAAACATTATAGCAAAAATGCAAGGAACAGTATATAAAAGAACTATAGAAAACTTATATGTGACTAGTTCAATAACTGTCAGAACAATTTATTCTGATTTTCACAGACAGAACATTTGTGAGTGAGCTCCCATTTTAAGATCTCTAATGTCTACTTTGAATATTACACTGTGGACATTATACTTTGTGAGATCTAAAAAATTGATTTCCCATAACATGTCATTTTGGGTAGGCAAATCACTGTTTTTTTAATTAACCATCAAAAGAATTTAGGTATCAGACACCAAAATGGCTTAAAAATTGAATTGAATTTCCTCCACTGTTAAAATGGTTGGAGAACAGCTATGACTTTACAAATTATATCATAACTCAGTCACTTCTCTGATTATATTGTGTATTCAAGAAATAAAACTTCTGAGTTTAACGTTCAATGTTACTTCTATGGCATGAAAATCATATACCAATTTTCCCTAATTGAAAAACCATTTCTTGTTTTTATAGTCACATTATAATTTTTTTTAAAATAACACACTTCTTTCTCCTGATGCATTTTCATTGCTTCATTTAATTTCTTATGGCAGTTTCAACTGCCTATCGGTTATCTTCACATCTTCTAGGCAGTTTAAAATTTCAAAAAAATTAAATAAAACATTATGAAAATTGCATTAGGAGATGTCTGACTGTAATGGTTTAATATAAGCAGTAAAATAAGATTGGTGGAGTAAAAACAGCAAATTTCTCCACATCCATAGATGCTACTATTTTAAACCACTAAACATCACATGATCACTATTTCCTATGTTAGCACATTACTGTTATTAAAACAAGCAAAACTCCATACATTAGTGCCACTCAGTGCCAACCAGAGTAATCAATGGATGCCAGAAGGCTTGTGCATAAAATCCCCATCTAGTGCCTATTTATCCAATATCACCAGACTAGTTTCTGGCTTGTGGCCTTCGTCAGTGAGGAGTGAGTAGGCACTAGATGGGGATTTTATGCACAAGCCTTCTAGAATAGACTGAGTGGCATTTTTTCCTGTTTTAATGCTACTGTTTTATTAGCTTGGGTATATATAATAAAACATGGTTATTTTAAGGTTGGAAAAAATTTTAAATGCATTTTATATACTATAGTATTGTTTTAATAGAAAATTATAGCTACAGATTATTTCACAACCAGATCACTATTTTTCTCAAGGACCAAATGAGGTCACAACTGCCTATATCGCATGCATTGAGAGAACTGGTATTAAGTGCAAATTCAAAAAAGTGTGGGATATAGCCAACAATACCAACTGCATAAATAAGAAGGAATTCTGTTTACCCCTTTCAAAAAAATTGGTCATACAATTTGAATACATTTTTAAACTTGTCTCATACATATACATGCACCCACCCACATAAATGTCTTTGCTATGAATATGAAGCCATAAGTGGTTTTTGAAAGCACTAAGCTAGATTCAAAATACACTCTTTATAAGCTTTTCTTACAGTAGTATCCAAGTATAGATTCTTTGAATATTTTTAAAAAAGTTCATCTAGATTGTAAATATTATTTTCGACATTAATCTTGCATGATAAGAATAGTCTGACATATGTATTTTACTTAATCAAATATTGTTTCAAGAAACATAAGAAATAATGTTTTCTTTCATATTTCGTGACATGACAGTCACCTGATTTAAATATTATTAAGTCTTTATAAGATACTCATAAATAAGGACAGAGAATTTATTATGTTTTATTGGGATAGAGAATTTGAGACTTTCTTTACAAAAAGTAGTTCATTAATATAAAATTAATATACAGTCACCTGACTTCAACTTACTGAATATTTGTTCGTGTGATAGAGGAGCCTATAGTTGTTAAAAAACTAAGGATGCCATAATATGTAGAAAATAAACTGGTTTCTGTTCTATATAACTATGCAGACAAATTAGCTTAGGTTGAAAACATTTACAAGTTTTTCAAATTGCGCTGATAGTTTGATAGTAAAACAAAAAGATGAAAGTTCCTGGCACATGAAAGATGCATTAGATTCTAAAGATCCAGACACTGGTCCAAGATCCAAAAATCCTCTGTGATGAGTGCCTTAAGCTTGAAACTAGTCTGCACATATTGGTCAGGACAACACTGGATAGGGAATTATTAAACACTATTATCTATATCTGTTAATTACTAAAGCTTATAATAACTGATGTAGATGTGGCAAAGAAAAAAATAATTTAAGATTTTCTTTAGAGGCCATTCAAATTCGGTGCAGTTTCATATATACGAAGATCGAGATAGTTTTTGATGAAGCTAATGACATTATTTTATATCTTCTTTATTGTTATAAGAAGACTGAGTCTTAAGGTTGAATAGTTCTTGGAACATCTATAAAACACTCAACTCGTTTATAAATATGCACATAAAAATTTAATAATATTTTTTGTTAAACTATGAATGGTAATCCCAAAAAAAACAGATAGACAATCTTATGTTTTTGTCTATTGTTTACATACAAGTTATTAAATATAGATGATATAAAAATGCTTCTAAAAATTTTGCAGCAGAGGTTATTAATATTTTTAGTTCCATGGATCCCTTAACCAGTCAGGTGAACACCAAGTAATACTTGTCAAAATGTAATGGCAGATAATTTTATGATCTGTAATCGCATATGGTGTACTGTAGGCTCTAACAATTAATAAGTGTTCATACGTGCCACAATTATAATGCAATATGAATGCTTTTGTAATTTATTGCATCCCTTTTTGTAAGTTAAGAAAATGGTAGTTTTTAATTAGAGATGAAAGAAAATAAAGATAAGTTGATTAGTTTCAATTTAAGTTTATGTACCCTGAGAAACTCCCAAGGGACACAAATTTAAATTCCTAGTTAAGAATCCCTGTTTACAGAATTGTATATCTTTTAGCAAATAATATAAAGTCATATTGCAATTTACAAAAGGCTGCAATCAATTATATCATTCTCAACTTATGAAAGAGAATCAAGCTTTGTGATTGAGTGGATGTAGGGTCTTCTATATTAACTCAAATTTTTCTTATATACTCTAATTAATCAAAAGTAAATCTACATTTTTAATTAAATTATGCTTGATAACCTAGAATATTAATATATAAGATCCAACATCGTAAAGCTCAGATTAAATAAAGCTGTTTTTTTGCATACATTTAGAGAGGGACCATAAACACACACCTTTTATAATTAGTAATTTTGATTGCAAGATTTTCCTTTTCAATTTTTTTAATTGTCTCTTTAATTAAATTAATATATATATGTAAAATTATTTTTACAAACTAATTTAAAATATTTAAATTAAATAATAAAAAAAAATTGATGGAAGCGATATCTTTAAAAAGTGTTTTTTTTTCCATATCAAAAGTTAATTGAAAAATGTATGTTTCAATCAAACTGGATTATCTTTAACTGCAGGATAAATTTCCAAATAGTTTTACCTTATAAATCAAGATATTAACTTTTTTATGGCCAAAAGAAAGATAATTAACTGACCATTGACATCAAAACTTAATAATTATTATCAACATATAATTAGTAACATTTCGGTGATAACAATGGAAAAGGTTCTCCCTAAGAATATAGATATTTTGAAATAATTTTGAATTAATATTCGCTTGAAAGATCTATAAAACTATAAGGTCTAACGCACGCACATATAAATAAAAAATATTCATAATGCTAAAGCGAAATTTATATAAACAAAGCTACGAAGCTAGTATACATATACCTACCTACATTACAAAGTATTTTTACAAACTTAATATGAGTTAAAATAGAAACTGACTACTTGTTTCCTAGCACCCTCAATACACTGTTCCGCCCTCTCATTGTTAGATAAGCCGTAAGTGCAAAATGATCAATTTACGGCTTACCTAGCAAAGAAGGGGTTGGTGTCATAGTATTATTGATAGAGTTAGAAAAAAAAGCAATTCTTTTTTGTTTAGTATATAATTTGACAAACTGTATTTATTAATATTATATATATATATTCAATTTATCAGTGCGTCTTTACGTAAATAAATACATTCATTTTGACGATATTATCTAAAAGAAATATTATTTATTTACTTATTTTAATGGGTTATAAATTACTTTGTTTTTCAGCCCAGATAAAAACCTACCCTCAATTAAAAATAAATACATCAATTTTTCAATTCTAGCACTAATGTTATTCATTTATTTTAGACTATATCGTCAAAATGAGTCATTCTAAAATGTCGCATAAATTGGAATTTTGGTAGTATGTTAAAGAAATTTAAACTATGATGATTAAATCCCGTGAGGTAAGTACCTGAACTCATTGGTTCTGATAGAAATGCATCTTTGAGATGATTTGCCTTATATATATATATATGTTTTAAAAATGTATTTGAATTTAGAAACTTTATTATATACGGAATATTCAGCGTAAGCAAATAAAAAAAAAAAGGGGGGGGGGTGCTAAATGAATAATATTTATGCTGGGATTTCACGGTTAATATATTAATGTTTAGTTACATTTAAAAGTTATAAAATTCTATAATAATTTATAGCCTACGAATATGATTGGAATGATCTTTAATATTTGTTTTAAACTCGAGGGTATTCAAATAAGTTACTTATAAATTTAATTGTAATAGTTTAATATGGATGAATACTACTTACGAGTACAATGACTAAAACATGTGTGGATAATAGTCTGGGATAACTGATAAAGATTGGTTTAGTCAAAATGCATTTAGAAATCATTTTATATATATACAAACGATAGTTGTAATTGGAAGAAGCAATTGCTTCCATTTCAATTACATATAATTCTATTATGACTGTTATATATATATCATTTTTATCATTAACAAAACACTGTAGGATGAGGTTTAATCCAGTTTCTCTGACCCCTAGCTTTTTTTTTTTTTACATTACACCAACGAATTTTCTTATTTTATCTATCCACTTTATACGTGGTCTCTTCCTAGGTCTTTGACTATTTCTTGGCACTCAATTTAAAACTTCAGTAATCTATCTATTTTGTATCTTCTAATAATATAAGCAGCCTAGATTGTTATTTTTTAATAATGTCAGTGATACATATTTGTTCTCTACCCATATAATTTGTTTTTGATTTTTTTCTTGCTATTCCTAGATTACATTACATCTTTCCACATTTCATTGAGTAATCTGAAGTATTTTTATTGTCTTACTATCAAGGAACCAACAGATAATAAGTTATTTCTACCAAAATCATTCCATCCAAGTTTACATCCGTGATTAATTTTATCCATTCATGTGTATAACAATTTGCCCAATATATTATAATTGTTCCTTTTTAAAATTCATGGTTATCGGTCTTCGATGCTTTTTTTTTTTGTTATGAGAAAATTCATTGAATATTAGTTTAGGTATTTTTAGCAGTTATATTAAATTCTACCTTCTTGGTTTCATCTGATAATTCATGCAACATAAGTTACTTACAAAAATAATCGCACTATCTGCCCAATATCGATAGCTTAAATAATCTCCATGAATTTTTTTATTATTTCCTTAGCTTCCAATTTTAATGTACAAAATATTTTCTGTCTAAATGATGTAAAAATGTTGGAGATATAACACCACTCTTATCATGTACCCTTTTCAATTTTACTCTTTTTAGAACCATCACATGATTTACAAACTGCGTTGCATTTTGATAAATATTCTTCAGAATATGACAAAATCCTGTGTCTATATTTTGATCATACAAAGGTTTAGTCACAATAAAAATGCTTATTTAATTAAATGACTTGTTATACATAAATCCAGAGCATAGAGAATATTCACATTCATTGATCCTTTTTCTAATTTCTCTTAATACTTATAGGTGGCTTACAGTGCCAAAATCTCTTTTAAATCCAGCTTGTTTCTTAAGTTGTTTAGAACCCAAAATTATCCTGAGGCCAATTGTACTCTCTTGGTAGTTTGTATAGAACTGATAGGTCTGAAGTTTCTAATATTTTTGTTAACACCTTTCTTAAATGTACATTATTATGACTGCATTCTTTCAATCATTTGAATTCAGACATTTGTTAACAACTTTGATAGCAATTTTTTTATTTATGTCTTTGATATTTGAATACAATATTCATAAGTGCATAATGATATACAGGTTGATACATATAGGTTACACATATATTAAGTTCAAGCATTAAACATCACATGATCACCATTTATATGCTTGCACAAGCTGTTAAAACAGTGATAAAATCTATACAATACTGCCATCTAGTACAAGCCATAATAATCAATGGATGCAAGATGCCAAAAATCCCCATCTAGGGCTTATATGAGCTATGAAAATGGTGATCATGTAATGCTTAGTGGTTTAACACCATTCATACCCATGAGGTGATAGCGACAATGGCTATTAAAGAACCAATAACACCAAAATGTATAGATACTGAACTATGTTCAAATCTATATGACAACAAGCAAATGAGCATAGATTGAAAACATTATCTGTTTTCGTTTTGGAGTCGTAGCTTATCTAAGTGCAGCGCTCTCAGATCCAGGCTCCTCATTTATAAAAGACATAAGTTAGAAACTAGTCTGAGGATATTGGATGAGTAGGCAATAGATGCTGATTTTATGCACAAACCTTTTTGCATCCATTGATTACTATGGCTTGCACTGGGTGGCACTAATGTATAAAGAGTTTGTCATTGTTTCAATTTTGAATATTGTTTGACATAGTTAGTGTTACTGGGATAATTAATTTTAGATGAGTTTATATTACACACACGCACACACATATATAAATAAACTTGAAAATGAATAGTTGTGATAGTATTTAAATACATGTATATTTTCTATATTAAAGTTAATGTAATTAAAAGGGGCTTAAACTCAGACTTTCAAACTCCCCACAGCTATCCATTCCATCTTATACAACCGATACACATGACCGCATACATGTGAGAAAGATAAATGATCTCCAATATATGTATTTTGTGCTGAAATAGCATTCATTAGTTGGTCCAGATCACCATCTCCCATACATATATATATATAATCAGTGCTCAGTTTATATTAAGGTACCAAATCTTCAAACTTCAATGGCCAAGATTCAATCTTCTGCACCTCCAACTCTTCAGTCATCCATATCATTGAAATCCGAAAATGCAACGTTTAAAGTTCTTGTTGTGGGGAGTTTGAAAAGTCTGAGTTCAAACCTTTTTAAATATATATACGTATGAAGAATCAGTATTTATTCGCACATACATTTATCTATTCATCCTATCGTAAAAAAAAAATCTAACCATTATATTTGTTTAAAACTACTTAAGTATCTGTCGAGAAAGATTGTTTTCTTAGTTCAAAGGCGAGGCGTATGGTTTTATTAGTAGCCGAGGGGAACCCCAACCGCCAGGCAAGCAGGTAGTGGTTGGGGGTGGGGGGGGGGTTCGGATCACGGAAGAAAATATGAAAAAAAAAAAAAGGTGAGGTGTAAACAAATTCGACGCCTATCTTCATTTGCTGTGTAAATAAATAATCGATGTACAAATAACAACTCAACGAAAAAAATATTTAGAAAAGAACATTTTTTTCCAGCTTGATCCTTTAATGAATGTATCACAAATAAGTCAAAGAATCTAGTTTCAGTTAATAGCTTTTTGCCCCATGTATGTTTAGGAAAGGAGATATAATAGCGCAAAGTAGAGTCTAACCCTTGGGGGATTGAACTCCTATCACTTGGAATAAATATGCAACGCCCTTTAATCATTATAAATTTCATCAACCTTTTATAGGCAGAAAATAATTTCTTTCTGTATTTTCAAGTTTTTATTTGGATGATTAATTAGAACAATTATAATCATAAAAGCGAATATAAAATCAGCCGAGATATTTAAGGCATGTTTGTTCAAGGTGACTGAAATTTAAATTTTCAAAGTAGAGGTAATTTCTATTCTGTACGAAAATCAACATATGCCTAATAAAGTATATAACAGTGCTCTAGGTCAGTGATGCGCTATCTTTTTACACTTGTGGCCCCCTTTCTCAGATGAAAATTTGACACGATTCATTCTTTGTTCTTGCCATGCCTAAATTATGAATACGAGTATGTAAATATATTCATGATAAAACGATAGTAGTTTTAATTAATATGCAAATTTATATAATATTAAGCACAAAATTTTTTTGAAAAATATCGTATACTTCTAAAAAAAATAATAATAATATTTTAAAAAATATATTTTGATATGACTTTTAATTATTTTTAAAAATTAAATTCTTTCAAAAAAAAAATCTTAGCATTATTCAAAACGTTCTTACCCCCCCCCCCCAACACTATTTATGCGCCCTCTGATGGGTCGTGATCCAACTTTTGCGTACTTCTGCTCTGAAAGAATCTCAGTTACGCTTTAATTATTAAACATTTAATCAAATTTTTGCAGTGTGAAAATTTTCTTAAGTCTCATGAGTTTCTGGAAAAACTTTAATTATTTAAACTTTTCAGTAAGTTTTCCCCAAATCAAAATAAAATTTAAGGTTAGCGCGTTGCTTGGATAGACGATGTATTAGCACATTTTAAGGTTAAAATTATAGTCGTATTAATAAGACTTTCTACCGAAACAAATTGCAGTATATATATATTTAGAAGCATGGACCACGAGCATTCAATTTCTACTCTTATTAAATATCAACATTGCTAATTTAAAACAATAAACCTGACATATTATTCAAGCAATAAACTTTATAGATAATTCAAGGATTTGGTTTCTATTAAAGATTGATTTATACATATGTGAATGTCAGATGTTGGGTTCAGTAAAAAGAATATAGATGGCTTAACTGAAAACAATTGTATTTTTATGCTGAGATATTCTTGACTTCGTTTAAGGGGAAGCCACAATACATCACATCACATCACATTTAATAATTTGAGAAAAGTAAACATGTTGGATTCCCCACTTCAATAAAAAAAGCGAAGTAAATATAAAGTTTAAGACCAATATAGATATTTAAAAACCAAGTTCAAAGATCTACAAGAAAACTACGACTGCTAAAAAATATAACTATTATTATTGTGTGATCATGAGGGTTTTATGCATTAAAGGAAACATTTAAACCTTTTCATGATATCATAATGCTATTAATTCAATAGATAATGCCCATACATACGATAATGATTATATTTTGAACAGATAAAGATGATTTAATGTTGCACATTTTGAATCATGAGGTAAAACTTTCAATGTATTTAAGAACGTATATTTAATGAAGTAAAAACAATTTTTGTAATTTTACAAATAAAAGGCAGGGTGAAAAAGTTTTAAATATCGTGAAGATGTATTAGATTCAAAGATATTGGAATTTTTTTTAGGAATATATAAAACCAGGAATTTGGGAAATATTTTAATTATCACTTGAATAATGTATACAAGATTTAAAATGACAGCTTTTAAAGATATATCCATTTTATATACTTACTGAGAAATGGAAAAAAATATCCAGATAGAGAAGTCAAAAAAGCTATATGTAACTTCAAAAATAGAAAGACTGCAAATCCTAATGTAATATCTGGGAATGTTTTAAAATATGGTGAAGATATGTTAGCTTCAAAAATATTGCAATCTTTAAAGAATATGGGAGTCATGAAGTCGTCTCATCGATCTTAAGGATGTTTTTACTGTTCCAGTATTTAAAAATAAAGGGAACAAAGAAGAATGAAATAATTATCTGGAACATTATTATTATTATTATTCAATACAGAAAAGCTATTTTTAAGGATTTGTTGCGAATATTACTTTCTGTGATAGATGAACAGTTGGTTACCTGCAAATCAATGTGATTTAAGAGAATCAAGAATCATTTAGAAATGGGTTTTATTGTCAGAAAAATACAACAATAGTATTAGGAATAAAAAGAGTGATTTGTATATATTGCTTTTGTTGATTTAATGAATGCATTTGATTCAGGTAATTGAACAGGTACATGACATTAATTGAAATTAATTGGTTGTCCACTAAGATTTGGGTAAAAAAATTGTTACTATATAGGTAGAAAATCTGAAATATTTGAAATGAAAACTAGTGCTAAAGAAGAATGTGTATTTGCTCCAAAACTGTTTTCAATTTTTATAAGAGTCCTATTTGGACTTGTCTATAGGCAACTTAATGAAACAAGAATCATAGGATATTTGTTATCTAAATCAATTAAAAGTGGCATGTATTTTCAAATTCTGAATTTATAGTATGTTGATGATTATGTTATTTTTGTTAGTTTAAAAGAGAATTACAAAATATACTCAATGTTTTAAATGCAACATATAATTTAAAATTTTATTTTAATAATTAACGTGAAAGGCTAAAACCTTGACAGATGTGCTTTAAAATGCTTATGTGCCAGCCAATTAGATATAATAATGACTGCATGTGGTCTTAATTCTAAAATACAAGCCAGAAATAGGAGAAAAAGATATATTGATATATTTACAATTTGTTATGATCATTTCATTAGATTTGAAAATTACTTTGTAGTAAATTGAGAGTTTTCACGTTGCTTATTTATATATAATATTTAGTGAATTAAATGTGAAGGTGTTTAAAGCTTCATGC
Organism: Epiperipatus broadwayi; assembly: GCA_028023455.1. NCBI lineage: Eukaryota > Metazoa > Onychophora > Udeonychophora > Euonychophora > Peripatidae > Epiperipatus > Epiperipatus broadwayi. The sequence continues at coordinate 3,387,967 of JAQFVV010006249.1, read as the reverse complement.
TCTTAGTCCAAAATGCTTGAGTCTGGCTTATTTATATATAAATTTAAGTAGAGAAGAAGTGGGTTCCCATCTTTTTGTCATATTTCTGGCTTGTGTTTTAGAATTAAAAGTTCCACATGTGGTCATTATTATATCCAATTGGCTGTCACATAAGCATTTTTAAAGCACATCTGTCAAAGGTATTAGCCTTTCATGTTATTATTACATCATCTGCTTGTGCTTAATAAATTGGATATATTTAATAATTAACATTCAAAAAACTCAAACAGTCAGTGATGGAGAAAAAATTTTCAGCAACCTTTAGCTTGTATGATTATAAACTTGAAAATGTAAACCAATCTAAAGATTATGTTCAAAGATAGAAAGGTTGATTTAGAAGTTGAGACGCAACACAGATTCCAATGTACACCTGCTGTTTTTAACAAGTTAAAAAATGGGGTACTTCTCCAGAGAGATATAACTACTGAAGCCAAATTAACTGTATATAGAGAACTTTATTTACCTACTTTATTGTATAGAAGTCAGACATAATAGTCTGTGGATGCAGCATATAGGCACTAGAAAAGTTTTATTTAAGGAAGTTATAATTATAAATTTATTTAAACACACATTGATTATGTAAATAATATTCATTAAGGCTGTAGCTTCAAGCACATGCATATAAAATGCGATAGTAGGGACCTCTACAGGTCTTAAAACCACAAGCTTACTCATTGGAAGAAAAGAGGGGAACCCTACAGCCTTAATGAATATTATTTATGTAATCAAGGTGCATTTAAATAAATTTATAATTACAACTTTAAATTATCGTAATAGATTTCTCGCTATAAAATCTTTCCATTGACTCGTTGTAAATCGAAAGATTTCACGAGTATTAATGTGTAATAAGAAATGTGGACTTAATTAGTGAAGTATTGAATAGCTTCACACTCTCAGATTGAACCGCTTCAGCTTCACCTATTTAAATAGAAAGTAGGTTGAAGTAAAGAAGGGTTCCCCTCTTTTCTTCCAATGAGTAAGCTTGTGATTTTAAGACCTGTAGAGGTCCCTACTATCGCATTTTATACGCATGTGCTTGAGGCTACAGCCTTAATGAATATTATTAAGGAAGTTATGTAATTTTTTTTAAAAATTCAATGGCAAGATTATAAAACCAATCAATTTGTTATTCAACTTTCTGGATGTTATACTATACTTATTGTAAAAGCACATTTTAATTAGATTAGACATGAAGAAATAATGAACAATGCAAGAAAAAGACTATTTTGTGTTGAACTTGAGGGTTGCTTTTGTGGGGGATATAGGTCCCACCTTCATTATAAGAATTATCTCAAAAACAAATTCATATTGATTAATAATATTTGTGTAATAATAATTTTCACTACTACTCTCACACATCCACTTTTAACACTTTATGGAGAGGTGTAATCATAAACATATGAACAAAGAACTATAAAAAAAGTAACTGAGCTCCAAGAACCACATTTTGTTCTAAATCAGCACTTATCAATTGACCCAGATCACAATTGCAATCTCTGTGGTCAAGTTGCAATCTTTAGTGTTTATATAAGTATATGAAACCATTAATAAGGGTTGGGTTCAACCCTTGTTGTTAAAAAGAGGATTGCCTTGACAACCATTTGGAAATTGTTATTGATATTGGGATTGTCTAAGTGTTGACTGGTTTTTAATGATTACTTATAAGCCCATTTAGCCTTGAGCATTATTACACTTATTATTTAAGTAATACTTTGGATGCAATATGAAATTTATAAATGGAGTTTGTAATGTTATAATTGACTATTTATTAGTCTGCATTCAGAATAGGTTTTATTTACCAGTTTAAAGAGGTTTATTTAAACTTCTTTGTATCAATAACTTCAATCTCCGTGGTCTAGTCGCAATCTTTAATGCCTATATAAGTATATTAGACCATTAATAAGTGTGAGACTCCACCCTTATTGGTAAAAGGAGGTTGTCTTGTCAATAGTTTGGAAATTTTTGATTGTTATTGATATTGGGATTGTCTAAGTGTTTATTGTTTTTTAATGATTATATATATAATACATATTTTGCGGGTTCATCCATGTTAAAAACTTTTAATATTAATATATTGACGTTTTGACTTGGTCACACAAGCCAGCCACAGAGTTATAAAAGATAGAAAGTCGGTTGTAGAGGCGCTACAATCACTGATTTGAATAAAATGTTAAAATTCCACCAATAGCAAAAATGTTAAATTTAGGAATGTTTTTTAAAAAAAATCTTTCCAAATAGGAGGAAGTTTGCATGTATCATCTCGCTTATTGATACAATCTGGCCTTTTAAGTATCTCAGTGGCTTAGCCACTGAGATACTTAAAAGGCCATAAGAGAGATGATACATGCAAACTTCCTCCTATTTGGAAAGTTTTTTTAAAAAACATTCCTAAAATTTAACATTTTTGCTATTGGTGGAATTTTAACGTTTTATTCAAATCAGTGATTGTAGCGCCTCTACAACCGTCTTTCTATCTTTTATAACTCAGTGGATGGCTTGTGTGACCAAGTCGAAATGTCAGTATATTAATATTAAAAGTTTTTAACACGGATGAACCCGCAAAATATGTATTTTATATATTTAACCCGTGTAAATCTTCGTTTTAATATATATATAATTAAATACTACAGTTTAATTGACATGAGTCAAACTTACTGTCCCCACAACTTTAACACAAATAATTGATGGAAGTATATTAATATTTTTTATTAGTCATCCATTAGATTAGAGATTATTCACCGCTTGATGTAGTAAAAATTACATTACAGAAATATTATTAATCAAGTGATAATTTCTAGTCTAATGAATGACTAATAAAAATTATTATCATATTCAGTGTTTATATTGGGAAAATAGGGTAAAGACTAGAATACATTGAAGAGCTATAATTACACAGGTTGTAGTATTTCAGAAATAAAATTATTCTGCTGAAGAAATGAAAAGATAGTATTGTAAAATATCAAACAAGTATGTTTCATATATGAATTTATTTGTAGTTCACAAACAGATTTATATATGGATTGAAAACTCCATTTGTTTTGCAAACTTTTTTTTAAGTTTTGCAAACTTTTCCCCTTGAAATTAGAAGATTCATATTCGTTTATGAATGACATCTGCTGCTGCTGCTATTGTTAAAGAAAGTGCTCTTATTGGATGTAGAAAGTATGCAAGATTGAACAGAGAGGTTTACTATTTGGTTAGTAAGTATTGCCCTAAAGTAGGGCTTAAATCACATTATAGGCCTGATAGTGAACGTTTTTGAGCTGATTAAAAGTAACAGCCAAAATCTTATTTTTCTGCATCCTAAAGTTTAAAGATGCTGATATTTCGACATTCTTGTCAAAGGAAAGAAATGGGATCTACGAAAAGCTTAATTTGTAATTAAAGTTCATTATTACAGTTATTTATCAATTACTGATTTAAAAAAATCATCGCAACTTTTTTTTGTTGGATTAGGAATATATCTTTTAAATGTTAATTGTGGTAGCTCAAATGTAGGTGCAGTTAATGCGGAAGTCGGTAAAAAAAACCAGCGAGCTATTTATAAATTAATACAACTCCACTAATAGGTAAAAAAATACAGAATAACCTACCTGTACTTTAGCTTGGTTCGTATATAAGTATTCAGTTTACTGATGGTTACAACCAAGAGCTTGAATTCTGATTATTTATAGTGATTTGAGAATAACTTACGGTTATCCTGAAATTATGTTAATATATATAAATTTCACATCCTGCATTGGAACACGTCAATAAATTGAATGCTTACATATTCTCCGAGCTAAAATATAGGTAGGTTCATTCTGTACTTTGCTTATTGATAGAAGTTGTATTAGTTTACATATAGCTTGCTAAGAGTTTTCAATAACTTCCGCATAAATTTAAATATCTTGATAAGTTGATAAATGCAAAGAGAGAATTAGATGCTGAGATAGATCTTAAACTTCAATATACAGCTGTTGCATTTAACAAAGTAAAGACAGAGTATCTCATCATATGGTATAACTATATATAAATTTACATGCATTGAGAATGTTGTTTTATGAACTTTATTTACGATTTAAGCGAAAAAAAAATATTTATGTTTACTCTAGTCAAAACATTTGCAAATGTGTTACATTTTGTTAAATTTGATGATACTCAATTTTTCGCTGTAAAGAAAATCTTTGAATTGAGCTGTGAAGCAATTGAATAGTAACATATTTTCCAATAGAGCATTTTATGGTAAACTTGAGTATGATTTTTGTGAGACACTCAGCTTACATAATGTAGATTGTTCAAAAGCTCTTTCAAAAACTTCAATATCCATTGACTTTATTAGAAGGACATGATTAATGAATTAAGTAAGCAAGACATCAGAATTTGCTTTTTAAAAAGAAAATATGATTGCAGAAAAAATGAAAAGACATCAATCAAAAACAATAAGTAGGTGGGCATATTCTAATCAGGATCAATTTTTATATTTGTGGCAAATGTTATGTTAAATTTATGCTTTATTTGGTCTTATAAAAAATCCCTTCATATACATTTTAATGCAAAGATTTTTTATGACTTCTTTATTTTGCTTACAGTTTCAACTGTCATGCAATCTTCATCAGAGTTCTCAATTTCCTCTATCTTTAAAAAATATTTACATTAAAGTGTATATGAAGGGAGTTGTTATAAGAAATATATATAAATATATGTAAGAAATACAAAGAAAGTAAAGGAGAATAATAAGAGTATACTTTATTTGGTCTTTTACTTTTTCCATTTTTTTTATTAAGCCCAGATAGTTAGTTATATTTATTTTCAAGTAGCTTCTAATGTTATATTTTTTCTTGTGTGTGTGTGTGTGATATTTGAATGTGCATGCCTGCTTTATTATAACAGGAAGTTAGAATAAATATTTTAATTCAATTCCTACCTGGTAATTCTGGCGTTGAAACACAGGGGAAACGTGCCTTTGCTGTATTATTTACCCAGAAAGTATCAAATGATTTAACAACACTCCCTCTAGTAAAAAAAGATGTACCAAATTCAATATGATTGCGTATGATAATGTAGAAGAAATTCATTAATAGGTAAAAGTCATCTTCACTAGAATTACCATATGTCTGAAAAATGTGCTGATCTCTTTCTGCTTCATGTTGTTTAAAAATGATCTTATAAATCTCTATCAAAATTATTGGGAAGGAAAACTCTAGGGATAGAAGCTGTTATTGTATCAATATATCAACTACAAAAATATATGTACATTTTTTAAAAAACTACTGTATGATTGCAGTCATGTATTTTGTTAGAGAGAGTTTTTTTTTCTTTAAGTGTCATAGCATCGGCCGGGAAGCGAACCCACAACCCGGGCAACTGCCTGCAAGTGCAAGGCAGTCGCGCTGATCTCTCGACCACCAATGCAAGACTTGTTAGAGAGAGTTGTGATCATTTTTTAACAATACAGCAAAAAAAAAGAGGCGCAAATCAATATTTTTTCCAAGCGTGTGATAATTCTAGTTTTAATAGTTTGATAAATGTTTTGCTAAATAATTGTAAGCAATCACGTTTTAGGCATTAAAATATTAAAATTATATACACACACACCAATCTATACATATTATTTTGCATTATCTATTGAAATTTATAGAAATTTACAATCTTACATATGTCAACATTTGATAAAAAAAAAAATCAACAAACTTTTTGCAGATCACCTGTTTTTGTCTATCAAACCTGATGACACCAGCTACTCAGGAAACCAATTAAGAACACATTAAACATAGTAATTCAGTTTCATTTGTTTGAGAGAAACATGTGTCTGCAAGAGATTATTTAAATACAAACTGAGTTGATATATTTGATGTGTCTTAAATAATCTTCTGAGCAGCTGATGATATTAGGCTGAAATAACCGAAACATGTGTCCTAGAAATGTTAGATGATTTTTCATCAAACATTCATACATAAGAAATTGTGGCCAAAAGTTTTCAAGTTTTACTGTATAGAGTTTTGCTTATCATTGTTGTATTGGTTAATATTTTGTAAGAAATGATTGTCTCAATGGAAATTAGTTTTTCTCAAGACAGTAAAAATGAAAAGTTAACTGTGATTTATCTGTCATATGTTGTGTATCAATTATTGCATACAATATAAAATTTAAAAACAATTGAATTAAGAATGAGAGGTGAGCAAGAATTAATATAGCAATGTTTTATTTATTATTTTTATAAGAATAAAAGTTTTCAAGAGCTGTTCCTTTCACCATAATCCAGAGTCATATCCTGTAAAACCCATTTATTAAACCTAGTATCAGCATGGCCAGATTGATTACTGGTTTAGCATTTGTCAGTAAAAGCTAATTATTCAATACTAAAATCCTAAATTTTCATTGAGAAAGCAAAGGTTTGAAATTACAAACATAAATTAATAACACCTAGTTTTTATTGATTATTCAAGCTTACAATAGATGGCTCTGAAGCAAGAAAAAACACTACTTTTGAAAGCTTATGTTAAGATAAAGCTGAGAAAGTCATGCAATTGTTTTTACATAGATATTTGCTATTTTATCTTGATTAATAATGGTGATTATTGTTTTAAAATCACATTAACCTCTCTAATTATACCTTGAATTGGGACCACCATATAAAATGTGTGGGGTAATATTTGGTGATTGTAATCATTGATTTATTTCATTAAAATATCAATCTGTTAGTAGAGCAAATTTTGTTTATTCTACTTTACATTTATTGTACACTTGATGAATACTAGATGGTTAATGTTTACTAAATTAATTCTAGAGTTTGCTTTTATTTACACTAGATGGCAGAAGTGGAGTAAAATGTTATAGAGTTTGCATCTATAAAGCATTATGTAAGGTGGAGATCATATGATGTTTTTAGCATTGTATCACATCTCATATTTTTAGCATTGAGGCCCCAATTCTTTATCCCCCTTCCTCCAAAAAACCCATTTTTATAGACAGCAGTGGTATCAACAAGTATCAAGTTCATGAGATTTGATATAATATTATTAATATTTTGGCTATTGGTCAAAATATTTTTTGATATTGTAATATTTTAAAACTTGATTAATTTTGATAGATATTTCTAATGTAATAACGAAAAACAGTAAATGTCAGGATTTATACTTTTCATTTTGATATTCTAAATAAATAATTGAATGGTTCTATTACAAGAGAATTCATTAAAAATTAAACTGCTGCAAGCCAGCCAGCACTGTAATTTATTCAAGGATCTCATACTTTGAAGACTAACACTCAATTACTGCAATAAACCATACAGGTATTTGGCATTTTTTTAAACATGTTAGCTTTGTTTATAATCATAACAATTTTTCTGTTTAAATGTCAAATAACTCTAATAAAACTATACCCAGAAAATAATATTATAGATATCTTGATATTAAAAGATAATAGCCAAATTGTAAATAAAGTGATCCACTTATTTAAAATATTATTAAAAAGAAAAACACAAGATATTTACAATTAAAGCTATTTTCCCTTACACAAAAGGTGTAATTGATAAATTCGTTTTTATTTAAAAATTCTATAATGTAAAAATGATCTCTTTTTTCATTAATAATCAAAACTTTAATAATGTTACATTAATATTAAGGATTTTAACCTTTTCAAACTATATAGATCTAAGAATTCTTTGTGAGATTTGGAAATCTTTTTACATGGACATGAGCAGTGAGTGTTTCGCTGCTAGCAGAGATGTGAATATTAATGCGATGATCATCATTTGCAAAACTCAATATGCACAAGATGAATTCTGATTATGATATACATTTTTCTGATACTATAATCTGTTACCAATGCAAAAACATTACCAAAGAACAATCAGAGAGATTACTAAATTTCTAAAACTTCTTGATAATATTATTAAATGTAATAAATTTTATTATAGCTTCCAGTTCATTTGAAAAAGATTTATAAAGCTTGTTCATAGAAAAACCTCATCTTATTTTACATCACACCCATTTATAATCTAATTTCTAAATTTCATTATGAATAAAAGACTGTAACATATAATATGAAGTTTGCATTCCACATGTGTGTTTTTAACAACATCAACTGCTACTAAAATATCCTTATTTCCCAGATAATGGCAGATAAGTTGGGTAGAAAAATGTTATAGTAATAATTGTAGAAGCAGTAATAGTAGGTATATGATAAATCAAAAACAGATCTCTATTCTAATGCCACCTATAAAAATCTGAGAAATCACTGATTACCTGATAATAATAAATTTAAATTGACACTCCCAAACCTCTTTCTTTTATTAATGAGGCTTCCTCTAAATTTGAACTCCAGGACATATTAATAAGAATAAATGCTAAAAACTGATTAGAGAGTTGACATTCACTATTATCTGGTAATCACTGATTATTCAGCTTTAAAGTCTCTGATGGTAATTGTGGTAATGCCACACAGTGTTTGATGGTTTGGGAGATAATTGTTACTTCTTTCATTATTATTTTGGTTTCTATATATGACTTTAGATTAATCCTGTGCAGATTTATTTTTCCTAAGAATATCATTTTAAAATTATTATTTGAAAATAACCTGAAGATGTCATTATCAGTCAGACCTTTAGGAAATTACAATATGCAATTTGCACAACAATGAAGTCAGATCCAATAGAAATGACAATTTTGTGATTGGCGGAGTGTTTTGCCTCAGATGAAGTTTTCCATTTTTCATCTTTGAAAAGAAAAATTGTAATCTTCAGTAACTTGTTTGCATATTAAAGATTTAGACTTATACATAAATACAATATTTTAAAAAAATAGTCCATTAAATTTTAATAAATAAATAAATAATCCACACATATCTTTTTCTTTATAAAACTTGATTTATTACATGAACTATTATTTCATAACATATAATAATCCACCATCATTTCAGTTATATCCAGCTATAGCCTTTTTCAAGGCAAAACTAAAATATATTTAAAATAACAAATATAAATATTAAACAAGGCAAAACTCTCCATACAGTAGTGCCATCCTGTGCCAATCAGAGTAATCAATGGATTCCATGCTTATTCATTAAATAAAAAATAATAAAATAAAATACAAATATAAATAACAAATAGAAATAGAAATTCAAAAATATCCAAGTTTATTGTATTTTGTATTTTTTATTTATATTTTATTTTATGAATAAATATGGAATATTTGTATTTATATTTACATTTGTTATCATTTTTATGTATCTTTTAGTTTTATCGTAAAAACCTTATAATTGGATGTAGTCAAAACATTGATGGAATATTTTATATTATGAAATAATAGTTTATATAATAATTCAAGTTTTATAAAGGAGAAATGTAATATTTGAATACAGGTATTCTTCATATACCTGAAGCTTAATTTTAAATATATGGGATTTGAACACAGACTTTCAAGCACTCTTCAACTATCCACACTGTCATATACCTCTTACAGATAACCACACACATATAGAAAAGATTCATAATCACCAATATACATATTTCATGCTGGACCAACTGATGAGTGCTGTTTCAGCATGAAATACATATATTGGTGGTTATTAATCTTGTCTACATGTGTGTGTGTGGTGATGGGTGTCAGGAGTATTAGATAGTGTAGATAGTTGAAGAGTGCTTGAAGGTCTGTGTTCAAACCCCATATATTTACAAAAAAGAAATGGTGTGGATATTTTTCTATTCATTATATTAAAGATTATTTATACATTTTTTGCAAAATACTTAGTTGAAACCAAAAACTTGTCTGATTATAATTACATTTTATTGAAAACATTTATTTTTAAATAGGTAACTCCTAAAAAGTTTGTTACAGTAAAGTAGAAGTATTTTTATTGCATAAATATGGCTTTTCGTCAATACTGGAAAGGATATTTTTTTAAAATTTTACAAGCAATAAATTTAATGTTTGCTTTTAACATATATTTTCTTTAAACAAAGGCAAAACTCTCCATACAGTAGTGCCACCCTGTGCCAAAACAGAGTAATGAGATGGTGATCATGTGATGTTTAGTGGTTTAATATATTTTCTTTCTTTAATAATAACTAATTTTAATTTTTTTTTACTAAATTGATTTATAATATCTATATTTCACACTATTAACTTTTGAAATGGTTAAAATACATCCAAAAATGCCAAGGGTCATTGTTATAGTTACAAACTCCATTTAATATTCACTAAGATTGTAACCTCAAGAATATGTGCATAAAAATGCGATAATAGGGACCTCTACAGGTCTTAACCACAAGCTTACATTTTGAAAGAAAAGAGGGGAACCCTCTTTACTTCAACCTACTTTCTATATTTCACTGATTTTCTTCCAAAATGTAAGCTTGTGGTTAAGACCTGTAGAGGTCCCTATTATCACATTTTTATGTGCATATTCTTGAGATTACAGCCATAGTAAATATTACTTACGTAATCAATGTGCGTTTAAATAAATTTATAATTAAAACTCCATTTAGTATTTTATTTTGTTATTTTACAAAGTTTAAATATTAACTTTTAGAATGTTTATCATTTGAAAACTGACATTTATAATAAATAATGTAAAGATTATCAATATATGATATAGAAAAAAAGGTTTAATTGTAAAAACAAAATATGCAAATAAAGGGAAATTCTCATTATGGCTTATTCAAGTAAAACAGTAGAAGTTGAAACTTCAAAGAGTTAAATCAAAAAATTAAGTGATTTCTCAGTAATAAGTAAATATACAGGACATTAAAAACCTATATTCACAAACATATAAGAAAGTTTGAAATAGGTGAAATTATAAAGATAATATTCTAGTACAGAAATTAAATTTTTATCTTAAATTTTAAAACAGATATATTTGTTTCACTTGAAAGTGCTTCATAAAGTACTAAAAATACTATGGTAAGATAATATGGCCAGTCAATATTTTCTTCAGTTTTCTGGATGTGATATTATAGATATAGTAAAACTACATTTTCTGTTGAATTATACTTGTGGAATGACTTAACAATAACAAACTTCCTGAAAAAAGTTATTTTATGATAAACTTGAGGATAGTTTTGGTATAAAGGCAAATTCATTCATGCTATAATGACTGTCTTAATTAAGACATTCTAAAAATAATTTCGTAATTTGATCACTAAAATATGGTTCAGAGTAAAATACTATAAAGAGCTGCAATTGGTCAAAATATTTAAGCTTTTAGAAAAAAATAGCAGTTGAAAAAGTTAAAAGTGAACATTTGTTCTAAATGTGGAATATTTGAAAACGAATTTTAATGTATTATTATTATTATTATTACATATTATGATTAAGGTTATTGTTATTATTTTCTTTTTCGGTCATCTTTTCCTACTTGGAGTTGGACTGGCTAGATTCATTTATGAGTGGCTGCAGTGGGTGACTAAATTTGTATACCCACTTTGTAAATTTTTTTTCTAAGGAACTCAATACTAATAATACCAATAAAAACAATGTTGATCTAAAAATTATTATAGTTTGTTTTGAAACTCCAACCATTTAAATGAAATCACCATAACAACTATTGAAGCCTCAAATATACACTAGATGTCACATCACATCACATCACATCAAATGTAAAAGAAATTAAAAAACTCCAGGAAATAATGTAACTATTATAAATACTTCAAAAGAAATTATTAAAGAAATAGAACAAATAGGGATGAATCTGGTTACTAAATGTCTGTATAATAAGATATAATAGATAGATTGATATGAAAATATATTAAAAAGAAATAGGTCTATGTGTTTCAAAAGAAAGTTTTTAATAAATTTTTTATCAGTTCTTACTTATACACATAAGAAATGGGCATTTAACAGATCATTCCATTACAAAATTAAAGCTTTGGCAATTTTAAATTGCTAAAACTATTAATATATGGTGTATCCGAACTTAATTCAGTCCCATATGGCTATTTAAGTTAGACAGCTGAACTGGAAGGCATACAGATGTCTAAAAATTTCAGATTTTGTACTTAATACTTATACATTAGACAAAGTGCTGGGCTTGTCCTAGTATTTTTAATCTAATGCTTGAATATCCTAGCACTTCGCTGAGGATGCCAGTAGCAGAAACTGGTCTGGGATTGGGGATATTCTTCAAAGCAAGTTAAGAGCTTATTTTATGAGCTCTATATATAACAACAGATCATTCCATAAAGTATAGAGATAAGGCATTAAAACCAAATTGAGAGGAAAAAACAGATATGCTTGACATTATTAAAATAATCAAGAGTCTAAAATGGACCTGATCTGAATAAATTTCTAGAAGACATGATAATAGTTGAGCAGTTGAACTTTAAAATTATATCCCAAGAGTTTAAGAATGAAATCACATGTGAGAAAATAGATCAAATAAAACAGTTTTTTTGGTGTGATGTAGAAAAGCTATTGATAAGAGATATTGGGTTAAGTTTGGAGAAAGACCTTCAGTATGTAGAGGGTTGATAATAGTTGAATATGAGGGTGACAAAAATTGACAAAGAAGATATTTCAAATTCAAGACTCATCATTCTTTTTGCCACTTTTATATAATATCTTTATTAAAACCATAACAACACATCTATAGTTAATTTAAACCAAAACAGGCTATATATGATATGAAAATGGAACAAAATTCTCTGCAGGACACATATTTTGGTGTTTTCCCCTTTGTTAACATATTTCAGGGTATCTGATATTTTCACCAAGTGGGCTTTGTTATTCTCACTGAAATTAATTAAATTTTCTTCCATTCTTTATGTAATATGAGTTATTATCTTATTTTTTTTTAGAAAACGTAATATATTTCCCTTATAAATTTTTTTATATTTGTTTGTATTTGCAGTACTTATGTAAGGCAAGGTCACATGGTTAATATAAGTCAACTGCTTCTATGGAGTTGACCAAGGAGATTAATTCCAAAACAACGTCACCTGAAAAGGGTTTTGGTTAAGTTTTTGTGCAATATATAATTGGTAAACAAATATAACTTGAGATATGAAAAGTTTACATTGATTTATCATTTTCATACATCTATTTAAGATTGACGTTGATATTTTATTGTATTTACATACTAAGCCAAATTTCAAAAGATTGCAGTAGATTGAAAAACTGAAAAGTAAAATTTTAAATTAATTATTAAAAAATGCAATTTAAAGGACATGATATAAAAAAACTTGAATTTAAAATAAGTAATTGTAAAAATATAAGTGAAGAGCAAATGATCTTCAAAATAAAAGAAAGATGTGATTTTGTATTACTCTCACATAAAGTTAACATTAAAAATTAAAAAAAAAAACACTTTGGTATATCAAGAAAAAAATATTCAAATTAGATAGTAAAAAAAGAATTAGATTAATTATAAGAATAACAAATAGAATGACTAACAGACTTACACAAAATAAAATTGCGCTTCCATTTTGTCAGGAGGAATCCAAATGCCTGATATTGATGTCTTCGGCTCAGGACTACTATGAGTCAAAGAATCAGTAACGACAGGGTTACAGTTTTTAACCTTAGTTTTGGTAGCATGATCTGGGTGAACGTTAAAGGTACCAATGGCTTCTTTGGTTAAATCTAAACGAGCTTGGAGTAAAAATCCATGAAATGATTCACCTGTTATCAAAACTAAAATGCAAAAAGAAATAAAAGTAATTTATTAATAGTAATAAAATAGAAATGACATTTTTATAATAAAACTAACAGTAAAAAAAACAAGTCTTCTGATATATAATTACATCAGATAATTCAAACATTCGACCTTTTGTATATAAATGGTTATTTTGCAAATTATTAATATTAGTGTATTTAGATTTGCTTCTAGAATATATTAAAATTAAGATAATTAATTCAGATTTACATAATTATAAAATCCATTTTCCTTTCCTATGAGACAAAAATTCCTAAATGTCCTAATAAATGCTTAAACTGTTATGTTTATATATTACATTATACCATGTGTGTATATATATATATATATGGTGATGTATTTAATAAACAGGGATTATATTTTTTAATTCTATTTTAAAATATGTAGCCATAATATTGCTATGGCAACAACGATTTAAAACCAGCTGCATAAATTATGATAATACAAAAGATTGTCACCACTATAATATAATCAAAAGAGGTAAATCTTTTTTGTCTCTGTGATTCAGAGATACAATGTATATATATATATATATATGAGGAGCCAGTGTGATTTAAAGTCAACATGGGTGTGACAGCAATATTGGCAACAAAAAGGGTTTTGAGTGTTCCTTCATCAGATTTTCAATAATATGGATGGCTGAAGAGTTGGAGAGTTGAGAAAATTGAAGCCTGTCCATTAAAGTTTGAAGATTTGCTATCTTAATATAAACTGAGCAGTGATTGTATATATGTGTTGGAGATGGTGATCTGGACTAACAGATGAAAGCTGGTTCAGCACAAAATATGTATATTGAAGATTATTTACCTTTTTCACAAGTATGTGATCATGTGTTTCGATTGTATAATATGGAGTGCATAGTTGTAGAAAGCTTGAAAGTCTGAGTTCAAGTCTCTTCTAATTACATTGAGTTTAGTATAGAGAATATATTTATATTTGGAAATTATATATATATGTGTGTGTGTAATTATATAGCTGAATACTTGTAAATACAGTAACTAAATAATTAAAAATTTTATCCACTTAGGAGTGCTTTCGATTATCCCAGTAATCTGTGTCAACTAAAGCTTTGAAATGCTAACTTTCCCACAATTCCGTGATCACAGAATTGTGGGAAAGTTAGCATTTCAAAGCTTTAGTTGACACAGATTACTGGGATAATCGAAAATGCTCCTAAGTGGATAAAATTTTTAATTATTTAGTTACTGTATTTACAAATATTCAGTTATATAATTACATATATTGCTTTAGAAATACAGGCATCGAATAATATATATATATATATATATATGAGTACTATTGATTTTTTCTTTGGAAACATTTGTAAATTTGAATGTATATATAAATGTTCTGCACTCAATATCAGGTAGAATAATTTGATTATGGTCAGATAATGATGCAAGTTATGATTCATTCATATCCTGAGGGAAAGTGGTTCATTCTTTAATTACATATACCTTAACCTACTATCATTCTTACAATTATGAACTGTTGTATGACTATTAAAACAAGATAATTAAAAATGAGATTCTGACACCAGTCTTGTATACTTGATTATTAGTTTAATAATTATCAATAACATATTTTCATCTGGCTGATATATTCATGTCAGTCTCAATTTTCATCAGTGTTGGCAAAACTAAAGTTACCAATCTCAAAAGCTTAAAGAATAGGTGGATATTTTCTATACTTGATTCCAATTAAGCATACTGAATGCCATTCATTCATATATTAACTTCATATTTACAATTATTATCTTATGATTATTAATTTTTTCTGAGTTCTGACTCCAAATTTGTTGTTACTTGTATTTCATTTTAGGGACTTTAACTTTAATTTACCCTCTTTTGTTTGGTGGTTTTGCATTCATTTGATGTTCAACCTGGAATTAAATAATATTGATTTATTAATTCAAACAAAATCTTAACATGTCAGTATTGTACAGAGAAACCCAACACAAAGAAGCAACAATGCTGCTGATTGGTAATATCTTTGTTCTCATGCCCAAGAGCATTTATAAGGGCTTTTGCCAATGGCCAGTCTTTTGTTTAGATTTCAAAAATGAAAACATATATTTTCCATATTTTGTTTATGTGTTTATTATTATTTTTAAAAATAATATTTATTTTTTAGCCAAGATTATTTATGATTAAACTCAGATATTATTCAAAAATACTTGCTTTTAAAAGAAGACAAGTTATAAAATAAAGCAGGGAGTTGTTGTACTGGACTGAAAAAGGACACTTCTACCATCACCATGACAATTAGTTTTGTCATATTAAGTCGAATTTTTAATTAAAATTTTAGTTTTATGATGTCCTAATAATAATTTGTTCAGATTTTAGATAGGTGTTAAAACAGACTTTATTTTATTTAAAGGGTCAGTCATAACAATTACCCAATGACAAAAAGGTACTGTCCTGATTACATATTTCAGTTTATTTTTTTCTATGTTTGTAATGTTGAAATATTATTTTTAAAAATGACTTTCATATTATTATATTCTGTCAAACTATATCATGACAACCTGCCTTATGAATAGATACAGTGACACTTACAACTTTTCTGACAGCTCAGTTTATGTCTGTGGTAGATTCTAGTAGCTTCCAGACCCCTCACTGTGTTACCCTTTAGCTTTCACAGTTGATGTTTCTGGGAGAGTTTTTATTCTGCCTTTCACCTTCTTGACAGTAGTTCTCTCTGGAAAAGGTGGTAGAGAACATGGATACTGTCATTCAGTTAAGTGATAGTTGTTCTCTGGTTATAATGGGAAATGTACATTAATGTTGTTTAGATTTATAACAGCTGTTGTCTGATGGAGAATGTTTATTCTGTCTTTCAGCTTTGTGATAATAATGCTCTGACCTTAACCTCCAAAGGGGTTGACTATTTATTGCCAGTTCCCCATGTATAATGGAAACATTAGGATTCAGTGAATATCATTGCCTTTCTTGCCATTAGATATATGTTATCTATCTGTACACACATTGGTATGTGATGATGAATGCTTAATCTGATCAAGATAAGATGGAATCTGGAATGGTCCATTATTTGAAGGCATATGTGAGATATGACATATATCTAATATCATATTTCTGGGAATTTTTAGAAATATAAAGAAAAGAAATGTTAATTTGTTTAAATAAAATTGTTGGAAAATTAAATTCACATGTTCACTAGAGGCTATCAAAGTTATAAAAATTATAAAGGACTAAAACTCCTAAAAAGTGATATTCTGGCTCCATTCTTATATAGTTTATTGTCAGTTTAATAATTATAGGTGACAAATTTTCATTGGGCTGAAATATTAATTTCACTCTGAATTTCTATCTGTATTGGCAACAATAATTTTTATAAACATAAAAAGCTTAAAAAATAGCTGGGTTTATTTTATTCTTGGCCTTTGCTAAGCATATAATATGTTATTTATTCATAGCCAGAGATACAGTGGTTTGTCCATAACTACATAAATTAAACTACTTAATTTTATAGTCAAAATAAGAGTCATAGATTACATGACCCATATCTCTTAAGCTTGTAAGATATAAACAATGAGCATTGCCAATTGCTCAACAAGCTTTGTGATAAATGCTTAGCCAGAGAAAGCATTTAAAATATCTCCGTCAGCAATCTGTCTTTAACCTCTGACCATGGTTTCATGCTTTGGCACTCTTCAGAGAGGTGCTAGGGTAGCTTAAGACACTAGATCTAAAAATACCAACCCAAAGCCAGCATTTTTCTAAAAGTTATCTATTAACTAGGAAATGTGAAATTTTCAGACACCTACATGTCTTCAAACCCAGCTATCCAACTCAAATAAGTATATGGGCTTGGGAGATCTTCAGCAATACCACATATTAGTAGTCTTAGCAATATAACATCACATAAGACTTAAGGCAGAGACTATAAATAGTCAAAATAAGAGTCATAGATCACACGACCCATATCTCTTAAGCTTGTCTTATTTAATTATTATATTAAAATTGTTAAAAGTGAGATTTTGTTTTCAATCTTTTTTAATTGATTTCTAGTTTAATAATTACCATTTTTTTTTTTTTTTTTTTTTTTTTTTTTTTTATTTTATTTTAATTTATTATTTTTTTTTAATATTATTTTTTTTTTATTAAAAAAAAAAAAAAAAATTATTATTATTTAATTTAATTTATTATTTTTTTAATTTTAATTTTTAATTTTTAATTAAATTAAAAATAATTTTTAATTTTATTTTTTTTAAAAGATTTTTCCAAAAAAAAAAAAAATTTTTTTTACCCTTAAAAAAAATTTTTTTTATAATATTTATAAAAAAAAATATAAAAAAAAATTTTTAAAAAAATATATAAGAAAAAAATTTTTAAAAAAAAAAAATCCCCACAAAAAAAAACAAAATCTTTTCCTTTAACTAAAGAAAAGACCAAAAGAAATATAGTATTTAAATCATAAAAAAATTGATCACATTCACAAGCTCATGTTTGAAATGGGATAATTAGTGAGGGGAAATGGGTGTTATAGTATCGTATTTACATTTGGTTTGCATATAATTGAAGTCATGTGATTTGATAATGCATAGTTTGCAGCTCCGCAGTAGTATCATGCATAATTGAAATTTGTTAAAGCAACCAATTAAAGAAAACTATACAAGACAACAGTCATTCCACTGACCAGGTACATTTCTGGTTACTTTAATAGATATCATATGCTCATGTGATTGATATAATAAATTCACTTTCATTTCCATTAATGTTTCGCAAGTGCAGCTCATAAATATCAAAAGATTAAAACAACAGGTGGAGCTATTATATTTTCACTAAACATACAGAAAATTATACAATTTGATCTTGAGGGAAGGTAGGTTAATCGCTACTTGCATATATATTAAGCCTATTATATTTATACATATTTAATTTTAAACAGAAGGTAATTAATCCTTTACACAACGCATATGTAAAGGGTTTATTATCTTCTGCTTAAATTATAGTTTGAAACTGAATTAGTAAATCTGTTAGTTGATTACATTAATTCTAACATCTCCAAAAAGCAACATAGTTAATATTAAAATTTCATTAGCATTTATACATGTAATAATGAAAATGGAAGTAAAGTGAAGAATATAGAAATTTTCATGATCTCATTCCAAGATACTTAAGATTGGCCTATATAATTGAATTTAGGTACAAAGATAAGAGAGCCACTCTTATCTTTTTAAAGTCTCTATCTTGCATCTTAGATTAAGGGTTTCCTCACATTCAACAAAAATGATGTTGATTTAATATAACAGTACAGTGCATATGTAAACAGTTGATTACATTCTGTTTAAAATTACAGTTTGAAACTGTGCTACTAAATCTATTAGTCAATTAAATAATAAATCTTTACTAAATAGTTAATAATTGAGGATTCTGTGTTTAATATTAGTTTAAAACATGTAACCAGAATCTTTCTATGCTAACAGCCAATCAAAATTAGTTGCACATGGCTATTAGTACTAAATTACTAGTAGTGAAAAATCTGAAATCTTTAAATTTTTAAGACATAGTAATTATGATACCACATGCTTTTTGTTGTTTTAGACATTATACTGGCATTGGGATCATTATATGTTTTCTTCATTATTTTGCAGCTGTCTATAATGTTAGATTTCTGTCTTTTTTTGTTATAGAAATGATTTTAAAACTATTAGTTAAAAAAAGTTTAAAGATGTCAGCATCATATAGACCTTTAGGAAATTAGAATATTTAATTTTCATATACAAGAAGTCAGACGTGCACTATTTTGATCTCAAATAGAAGTGAAATTTTCTAATTGATTGATTATTTGACCATAGGGAAATTTATCAAATTTGTCATTTGCAAATGAACAGTTGTAATTTTCAGTAATTTGTTTAGAAATTTAACATATCTATGCAATATTTTTGTAAAATACTTATTTTAAATCAAAAACCTATATGTCTATAACTAAATTTTATTTGAAAATATTTATTTTTAAGAATATAAATTGGTACAGAATTCATAACTGCAAAGCAGAAGCTGCTTCCACTGGTTAACAAGAATAGCTTTTACCAAGACTGGTAAAGAATTTTTTTTAAAAAATTTTGAATATTAATTTCAAATATAGATTTTTTTTCTTTAATGATGTTTTATGTAAATTTCTTTTGAATTTCCAAAAGGGAATTCAAATAACAAATATTTTAAGCTGTTAACTTTTTGAAAAGACAAAATTGCACCCCATAATGTAAAGTGCCATTATTCTAGTTAAAAACTGCATTTAATTGTCAAGCATTGTTAGCCTAGAAGTCATTGCAGCCAACTTGCGACTTGCAAGCAAGTAGTTGGTTGCAGATGGTTGTGGGTTTGTGTCCCAGCCGATGCTATGACATATGAAAAAACTGCATTTAATATTTTTTATCCTATTTTGCAAAGTTCTAGAATTAATTTTTAGAATGTCTATCATTTAAAAGCTTACATTTATAATAAATATTATTAAAGATCTGTATATGATATACAAAAAAGGTTTAATTGTAAAAATAAATTGAAGTACATATGGACAAAATTCTTATTAGGGTTTTCAAATAAGAAGAGAGGAGTTGGATTCGGAACAGGTTAAAATAAAAACGGATATTAAATAGTGAAGTATACTAGTTGGACTATTATTTTTTATTTTTATGATAGCAATCTTTAACATAATTTGTAAGTATTTTATGAATTAGGCATAAAAAGTTATTAAAAAGGTTTATAATTTGAATTTTTTTTTATATGTCAAAGCAATGACTAGGAAGCGAACCCAGGCTAGCTGCTTGGAAGGCAGCTATGCTAACTGCTAGGCCACACAAGAACTTATTCCGATTTTTAAATTTACAATGAGTAAATAAATGTGCCATTTTTATAAATTCACAATGATCTATATATTTTTTAAAACACAACTTATAAAAACATTGGTATAGTAATCAATGTGTCTAATCAGAGACAAATAGAGTAAAAGTATGCAGCAATCTTTAAGTTTGATGAGATCAGATTAAATATCTTAGTAACTTTTAAACTAGAAAGTGGATTTAGATTTTGACGTATAGTAACAAATTAAAATAGATTGTATTTTCTATAGTAACTATACTTGCTATTCCAAAATGATAGTGTATAAATTAAACAGATTTCCTGTTGCATTAGTATAAAGAAACTGAAGTTATTTCAAATGTATTGGTAAAATATTATGAAAATATGACAGTAAGATTATATATAAGACTAATTTAAAAGTGCTTTTCAAGTTGTTGGGTGAGATTACAATAAATTCATTGTGAGGGCAAATGATTGCACCTAAAAAGTTAAAAAAGAGCAAAATTTTATTTTAAAAGGTTTTATAGTATACTTGCACATTGTTTGTGGCTTATGAAAATCCTGTTTACCACTTAAAAATTATTTTAAAGAGCATTAAACAACCAAACAAAATACTATCGATTGTTTTCATTTAGAGTACTTCGTTGAGTGTTGAATATAAAAATGAAGCCATAATTTAACAAAGTAGTTTTAAATTAATTTTATTAGATTTACTATATAAATTGGAAATTATTTACACATCTTATTGAAACAAAAGAGATATCAAGAAGAAAAGCAATAAGATAGATGTCCGTATAATTACGCAATAATCACTAATGCATATTAATTAGTATATTCAATAGTCAAGTCAATGGGTTGTTGTTAATGAAATCAGATTCCACGTAACTTCAAAAATATCAGATGGTGTAGGGGTTTGATCTCTGGTTTTAATGTTATTTAATTTTTTTAGGAAGAGTGATTTATTATTGTGAAATGTGGGATTAAATCTTACAAACCAGAGTGTGAAAAGTATGAATGTAGTAATTCTTATATTGGGGGGAAAACCACCTTGTATATTTTTTATGAGGTTGTTGATTGTTAGTAAGTATGAATGAGTCATGTTAGTGATAAGAGTGCAACAAGAAAGAAGTGAGGAACAATTCGTTCTAAAATTTTTTCATTTCTACGACAGAGGTACACAATGGATCTATATTTATTTTTGCAATAGAAAGACTAGGAAAAAGCGTAAAGATACCATTAATAGTTGGTAAGGCAGTATATACATTATCAGGTCTTTTATTTATGGATGATGACTTCTTGTGCATAGAAGAGAAGAGAAGATATGGAAGTTATGCTGAGGACATGATCAAGAGTGGGTGAAGAGATGGGAGGAATAAAAATCAAAAGTAGTGATGATTAATACTTGGAAAAGAGAGGACAAATATTTTTTATTGGGAGATGTAAAGTCAAGTGTGGTGAATAGGTATAACTACTGGGAATCATCTTAAGTAATCAGAGAAATTGCTTGGATGAATGAAAGAAAAATTTGATAAATGAAGCAAAGAAAAGAAAGAAACTGATAAAGAAATTTACAATGTTTTCATATAATAAATATGATATAGCTAGAATTGTATGAAAAGGAGTGGCAGTAGCAGGGCTAGCATATGGTAATGATACATTATGTGTTAATAAAGGGGTGCTAGATTACTTAGAAAAAGTACAAAGAGAAGTAGGAAGACATGCATTAGATGCAGATGTGTGGATATCAAAGGAGGCAGTTGAAGGAGAAATGGGATGATCAAGTTTTTATATGAAAGATGCAAAAAGCAAATTGAAAATGTTCAGTAGATTTACAATTTATGGATAATAAGAGAATAGCCAAAATAGTATTTAATTGGGTTATGAGAAAAGATCAGGTAACAAAATGGTGAGGAAGGTTGTTCAGTATGCAGAAGATTTGAATAAAGAATTTATGTCAGTATACTTCATACAAAAGATGGGATGATTGTGTTAGGAGAATTGTTGAGTGTTATTGTGGCAAGGGATGTGATAGAAAAATAGATGTATTAATAATGAATAAGTAGTTGGAGAGATGGAGAAGTATTATGGAGAGTAAAAAAAGTTTAAATATATATAGAAGTAAATGGAATATTGGGAGTGAATTAATTTTTGATAATAGCAAGGAAAGAAATTTTCTGTTTAAGTCTCGAACAGAATCTTTAGCAACAAAGGAATATACACATAAATGGGAAAATGTAGGTGGCTTAGTCTGAAGGTTGTGTAAGGAAGATATAGAAAATATTAGGTATATATTAATTTAATGTAAATGTCTGAAAGCAGAAAGGGTACAAATAATGAAGTTGTGGAAGAATAAATATAAACAAAGTGATTATACAGAAAGTGGATTCTTGGTTTTTATGCTGAGTTTGAGAAAAGATAAGAGGGATTTATATATAAAAGCCACGGAGTTGACAAATATTATGTTGTGGAAATGGGATAGAGCAGGACAGGAAAGAATATGGGAAAAACTTAGGGCAAGGAATGGAAATGGAAGGTAAAGTGGCTAACAGGTTTCTCTGGGCATAGTGGCTGAAAAATTCCTAACTCATTACAAGAAGTTGCAGAGCATCTCATCGCATCAAAATGTCACTTATAAAAGAGAAAATAATTAGTAGAAAGGGTTTTATTATATGTAGTTCATTAAAAATGTGCTTTATACATCATAAAGTCAAACAACCAATGACATTTTTAAAATGTAGATGACATCAATAAGATTAGGTTTGCTTTGTCATTTTAAAAATGGTTTTACCCCCCTCCCTCCACTTGTTCTTTCTTTACAGTTATTTAGGAGTTAACGTGGTTATACTTATTTATCAATTCAGACAACTCAAAGAAGTATAAAGAGATGCATGTTGGGAGTAACAAGAAGAGATCGAAAACGCAATGTATGGGTAAGAGAATAAACAGGTGTTATTGACCTCATTGAAAAAATTAAAAGACTGAAGTGGAGTTGGGCTGGACATATTGCTAGAAGAGATGATAATAGATGGACAATTGAAAATGTAAACTGGATTCCAAAAGATTGTAAAAGACCCAGAAAAAGACCACATGTGAGATGGATGGATGAAATAAGAAAGTGTGCAGAGGTGATGTGGAGCAGAGAAGCTAAAGATAGGAAAAGATGGATTGAACTTGGAGAGACCATCCTGCAGTGGACTGATAATGGGTGATGATGATGATTACTGTTACGTAATATATGCTTATGTTTACCACTTTTATAAATTCTAATTAATCTTACAAATGAACACATAAGCTCTCTATCTATAACTCACACATACATATATAGAAATCGAACCAATCTTAAAACTATTTTTAGCCAGAATAAAAATTCTCTAAGGAATCCGCACCTCTAGTTGTATCCCCCTTCTGTACTTTTGAAATCCATATGTAAAATGAGTA
Organism: Epiperipatus broadwayi; assembly: GCA_028023455.1. Taxonomy (NCBI): domain Eukaryota; kingdom Metazoa; phylum Onychophora; class Udeonychophora; order Euonychophora; family Peripatidae; genus Epiperipatus; species Epiperipatus broadwayi. The sequence continues at coordinate 3,364,034 of JAQFVV010006249.1, read as the reverse complement.
ACAGCTTAGGTAGCCAAAAATTCAAAATTGGTAGCTCATTATCATTAATGCATAGTTATTATAAATTTCAATTTTAAACTAACAAATTATAAATATAAAATAAAAACTTATATGAATATTAAAAATTAAAAACATTTTCTTTTTTTTATAAATAAGATACACGTGTGTAGCGGCTTCTCTGGTGCCGTAATGTAATAAACGGTAGGTTAAAAGAACATCAGACATCTAGCTCTTGTCCTGAGCAAATTAAAAATTTATTGATATAATATTAACCTTGGGACTTAGGTTTGGTTTCACAATTAATAATTTATTATTAATAACAAAGCAAGCAAATAAAAAGCGCAATTTTGAGGATTTTTTTGCTAATTTGATAAACTGGAATATTGATTGTGTTATGACATCGCTTACAGGACACGGGGATATGGGATCCTAATTCGGGGCAATCCTGGAAAACAGCGTCTGGCAACGCTATGACGGTAGAACGTAATTACAAAGATCACACAAAAACACACTCCACTGATTGTTCCAAAGTCTGCATAGAGTTTTACTCAGTGATTTAGCGGAATCCCCCCCCCCACGGCCCCATCTTCATCTTGGATTAAATCGAACAAACTTTACTTCTGAATAAGGCTATTTTACCATTATATATATATATATTAATATCTACCTTCTAAGGTCATTAATTTTATGTTATACTGTATTTTCCTTTCCAATCTCAAAAAAATTATTCCCTTAATTTTTTTTTTGTTAATTGGGTTTTCTAATAATGCAAAGAGTTTATTAAAACTTGTAATATTAATTGTAAATACTTGGATGCTAGAATAAGAAGGGGGGGGGGGATAAACAATCGAAGGATTAGTTGTCGAGAGGTAATGCGTCATTCCAGCCATAGGAGAGTCAGGTCAAAGATTTGATCCAGAGACCATTTACTCTCGCCTCCATAATTCTGTCATTGCATAAAACTATGCAAGGCAAGATTGAGGAAGTAACAATCAACAAATCGATGATGATCAAACATTATAGATTGATTGTCACTTTTTGCATAATGGTTACGCCATTTGCTTTAAGAGGTACATGACTTGACATATGTTTATTAATATCAGCAACCATAGGCGCATGAATAACGTTGTATATGCTAACTGTAACTGAAAAAAAAAATTGGATGTCAATCCAAATTCATATACAGACACACAAATACACTCGCACACATCTATACACACAAATGCCTAAGTCCATATACATAGACACATACACTACGTCGTCACATTCACATGCAGAAATGAATGGGAAAAAACGCATATTATAGTAGTAAAAAGTACCTTCGTAAGAGCCATCAGGTCGACAACGGAAAGTTATGTCGTAAGGAAATTTATAATTATTTCCAGGTAAATTTTGGGGTGGAATGCCGTGGTGAAGTGGTGTTAAATTTCCACAGGCTTCGCTCCCTGCTCCTGTCGGCCAAGCATGAGTAGTGATGAAAATTGAAATAAAAAATATTGCGAAGGTAAAAAACATAATTATCCGAATATGCAAAATAAATAGAATATGCCGATCTTTTGTTATATTGTTTATATATCCAGATGACCGTTATAATTAAAACTGCTTTCTCATGTAGATGGAAAGTAATTATTAAACATATAAACCGGTAAGTCTAACCCTTCACCTTTATCATGATGTTACAAAAAGACGCTTTAAAAAAAAAAAAAAAAATAAAAACAGGTAATAATTACAGATAGAAAATGCAAATCAAGCAATAAAAAAGCCAACAGGTTACCAGTTTATGCAATTAATTTAGATATATATGAGTAAGTATTTGGTTAATTTAGTTATATATGTATGTGTGTATTTGCGTGCATGCTTTAATGTCTATTAGTCCTCTTAAAAATTAAAACTTATAAACAAAGAAACGAATATATAGTATTTTAATTAGCAGCTTAGTGATAAAGTGCCGAATCGAAAGTGAAGTATTTTTTTCTGGATTACAACTCAGCCTGTCATTTTTGAGCTCAAACATCATGTGTCCTTCCAAACATTTAGTCCTTAGATTGTTGTTTTGTTTTAAAATAAGCATTACTGGTTAATTGGCACCAAAACACGTAATTTGAATAGGGAATAAATTATCACCGCGGGCATACAAAAAAAATCAAATTATTAAAACTTATTAAATACATATAGATATATATGTGTGTGTGAGTATGGGTATGTTAGGTAAAACACGTTTTTATAAATAACCTACTGCAGAACAAAAGCCTTCTAAGCAGTCTCTTGTAGAGAAAGGGGTTCAGAAAAAGTAATACCACGTTTTTTAATTGCCAGGTTATTAAAAATTTGAGCGCTTTTTCATCATTTTACTCCCGGTTTAAAAATGCCTAGAGATCCATCTACTATCCAATGTTTGATAAATAACTGGTTTGGCTGTAGTTAACTACTTAAATTTTTTCATTTCTAAAAAAGAAATTTAGATCTATAATACCAACGTGTATATATACCCACTAGACCATCTTCATCATAAGAATCTAAATTTTATATATATTTTGCACAATGTGATCTTATATTACATATAAATATGTTATGCGCCATAAGGCCGAATATATAATATTATCAATTAGCTTTATTGCTCGAGAATTCACACGTTTAGGTGCTGAAAGTGCCAAAACTGGGTGTGAGCTGAAGGTCTTAAATTCTAGAGTCTGCCACTCTAACTCCATACCAAGCCACATAGGACATCATACAGCTATATATATATATATATGAACGCCTTGACTCTATATTATATATGCATTCGCATTGTATACATATGTATGTTGGAAAATTAAATACGGGTAAATACGCACAAACACATACACATTTCTCTGTGTATTGTATTTGTACTTGCAGGAATACTGAAATTTATTTATTAAATTCCAATATTGTGACTCATTTTTACAATCTAACATATATGTATATTTAATATATACACCTTATAAATTAAATAAATAAAATAAAACAATGAAAACATTAAAACTAAAATTTTTATTGTACATTTTCTAAACATTACTACATACCTTTACACTTTTGATATATTATGTGTAATTTTATACACCATTAATGTTGTTATCAGTTTCACCACTTTTTATACAGTTGTATTCACTTTTCTTCCAACGCTTAAGCTTGTGGTTAAGACCTGTAGAGATCCCTATTTTCGCATTTTCAAGCGCACATGTTTAAAGATTTATTGCCTTAGTAAATATTATTTATGTATTTAAGTAAGTGTTCTACAAAGATTTTTATTTCTACTCAATGGCATCTGGGCTGATCCATTAGCACTGCAGCACTCCCAGAAACAATTAATTATTAAATTAGTGCTGATACATAAATACAATTAATAAAACCATTTTTAAAAAGAATTATTTTAAGTGGTGTTCAAGATTCTATTCAAAGGTGCTACTAATTATGACCGTGACAGAAACATCATATTTGGTGAAATCATAGTTCCTGCAAAGATTTATTTGCTTTTATCAATGCTTAACTAGTGTTACTGGAGCTGCTCACTTCTGCAGTGTCTATTGTTATTTTAGTGTGATATGTTTATTTATTCTGGTTTTTCTTCAGAGAAAATATAGGATGAATCAATTTTTATTGTTTTCAAATTTTTGTTTTCATTTAATTTGAGTAATAAAATATTGTTTTTCTTTCAAATATTTAATATTTATAAATTAATATATAAATATATATTATAGAAAAATATAACAAAATAATAAAAGAAATATTATTTTAAATATTTATCTCCATAAGTGTTAGTGTTGAATATATAAAAAAATATTTTTTCCCAATTATCATTACATGAAAAAAAGAAAGTAAAAATTAAAAATCGACCTAGTACCGACATTATTATTTGTCAAATAACAGTTAGTAAAAATAAAAAACACATTTTAGATATTTTTAACAATGATTGGCATGGAATAATAAATTGGTTATATATTAAACTACTAAACATCATATGATATCCATTTCTAATACGAACATTCATTGATTATTCTGGCTTGTAGTGAGTAGCACTACTGTATGGAGAGTTTTACCTGTTTTAAATAGGTTATGTTGTTACAAAATTAAAAATGCTTTGTTTTATTTTCCTTGTTTACTTTAGGGTTGTGATTTTGTAATAAAGCACCCTGCTTGAAAATTTCATGGCCACTACTGTTTCTATTAAATTTTCAATATTAACTTAAATATATGTATAACTATAATTTTACCATATGTATAGTTTAAATATATTATCACATATGGAAAAGAGTGGAAAAGATTTAAATTAATTTTTTTTTATATTTATGTTTAATAGTAATAGATATCCGAGAATAAGTCAAAATTGACACAATCTCCCCATTTTTCACACTTTATCCATCAGTCTACAAGCTTTCATATTCCCTCATTAAAATGTTTTAGTCTAAGCTGTGAATCACAAATGCATTGTTGTCTGCACCTCTTCATCTGATGTGAAATTTGTTCTCGTAAGGCTTCTTTTAGAAGATCAAACAGATGATAGTCTGACACAGAATTTATAGGATAATGCTCCAACACCCTTAAATCTATGTTTTTGGAATGTCACTGTGTTTACACAAGAGCCTGTATTGTAACATTATCAGGAAAAAGTTCAACAATCAACAGTTTCATTTTCAGTGAGATGCTCGCTCCCTGAAGCTCAAAATTCAGACAAAATACAGTGGACTGCTATCCAAGAGCACTGTAGCGTTACATTACAATGCATGCCTGCATACTGTTCCAGCACTTTCAATACTTTTTAAAATCTGCACTTTGAGTTGTTGGATCTCCCTGTAATCCTTATCTTGCTCCAGCAGGCTATCACCTGTCATCTTCTAAAGAAAGCCTTATGAGGATGAAGATTCATATACAATAAAGAGGAGATGGCCACCAATGCACTCATGATACAGTTCACCCTACAACATTTTACATTAAGGAATAAGATTTTTGGCAGATGGATAAAGAATATTGAAAAGAAAGATTATATCAAAAAATGATGTATCTACCTTTTTTGAAACTTAATATAAATTTTAGACCAGTCTAAATAATTTTCGACTCTCTCTCATATTTACATTTTATTAAAGTTTAAAGTGCATATCCGGGCTAAAAATAATATAATAACTTCTAGTCCAAAAAGTGATGAATAATGATCATTGAGATATTTATCTTGGAAATATGGTGTCATATTTTGAGTGCAATAATTTTGGCACCTTTATAATAAATTGTAATAATTTACTTAAATATATAGATATAAAAGAATGCAATTGAATAAAAATTATATGCATGGAAAAACTGATAATAAGGTAGTAATATAAAATATTAAATAAATGTAAATTTATGTAAGGAGATTTATGATATAAATAGGGAATTTTTTTATATTTTCATTGCCTTTTGGTTTAGTTTATAAGATGTTTACAGAGATAAAAACATTAAAAATTAATGATTAACAACTAAAAATTAATAAATTCAATATTTTGATACAGAGATTAAAAAATTCCTTCATAGAAACAATACAATATTACTTTATTATGACTGGAATAGAAACAAATCAAGGATTGTAACAAATATAAAAGTAATAAAAGTATATTAAGTACATATATAAACAGAAGCAACTTTATCCATGCAATAATGATACCTAGTGCAAGCTATAGTTATCAGTGGATACTAGAAGGTTTGTGCATCAAAGTCACTATCTAGTGTTTACTCATCTAATATCCTCAGACTAGTTTTCTAGCTTGTCGCTTTCATTAGTGAGGAATCTTGATTTTGAAAAGACTGCATCTAAAACTTTAGGTGAAATGCAATCCCACAGCAGCCACCTTTAGCCTTTTTATTTATCTATAAAGTTATGAGGCCAATAATATTTTCAATCCAAGATAATATGCTTATATAGTGTACAGATGAAATTGATAACAAACAACACACAGTCTTCTATTTTAAAAATATCCCATTAGCTTCAATATATAAAACAAGTCACATGCAACTTCTTTATATATCTTGATTCATTATATGAATTATTATAAATTAGAATATAATCGAAATGTTGGAATATTATTTCAATTTTATACTTTTAACAAAATTTATAAAAAGTGTAATAGAGTTTTTCTTTCATTAACAATTATAATTTTAATAAATGTAAAAAAGGGAACTTCAAGAGATGTGTCCAAAACGACACTTAAAAGATTAATCAATCAATCAATCAATCAATCAATCAATCAATCAATCAATCAATCAATCAATCAATCAATCAATCAATCTCTCTCTCTATATATATAATAATTAATAAAACAAAGTCATAAATTTCATAATTTGCTTTTAATCTTGCATTTAAATGTTCACTAGATGGAGCTTACCCATAGCTCTAATCAAGCTTTATTTTATAAGTGCCAAAAGAGAAAGAATTTAAAATCTCTATCGGAAAGTCGTTTTTGAGCTTATGGCTCACCTTAGTGGAGCACTGGGACTCAGATCTAGTTTATAGAGCCCCAGCACTCCACTGAGGTAAGCCATAAGCTCGAAAACAATTGGTCTGCAGATAGGGACTTTCCGAAAGAGATTTTGAATTCTTTCTCCTTCAGCACTTATAAAATAAAGCTTGATTATAGCTATAGGTAAGCTCCATCTAGTGATCAATATATATATATATATATAATGAAAACTATATTTTTTTATAAAACTGAAGAATGCCATATTTTATTGTACTAATGGTGTTCAAAATTACTTGTCGATAATTTTCCAATTTTCATTTATCATTCTTAATTAAAAATCAAACCCATTGCATACTGAGTAAAATTATGAATTATTATCTCTTTTAAACATTCATTACTATATTTGTATGATATAAAATACATATGATTTTAGCATAGTTTTAGAGCGAGTGACTCATAAGCTGAAGCTTTCTGGAATAAAGCTTCCATGGTCACTTCTGGGGTTTAAATATCATATGACTTCCTATGTAACTAAATATTTTATTATATCATGTGTAGTTTGTATTAGTAGTAAAATAAACCATAAAGATCAGCCTACTATTTATAAGGTTAGAGTATCATGGACATCCTAGGTCATTCATTGTTTGATTAGTACTCTAAGTAGTTGAGTCCAGGCAAATTATAAAATACAATGGTAATACATATTTAAGAAAGACTTTACATATCAAATTATGTTCTTTTTTAAAACCATGCCCATATTTTGACCATTTGGGATCATTAAAGAGATAGCACAATTGTTTAGGAAAATATGAAAATAAAACACCTAAACTTTCCAAAGTTCCATGAGTGCAACAAATTATAGAACAAGAACTGAAAAATGCTACCTAATCATTGTGCAGTTTAGTTCAGTGGTACAGTGATTTATTCAAGATCTAAAGGTTCAGCACTGAAGCTCAGTCTGATTGGCTAATCATTAGATTATTAATTTTATACTAAAAATTATATAAAAATATAACATATCATAATTTGCATGTTTGCATCTATGTATATTTTAACAATATACTAAATGTGTCATACCATTTACAACTTTCTTTAACACTTTGACAATACTATTTTTTATATCAAAACTTTATTAAACAATACATAAAAAAAGGAATAGGAAAAAGAAAATTATATACTAAATATGTGTATGTAATATGACCACAATCTTTATGCTTAAGCATATAAGTGGTTGAAAAAACTCTAAATAAAGAAAATTTTGACTTATCATCAAACTGTTGTTTATCTTTGCAACAGATTACTGATATTCTACAAGTTTACTTAATCATGAGGGCTGTAATGATGAAATTTATATATAATAACTAGTAAATTGTTGATATTTAAGTTTAAATATATTGAGATAGATACACTTCTATCTTAATTTCGTAAAATATAGTACTTGGTAATTATAAATCAAATTCAGTCTTCCTAAATTATTTTTTTTAAATATAGGTTCATATTTTATATGCACACACACATTGATAATGCTTTTGTGCTTAACTCTTTCTGAGAAACAAGCATGGATTGACATTCACAACTTCAAGTCACTCGGAAAACATCAATTTTTGATCTACGGTAGTGTTTTATGCTTATTTTAAAGCTTAAAATGTACCCTAAGATGCTGCCCTCTCTAGAATTATTTTACAAGTAAAAATTAATATTATTGATGTAAGAAGCTACAACAAAGGGAGAAGACAGACTTTCGTAGATGCTGATTGGGTGGTTCATATTTCAGACAATAGAAGAGTGTCTGTCAATAATTTTCACCACTCCAACTTGAAAATGAAAATTAATGTCTTAAAATGTTTTATTATTATTTTTTGTACATATTATAAATTATTTTCATAAAATATGCTGAAAATATAATTATTTTAGAAAATAGTAAGATTTTAGTAAAAAATTGTATACTTTTACATGAATGTAAATTGAAAAAAAAACCAGTGCTAACAACAATTTTGACACCTGTCAACAATTTTCATCACCCTAAGTTTTTTATTTCATTTTCAAACAAAAATGATTAATTTAGAATATTTTACTGGCATTTATTTACATATTGTAATGTATTTTGGTAAAATATGCTGAAAATATAATTATTTTAGAAAAATAGTAAGATTTTAGTAATGAATTCTTTACTTTTACACTAACATAAATTGAGAAAAAAAAATCAATGATGTCCACAGCACTTTCTAATTTGTTTACAAACTTTCTTTTTAGGTCTTCTGCTATCAAATATTTTTATAATTATAAATAGGAATTTAGTTTTAAAAAAACTTTCATTTACTTTCATAATCTGACAAATTATTAATATACTTTCTTACAAATGAAACTAAAATGAATATAATATTAAGAGATGAATATATTTTTACAGCTGAGTTTGTTAATTGACCAATCAAAAGTTGTAAAACTTTAATTCACTTGGTCAATAAAAATTTTAAAAAAAATATTTTCAAGAAAAAAGTTAAAATCAAATCAAGCCAAATTTAAATTCAATTTTTTTTAAAAGAAGAATAAAATCTAAATTTATTTTAAATAAATTTCTTTTAAAATTATGTTAGAGAAACAAGACTTAATTAAACACTAATTAAGAAAGTTGCACTTAAATAACTTAATCTTTTTATTAATTGAAATTTTTGAAAAGCAAATTTTTTAAAGCTTTGTTTCATATTTTGGAAAAGTTTTAAAATGTCAATTAAATATATTTTATGGATTAAGGTAATTAAAATAATTAGTGACTTGGTTAATTAAAGAAATTTTGTAAACATAAATAATTAAAAATAATTATTGGCTTGTTAATTAGAAAACAAAATTTTTCACAGTTGGTCATGATGTAAATAGGCCCACTTGGAAGACAATTTTGTCATTTGGTCTTTGATTTTTGCCTACTCAACATGGAGTGTATAGAATCTCTGCCAGAACCTGAAAGAATGAAGATGCTTTGCTGATCACAAACAATACTTCCAACATATAGGTTTTGCTGAATTTTATACAACAATATGCCAACTTTCTTCATATATATATATATATATTGTAACAGGATGGGGGTATCAAAGAAGGGAATCTGGGGTGATGGCAAAACAAAATGAATCTGGGTTGATGGAATATCATCATCACTCCGAGTCAGCCAGCTAACTCAGAAGAGCAACTATAATAATTAATCATCAACCAGCATTATAAATAAAAGTAAGTATGAGTACTCAAGAGAAATAATCACTCATCATGAATGATCCACAATATAATACATCAGTACAGTAAATCAACAGTCAACCTTGTGACTGGATTGGAAATGGGTCTTCTGTAGACCAGGCTAACTACTGAGCCTTTTGCCAGCTTGGGCAATTATATAAACATGACTTGGATGCACCAGCTTAGTGCCCATCCATTAAAATACACAACTAGAAAATCTAAACAATAATGCTGGGACATTAAAACATGCTGATCATCATCAATGCTCAGGCCACTTGTACTGGCCAACTATAAACTTAAATTTTTAACAAGACTGAACTAAAATAAAATATAGTGCATGGGCTTTAAAGAGTATTTTCTTTTGCGCCAAACAGGATAATGATTGATCATCACTGGATGCCCAAAGCACTAAACACATCCCCATTTATCCATGTCCAAAATCTAGCTCAGAGAACATGGGCTCTATTACTGTATGTGAACAAGAGATGATGGAATACAATTTTAACAATTAAATACAAGTTTATTAATAACAACAAAAAAATAAATGATTAAGGTCTTATAAGGGTTCTGATTTTGAAAAGTATTTATTGAGTTCCATGATTAATAAATTAGGTTTATTCAAACCCATTCAGCACAAAGGCATGTGGCTTGATACAAAATAAACATGTTTGAATTAACATTTAATTTAGAAAAATGATCAAAATTTTACACATATGTGTTACAATTGATAAGCATTGGTATCTGCAATACAATTGACATATATATGCACACATGTGTGTGGTGAAATAACCTATTTGACTTGTTACAAAATAATTATCAAATTCTTAAATTATATAAAATACAATAAATGATTGAAGTTTCAGTAAAATGAAATACATTTTACATACTAGGTTTACTGAAACACGTATATATAATTTGCACAGACGTGCGAAACATTAATTTATATACATAACATTTGTATTTATAACAATAAAATTATTAAAGATTATTTCACAATTTAATCTTGAATATAGTTCTTTTCTTTAAAATAAGAACTTTCAAATTTTTGACAGTTAATTGATTTAAAATGTCTTTCTTTTTCCTAGTCTAAAAGATTTTTGGAAATCTTTTTCTTGACTATTAATTAGAACTTTGTTTATATTTTTTTCTTTTTTTAATTATAAATATAACTTTAAAGTTTTTTTTCTTTAATAAACGATTTTAAACTAATATCGTTTTATATATTTCTATCAATTATAAAATTGTCATTTTACTAAGGACATTATTTAAAACTTCCTTATCATATGTAACGCTACTCACCACCAGTTGTATATACGTTTATCCATGTTTCTCTGCCTTTCAGCAAGCTAGAAGATTTTTTTCTTGGTGAGTTTGGTTTTAGTAATTGTCATCATCAGGTCAAAGTATAATCCATCTATAATGTTGGTCCATAATTGGTCTCCCGTCTGTGTAGAACTGTTCCAGACAAGCAGCTGTCCTTTCCATGTTTAAGGCTATGAATTACAGCACAAAGAAGTGGGTCATTTACTCCATGTGAATTCAAATGCCTACTAAGGAAAACAGTCTATTATCTTGCCTTCAACTACACCAACCTATGGTAGCTATTTTGCAAATTCTCTGGTCAGCTAAAACCAACTGCTGCACTTCATCAAGTTGCAGTAAAATATTGAAACCAATTTTCAGCTGACCGTTCTTATAAAAATTATTATCCAGACTATGCAGTGGCCCAGTTGGCCACTGCTTATAATACTACAACCAGACTCCTCTGGTCAACTCTTACAAACTACAAGCAAAAACTGATATATATTTTTTATCAGTCTTTTATAACCTCATCTGAGGTGTTAACAACACTTGATTAAAAACAGTTTTTATTTTTATCTCACTAATCTCTTGGAATCTATATACATGTTTTCACTTAGACAAAAAAATTTTAAAGATAATTAAAGATTTCAAAAATAGACACTTTTTCTTTAAATTATCAAAAAAAAAAAAAACAAACATGTTTACATTTAAACTTCAAAATCAGAATTACAAATAATATTTATCAGACCTTTTTAAAATATTAATTTATAAAACAATATTTTAAATCAGAGTTATTATTATTATTTTTATTTCAATGAATGTAGAAAATATCTACTATAATTTTTGTCTGTGTTTATTTCTACTTTTCCTTTATTTTACATATATATATATTCACATACACTATATTTGGCTGCAGAAAGGAGTTTGCTATTAACTGAAAGGAGACCCTTTGATTCCTCTTGGAGGCCTTAAAGGAACCGAGCAGGGCAAATTCCTAATGTCCACTCCATACGTTCTTGTCGTTGCAGCTGTTATTACTATATGTTTATTCATATAGTATACGAACATGGATGGGCTGCTCACCAACACGCATTAGCCAGCGTGGTGAGTTTATTGGCTTGTTACCTCTGAGTTTAAGATCAAGAAACACCATGGTCTTTCTTTTCAGTGCCTGATAAGGCAGAATGAATGTTTGTGTAAATGATAAAGATTTTTCCCAATTATACAATTATGACAGACAAAAATAAAGCATGGCCCTTAATCCCAGGAGGCTGTAAAGTCACCAACCAAGGCAGCGGTTGGTGGCCGAAGGCGGAGGGTGCTAAGAATATCCTGGAGGCAGACCCAGGCTGCCATTTGATGACGACTTTTTATTTAGGTACTTACAACTGCAGATCACTTTCAAGTGAAGGAAGATTGCAAGAATTAGAAGAAGAACTCTCTTATATTAAATGGGATATTATTGGACTTTGTGAAGTTAGAAGAAAAGGTGAAGAGACAATTGATTTAAAAAGTGGACATATGCTCTATTATAAAGGCACAAATATTGGAAATATAAGTGGAGTAGGATTCATTATAAATAAAAAGTGGAAGAACAATATTGTGGAGATTGATGGTGTATCAGACAGAGTGGCAAGATTAGTTATACAACTTAATAGCAGATATCAAATGCAGATAATTCAGGTTTATGCCCCAACAAGTTCTCACAGTGATGAAGTAGTAGAAGATTTTTATATGGATGTACAGAAGGCTTTTGATCAGAGTAAACAACATTTTAAAATTGTTATGGGAGATTTTAATGCTAGAATTGGTAAACAAATGAAAGATGAAAGTGTTGTAGGTAATTTTGGTTATGGTAATAGAAACGAGAGAGGACATAGACTTGTGGAGTTTGCAGAGAAGGAAAAACTTTATATTATGAATTCTTTTTTTGAGAAAAATGTTAGAAGGAAATGGACATGGAAGCATCCAAATGAAGGTACAGCAGAATTGGATTATATTTTGACTAACAGGAAATACATATTTCAAGATTGTAATGTTCTTAATAAATTTAACACAGGAAGTGATCATCGATTAGTAAGGGGCAAGATACATGTTAATGTAAAACTAGAGAGACAAAAATTATTAAGAAAAACTATATTTACAGTTGATATTCCTAATCTTCAGAAACATTCTAATGAATTTAAATTAGAACTTACAAATCGGTTTCAAGTATTAGTAGATTTTGAACATGATTCAGATTTGAATGAAATTAATATGAAAATAACTGATACACTTTTAAAAACTGCAACAAAGATAGCTGGTAGAAAAAAGCAGCAATTGACTAATAAAATTTCTACTGAGACTAGAGAACTTATGAAGAAAAGAAGGAATATGAAGATATGCAAGAATGATGCATTAAAAAGAATTGAATATCTCGAATTTTGTAAAATGGTGCGGAAAAGAGTTGAAAATGATATAAGAAAGTATAACTGTGAACTAGCAAGAAAAGCTGTAGAAGAAAATAAAAGTCTTAAGAATGTAAAACAACATTTTGGTATTGGTAGGAAATTTATATCTGCAATAAGGAAAAAAGATGGAATTATTACTAAAAAGAGGGATGACATTATGAAATTGGTAGAAGATTTTTATCAAGAATTATATAGTAATAAAGAACAAGTACCTCCTATATCTATTACATCTTCCGAATTGCCCAGAATTTTAAATGAAGAAGTGAGAAATGCAATTAAATGTATGAAAAAAGGAAAGGCTCCAGGTAATGATGGAATTATAATTGATATATTAAAAGAAGCAGGTGAAGAAACAGAAAAAATATTAGCAAAGTTATATACCAAATGTCTAAATGATAAAGATGTACCAGATGATTGGAAGAATGCAGTAATAATATTAATATTTAAAAAAGGTGATAAAGAAGATATTAGAAATTACAGACCTATCAGCCTTTTATCAGTTTTATATAAAATTTTTACCAAGATAATTACAACTCGTCTACAGAGAACCTTGGATTTTCACCAACCAAGAGAACAAGCTGGATTTAAAAGTGGTTTTAGTACAGTAGATCATATTCAAGTATTGAGAGAAGTTATAGAAAGGACAAATGAATATGAGTTGTCATTATGTTTTGGATTTGTAGATTATGAAAAGGCATTTGATTCTATAAACATTTCTTCAGTGATTAAAGCATTGGATCATCAAGGTATAGATCCAGGATATTGTCATATTTTAAAGAATATTTATAAAAATGCAACAGCAACAATTAGATTACATAATGATACTGGGAAAGTCAACATTGAGAAAGGTGTAAGACAAGGTGACTCCATATCTCCAAAACTTTTTACAGCAGTGCTGCAAGAAGTATTTTGTGGATTAAAATGGGAAACTAAAGGAGTGAAAGTAAATGGAGATTATTTAAGTCATTTAGATTTCGCAGATGATGTAGTTGTTTTTGCAAATAATGCTTCCGAGCTGCAGGAAATGTTGCAGGAGTTATCAGATGAAAGTAGGAAAGTAGGACTAAAGATAAATATTAAAAAGACTAAAGTAATGTTTAATCGATTTGCTCAAAATATGAAAATAAAGATTGATTATGATGAATTAGAAGAAGTTAAGAGTTACAAATACCTTGGTCAGATTATTAATACAGATGGAAACATAATAGAAGAAATTAATCATAGAATTAAACTTGGTTGGAGTGCTTTTGGTAGAAATAACTTGATATTAAAAGGAAATATGCCTATGTGTTTGAAAAGAAAGGTTTTTAACAAATGTGTTTTACCAGTTCTTACTTATGGATCTGAGACTTGGACACTTAATAGAAGATCAATACAGAGACTTCAGACCACTCAAAGAAGTATGGAGAGATGTATGTTGGGAGTAACAAGAAGAGATCGAAAACGCAATGTATGGGTAAGAGAACAAACAGGTGTTACTGACCTCATTGAAAAAATTAAAAGATTGAAGTGGAGTTGGGCTGGACATATTGCTAGAAGAGATGATAATAGATGGACAATTGAAATTTTAAACTGGATTCCAAGAGATTGTAAAAGACCCAGAAGGAGACCACATGTAAGATGGATGGATGAAATAAGAAAATGTGTAGGGGTGATGTGGAGAAGAGAAGCTAAAGATCAGAGAAGATGGATTAAACTTGGAGAGACCTTCATCCTGCAGTGGATTGATAATGGTTAATAATGATGATGATGATGACACTATATTAGTGTGTGTGATGTAACCCAACTGGTTACAATATATATATATATATTAAGTTAAAGTTGAAACAGATGCATTTCTTAAGTAGGAATGGAAGCTAATTTTCAAGACGAACTCTACCTGGAACATAAAACTTGTTTAAGATCTAAAACCTGTAAGTGGAAGGATTTTACAAATAAAGCACCAAATAGTTTTCTCTTTGAAAATGTATGTATCTAAATATAATTCTACTTTCATAGAGAATCAATTTCTGGTTGGTCATTTCTAGGACATAAGACAATCCATTTATTTATTTTATAAAATCTTTATTAAACTTTTAAACTTTTATTACCATCAAGCCACTTATATTTAGAGATCTCAATCAATTTATAATTTAATTTAGATTATTTTATGGATTTATCTTTTATATCAACTTACTTTTAATACTTACACTTTATAACACTTGATTTAATTCACTCCTAAAGAGTTTTAAAATCCCTTTTGTGATTTTAATAATCAAAATTTAGTTTTAAAATAATCAACATTTAATTTCTACTCAATCTTTTTTCTAAATAAAAAAGTATTAGAAAGAATATAACAAAAATATAGTTATTTTAAAAAGTTAAAATTTGGTTTAAAAGTGTTTCTCTGAAGATATTAAAAAATCATTAATATAAGTCAAGATACATTTGTGTCTAATGCAATGTACATGTATTATATAAATCATTCAGTAGGTTATTTTTTGTTTAAAATTTGTAAATAGTTTGCCCTATTTACTTTGCATATGCATCTAAAATTATATATATATGTATTTTATATAACAATTATATTATCTGCTGTATGCATATGCATATGCATCTAAAATTATATATATATGTATTTTATATAACAATTATATTATCTGCTGTACTTGAATTTGTTCTGTTCTTACTTGCATTTCTATAATCAATATTGTTGTCACTTGAGTTCCTGACAGTTCAATTCGATTTTACTTTGAGTTTGGAGACATTTCTCTCCATAAATTTTATCAAATTTTGTACACCATGAGAGGGTCTACTTATTGTTATTTACTTTTAAATAAAAATGAAATGAAATGCATAGATCTGAATTTGTATTGGCCTGCAAGTTGTGATCATTTATACTTAATTTTAGCTGTTTGATATTGTTTTACTTTTATGCAATAATGAAATAAATTAGTGTGCACAGCTTAAATCACATGCCTAGAAAAATCAGATAAATCACAGAATTATTTAAAAATTATCTTCAAAGTTGATGCAGTATTATAATGCAAAGTTTGGTGAATATTAATATTTAAAGCTTCCAGATATCAAATGCAATATATGCAAACATTGAATGCATAATTTCAATTGATATACATTTGTGTATTATATGTAACTATTAATAAACTTTATTTTGGTGTTATTAGATTAGTTTTAGCATTTATTTACAGTTGTCTATTCTGTCAATTGATATTTCTAAAGAATCTGTTTTTCATGAACACAGAGGCCATTTCAAATGTTTGCAGTGTAATAGTGTAGTTGTGTAGGCATTTATACTTAAGATCCCCACTAGTAAACTCTAATAGTGTAGGCTATACATTTAGTAGCACCCTCTGTAGGTGAATATTGAAGCATCTACTATCTCTTATAATGTACGTACAGACATAATTCTCTTTGATTTATGTCCATTGTCAAATATAATTGTTAAAAAGCTTTAGAAAAATTGAAACTTTATTTAAACTTTGAAAGAATAGCCTAGTTGATTAGAGCATCACCTTAAATTGAATAGTCACAATTCTATAGATCCCAAGTTCAATTTCCATGCCAGGACCATCACTAGCCAGATTAGTAACATCGGAAAAAGGTAGAAAAATAATAAGATTCCAAACTTTTTATTATATAATAGCAAGTGTTCTTTTTCTACTACTCTGAATGTGTTTAAAAAATTTAAATAAAGTTGAATTCTATTAATATATACATAATGGTCTGATAATATGACAGGTTAGATTGATGTAATGTCTGCAAGAATATGTTTACAATATCAAATTCAATAAGAGCTTTCAGTGTTCCATTGACAATTTTTCAATGAAATAGATGGTTGAATAGTTGAAAGGGTGAGAAGATTGGAACCTGTTCATTAAGTTTTGAGAAATTGCTGTTTTAATATAAATCGAGCACTGATTGTATATATGTGTGGGAGATTATGATCTGGTCCAACTAATGAATGCTGGTTTGCACAAAATACATGTATCTTTTTTGCATGTATGGTCATGCGTAGATGGAGTTGTGGATGAATAGACTGAAAAATCCTGAATTCAAACCCCTCTAATTAGATTGTTAAGAAATTCTACATGATGGAACAGTGTGGTATAATTATATATCATCATCACATTTAGGCAAATAACTCGTGTATGTGATAATATATTGGACTATTTTTTATCATCTATCATTAAATGTTGAATGTATAGAAAATTTTTAAAATATATTAAAGTTTAAAAACTTTTAGACATTCAACATTTAATGGTAGATGATGGAAATAGACCAATATATAATCACATCTAATATCCTATAATTATTAACCTTCTGGAAAATAACTCCTAAGATTTTATTTATGAAATACAATAAGATTGTATTAAACAAATAATAAAATTCAACAGTTTTATGTAATTTGACATATTGGAGTTTCCTATGAGTCTATTGTTTAGGATTTAAAAATATATAAGCTATAATAGAGACATCACTAGAAAACACTATTAAAAATTCATTTTATGCTAAAATTTAAAATAAATTTACAGTATAGTAAAATATAATTATATGTCAACTTATAATTTTTAGCTTTTTCCAAAACTAGAAAATATTTTTTTAGACTATCAGATAGCACTAGTAGTATAGATAGAATCAAGAGTTTGAAATAAATCTGGGCTGAGAATGTCACTAAAAGAAATGATAAAAGATGGTCAACTAAAGTCTTAAAGAAGATTCTTAAAGCTTCTAAAAAATCTAAACAATGACCACATACAAGATGAATAGACATGCCAAAAAAGTTTTTTAGAGCAATATGGAGAATAAAAGTTATGAATGACAGAAACTGAGTTAAACTGGAAGAAATCTCGTGCCTGTAGTATATTGGTAGTGATCGAAATGACAATAAACAATTGATAATGTGTGTTTAAACCTTTTTTTTTTTTAAAAAAAAAAAACTTTTAAAATGGAAAAAATAAAGTAGAACGTGTTAGCAGCAAAAAGAGAAAGAAAGAGAAAAAAACAGAAAACCATAAATATTAAACATTACTTTTAATGGTGTTTTTTTGAGGATATATGATTACTGTTATTAATTACATGTAATACACAAAATAATAAAGAAAAAACATTATTTTAAAACAATATTTTTTAATATTCATTATAAAAATTGAGAAGGTATGCTAACTTTAGTTAAAGAGGAAGTTAGCAAGGATATTTAACTCATTGACTATCAAATTTAAAAAATAAATTAGTTGAACTAGGTCAGGAAAAAAACAAAACAACTTTTTACTTACATAATAATGATTAACTTTCTGTTCTGACTTAACATTTTTGGGAAAAGTTCAATATTATCTGGTTTACAGATATCAATAGATTATGTCTCACAATATATATATTTTTAATAACTCAATTGTAATTTAACAATTCTGTTTTTTTGTCAAATAAAACTTTTTAATGTTTTTTTCCATATACAAGCTATGGATATATATTTATATATATTGGGGTATTTATAAGAAGAAATATATTTATTAAGCCCAATACTAATCAAATTACAATCAACGTATATCAAGGTGTTATATATTACAGTAACCCCCCCGCCGCATAAAAAGAAGTCACGTGTGTGTCGAGTGGGTGAAATAAAGGAATTTGCTAGACGAATGTGAAGGGAAAAAACTATGGATTGGCGAAATTGCATTAAACTTTGCGAGACCGTCATCCTGCAGTGAATGATAATAATGAATGCTAATAACATGAAATCATCGATGGATTATCTATTTAGCGAAAACTAGTCAAGCGTTGGTGGCCGAGTGGTTAGTACAGCTGCCTTATAAGCAGTTGTCCCAGGTTTGCTTCCCGGCCGATGCTTTGACACACGAAAAAAAAAAAGTCTCATGTGATATGATATGTGAACAACAAAAATAACAGTTTGATACAGTAATATTTGCTCTTGAATGCATTATTCCATAATGCAGTAAACTAAACAGGGCATGTCTGTTTAGAAATTTCATTTGAGCCCTAATAAATCTTGCCTGAAAAAATATTAGATGATAGCAGTATATCAGTGTTCATGGTAAGATAATCTGGCCAAGTAACAAAGATTTAAAACTTTTACAATCACGTCAAATTATACTGAATGATTGTGTTTTGAACATGGCAATTTTTCACATTTGATAAGCAATGCTCAGGCAAATATTTTACACTATACATGCATCGATAAACTGCCTTTTGCAATTCATTTTTGATATTACATTTATATTAGCAAAGTTAACAAAACATCTAGCTTATGATGTAGTTTTTAATGTATAAAGGAGAATGATACTATTTTTTTCTCATATGTCAAATGCATTGACCGGGAAGTGAACCCAGGCCAGCTACTTGGAAGGCAGCTATGCTAACCACTAGGCCACCAATGTTGTTTGGAAAATCACACGGTTGTGCATCCAGACTACATTTGGGTTTTATTTAGATACTTAAATTGGATTGGAGGATGATTAACACATAACTTACATAACTTCATGTTTTAAATGATTGAAATGTTCATCTTCTAGTTACAAGTCTGATAACTAATGCCCTGATTAAATCATACAGGAATATTTAGGGATAGTGTAGTTGAAGTCACTAATGTTATTAGAGAAGTGATAAGTAAAAATAGATAAAAAAGTAAAATAGCTGTTAAATATCCCACTGCTGTGAAAATAGTTCTCCACAAGCACTTAATATTTATTTATAGTGCTTGAGAGTTTGTAAGATATATTTCAATAATTGAACATAGCAGCAGCTCTATGATTCATGAATGTTGAAACCCAAAGTCTGCCATTTTAAAGAAAAAGTCATTTACGAGTATAAAATCATAAATATATTTAACAACATATTTCTTGTAGATAATTATGCATAGTGATATGCAAATATATTTACATATTCAAGAAAATATCATACATGTTTGATTGTTAAAAAAAATATTTAAATGAAAAAAAAAAAGAATAAAACAAAAAGAAGGTGCAAAAAAGTAAAAATAAACCATAACTCAAATGCTCATTAAAGGAATGTATACTTGCATCATAACGTAATAAAAGAAAAACTCTATTGCAAATCGTATAACTTGTATTATAACAATCCTTGCATTGATATATATGACTAATGTAGATTAACCTAGCAACAACTCTACTGGCAATGAATGCTGGTATAAGAGATGATAGCAGCTTAACAGTCATGCGATCAATCCAGAATAAATTCCTATTTTCACTTCTTTTTTCCAATTGAAAATAAAAGGGTAATCATGTGTTTGCCATTTGTAGGATCATTACTTCTCTACCAGAAGACAAAGCTTGTAGATAAATTGGGGTAATACTTTAACACTCATTGGATTAATTCAGATCAATGTTGACTCATAATCCTTTAGCAATATTGGCTAGAAGTCTAAAACAATATTTAGCATGTTTTTGTTATGGTGGAAACACTTAATTACTAGTGTAACAAATTGTAATTGTATTTATGCAATTTTTGTTTTGTTTGGAGTAACAGTACATAATAAATTTTAAAAAATATTAAAAATGTTTTATAGCTAAAGAATCACAGATCAAGATTAATCTGCATATGTTAATGTGTATGAAGGTGTTAGTATATCTATTACTAGCCTTCATCACAGGTAGAGTTGTCATACTCCTATAACATGTTAAATCATATAATACTAAATCATCCATGCACTTTACTACTGTTACACAATGCTTTAAAACCACCCTCTTTTACAGATTACAGTTTTGATTGTCTCAGCAATCTTCTTTAAAATTTTATATCTCTTAACTTCAACTGCTAAATTCAAATGTTTTTTTCTCTTGTTTTGGTAAATCCATGTTATTTTTTTATTTTTATTTGGGAAAAAGTAGTGAAGACAGCCATTAATTGTAGATTGGTCACATGACTGCTAAAGTGTTATTATCTCTTCTACCAGCCTTTGAATCTGGCAAAAATGTCATACTTTCTCTCAAGTGGTGAGCCAATTTGTTAACTTTCTATTGCTAATTAGGAAAGGATATAAAGATGCCAGTTTAAACTAGATTATCTACTTGAGTGTCAATATGGTGATTGTCATAATAAAAGTTAATGATTGTAATATGTTTCTTCATTGGTTACATTGTATCACAAATATTGTAGTCCTCCAATCAGCAAGGAGTTATAATTTGCTTTCATCTTTTTATACCTTTCATATTTTATTCTTTATATTATCTGATGCACGACACCACTTTTTGCAGTCTCTTATATATCTTTAATATTGTATTTTGGTCTTATACTAACGCTATTTTTAATATTATATTTTGTCAATGGTTTATAAATAATTGTCAAACTCTGCATTGTTTGCAGCAGTGATAGGGTGTCAGTCACAAAAATTCAAGATTTATGGATCATGACCAAACACTTATCACAGCACCCAAACATTTTATGAACCTTTGAGCAATAAACCATTATAAGAGATTTTGGAGTTCAAACTCCATGGGGCATGGTATCAGCTTGGTGCTTGAACTTCTTGTAAAATCTGAACAATTAACTTAAGTGATTAAACAAGGCAAAACTCTCCATATAGTAGTGCCACTCTGTGCCAACCAGAGCAATCAATGGATGCCAGAAGGCTTGTGCATGAAATCCCTATCTAATGCCTACTCATCCAATATCCCCAGACTAGTTTCTGGCTTGTGGCCTTCATCAGTGAGGAGCTTTGGATCTGAGAGCACTGCACCTAGAAGCCAGAAACTAGTAAGGGGATATTAGATAAGTAGGCATTAGACAGGGATTTTATGCACAAGCCTTCTGGAATTCATTGATTACTCAGGTTGGCACAGGGTGGCACTACTGTATGGAGAGTTTTGCCTTGTTTATAAACAATTATGTGCTAGTATAAAAGATGGCGAGCATGTGATAACTAAGTGACTATTATTTGGCTGCTTATTCCAATGTTGTTACTTATTAAGTAAGCATCTGTAGTGGTGATCCTTTAGATAGAATAAACTCAAGGTGCTTTATTGTTGTACAGATAAAACATATAAGGCTATGTTTTTGGCTTGCTTCAGTGCAATTTTGGCAGTAGTAAAGTGGCATATGAAACTGAATGCCTGTATAATATGGCTCCATTACCCTTTCTTGCATTTGTATTTTTATGAACTTCCATGCAATAAACCATTAAATTATTTTTTAATAATTATCAAAAAAGTCTTAAGCATGTTAAATATTATGCATTCGGTATGTGTTATCATACTGTGTCTCATAAGCATATTTATATATATCCTTATACTTAACAGCACTGCAATGATAAACAACCTGTATATCTTATTTATTAACCTAAATTAATTTTCAGTTTGAGTAAAACATTTTTCTCAGGTTTTAATCACGTTTAGAATTTTTAATTTCAGCTATTGAGTCTGTGTCTGGTTTTGATACGCATCTATAAATCATCATCATCATCATTGACAACCATGATCAAATCCATTGTAGGATGAAGGTCTCTCCGTGTTCAATCCATCTTCTCTAATCTCTAGCCTCTCTTCTTCACATGACTCCTGCACTTTTTCTTATTTCACCTATCCATTTTACATGTGATCTCTTTCATCTGTAAATGTTTTTTCAATGAGACTATAAAATTAGAATGATGTCATTAACTTCTCATCATCCAGAAAGTGCAGGTCTAGGAAACAAAATAATCTTTTTTCTGCTATTTTATGAGATATTGTTGGAGAGATTCTTGCTTTCTAATGGTCTATCTAAAGAATCCATTCAAATCTCTATAGTGGATACTTAAAAAGAATACTTTATCTTACTTAACATTAAATTAAGGTATAAAATAAGGAAAACTAGAAGAGACAGTTTAGAAGAGAAATATATAAAAATAGAGAAATTAAAAAAAGGTAGATTTGATTGAAAGTTAATAGAATAAAACATTTTTTTTTGAAAAAAGCATAGTTGAAGAAATGAAGAAGTAACTGACAGAAATATTAAAATAATTAATAAAAAAACTAAATGTATTAAAAATATAAAGAGAGAAAGTCAGTGACTTATATAATAGAAATATCAAAACTTAATAATAATAATAATAATAATAATAATAATAATAATAATAATAATAATAATAATAATAATAATAATAATAATAATAATAATAATAATAATAATAATAATAATAATAATAATAATAATAATAATAATAATAATAATAATAATAATAATAATAATAATAATAATAATAATAATAATAATAATAATAATAATAATAATAATAATAATAATAATAATAATAATAAATAATTTTATAGTTATCTGCTCTGTTTGCAATGGAGGTTACACAAGATTGAGATCGATCAAGGAACTTTTAAACACTTGAATTTGTTAATTCACCAGTACCACTAAACTATACAAAGATATAATAATATGCTATGCACTGATTAAAAAACAGTAATTGAAAAGATCGTTATTAAAGAGCTCTTGTGAAATTCAAATGCCAAAAGTGAATAGATATGCCATCTATAGTCGTTAAAAAATAGTAATCATAAAATTTATTTCTAAGAAAGACATATAACTTTAATCGCCTAAGGTGAATAGATTAAACATTGGCTTGGAAACCTTTAGCTCTCAAATCTTTCCATTACTATTACACTAAAACACACAAATTCAGAAATAAGAATTTACTACACATTTTAATTAGATAAAAATTAAAAAATATTTAATGAGATTTTTTTAATTTAACAAAAGTGAAATGTATCTCAAACTTCACTTCCACTATACATTCTTTAACATTTAATTAAAATAAAACATATTAATCTTTAATTGGGATTAAAGTTTATATCTGGATTAGACATAGTATGGTAATCACTAGCTTAATAAATGGTCTGTAAGGATCATTAAAAGATTTATCTAAAATGTATCACGTGAAAGATGTGAATGCAACGAAGTTTAATAATTATAGTTTAAATTGTAAAAGAAATGTATTTTTAATTACAGTTATGACTCCGAAGATTGGCCACTTTATTTACTGTCAAATAGAGAAAACAAGTTATGTAGAAAAATTAGAATATAAACAACGGTACTCATCTTATGGCTAAAGACCTAAAACACATAAAAATGCTGTTTCTGCGGCCAACACATTCAAACCTGCATTTATCTATAATACAACTTTTTTGTTGTGCTACAGAATGCAGGCTGCTATGTCGCATCACAGTACAGCATGTATGTCGTATCGCAGCAATTACATTTTCCGAATTTGCACAGTTTATAAAATAGTTATGGTTTGATGAGAGAGTTTGTATTTGAATTGGATGGAAATGTTGTTTTCATTGGAATTTTTTTTATTTTAAAGTATTGAAATGTTCAGATTTTTTAAAGTAATAATTCTAAGACTTTTTACAACATACTGTATTGAAGTTTTAATTGTGAAAATGTTAAATATCTATGTTTTTAGTGAGTTGCAATTAGGTAACGTGTCAAGTAATGTACTGTTTGTAACATTCCATGAGACAAAGAAGATTCTACCATGTGTAAATTTTTGAAGTAAAAAAGAGTGATACCAAAAAAATATCCAGTAAGAAAAGTACAAATATATACGATTTTTTGTAAATTTTCTAAAAAGCAAATATTATAAACATGTTTAATAAGTAAAGAAGACATTTATATGTGTTTGAATAATATATATAATGAGATAAATATAAAAAAGGAACAAACCGTGAAAAGACTTTAACTAGATATTTTGTTTTGACTTGATCACACAAGCCCTCATCTGGGAAAAGAATACTATATAATTGTAGAGGCACTATAAACAGTATATATAACGATAGTTGTAGAGGCGCTGTAAACAGTGTATATAACGATAGTTGTAAATGTGCTAATAAAAAGTAATATTTATAAAAAACGATTTTGTTTTATTTTTATTTTTGTATTAAAAAAGCACAGAAAAATTATTTTAATCAATGGCCCGAGAACGGTCATACTTGATAGTTTAAGCGCTGTAAACGGTGTATTTAACGATACTTGTATGCTATAAGACAAGCACCTAACAATACTTGTAGTAGGAAATATAAACAATAAATATAATAATATAAAGATAGATGTAAAAAAGGCGCAAACCATGAAAACACTTTATAACTGATATTTTGTTTTGACTTGATAATACAGGTGCTCACTGGAAATGAGTACTATATAATAGATAGTTGTTGACTCCATTAAGAGAAG
Source organism: Epiperipatus broadwayi (assembly GCA_028023455.1). Classification (NCBI taxonomy): domain Eukaryota; kingdom Metazoa; phylum Onychophora; class Udeonychophora; order Euonychophora; family Peripatidae; genus Epiperipatus; species Epiperipatus broadwayi. The sequence goes on along the minus strand of JAQFVV010006249.1, from coordinate 3,338,428 downwards.
CTGCTGTAACACAGTGTATCATAACGATCAGTTGTAAAGGTCCCATTGAAAACAGTATATATAATGATACTTGCAGAGGCGATGTAAACAGTGTATATAACGATACTTGAAAGGCGCTGTAAACAGTGTATATAACGATACTTGTAGAGGCGCTGTAAACAGTGTATTTAACGATACTTGTAGAGGTGCTGTAAACTGTATATAACGATAGTTGTAGAGGCGCTGTAAACAGTGTATATAACGATAGTTGTAGAGGTGCTGTAAATAGTGTATATAACCATAGTTGTAGAGGCACTATAAACAGTGTATATAACGATAGTTGTAGAGGCGCTGTAAACAGTGTATATAACGATAGTTGTAGAGGCGCTGTAAACATAGTATATAATGATAGTTGTAGATGCACTGTAAGCAATCTTCACAATAATTATTGAAGTTCCGCAACTAGAAAAAAACAGGTCTATAAAATTGAACAAATTGAAAAATAAATAAACAACAAATAAAAAAAATCCAGTATCTTACAGAGTAAATCTAAAAGAAGAAAGACATCTTATAAATAATGTATTGTTAGCAAGTGATTATAATAAAAAGGTTATAAATTGAGTCTTATTTCAAAGTAAAAATACCAAAATTTAAAAACAAAAAGAAAAAAAAAACAACTATTAGAATTTGTATTTCTTATATAATAGGAACCACTGACCATATCGAATGCATTCTAAAATGCTACAACATAAAAAACAGTATATACTCCTTATCAAAAATTAGTAATTTTTTAACCAAGCCTATGAGTAATTGTCATATCAGTACTGGAAGGGATGAACATACTAATGCAGCAAAGTAACATTTATCATCATCACCACTCTCAACTGATGCTATGGATTCAGATCACAATATTGATTTTTCTATGACAAGGATTCAATCCAGATGTGAAAAACTAGACCAATGTAAGATCAGAAAAGCTATTGAGATACTAAAAAGACAAAATTTTATCACCAAAGATGATAACACACACAAACTTCTTCATATTTGGAAAAAAAATTTGAAAAACAAATTACTCTGAAGATTCTGAATTTTTTTTTTATTTGTTGTTTATTTATTTATTTTTCAATTTGTTCAATTTTATATATCTGGTTTATTTCTAGTTGTGGAACTTTAACAATTGATGTGATGTGATGTGATGTATTATGGCTTCTCCTTAAACGAAGTCAAGAATATCTCAGCAATTATGCCCAGATAAACCTGTTAGCCACTTTCTTTTACATTCCCCACTCTAAATTTACCCACAATCTGCTCTATCCCATTTCCACAACATAATTTTTGTCAACTCTATAACCTTCATATCTAAATCCCCCTTATTTTTTCCCAAACCCAGCATAAAAACCAATAATTCACTTTCTGTATAATCACTCTTTTCATATTTATTTTTCCACAACTTCATTATATGTACCCTTTCTGTTTTCAAACATTTACATGCAATTAACAAATGCCTAATATTTTCAATTCCTTTATTAAATAATTTACAAAATAAATCACCCATATTTTTCCATTTACATGTATATTCTTCTGTAGCTAAAGATCCCGTTCGAGCCTTAAACAATAAACTACTTTCCTTACTATTATCATATATTAACTCACACCTAATATTCTGTGTATTTCTATATATATATTTAAACTCTTTTTACTCTCCATACTATTTCTCCATCTCTCTAACTCTCTAGTCTTTATTAATAAATTTATTCTTTTATCCCATTCCTTACTACTATAACACTCAATAATCCTCTTAACACAATCATCCCATCTTTTGTACAAATATACTGATATAAATTCTTTATCCAAATCTTTTGCATACCGCATTACCTTTCTCACCCATCTTGTTACCTGCCCTTTACTCATAACCCAATTAAATACTATTTTAGCTATTCTTTTATTATCCATAAACTGCAATCTACCAAACATTTTCATTTTACTTTTTGCATCTCTCATATGAAAACTTGACCATCCCATTTCTCCTTGAATTGCCCCCCCTTGCTGTTTGCAGCGCCTCTACAACTACTTTTACAGTTACTGTTTGCAGCGCCTCTACAATTATATAGTATTCATTTCCCAGTTGAGGGCGCGCGTGATCAAATCGGAGCTTTGAAATATTTAATTCAAATCTTACACAGATGAACCCGCAAAATATGTATTTTATATCTGTAACCCGTAAAACATTTGTATGAACATATATAGAGAGAATGATTAATACCTAATTAAAACATTATATTGAAGAATTTTCAAATGCAAGTTATTTTTAATGTAGTCAATTAAGATTAATGAATCATAAAATTTAAATCTGCAATTAATTGAAGAACTATTTATAAAATTAAAAACGGATTTACATTTAAAAGTCATATAAAACCAGAGTGATGTTTAAGATTGAAATCTATATAAAAATACGACAATAATCAAGCGTTGGTGGTTTTAGTGGCTGACAGCTGACCCGGGTTCGCTTCCCGGCAACGCATTTGACACATAAAAAAAAAAGAAATAGACCAATAGTTTACCGCTTAATTTTTTTAATAATTATTATTATTAGTATCTACTCTTAAATGATAAGATCATTTCAATTCCCAAGAAAAGCACTCAACAAATTATTCACATAGAATGTCTCTAAGGTAATATTTATAATATAAATACAAATAATAAGAACAAGTTGTCCTTGAAAACTCTGTAAGCTCTTCAAAAAATGCTTTATAGGAAATCTCTTTTGATTATTAGTTTTGTAGGTTTAATACAATGGAGATGTACTTAATAGTAATAAATTTAATGATATTGCAACAAATATTCTAAAAACACTGTCAACATTTTTATTAATAAAGATGTTTCCAAGTTTCTTTTTTATTTCCTAACTTCTCTTTTAACCTGAGAGCTAAAGCACGAATCCCAGATCAATGTTATTTTAAAGCTTAAGCATGAAATGTTGTTGCTTAGGAGTTTATAAGTTGCTTGAATATGGAGGGGGAAGAACAGGAATTGATCTGAGAACATTACATTCCAGGGTCTGATACCCTGCGATTATTCAAAACCAGTAGAATGACCATTCAATTAATTAATTTTACTACGAAGTGCAAAAGTTTCATATTCATGCTTTATGAATCAAATATTTTGTTAGATGTAAAATTTATTTTATAACAGAACTAACTACAAGGCTTTATACACTCTAAGATGTGATATGTTGGACTATTTCCATCATTTATGAGTGTATGTTGAATGTATAGAAAAAAAATTTAAACTTTATTTAAACTTTCCAAATACAAACAACTTGTTAGTAATAACACACAAATAGACAATACAGGGTAGTAATTACACAATGTTTAGAGTAGTATTCTCTACTCTTCTTCAGGTGTTGCTGGCCTATAAGCACAGTGACAATATTTGCTTAGAAGTTGAACTCGCACCTAGTTTTAAAATACAATAAATTTATTATTAATATTCTTATGTTTTTACTAAAAGTAATTCCTTTTAAAATATGGACATACTATTTAACTTCTTGATGTAAATTGGTCCAAAATGACCTTTTATTACTTTTTCTACTTTTACTATAATAAGAAAAACTACACTATAATTGCATTCAAACTTTTAAGCTAACATGGTGAATAAAAATCAATGTTACAAATCTATAGATGTATTTGGACTTATGTGTTGGACTAGTACCATCATCTAGAATTAATTATCAAATGTCCTTAGAAAAGTTCAAGCTTTATTTAAACTTTTAGAGAAATTTGAACTCAGGATTTTTTAGTCTATTTATCCTCCACTCCATCTCAAGCAACTGATACACATGACCACATACATGTAAAAATGATACAAGATTCCCAATATATGTATTTTGTGCAGAACCATTACTCATCTGTTAGGCCAGATCATAATCTCCCACTCCTACATGTATTTTTTTACATGTATGTATGTGTCATGTGTATGGAGTGGAGGATAAGTAGACTGAAAAATCCTTAAATTCAAATCCCTGTAATTACATATATAGACAATATTCAGAATAAGCAAACTGCATATTGCTTTAAAACCAAACTTTTTACATACATTCAACTGTAAATATATAACATGTTAATATATAACAAAAAAATTCAAACAGTATTACCATATTCTGTCTTCTTTAAATATTGAAAAGATTTCAGGTTAAATTTTCATGCTAGTAGTGTCTCAAGTTATATCATGACTGCAATAAAATCATATATCTGGGGTTCAATAACGTATCTTTCTATTAAGTACAAGTGCTTGTTTTCCTATTTGCAAATATGGTCCTAATCTAGTATGTCATCCATCATTTGTATCCTATATCAGTATCCTATATCAGAACTAAGAGGTATATTGCAACCACAGTTAATTCAATCCTCAAAATCATTCCTTCATCTATAATATTGCTTGTTCAACTTCCATATGCGAATCAATTCCTTTTTACTGATCATGTTATTGCGACTGCAGATCTGTTAGACAATTATAACATCAAATCTTTAATTGGTGTTTTATTTTAAAATATGAAATATATACATATATCCTGACAGATATCTATGGTAAACCCTCCCAATTGCCAAAACTTTAATCAGATTCCAAAATATGTGTGTTCCTCAATCATGACTAAATTTTTTGCATAATTTATTACTCAACATAATTCCTACAAAAACCTTCCTCATTAATCATTTTAGATGAAATCCAGATCCCACATGTATCTTATAGTATAGTCATCCAGAAGATATGATACACATTTTTGAAACATGTCCATACTTCTCATTTTAAAGATACTTCATATTAATACAAACAAATAATTAATCTAAAATAACTGCTTGAGAAAAATATCAAAAATTTTAATCCATACAATACCATAGTAAATTTTCACACTGTTAGAACTATGTGGCTTAACATTCTAAAAAAATAATAAGGAATGGAATAATATATATTTATATACCCTAAAATATATACCCAGAAATACTATAAAAAAAATTTGGTGCAACTTTTTCTTAGTTGTTCATTATTTTAAAATGATATAAATTACTTTAAAATTGAATCATTGTATATGCCTTCAGATACTAGTCAAAATAAATATATTTTAAAAGTGATGCATCTTATGTTATATAAAACACAATCCCACAGTAATAAGCAGGCAGCAAACGTTAAGATCACGGAATTATGGAAAGTTGACCTTTCAAAGTATTAGTTGACAAAGACTACTAGGATAGTTGAAAGCGTTCCTAAGTGACGTTTATATTTGTTCTTTTAAAAAAATTTTAATTACTGTATTTTCTAATATTTATTTATAAGTTTACATATCTGTTACTACTTGTACATAATTTTTAATTAATGAAGTTTATTTGTATATAAAAAAAGTTGTATCAGCAACACTTGAAGAAAAATGGAGAATATTACATATAATATTGTCATGCATACTAATATGTATGCTATTACTAACAGCAGAATGTATTTTAAAAGAGGAGTCAAAATAACTAAATGGTCAACATGGGTAAGATGACAACCTTGGCACTAACGAGGGCTTTGAACATTCCACCATCAGATTTTCAATGAAATGAATGGTTGAAGAGTTGTGGGTTGGAATAGTTTGAAGCCTGTCCATTAAAGTATGAAGATTAGCTATCTTAATATAAAGCTGAACACTGATTGTATATATGTGTGGAGATAGTAATCTGAACCAACTGATGATTGCTGGTTTAGCATGAAATACGTATATTGGTGATTATTTATATTTTCAACGTGTAAAATCAGGTAGATCAGTAATATGTGATGGCATGGAGAACTGAGGGTCGTGTGAAAGTCTGAGTTCGAATCCCTTATATATTACCTTATATATGCACAGGTGCTAATTTAAAAGGTTAAGTAAAGTTTGAATTTTTCTTAAGACATTTAACAATTAATTCCAGTTAATATAAATAGTTCAATGCATAAGTTCAAGCAAAGAAATATTGTCACAAACTTTCAGACCCAAAAACCTATAGACATAATCAAAAAATAAAAAATAAAAATGTTTTAAACAACACGAACTTTTAATAATGCTTTTTAATTAATTAAAGGAAAATATCCTCAAATGAATTAATTTTATTCTGAAGCGTTATGACCTATTTAAATCACCTTTAACTTTCTCCTTCAGCTCTCTTATCTACATCACGCTCTGTAGTCAACTGGTTTTTTTTTTTTCATTTTTAAACTAGGAAAGCAGGTATATCTACTTTTACCTGTCATGAAAACTTTTGTGTTATTATAAAACCTCCTACACTCATACATTATTAATGAAAGTCAAAAAGACTTAAAATATACAAGTACAGTGCACTGCTTAATGTTCTTAAATACCATGCATATTACAAACTTTTATTTCACTGCATTCATTTAAACACAAATAAAATATTTAAGAGGTGTATATTGTCAAAAATGTGGCACTTGTAGATTGAGGGATAATATTTAAATATTGTATAAATACTAAAAAGCACTGTGTAGTTTTTAAGTTCAGCGATAGAGTCACAATATGGGAGTTCAAGGATATCCGGTGTTGGCACTTCCGGGGCTCGAATCTTTTATGAAATTCGAGCAATAAAGCCATATGGACACTTAAAAAAAATTATCGATTAGCTTTATTGCTCAGATTTCATTAGAAGTTCAATTACCAGAACTGGAATCGATCCAAATACCCTATGCTCCAGAATTTGACACTCTGTTACTATCCATCATGCATGGCATGTGTATATATTTTAAAACGTTGACTCCGTAAAGAATAGACAAGTAGAAATAAACGTTTAAGCTTAACTAAACTGGTTTATTAATAAGTGGTTCATGTGCTTCTCTTTAGCTAATATTGGGGGTGTGGGTTTTCCAAGATGTGCATATTCGTTATAAAACATTTTCCTACTTGTTTTTGGTTAGCTTTGAACAATATTGCACTTAAACGTGTAATATTTATGCTTATTTTATTATAGGTTTTTATTAAGACTCAAACAATATTCATATACCCGTTTTATAAATAAATAGTTAATTACTCTATTCAATGCAATGTGTAAGCATATATATGTAATTAATTTATTTTCTATATTTGTGTGTGTCTATTATGTACGTGTAAGTAAATGTAGTTGGTAAAGCTGCCTTTAAGTAGCTCTCTACTTTATGAAGTGCCATTTCAATAGCTCTCTCTACAAAAGAAAATTATAAGGAAAACGCTATTAATCAAACGTACCAAATGCATGCCATGAAAATTTGAGTTGTATTTTATTTAATCAAGATTTTACATTGCGTCTAAATGGATCTGGATGTCCGTTTACTGACTAACATTAGATTTCATGGGATGGCTCCATAAAAAAAAACCAAATCCAAAGCCTATTGAAATGTGAAAAAAATTTCAAATTTCATCTGTCCTCATGGAAGGCAGACATACTGTTACTAAACTATGTAGCTCATATATTTGTGTACACACAGTACTAACACAAATCACCATAGATTATCATTTACCCATAATATGATTTTGCTGTATATCCGGACTTCCTTCGGGCTTTAAAAACACATTAGAAACTCAATAAATGTATAGTGCAAGTAAGTGTCGCATTGTTAATTATCCATGCAATATCGTAAACAAGAAAATAAAGAATATTCAACTCATGCAGATTTGACCCAGATAGCAAGGCACGAATCTAAATATCTTTTATCAAAAAGCCTTTATATATATAATATTCAAAAAAATATGTTTCTCAAATTCTGTGATGATTTCTCTGACAATAAAAACGTCCTCATACACCGAATGATTATATATATATAACAATTGAAGATTGCACCATAGCGCACCACTTATACAAATACAATGCACTCTTCTATTAAAGTATAAGTATAATTAGATTTTGATATTAAGAGAGTATAACACTTGTATAATCAGTTTTAAAGATTTATTCCTACAGATATTACATACTTACCAAATGCAATAATATTTTATTGTTATACTGTATATAAAATATTTATTAGTAATCAATAGTTCAAATTATATAATTTATTTAAGCTACATAATTACGATGTTATATATATATATATATAAAGAGACTGGTTTTAATTATTATATATATATATATAATAAACAAAATACATTAGAATAACTCTACAAAATTAAAAATGCCTATACAAAACTAAATGATAATTTCTTTGCTATAGCCAGCTTACAGCTTTTTCTGCTATCTTGAGAAGCAATATAACTGTTACAAAAAAAATCAAGTCAGATGTCACATGACCTAATTTAATAAGCTTGTATTTACAACCTCCTTTTAGCACCTTTATCCCAATATAAATAACAATCAACAATGTCAAACTCTTGTCAAGGCAACCTCCTTTTAATACCTTTATTATGAAAAGGAGATTGCCTTGACAACAGTTTGAGATTGTTGATTGTTAATTATATTGGGATTGTCTAAGTGTTGACTAATGGTTACTAACAAACCCATTTAGCCTTGAACATTATTACACTTATATATATATATATATTAAAAATTTTTGAAATATCTTTTATTTTATTTAAAGAAAATCACAGTCAGGTGATATAGACAGTGAATAATAAAAAATGTAAACCCTTTTTGTATCTAAAAGGGGAACCTCTTTTAAATGTACTGTCTTCTTATTTGCAGAAATAAAGTGCTACAATCAGTGTCTATATCATCTGACTATGATTTTTCTTAAATAAAATAGAACAGGTAGTTCCACATTCTTAAAAATATTCAACAATAACATTTGTTAAGAATACTATTAATGTACATATATAATATGATGCACACTCATGTTTTATATTAAACAAATGGTATCATATACAGACAAAATGCAAACAAAAATGCAAACAATTCACAATGCATTTCAACTGAAACTGTCTCATTGGGTTGATAATTCATGTAATATCTTTTGGTGTTTATTATTGTTGCTTTTTGTTTATCTAATGACTATTATATTATTTCAATTCATAAGCTGCTCTTTCATAAAATGGACTGATAAATAAGATTTAGTGTTTGCTGATGTTCATATAAATTTATCAATTACCAATAATAACAATTTACAAATAATATATCTTTACTCTGGTTAGTGGTAGATCTTTATGAAATAATTTTCCACAGCAATCATCATCAATTTGTACCCACTATTTGGATTTCCAATTGATTAATCATTATTATGAACTTTAAAAATAATTTAAAACTTTTTTTAAAAAATCATCCACCACATTTTCAGAGTGGTGATCAAAAAATTGAGGACATTTTATAAGATTGAAAATGTCATGGAATAGTGACTTCAGTAAAAAAAAACATCTTCTGAAAATAAAATGGTGACATTCATGTGAAAAATGTACAATATGGTTATGGAATTAAAATATTATCAATATGCTTTAATTTTGGTACAGTAACCGTACAAAATATTCAGTCTTTTTATTCATGAAATATCCAAAGTAAAAAAGGTTTTCATCTTTATCAAAATAAAATGCCTGTTATATTTAGCACAGTAAGGATGTACTTTGATCAAGTACAGACTTCTTAAAACATATAAATAAAGACATGTGTTTTTTCTGATGTCTTTATTTATACTTTTCAAAAATCAAAGTTGTAATGCTATGAATATGAGAATGTCATAAGTTCTCAAAGTGCTAAACTATATTTAATTTATAGAAATAACAAATTTCTCTATAGTTCATATATATATATATTAAACTGTTATATTCTTCTCATAACAGTTTAATATATATGAATATATAAAAAAGATGAAAAGAAGATGAAAAGAGAAGATATAAGGATAATAATTTCTCTATAGTTTTGTATAAGCCACTTATTACATATATATATACACACCTGTGTCTCATTTTACATGATAGATAGGTTCCTCAGAAATATGCATAAACAAAATTGCGCAAACATAGACGTAACTTACCTTGAAAAAGGGGGGATATGGACTGTGATTTTTCAAAAATCACGTAAAAGCAAAGCACCAACGTAAAATTACTTTAAAATTCATGCGCAAAAAAAAATAAGGAAATAAAATATGACTAATAAAAAATTTCAAATTTGAAAAAAATTGATAAAAGACAAACTTTTTTCAACTATAATATTTAATTTTATTCAAAACAATATATTTTTATGCATAATTTACAGTAATTTACATTTTTTAATACACATTTTAATTATTATCAATATTTGCCTCTAAACAGGTTCATTTGCAAACTGGTAAAAAATCAGATTCTTCACAAGAGGAAATACAACTAGCGCCAACGTCACTCTCACGTTGTGTTAATGGTTTTCTGGTGACAACATAATTAGTAATTAATCTAACAACTAAAAATTAAATTCTTATTTTTGTCTTTAATTTTTTAATTTTCAATTTTAATTGTACCCACTGCTATTACTCACCTTTTAAAAATAAACTTGCAGACACTAAATAATTAATAATTGATTACGTTCTTTTTTAAAAAGCAAAAACAGAATGTGATTTAATAAAATGCAAAATTAACACGCATAATGTTTGAACAAATTTACATTATAATCTTGTAAAATTTAATGTGTGTATACATAAAATGTGGAAATCATGATTTTAATTTCATTATTGCATAAAATTTTACTATTATAAAGCACTGAAAATATTGAAATTACTAAAATGAAAGTCGAATTCCAATAATGTGCTATTACTTTCAATATACACAAAATTTATTATTTAAAGTAATAGTGCATTATCGGAGTTCGACTTCCGGAGAAATGTGAATCGTGTAACTTCAAAATCATGTTAAATAAATCCACATAAAAAGAGACCCAGGTGTATATATATATTAATAAATTAAGAATGTTAATGAATATTAATTAACATAGAAAATCTCGCGGTGTTAAAGTTCAAATTATTATTTGCCCATAAAAAGACTTGTCTTTTATTAGCAGCTATTGATACTACATAAAAACTAATTTAAACAATAATAGACTATAGGAATGAAATTATATTCATTACTGATTACTTAAATAAATTCAGGTTTATTTCATTTTCTCAAAACAGAGTCACTTAAGCAATCATTTTTAATAATTTAAGATAGAACAAGTAAATGATATGTAAATGAACTACAACCAACTTCATTTGATGGATGTTACATATATGCAATGAGTCCACAGTTATTCTTATAGTTTGTTATTGTTTACATTTGTTTCTATATAACATTGTTTGGTGTTAGAAAATGAAATTTTTTTTGTTGGCAAATAGCAACTTAGGAATACATACTGTGACATATTCTACAATGCACAGTGAATTTGAAAAGATATAAGTTCTTAATTTGTTATAGTATATTTGGTAAATGTATTACATGTGTGTATAATTTCTATGCTACATTTATTTTAGTATACAGTTGTATACACTGAGAATCATAAGTAATCAGTTCTTAAAATCCACTTTGATCTGATGAAGATTTGTAAGTTAAGCTTTGTCATTCCAATATGTCTTCCCAATAATTAAACACACCATCTAATTATTTATGAGTACTAAATGAACTTAATTTATAAAAATTGTATTGTTCAACCAAAATTTATTTCAAACACAGTTATTCTATCTAAAGTCATTTTCATTAGACTAATTCAATCCTATTACAATTGAAATATCTCTATTAACTTGTAATCCCAGTGCATAACGCTATACTGAAATAAATATACAAATATTAAATCACCCCACATAGTCAAAACATCCAGTAACGCCCTCTGTGAACTAATATATAAATATATTAGAGTTCATATTTCAAAATAGCCAGTTCAAAATGATATCACGTTGAAATGAATGCTATTAGATCTTAAATATTGAAATTTCAAGTTCTTTGTTTAAATTAGTTCGTATTTCAATTTTTAAGATCTTATAGCATTCAGTTCAAAGTGCTATCATTTTGAGCTGGCTATTTTGAAATACGAACTCTAATGTATTTATATATATGTTCACAGAGGGCGTTACTGGATTTTTTTAACCACGTGGAGTGATTTAATATTTGTCTATAAACTTTTGTATGTTAACAGCTGTGCACAATGTAAAAATAATGTCAGACAGACTTGTTTCATCATAATGCATATTTTTATTAATTTAATTAATTGCATCATTTGGTGCAGTGGTAGAGTGGCAGGCTCTGGAGATTGAGGTTCATGACCATAACTATGCACTATCACTTTTGGTATTTTAACTCTTGAGTGGTAAGTCATTTGATAATTTTTTTATATTGATTTAATACTGACCATGTTTAACCCTTTACTGTCGTTAAATTGAAAAAAGTTAAACTATGGTTTTAATGCATGCAAACAGTAAATAATAATAGCAATGAATGGCCTTATTGCTCAGGGGTTGATATGAAGTTCGAGGGCTAAATTACAGAGTAGGGCACAATCTGTGGAGTCTAAACTTCAAAATTAGCCACTCTTGGGGCAATACAAGAATTGATATTAATAAAGGTATTAAAACTATAATATCCTAGCAAATTGTTCCATCTTATAATATGATGTATTTGCATCTTAGTACAGTTTGGTACTCTTGTCACTCTTAGCATTCAAATATCACATCCCCCCCCCCAAATAACTAACCATTAAAATTATTGCTATGCTTTATGTTTTACTAGCTCAATAGTCTTATGCAAATAAAAGCTTGAAGATTGTGAAGTGAAGCACCAGGTATCATTTTGATGCTCAAATATTACATTATCTCTTTAACAGTAAACATTCATTTATTTTTTTAATTCCTTGCTTGTAATTCTTTAGAGCATTGCAGTTTAAGCAAAAACAGGAAATAGCAGAATAGTTTCAAAATATACTATGTCTTGTTTACTTTAAATATTAAGGAAGTATTAAAGTAAATAGTTCAGTAAATAAAAAAAATCAACGAAAAAAAATTTCCCAGATTTGGAATCTTGTTACTAATGCAATAATTTATTAAATAAATCTGATTTAATGTATTGGTAGTTAAACATAGATTTAAGAATAAATCTTTTTTGGTATATCTAATATGTCCATTCCATTCCACATTCCTAAAAGATATGGATAATGACATCTGAAAAAGATAAATTATCCCTAGATGCTATTTATGATAAATCAGCATTTTTTAGTTAGCCCAAGTTTCAATGCTAGATTATTACACATGGTTTTACAAGGGTCAAACTTCTGCATTCATAATTTTAATCCTATCCATTTTAAAATTTACAAAAATTAGTTACATTAATCTTTAAAAAAGGTTTAAAGATTATATCTAAGCTGAGGATAATCTATTGTTTAAGAAATCATTAGTAAAAATTACTAATATATTTGTCTGAAGTAGTTGGTGTCAAAGTTGTGAGTGCACAAAATTTGACACTTGTAAACAAAGTGTAAATAAAATTTTATATTTATACATCAAAATATTATGTTTTTGTTGTTCGTTTGTTTTAATTACAAAGCATTAAAGCATGTTTAATGCTATTGTATCTGCTTTGACACATTTTAACACAATTTGTTTTATAGACTGTCATGGTGGAGATACGAAAAGCAGTAGCCTCTAAATAAAATTATTTATTAAGTAAAAGAAAAAAGAGTAAATATTTGTACATGTAGTTTATGTAGTGAGCATACAAGCAAAAACAACTATGATCAGTCCTGACAAATCAAAATTATTAAATGAAAGACAGTAGATTAAAATCATATATATTTGAATTAAGCTCACATTTTATTCATTTTTAAAGTTATTACAGAACCTTTGATAAACAACAACATTTCAGAATTTTAAAAAATCTGTATTATTTTTCTTCTGTGAATCTAAAAATTATTTATAAAGATTTATAAATTTATTTAAACGCACACTAAGGCTGTAACCTCAAGAATATGCATGTAAAAATGCAATAGTGGGGACCTCTAAAGTTCTTAACCCTCTTTTCTTCCAAAGCGTAAGCTTGTGGTTAAACCTGTAGAGGTCCCTACTATCGCATTTTTACACGCATATTCTTGAGGTTACAGTCTTAGTAAATATTATTTATAAAGATTTAGTAAAGCGTGAAACTAAAATTAAACTATGAAAATTATAATTGTGTGTCTTAATGTGTATATTATTTTTAAATTAATGTGCATGCTATTTTGACTTCAAAATTATTGGCGATTATTTAATATGTTAACATTTTAAAAAAGGTTGAATGGTTTAGTGCTCAGTAATTTGAATACTATATGGGTCAGATTCGGACCATGACCCTCAAAGATTTGGAGGTCACACTACCATTGAGCAGATCATGCAGGGTACACATTAATGTCATTAGAGTTTAGAAATAAAGTTAAATCTATAATATGAATTGTTCAATATACACTACTTTAGTTAGATGTTATCTAAAATAATATAACTAAATAAAAGGTAAAAATATTAACATTCATAAATCTGGACTACTTGCATATGAGAGAAGCCATTTTGTTTTCATTTTAGAGCTTCTGTACTCAATCCAACTCTCTAAATGTTATAATATAAAATACCATGATCTTGTTTATTAGTCTTTTTTTGGCTTGGGCGTTACATTAACACCATATACATTTTTGTCATTTTGTTCATTCCAAAAGTTTGATATGTTACAATATTTCATTCAATAAAATGTTTTATAAGTGTAAAGAAAAGAAAACTAAAAAATTTCAGAGAATTCATAAAGTAATATTTTTATAGTGTAATTTTCACAAGATATTAAAAGCATGCAGAAAATAGACCCTATCTTGTGTGACAGCGGGTGCAATGAAAATTACACTACATAAATATTATTCATTATAAGAACAATCTCTAGTGTAATAAATGGATAGTAAATAATATTAATATATTTTATCAAGTGGTTTGTGTTAAAGTTGGAAACAGAGTAAGTTTGACACCTATTAGTTAAACTGTAGTAATTGGTTACCATATACTGAACAATGATAAAAGTATGTGGAAGAGATTATTTGGGCCAACTGATGAGTACTGGCTCAGCAAGAAATATACATCTTGGGGATTAGACTTTTTTCATGCTTTGTTCATATGTTTATAATTATAATCCTCCTCAAGGTGTTAAAAGCAGCTAGAAATATGACTCTGCCATATGTGAAAGTGTGTTAGTGAAAATTATACTACAAAAATATTATTCATTAAGAGGATAATCTCTAGTCTAATAAATGGCTTGTAAAAAATATTAATATGCTTTATTTAAGTGATTTGTGTTAAAGTTGTGAGGGCAGTAAGTTTGGCACCCATTAAGTAAACTGTAGTAATTGTCTATCTATATATACTGAAGACTAATAAAAATATGAGTAAGAAATTGTTAGTTCAGCATAAAATATGCATCATACATCTTTTTCACATCTTTTGTCCTATGTTTATGATTACCTCCATAACATGTTAAAAGCAGATAGAAAACAGTCCTCACCTTGTGTGTGAGGGTTGTAGTGAAAATTAAGCTACAGAAATATTATTCATTAAGTGAATAATCTCTAGTCTAATAAATGATTAGTAAAAAATATTAATTCATAAAGTACTTTTCTCAACCAATAAAATAAAAATTATATTAATTTAGTAATGATAGAAATAAGAAGCAATGAAATATATGTGTTACTGTTCTTTGTATGGCATTAGAGAGCTTAAAGTTTGTATGAATAGTCTAGGTGAGAATCTTAAATGGGTATTTATGAATTAGAGTGACTAAATAGACTCAAAAGTTTAGAAAAAAATAGAAGGTCCATGTCTGCTCTTAACAGAGCTGCTATTAACTTTCCATAAATAAAAGATTATTAAAAAAGTATATTGTTCAAAGGGAATATCTGATTATGACAAAACTGGGGTATCATCATGCATCAATTACATCCAAAAATTAAAGAATGATACCTTGGTGTCCATTTCATTTTTTTTTTTAAAAAAATAGAAATATTGAACCATAAGTTTTTCGATTATTTTATTTTGATTAAACCACTAAACACCATTATGATAACCATTTCTTATGCTTGCTCATAACTGTTCTTAAAATATGCAAAACTCTCCACACAGTAGTGTCACTCAGTGCAAGCCCAAGTAATCAATGGATGCCAAAAGGCTTGTGCCTAAAATCCCTATCTAGTGCCTACTCATCTAATATTCCCAGTCTAGTTTCTAACTTGCGCTTTCCCTAAGATCTAGATGCAGTGATCTCAGATCCAAGGCTCCACATTGACAAATGCCACAAGCTAGAAACTAGTCTGGAGATATTGGTTAAGTAGATATTTTATGCACAAGCCTTCTGGAATCCATTGATTACTCTGGCTTGCACATAGTGGCACTACTGTACTGGTTTGCACAGAGTGGCACTACTGTATTTGCCTATTTTATTGTGAGTGAATGATAATGAGTGCAAACACACACTGCAAATATGTAATTTATTATTAATATTTATAGTATATTTTAAATTTACGTTTGTAATATAATTTTTATTTGCATATATGCGATATATACATTAAAAATATCTGCTGTATACATGAATATGTATTGAAAAAACCTATACTTCTACAGAATAGTAAAGTAAACAATGTGCATTGTATAGACAATACATCATTCCATATGACATATGCTAGGGAGGCTTGGAACAAAATATAATGAATATTGAGGCCCACATTAAGCTTATACTCAGAGAGGATAAAAATGGTAAGATCTACTATTGTCAGAAAATAATGGTTGGTATTTTTTTTGGAAAAAAAAAAGATTCCAGTTATAACTGAAAATTAATTTATTAATATTTGGGAAAGGTCATTATGAAGTATAGATGGATTAAATCCATGTCTAAATTTCTTACTAATGAAGTCTGCAATCCAAAAACTAATCTGGTAATGTGAATATGGTAATACTGAACAAAGATAGATTTAAAAAGCATTAATGTCTAATATTTTTTAATTATTCAAATTCCAATAGTTCACAGTTGTGGAGTAGAATAAACAGAGTTTTCCCCTGAAAAGCTCTGTGCATTGAATTCTTAATTTATATATACCTCAAAGAAATTTGTACAATATATGATTTTTTCAAAATTTATTATTAATACTAACATTACTGTAAATCATTGATTTATATATATATACCCTAGTTGCCTGATAAAATGGAAAAAATATGTTCCAATACATATAATGTTAGCTTAAGAACTCCTTCAAATTTAAACAGATCTCTAAACAAAACTAAAAATATGCTTCCCATAGATCAAACCCTACAAATCACATATAAAATCAGATGCAGCAATGTTGCTTATAATACCATATATTATGGGGAATCCTGGGTAATATAGCCACCAAAATTGCACAATGTAGATATCTGTACAACTGTGCTAAGAGTAGTTCTGGCTATAAGTTTGTATTTCTGTAGCATGGATTAGAATATAGGCACATCTTTGAGCCTGTAAATGTAGACATTGTATGTGTTGTGTATTCAAAATGCAAGCACTCAGAATAACAACAATTAAAATGATGAATAATGACCACAAATAAATGATGAAAAGTAATTAATAGCGAAAAGTTATCACTACACACAAACACAATATATGTAGATCACTTTTGGGTCACTTCCTATGACACACTTCACAACTGTCTGCTTTCTGCATGATTTCCTATACTCTTTGGCCCTGTTCAGCTGCTGCTCATTAAAATGTTGGCTTCACCTTAGAGCACTGCACCATCACTTACACTTCTTTCACGTCTACCACTTAAAATCTCCCTGTAACCATTCATTCGGTAAATTCATTAGAATTGAAAATGCGCTTAGTTGCTCCAACTATTTATATCCATCTTTTGGCTCCCAGAAATACAGGCTTCATTCTTGACCATTATCAGTCTTGTATTTTCCATTAGTGTTTTTAATTAGTATTTTCAACTTCCATTGTATCAAGAAATATTTGTAATTAACAAATATTTCTTCCAATTATCAAGTGCAATTTTCTAATTGCAAATATGTAAATATTTCCCATTGTTACTTTCTATGCAAATTTAATCTTTATCAGTTAGCAATCTAAAATATATTTCTTTAATATATTTTCTTTATTTTTTCTGGAGTACAAAACCTATAATTGGATTTCCATGTATGTATTTATATGACACATGACAGTATCCTCCATGCTCAATGGTAGTAATCGCAAAATTAAGGAGGCATAGTTTATTTCCACAACCCTCACATTATTAATAAAAGAGAAATCAGTGTTGCATTTTCTAAAAATTGAAATATGTTAATTAACTATTTATATAATTTTGACCCTATTTATATGCTACATCTCCCTTCCACAAATGATGAGATCTTGTTTAATAGATATTTAGATTTTCTGTTATAAGCATTCAAAACATTTATATATAAATTATTATTATTATTATTATTATTATTATTATTATTATTATTATTATTATTATTATTATTATTAATAATAATAATAATAATAATAATAATAATAATAATAATAATAATAATAATAATAATAATAATAATAATAATAATAATAATAATAATAATAATAATAATAATAATAATAATAATAATAATAATAATAATAATAATGGTACTTGTGAATTTTCAAGTAAACAAAGATGGCAGCCTATATTTTTAATAAATGTATGGTTTCGAAAGCTATAATCTATTGAAAATGTGTTAGTTGTTAAATTTAAAGGAAATTAATAAATCAATTATTAAATTTTAAAAAAGGAATAAATTCCAATAAATTTCAACAAGAAGCTTTATGTCAAGTTTTTAAAATTATTTATATTATAATGTGGGAAACAATGAGATGTTCTTAACATTGTCATACTTTGGTTTAATTCAGCACGTTTCATTTTGACAGCAATGTTTTGATAAATTATCATAATGATAAAAATTTGGCGTCTTCCTGTCACAGAACATGATGCAGCGGACTATTTTCAAAGGTATGGGATCTTTTCCTTCTGAAAAGCATGTGTTAATGGTCATGTGAAACGATAACTTTCCAAGCCCCTATCGTTTCACCATCAAACCTAATACACTCATCTTGTAATTAACTATTTAAATTTAATAAATCTAAAATTCCATTTATAAACATATTATATATTTATGAACCAACACTATAATTAATAATTAGTAAAATTATAGCTACTAAAGTTATTTAATATTTCTAAAAATATTTATATTATTTAGTTAATTAAATTATTAATTTTTTTTTAATATTTAATTTCTATGTATATATAATTGTGTTATATAGAAGAAGACATGATTTAAAATATGTAAAACCAGATCTAAAAATAATATTAAATGTCTTTAAAAATTGTTAAAAGATTTTTGTTTTAAATATATTTCAGGAAAGTTTCTAAAATATATTTAAAAGCTATATCAATATTTTTAAATTATTTTTAATAAATATGTTAAAAATGTTTTCTTTTAAAAAATTTAAATTGTTTTTAAATAGAAGAGTTTCTATTATATTAAGATTAAAAATAAAGCTGGTCAATAATTAAAAGATTTTATTAAACAATTCATTAAGACCACACCTGAATTGTAAAAAAACTAGTTCAAAATTTACTAATTAAAATCTCCTTAGATAGGAGTATTTTAAAATCTAAATACAATTTTTCAATAAAATCTTAATTATAATAGCTTATAATTTTCTAACATAATTATCTAAGATTTAAAAACTATTTAAAATTAAAAATATTTAATTAAATTCTGAGTTTAGTGATCTTGACATAGATTCATAAGGAAAAGATTTGATAATATTGAAATTTTCAGATTTTCCACTCAATAGATAACTTTTACTAAGTTCTTTGTTTATTTTAGATCTATCTAACCTACCCTGACACCTCTCTGAGAGCAAACACAAACCATGTCAGTTTGGGGAGGGGTTCCTGACAGAGATATTTAGGGTGGCACATTACATAAACTTGTGGAATGAACCCCTTTTATAACTACAGCTTAGAGAAGGAGTTGAATGATCTATGACTTTTATTTGACTATTTATAGCTTGCCAAAATCTACAATTTTATATTGCTAGACTCTACTATTGGCATGGCGAAGATCTATCGCCCCTTAGCTTTGAGTTTAGCTGGGTTTGAACGACATCTGAAAATTTCAGATTTTCCACTCAAGATAACTTGCTGGCTGGCTTTGGGTTGGTATTTTTAGATCTAGTGTCTGAACCTAGCCCTCCGGGGGCCCCGGGCGGGGTTTGGGGGGGGTTCGACGAATATTTTAGCGGATTCCTCTTGTAGAGGATGGAACCGTTTAAAATCCCTGTATTTTTAACAAGGCTATGTGGAAATTGCGTATTCACAATTATAGTTTCGTCGGGGTGTTGCTCCGCGGGAGGTCCCGCAAAGCCCCCCCGCCTGAGGCCACAGGGAGACCCCCCCCCAAAATCACCAAACCCCGCGCCAGAAAAAGGTTTTTTTCAAACGCCGGATTCTGTGTAAATGTAAATAATACTATCGTAGCTAACTCCTTTAAAATAAGATAAAGCTAAATGTAACCAAAACTTAAACCATTTAATTAATTTTAAATAGTCAACTGCTATCCAAATTTCATGTTGTTAAGCTTAAATAACTGAGTATAATTTTCCTTCATTTAAAGACTTTATAGGTCTAATTTAAAGTTATATCACTGGTGGTCTTTCTTTTTTTAAGCTATATTTATAGCCATTTCGAAACATGCCTTTTTTGTTTTAAGAAGTTGAAACTGCGATTTATTTAAAACAACTTTGCGCTTTCAAACATTTTTTTTATTTAAATGATTTAATATGCGAAATGTGGCTCTTTTGATCAACCAGTTAAAAACTTAACCTTATAGTTTTATTTAGAATTAAATTTAGCCTTGATCATATTTATAAGTATATTTGACATTTAAATTCTTAAGTCCATAGAAAAACTTTCCCTCCTTAAATATTTATTATTTATAGTAACTTAATAGATCGAACATGTCAAGACGATGTATAATACCCTTTGTAGCATCGACTTATTACCAGGCTACACAAGGTTCCCAGATGGCTAGCTATACGTATTTCATAGAGAAATCTCTTGCGGATGGTTTTTAAAAATCGTTTGCTGCAACGAATAGATCTTAAGATGGAGCCGGGTTGCCAGCACCTCTTTTGGGGGCGTGGAAGCTGAGCCAGGCCGGTACGAGCCCCGCCTTCCTGAACAAGTTTCACGCGCGACGTACAGGGCGGGTTTGTCCAAGAACCGAGTTTTCATCCATCCCAGAGCGCTCCTTGTTTACCTGTGCCAGCGCTTGGTAAACTTCCACTCCCCCCTTCCTTTCGCCGAACCGGTTGCGACTGGCTGTTTGGCGTTTTAGCATAGTATTTTTGTAAATGATTCATGATCAAGTTTAATAAATTTAATACCGCCCAAAGTAGGATTTGGCTTATCGGTTAAGACTAAGGTGATTGTTATATAAGTCACACAAGGGGCATTGTAAACCCCCGAATTTGAACTGTAAGGATTTTGAATTGTATAAAAAGGAAGTTTCTTACCCCCAGGTACTCGCCGAAGGTAAACTACATTTCGCCATTGTAAATAATATAAAATTAAGTTTCGTCTTGTCTCGTGACTAACAACCACATATATTTATAGCTAAAGGAAAACTGCATGTAAAAGATAGGACTTTGCAATAGAACCCCTTTTCACGACTTTGCTCTCCGACCGTGCGGGAAGGGAGGCAGGGGTGGGCTGGCTGACGCGGGGGGGGCGGCGCCGCCGGGCGATAGGATTATACCCAACGACATGAATAAAGTGTAAATATATATATTTTTAATTTTTCTGCTAATAAGTTAATCCAAAAAAAAAAAAAGAAACTAAACTAAAAATATTATAATTAATTTTTTCTGCAATGACTTTTTTTAAAAATAACAGTAATAAAAAATAAAATATAAATTTTTAGCAGACATTTTTTGTAAACATTTTTGGGACCCCCCCCCCCCCAGCAGACATTTTTTGTAAACATCCCCCCCCTCCCCCGAAGAAATTTATTAAAAATACAGGCTGCCATTTTGGTTTACTTGAAAACTCGCAAGTACCAAAATCATTATTGATCACCGAAGCAAACTGATCGATCATTATTTATATATTATAGTCTTCAATATAATATATTATTGCAATTTGAATGTATAATTTTATTATAAATTTGTTCATAAGTGTTTGCATTACAAATTGAATCTGATATATAATTGAAATTACTATATGTTTCGATGAATTATTTAAACTTTGTCTCTACTGCTGTTAATTTTGTAGAATTACATGGAGGACAAAAACTTAAGAAAGTGTCACGAAAATGTAATTTAAAAACTTCTTTTTTTAGTTTTTTTTTTCATTAACTTTTGTAATACTTTTTAAAAAAATTAAGCTATTTATAAATTCATTGAGGCATTCAATCTGCTAAAGAATGCAGTTTGTCGCGCTACGCTAATCTAAAATTTCTATCTTTTATAATATTACAATTCTCCGAAAATAATTGTATCTTAGTTACGGTCACCTCCTACATGATGAAGACTTGACCTATGACTTTCTTTTAAATTGATCTAGATTACTTTTTTACTATAATAGAGATTTATTATTATGTTTACCATCATTATCGATTTCAACCATTATCAATCCATTGTAGGTTAAAGATCTTTCCAAATCTAATTCAATTTTCTCAATTTTTAGACTCTTTTCTCCATCGACCTATCTCACACATTATCCCTTTCTACATCTCTTGCAATCTTTTGGGATCCAGTTTAAAACTTCAACTATCTGTCTGTTATCATCTTCTCTAGAAATGGGTTGAGGCTATTTTTTTTTATTTTAAGTGTCATAGCATCGACCGGACGCGAACCCGCAACCCGGGCAACTGCCTGCAAGTGCAAGGCAGTCGCGCTGACCTCTCGACCACCAATGCAAGACGGGTTGAGGCTAGTTACATTTCACTTTTTTAATTGTTTCACTGACGTCGGTGATGTCATTCATAAATAACAACCAGTAAAACACATCTATTACAATTTTTTTTTTCAAATGCATAGGTATATTTCCTTTTCTATGTCTACATGTTAATATATAAATTGATTTTGTATTATTTTCAGCATAATTTTATGATTTTTAATTAACATTTTGCATGAGATTTAGGACATTATATATACTTGTGTGTGTGCATGTGTGTATTCGCATTCAATGTTTTCGTTCATTCATTCATTAATTGACTCTCATAATTGAATGATCATAATAATTTATTCTCTTTATCTTACCTATTAAATTATTTTAAATTATTATATTTTATTAAGATTTATTTCTCACATCACTATCCCCTCCCACAAAAATCAATCACTCCATTCTATTCTAGTGTTTATATAATTGGCACTAGGTGAAGCGCAATTCTGCAGAACAGATTTCCAGCTTCAGAATTAAAAGTCTATTTGAGAATGTTTACATTGGTTTCAATCAAGTTTCGTAATTTCTTTATTACTAATTTTAGTAATATTTTTTTTAAAAAAAATATATTGTCTATTCATTATTTAATGTTTTAGGAATATTTGAAATAGTTTGTCTCTGCACATATTTGCTACTTTTAAGAGAGAGAATAGATAAAAATTAACCTTACCCATAATTCATTTCATTCTTTATTCATATCTATAATTGATATATCAGTGCAGAATATCCTTCCGATAGAATGCCGGAAATTTTTTTCTATGTAAATATTTTTAATTATAACACGTATTATATTAAGAATATTTTAATTTCAAAATTAATATTGCGAAGATGAGTATTAACCTATGCCAACAGATTTACTCAGTAATTAGTCTAAAAATGCTCATTTTATACCATATTCAAACCTTATTTTCTCAAATTATTTTGTTAAAGTTTGACATTTACACCCCCCCCCATCTTGTCCCCCATTTCTTGCACTATTTGAAGTACATAACAACAAGAATCATGTGGAAGTAGGAGTTACAGTATAAATTCAAATTAAATTGTCATCAATGATAAATTTAAGCTGTTATCATCATAATACCTTAAGTCTGACCAATAGAGAGATGATTTAATGATTTAGCTTTTCAGAGATGTATAATTACATAGTGATACATTTTTTACTTAGGTATATGTACATGTAATTAAAACCACCTAACAATTATGACATCCTTAATTGTAGTGGTTTTCATCACTTATTCAGCCCATGTCATTTAGTTGCCTTAGCATGTTAACATGTTGAATTGCTTCAGGAAAAAAACAATCGTAGTATTTTAAATTCCATTACATCTCGGATAGGGTAGATTTTTCTTTACTATCATATCTTCTTTATATCCTATTACAATACTTGATTACAATAACTGAAATACAGGCTTATTATATACCTGTATCAATCTATGTAATATATAGGGTATATAAGCACAGACTTTCACATGACCCATCTCCACTCTATACCATAACACTGATACACTTGAACACATATATGTCGAAAAGATAAATAATCATCAATATACATATTTCATGCTAAACCAGCAACCATCAGTTGCCCCAGAATATCATTTCTAGCCATATATGCAATAAGTGCTCATATATATATATATTAACATAGCCAATCTTTATACGTTAATGGACAGGTTTCTATCCAATCCACAATCCAACTTTTCAACTGTCCATCCAATTGAAAATCTGATGATAGAATGCTCAAAATCCACCCTGACACCAAGATTCTCGTCATACTCATGTTGACCTAAAGTCAATCTGACCTCTCTTATACGGGACATAATCTATTTAATACATATACGAGGGATGGGCAGACGGATTGACTATCTTAATATATATCTGAGCACTTATTGCATATGTGTGTAGAGACGATAATCAGGATCAACTGATGATTGCTGGTTTAGCATGAAATACACATATTGGTGATTATTTATCTTTTCGACATATATGTGTTCAAGTGTATCAGTGTTATGAGATAGAGTGGTGGGTTATGTGAAAGTCTGTGCTCGTATACCCTATGTAATACATGATTACGGAAAAGATAAAAATATTCCAATACAAGTAAAAAAAAAGACCGTTCTCACCGAATTTGCAAAATGCCAAGTGGGAAAGATTTGAGTTATTTTCTATCTTTGTTTATTTTTTAATTAAAAATAAATAGATATCTATTTATTGAACAATATTAATTATTACCTGAGTTGTCTGTAGATCAGTTACCTAAAAATTCTAATGTACTGGAAAAACAAATTTAAGACTACTCAGATTTCCATCTGATAAATGAGCCCATTACTATTATTTTCATACAAATATTTTATCATCAGATTTTATTCCAAAAATCTTACTTAAATATAGCCCAAAATTCCGTCACCTCTATACCGCATATTAATAAAACTAAGTTTTATATTAATACCGGTCAACTTTCGTTTGAATATTCTTTTCTTATATTTATTTGTAAAAAACCTCTGCAAAAAATTGTTTCCTAACTTTATATCCTCCTTCTTTCTATCTTCAGCCACACGGGCTATTATTTTCATATTCCTAAATATAAACCTTATTCTTTCTTTTTATACGTATCTCTAACATTATATCTTTAACCTTATTTATATGTATGCCGCATTCCACTTCTTTAATTTAATGGAATTAATAATTATTATAAATGAGGTCGCCTAATATTTAATTCCCCTACCCCTACTAATTAATAAATATCACCTATCTAATCTTTAAATAAATATCTATTTTTCTCAGAATCGCTTTAGCTTTAGTTTAACCCCACAAACATTATTTCAATTTACTTCATAATCAGAATCAATTCATTCTGCCTATTACGTTCCTCAAAGTTTTTAATTTCGAATGTAATTAATCTGCCATCTATCGATAATTCTTATAAACTTATTTATAAACTCCACCGCAAGGATTTTATTTTCTTAAACAATCTTTAACTTAGTTGCAATTAATCAAAATTCAAAAGAATGGTAATAAAAATAAAAATATTAATATAAAATATTAATTTATTTTTTTATATTTTAATTTTATTATTCACAACGTATATACAGTACGTAAATATACCTATACATGAAAATAATCCCAGTGCTTAACGCTAAACTGAAATAAATATCCAAATATTAAATCGCCCCACATACCTATGCATGTATATATGTGCGTGTATGTTAAAATTAAATAGTATAGTAATTTTCGTTATTTTACGTTATTTTGATAATTGCGTATTGGTTGAAACCAAATATCCAGGATGTGGGCGGACTACTATTATTTTTCGATCAAAAGTTTTATTACCAAATATAAACTATCTATATTATAAATAAAAAATATATGATTGAAATAACTCATTAATGTTTTTTTTTCTTTGAAATTTATTTAAGAAATTTTAATGGGTTGTTATTGTTGTTTATTTTATAATTCTAATAAACTGAGAATTATCGCACACAAAAAAGGAATTAGACAATAGCAAATAGGAACAATGTAAGATAATCCAAAGTTTATTTATTTATTTAAGTAGACAACTAAAACCATAAACAAGAGGTAGATATTCCTGATTATCATTGCTTATGCGTGTGTGTCAATTTTCAAATCAAAAGTTTTTAATCTGTTTTTAAAGTCTACAAGAAAGACATTATAATAACGTTTATATTTTAATGCTTATTTTAATAAACCTAATATACCATATTACTGCCATATACATAGTTATTAAAAGTATAAAATAAAATATAATAGGAAAAAACCTCCTAATGTAAAGTCACCTGATATTTTCTTCCAACGCCCTCAAGTGTCAAAGTTATGAAGCAACAAATAAAAAAAAATGTATTACTTTTCATTCGTTTTAAGGTTCATATGTAGATGATAAACAAACTAATAATAATGAACATGAAATATAAATCAATGTAGATCTCCACGCAACCAAAAAAAAAACAAACAACAACTTTAATATATCTAAGATAGGTAAATAGTACTAAGTAATATAAAATATAATTGGAGCAAAACTCTAACATAAAACCATTGTGATATTTTAGTGTAACCCTCTCAAATGTCTTTCAAAGCTGGGACCCAATGAATGGCACAATTACATAAGCATATGTGTTCACTTTAATTTAAAGATAAATATACAAACAATTTTATAAAACAAACTAAATTAAAATAAAAACTTTCGTTATAAAAAAATATTACTAAAAAGTATAAAAATGAATATTATACATAAACATATCTTATCATTTTTATATATAAACAATTTTATAAAACAAATAAAAATAAAAGACAAACAAATTTTTATTTTAAAAAAGGATTAACAAAAAATATACAAATAATTACAATGTTATGACTAACAACAATACTGTAGAATTAAACAGTCAATCTTATACAAGAATTAAAAATATAACACAATAACCCAAGACAACAATAAAAATAATGGTGATAAATCTGTGTATCCAAAAGAAACTTTGAGATGGTATGCTAGTTTTATTCTAGTAAAATTCATAGGTTCTTGGATAAAATGAGAGCATAAATGAAACACTAAAGTATCAATAATATTAATAATGGGTTTTAAATGTGAAATAGAATGTAGAAATTGACTTTGTGGTAAAATGATTTTGATGTGATTGGAAAATGTCTTCAACATAAGTATATAAAGATTAAATGAAAACATACATTGATGAGGTTTATTTGATTGGTTTTTCCATCATTAAATTTGTTAATGAACACTAGATGACCTTATCTATTGATTGATTGCTTAAAATACAATCCTGGACCCTCATGTTTCAGTTCTAGAAGAGCTGTCCAAACTCATAATAATGGGATGGTATTTTACCAGAAGCCCATTTACAAAGACATATATCAAGATGTATTGCACACATATGCTTTATAAAGACACATTTTTAATACTTAATGAAATAATATTAATATTAAAATTTAAACTAGTGTGCTAAATACTTTAGTTTCATTCTGTAAATGTACCTTATCCCAGTTTGCTAATTAGCACAGTTGAATCATGCTAAAAAGAGTCTTACTAAAGTAATCTAGTTTAAGATTCAACCTGAATAGTTTATAAAATAAACTAAGTAGGAGTGAAGCATATTTTGGGCTTAATTAATTATTTATAATCTGTTATTAAAACAGACAAAACTCTCCATATAGTAGTGCCACTCAGTGCCAACCAGAGTAATCAATGGATGCAAGAAGGCTTGTGCATAAAATCCCTATCTATTGCCTACTCATCCAATATCTCCAGACTAGTTTCTGGTTTGTAGCCTTCGTTAGTGAAAAGCTTTGGGTCTGAGAGCACTGCACTTAGATCTTAGGATCTAATGCAACCTTTTAGCAACCACCTTTTATCTCTACTTAACTACAAAACTATGAGAATAAAATTGAAAACGTAATAATATTTTCAATCTAAGCTCAATAGTTTATATAGTCATATGGGTCTGAACCCAGTTCAGTACCAATACATTTTGGTGTCTTTGGCTCTTTAACAACCATAGCCACCACTATCCTATTAGGCAGGATTGCTGTTAAACCACTAAACATCACATGATCACTATTTCTTATGCTATCACATTACTGTTATCAAAACAGGCAAAACTCTCCATACAGTAGTGCACTAGATAGGTATTTTATGCACAAGCCTTCTGGCATCCATTGATTACTCTGGTTGGCACTGAGTGGTACTACTGTATGGAGAGTTTTGCCTGTTTTAATAACAGTAATGTGCTAGCATGAGAATAGTGATCATGTGATGTGTAGTGGTTATTTGTAATCTGCTTTTGTAATATCATTCTTGTGATTATTTAATTTAACTAGACATAATTCATTAACATGCAAACTTTATAAGTTAAAACATAGTAGCCTAACTAAATATACATATATAAAAGAGATATCAAAATGGAGATTTATGTTTGCTAAAGAAGCAGCATAAATCAATTACATGAGAGATTCTAATCATGTGTCTAAATTACTAATGTTATTAACCTCTCTTTTGAATTATGGCATATAATAATTATCAATGAAGTAATTAAAATAGAATAGGCATACCTGCAGATCAGAAAAGTAGATATAATAAGAGTTTACAGTTGTTATGTTTAGGAAAATTATTAAATTATAAATATTCATTTAATAGCCAAGATTGTTACAATTATTATTATTATTAATTTAAAGTTACATTAAATTATTACAGAGTTTAGGTTAATTTATTAGGAACATTTAGAAGTTATAAATTATGAATGTTTAATATTATAGCTAGCTTAAGAAACTTTTAGAATAATTTTAATTTTAGATTTAGTTTAAAGAGCTCTGTGGGCAGAATGTTACCAATAATCTTTTTTTGACTGAGCTATCCAGCATTGTAGTGGCACTGTTACTTCTCTAGGCAGGCTCTTTGATATCTTCTTGGTGGGCTGTAGGTCTCAAACTCATCCATTCCTATAGACCAGGTTTCCAAAGGAAGACAGCAAAGTTGGTAGTATTTAGCCACAATCTTTCCATTGTCAAAATGGGCATAGCTCCCATCAGCAATTTCTTCATGAGTTAACATTTTGTGTTAAATTTTGGTTTTTTTATATTAACTCTTCAATCTTCCCTACAAAATTTATTAATACAGTTTTTAATTTTAAGTTTTTAACATAGTTTTATTAACATTAGAGAAGACAAAACCAAAATCTAAGTGATTCATAAATAGTGCCAGTTGAATGGTTTTGCTTTGTTTTAACATTTATTTTAGAATTTATTTTAAAATCTATTTTTGATCCCCACACAAATTAAACCAGGTATGTGTGGCATGAGATTTTCCACAAAACAGGCAATCTTTTAAAACATAAATTTTGTAAACATTCTGTTGTACATATAATCTTGTCACTTCAATAATTGGAAATTTATATGCAAATTTTAAGTTAAATAAAAATAAATTTGTATATTTTTATTTTAATAAATTAAAGATAAAATAATTTCATTGCATTGCAACACTTATAAAATCTATTGCTTTGCAGCCTCATTCACACACACACACATATATATATATATATATAGGTGTGCTCATGAACATACAATAATGTTTACACAACTTACTTTTAATATATTATCTAAATTTATAACTAAGTATATGCATTATATAACAATATACATACAGACATTAATATACCTAATTTTATGCAAGTATATAAATGTATGCACATATATGTAAATATATGTTAATATATTTGGGCTTGGAGGGGTTTAAACTGACTGAACACTACTATGGAACATAGTAGGTGAGATGGAATGTTAGACAAAAAATACCATTACAAGTGTAGGTAGAAATAATGTAAAAAATAGAAGTTTGAGCTTAATCACATTACAGGCTTTACATGGCTAATTTATCAAAAACATTTCTGAATAAATGGGTACACAGCCAGGAATTCCAATATGTACCATTAAGATGGATTTATAACACCAATTTTTGTTTATGGCTTGATTGCTGAATAAAATAAAATTTAAAATTTTAATGGCAGCAATATATTGTAACGGACCGTAAAATGTACTGGGCGTCTACAGGGTAAGATATTTAATTAATTGCTGCCCCAAATGTTTGGGTTGCCAAAATATGTAACGGACTATAAAACCTTTTAGGATAGTACACACAGAGCCTTCTCTACTTATAGGTCCTATTACTACTCGGAGTTCTAACTCAGTGCAGATACTAGCCTTTAACTCTGCTCAAGGATGGAATTAAATAGGATGGCAATAATGTGACCTCTATATAGATCCTTAATGGCTATTGCTAATAATAAATTAAAATCTGTATGTAGGTATAATAGCTATACTGGTGAGTGAAGTATGAATGATGCTTGACAATGTAGAGACCAGAGAAACAAAGGTTTTAACTTTAAACAATAAATATTTATTAACAGATCATGCTTATAGTTATAATATTTATAAATCAACCGAATATATACATGATTATTATAAAACATTAATTTATCCTTACAACAATATGACTAGCTATAATTCAAATATTAATATATGGGCTGAAATAAGAATTATAAAATTTAGTGCATAATTTACAATAACGTATTAATTATTTTGAATATAAAATTATATTATTAATGTATGATTATCATTCTGTTTACGTCCTTTAAATATACCTCAAAGTTATGTCCATGAATTGCTAATTTGTGTTTTGTATAGTTAAGAAAATATTATATATATTTAATTATTAATTAGTTTGATTTTATCGTATTAATTATTTAATAAATGTAAATATTTAAAATCTTACCTTTTTGTTTCAGTCATTGTCCAGTTTTAAACCTTCCATTATGATAATATTTTATTTACAAAACATTTATAATATATTGATGTATAGTTTGAGTTGTGCATCTCTCTCACCCTATAAAAATCCAAACAAATGGGTTCTTTTGTTTTTTGTTTTTTTTTTAAAAAAATGTTTGCTACACTTGGATATAAGAGTGAGAAAAATTCACAACCCAACTCTCAGTATACATTAAAAAAAAAAAAAAAAATTTGAAACATAAAATATAATGAAATTTTGGAATTCCTTAAAACAATAGCACATTAAATTTTTAAGAGCAGCTTCGGGATTCTTAGCAGATAATGTCTTTCTTTCCTTCATGTATATTAAATCATGTTGACGTTTTAAGCATTACAATTCCCATGACGAAATTGAATTCCTCGGCGTTTGATTTTAAAGCCATGCATTTCCATTCATAACAAGATTTTCCCACGTTGATTTAAACAATATATATATACCAATAAATACGATCCTCCATCACACATCAACGACACCAAGAGGATAGAAAAATCCCCTGACACTCAATTAGCAAAAGTGCATTTTTAGATTTTATTTACACAATATAAATTATTAAATATGAATCCTTTTTTTAAAGCTTACGTTATATAATAAGACGAACGCTATCTCTATGCAGTTTTATTTATATATGTATGAAACGTATGATAAAGATTTTACTTTTAAAGTAATGTTAATAAAGTTCTATTTCATCATTAGTTGATTTTATTTTATCCCAGAAACATTTGATTGCAATTATATTTTTTTTAACAATGTTAAATAACTATGATGCTCTTAGCATTTATTTGAACGAACGAAAGTTCATCGATTAAATAGTTTTTTTTTTTTTTCTTTTTAAAACATTTTACAATTATCAATAATAAAATTCCAAATATTAAATAGTTTAATATTAATAAAGAATGGAAATCCTAATAACTAATATATTAATTAAAATATTCTTTACAACTTTACTTTCGTGCATTTCAGTTGAACAAGAAAAACCAACAACAACTTAAAACAAAAAAAAAATCTGTTGCCTAGATATATTTTTTTTTTCACGTTCCTAAAATCAACAAAGGTTTACTCTTTTTTTTTTCCTCTTTTAAACAAAAGAAATGTGGTTACTAGAATTTAATGTTAAATATTCTTTTTTTTTATTTTGTCACGTCATGATTTAAAATCTACATTCATGTATATATATGTGTATATGTATATATTTTATTTTACATTTAATAAAAAAAATGTGTTCATTCCTTCATGAATGTATGGTTATGTTTGTGGTATATATATGTGTATATGTCTCCAAATTGTTATTTTTTTTTTAATAAGGATTGGACATCACCTTACAATATATATATATGTGTGTGTAATTATATAACTGAATATTTGTAAATACAGTAACTAAATAATTAAAAAATTTTATCCACTTAGGAGCACTTTCAATTATCCCAGTAATCTTTGTCAACTAAAGCTTTGAAAGGCTAACTTTCCCACAGTTCCATGATCTTAACATTTGCTGCTTGCCTGTTGATTAAGTCATGTTTATATTTGTATATTAGCATAGCTTCTTTTATTTTTATTTTATTGTTATTTTTTTCAATTTGCAATATTTTTACATTTTTAAAATTGAAGTCAAAACCATAAATAAATGATTTATTTTGGTCGTAAAAAGCAGATGCTGAAATATTATTATCTACTATGCAATTTTGTTCTGATTTCTGAACTCGTTTTAATAATAGCAAGTGCTCTTCAGTTCTTTTTACCAACATACATCTAGATTTATCTATATATCCACTGCCGCACCTACATATCCATTTATAAATGACACAATTTTTATTTATAAATGAGGTTTTATCTTTGGATTTATTTATTAATTTGTTTAATGTAGGAGGTGTGTAAAATGCAACATCACATATATCTTTATAAATTTGCCTTATAAAATTTACTTGATCATTTGAAATATATGGGATTGATATTCATATTTTTTTATTAGCAGGAGAATCAATATTATTATTAAAATTTTTATTCTTATATTTTGTATTAAAATCTCTAATAACATTATATATATGATTATAACTGTAGCCAACATTTAACAATTCATTCGAATATATTTCAATATTTTTGCTTTTATCCATGAATATTTGCAAGTCTATTACTTCTAAATAAGAAGAACTTCAAACCTGCCATTTTGTGTGACATTGGCACTTTTGATTTATATGGAATATGACCTCTTTTTACTATTGGTTTAATGGTCATACAGTAATCCAGCATGCATTGATTTCTAGTTATTTTTAAGATCAAGAAACTGATCGCACATTAAATCTTGAAGATGTTGACATTTTCATTACTGCATTAACATGTCCATCTCTTCTAGCATTTATAAGTTGACTGTTTTTTCCTATGTACATAATAATTTTATTTTTGTCTATTAAACATAGTTACTCGTGAAAAAGTTTCATAAAACATCTTTCATCCGTGAAAACATTCACTTCAACAAGTAATTACATGCTTGTAATTATATACTCTTGCTTTAATATATATATATACAAACAATTTAAAAACAAAGAAAAAATACAAATTTATGTTTAAAAAAATTTATTGCCAGTAATTATACAAATAATGGACATTTAGTTTATAATGTTGCAAAAAAAACAATATCGTAGAACTAAATGATAAAACATCATACAGGAACTAAAAATATAATGCAATAAAGTTAAGACAACTGTAAGTATAATATTGATGAATCTGATCTTCCAAAAAAGTTTTGGGATAATATGATAGAATTATCAGTAGGATAATAATCCAATCTTTCCATTACAGATTCAACGAATATAGATGTTTTACGATGAAAATTTGTGTAATGATTTAAATGGGATTGAAAAATGTCATCACTATATACATATGAAGAATAAAAGAAAAATTTACATTAGTGAATTTATTTTAACCATCATTAAATTAATTAATGGACACTAAGTGGAATATCAACTGATGTCTTCACCAGGTAATTCGTTGCTCATGTAGCTGATTGTGAATAAAATAGATATTACCATTGTTTAAAGCAAAAGATAAGCTGTGAATTCATGTGATTCTTACTTTACAGTCATAATCCGAGTCGGTTCTTTCTTTTCCTCTTAAAACTCAAATTCGAAACTCCTGCGTAAATTTGCAATATTCCAGAAACTCTATTAGCACAGTCACACTGAAAATAAAAAGATATGTTAATTTTGAATGATAATAAATAAAGAGTAGATAACCATGTATTAGTTTTTACGTTTCAATGAAATCCCATTCATCTTTGTATTTTTATCATCTAACCATGAAAATCTTCATTAAAATATTATATATGAAATCATTCATCTCTTTATATATAGTTTTTTTATTAATTATTAACACCATCTTTTCAGAATTTTTCTTTAAACTCTGTCTAACTATCTGCCACATTATCTATCTTCCTTCAGCTTATCAATCTATTTATATGTATATAACACCATCTAATTATTTATAAATATATTTTCTGCTTAGATCCATCTAACAATGTAAGAACCTTGGCAGCAGTGTGACCCAATAATAAAGCGAGATATATTTTATGTTCCTAGGCACAACTGGAATTCATCGATTGATTCAGGACAATTCGTACTCGGACTTCATCGATTGATTCAGGACAACTCATAGTCATTGTGGTCATCTGCTTCATAAATAAAATTTATCAACCGCTGGTCGTAGTAAACATGGACAGATAAAAACTATGAACTATCTCACTAATACCTTTCAGAGTTATGGCTACAATGGCAAAATTTAAGGCCTGAATAAAGCTGCTGGTGAATCTATCTCCTGGTTGGAATCTCTACAGAGTTCTTTCCATCTTGTATATAGTTAAGTGGTCTAAAACCATATTTTAAATAAATAAGTAATAAATAATGGACTAAAATGAATACATATCATTTGAATTAACAGTCTCAAACGGTACAGACAGTAGTGCCATCCAGAGCAATCAAAGGATGTAGGAAGCATAGGATCTGGTTGATCACGTGATCATTTGAATTAAAATAAAATAAATTTTGATTAATTGCATGAACCTATCATGTTCAAACAGTCATTCAGCTTTTCAAATTTCAAATTCCTGAGTAGCTAAGCATAGATTACTTTTATTATATGTAAATGGTATATACGTAGTACAAATACATTTTAAATATAATTTATAAAATTAAGAAATCTGTTTTAGATAATTGTACATTTATAAATATACATGCTGACATTCTCTCATAAGTAAAGCTATAATTGTATGAAAATAATTGTCAAAGCTAAAGCGCTTAAGCGGGTATTGTGAGGACATTTAATGCTCTTGAAGGTGTTTGTATTCGATAATTTTCATGCAATTATGGGTTTTCTTATAAGAATGTGTCAGTGCATATATTTATATTTTTTAATATAAATAGAATATCAATAATTATGCACTTATAATGCTCGTTAAAGAAGTTATATATATATATATTATTAAGTTGTATTTAAAGCTTAGCGCTTTCAAAGCTCTATGGCTTCATAATCATAGCTGGGTACGGTTGATAGTGATGAGGGGGAGTATTCAATAATATTTAACATTCATTTCATTGCTCAGTGCATTGAAATATTGGTACCAATCTACTCAGCTATCATATTTGATTTTCTCTTTAGTTTAACTTTAAGCACTGCATTATTATCATAAAAAAATAGGATGATTGATAAATTTAAAACTATTTAGATTTGGAAAAGGAATTCCAAACAAAAGAAATAAATCACCCAGCTCCAGGCTATGACTTAAAAGCACTCTAAATGTTGAATAAAGAATTAGGAATATAATGAATGACCTATTCTTGGGAACTCTGATGTTTATAAGCGTATCTTTATCAACATTGTTGGTAATTCAAAATTAAATAAAATTATCAATCAGATGGAATATGGCATAACTCATAATTACCTATACAAGGTTGGAAACATCATCTCACTTTTAACATTATTTGTTTTTTTAAATTTCTTATTTGGTTTTTAATAGTCGAGGGATGCTTAAAATTCTGTGTTCAATTTCTCTTTATTTATTTGGCTTTTAAAAAATGAGGGGGTGGGGGATAGGATCAATTATAAGTAATGTTGAAGTTTATAAAAACAATAATCATCAGTTGCATTTAATACAAATTACAAATAAAACAATCATTAAAACAGGCAAAAACTCTCCCTACAGTAGTGCCATATAGTGCAAGCCAGAGTAATCAGTGGATGCCAGAAAGCTTGTGCATAAAATCCCTATCTATTGCCTACTCATCCACTATCTCCAGACTAGTTTTCAGATTGTGGCTTTCATCAATGAGGAGCCTTGGATCTGAGAGCACTGCAAGGCTCCTCACTGATGAAAGCCACAAACTTGTAACTAGTCTGCGGATATTGGATGAGTAGGTGCTAGATGGGGATTTTATGCCCAAGCCTTCTAGAATCCACAGATTACTCTGGCTTGCACTGAGTGGCACTACAGTATTGAGAGTTTTGCTTGTTTTCATAACAGATATGAGCAAGCATAAGAAATGGTGATCATGTGAAATAAAACAATCCAAATAAAAATACCCTTGCTGACTTTGACAAGCATAAAATTAAATGAAGATTAAAGGGAAACATTTTTTATTTCTTTGAATTTCCACATAGTTTTACTGCTTCTATGGACCAAGTAATTTAGTGTAGATGGACAATGCAAAATTACTCTAAACTCCTTCTTAGCTTCTTAGACAACTCCAAGTCTTTATTTTTCCATATTTTCTTTGCAAATAAAAATATTTTAACAATATGAATGAAGAACAGAAAGTTATTTTCAGTTAATTTCTAGAAAGTAAAGAAAAGGTACTCTTTGTAACATGCAGAAAAGTGTTTAATTTTTATCTTTTAGTTTTTGGTTATATTTTTGAGCTTTTTACAATACAGATTATAGGTACATAAACTATGTTGAATCTAAAATTTATTCATTAATTATCCCAGAATTATTTCATGATATAGATGCAGTGTTTTAAAGAAACAATTGAGAAAATTAAACGTAGGTAGCCAAATAGATTGATACTAAGATAGATTTATTAAAACTCCAAAACAACTACCAGTTTTGACTATGCAATAGATATTTTCAGAGATAAAATGATGCAATATCCAATATATATAAATATCAATGTTATTATAATCTTATTATATACTTACAATGGCTCATATGCATTGTGTATTATATGAATTATATATATTTACATTTCTGATAAAGGCCATTGTATTATTGAAATTGCCAGTTAAGACATTGCTGACAAATGAATGCATAACAAAAATATTATTGCAATTCAGATCAGAATTAATATAACTAAGATAGGAAGAATATTTTATAAATAAATTTATATTTTACAAGAAACTTAAAGCATATTTATTGCTGTAAATAGTATTACTAATAAAAATCTGAAGAATGTATGAAATGTATAAAATTATGGCATCTCAACATATGAACACTTCCAGTATTGCTGTAACAAATAGACACAATAGAAATAAAGTAACTATCCAAGAATATTATTGCTATTCTTTTGATAAAAATATTTTCAAACATTTTATTGAATATATTACATTGAGTCCTAGATAAATAGTCAACAGAGACTCAGTTTGGGTTTCAATAATCAAGAAGTAAAACAAATACACTTAATTATTACAACCATGTATCACAAGCAAATTTAATTTGTATGGGTATTGCATTTATTGATAAGGTTGAGATATGGGCTCATTTAAGTAAACTATTATGTGTTGATGTAGGAAATCATTTAGGTTTCCACTAAATATCATCTACATGATGAAAAGATGTGAACTGCCATTATTGTTGATGTAAATTTGTAACATTTGAAATGAAAATTGGTGATAAACAAGAATTTACCCTCACTATAACTTGTTTTCTACTTTTAACAATGGGGTCTGTAGTGGTTTATAAGTTGTTTCATGAAATAAGCATGTAGACTTATATAGATTTCATGCAGTTTTTAATGTGAACCAAGTAAATACAACAACTGTAAAGACACCTCTGAAAAAAAGACTAAGACCATTTTGTATTTGGAACATTCATAAAGAATATTTATTGAATTTGTGATATCTAGATGTTTTGAAATAAAAATATTTATACCATCTTGTTCACAATCAATGATTAGAAGTGATGGATTTAAGTAAGATATACATTTATTAAAACTAACCCCTTGTTGTTCCATTATGATGTTGTAGACATCCATATTTAATGCTGATATAACATTGATGCTTAATTTAATGTCTTTATTGAATTTCTAGTTAGTGAAAGATTTCTTTTTATAGGGTATATCTACTATTTCAGATGAGGTTTGATTGCCTACACCATGTAGGTACTTTATTTTGAAAGTTTACATTTTTAACCTCTGTAACCTAGTATAATTAGCTGCAAAATATAAGTAGAATTAATTTCTACACCTTAGTTGTATAGTTTCTACTTATTTTATCATTCATATATTTTTCTTTCAACACCTTTATGCTATCACCTAGTGTATGCTTCAATACCTAATAGATATCAGATTATAATGCTTAACAAATCTTCATTCTTTGCTGTCCTATCTAACATCCCCTGACCAGTTTCAAGCTAATGGTTTTATTTAGTAAAGCTTTGGCTCTTGGAACAGAACACACTTTTAGGATATAATGCACCTTTCTTCTGTTATACTATCAAGATATAGCCTGCATCTGTTAAAAAATTAAGAACACCATAATATACAGAAACTGAACTGTTTTCATATCTATCTATCTATCTATCTATCTATCTATCTATCTATCTATCTGTCTGTCTGTCTGTCTGTCTGTCTGTCTGTCTGTCTGTCTGTCTGTCTGTCTGTCTGTCTGTCTGTCTGTCTGTCTGTCTGTCTGTCTGTCTGTCTGTCTGTCTGTCTGTCTGTCTGCCTGCCTGCCTGCCTGCCTGCCTGCCTGCCTGCCTGCCTGCCTGCCTGCCTGCCTGCCTGCCTGCCTGCCTGCCTGCCTGCCTGCCTGCCTGCCTGCCTGCCTGCCTGCCTGCCTGCCTGCCTGCCTGCCTGCCTGCCTGCCTGCCTGCCTGCCTGCCTGCCTGCCTGCCTGCCTGCCTGCCTGCCTGCCTGCCTGCCTGCCTGCCTGCCTGCCTGCCTGTCTGTCTGTCTGTCTGTCTGTCTGTCTGTCTGTCTGTCTGTCTGTCTGTCTGTCTGTCTGTCTGTCTGTCTGTCTGTCTGTCTGTCTGTCTGTCTATCTATCTATCTATCTATCTATCTATCTATCTATCTATCTATCTATCTATCTATCTATCTATCTATCTATCTATCTATCTATCTATCTATCTATCTATCTATCTATCTATCTATTACAAATCGATGTCTGTATTTCTTCAAAATAATATACGTAACTCTATAAATAAATATTTGAAAATCCAAAGTCAATAAAAATTATAGAGTTATATATATATACAAACAAGTTGGCTAATATCGAAAGCATATGTTTTTCAGATTAGACCAATATCTTAATGTCATGTCATTCTAAAGGTCTAGATGCAATGTTCCAAAATCCAAAACTTCTCACTGATGAAATCCATAATCTTGAATCTAGTCTGGAGATATTGGATAGAATGGTGTAGGATAGGCCTGTATTAGTTACCAAAGTTTGCACTAGGTAGTGTAGAGGAAGTGAAAAAATATTCTCTGCTAAACCAGTAGTATGTAAGCTGGAGACAGATAATAGAGAGTCATGTGTTATTTTATTGATATTTAGTAGTATTCTAAAACAGCACAATTATAATGGAAATTTATATATGAATATTTTTGTGAATTTTAATTGTTTTCTTTGTATTTATAGATGTATATTTTTTACTTCTGAATATTATGTAAACAAAAAACACTTATTTATAAGTAATTTTTAGTGGAGAAGAAGATATAAATTAAATATTAAAATCTATAGGCTTAACGTTTTGGAGTATCCGTGCCTCACATTCATAGCCATTATAAAATGTATAATAAAATATATGCAACTATTTAAATAAGCTAGTATTACTTAGCCCATTTCTTCGAGATCTCGAAGCAAGTATCTTTTCTGTTGATAGCATGGATGTTTCCATTAATGTAGAATGCTTCTTTTATTTTTATTTTATTTGATTCTGAACATAAGATCATGGGATTGGCAGGTGTGAAGTTGTGTCCATTATTGTTTAGCATGCTCCAAAAATACAGAGGATGTGTTGTTGTTCTTCTGAGCTCTGTTATATGTGTACAGGTGTTGAACCAGTCTAGTGTTGATTGTAGCTTTAGTTTCACGGTATTATATAGCATGGCATCTGGCTTGAGGGCATGCAATGGAGTACACCATATGTGGGGTTAATGATCGATCAATGTGGCCTTTAGAGTTGTAAATCAATCTATTAGAATTAGGCAGAGTTCTAAATGCTATGTTAAATTTATCGGTTAATGCTTTTCTTAGTTTGTTAGATATTTTGGAAATGTAGGGGATTGTTATTCTAGGAAGATTGGTGTAGGATACATTATTGTTTATTGTATTATGAAATTTTGTAATTTTATTTTTAATAGCTTTAAATTTGAACCCTGCTTCTAACAGATCTTTAATACAGTTGTTATGAATATGAGGCATGGATCCTCGAAAATGTTAAGCCTATATATTTTAATATTTAATTTATAACTTCTTCTCCACTAAAACTTACTTATATATATATATATATTGTAACCAGACCGACATACAACCCCTTTATTACCTCGGTTGTAACAATTTCCTGATGAGCATGTTGCAGAAAGGAACTATCAATTGGCATTCCCCAATGCAGATGTTATCCCCCTCCCCTACAACAATATTTCCTGCTCATCAGAGGATGTAGCACCATAGAGACTGGAAGCATCTAGACATTTCTGTGTTTGGTTTTCCAAACAGCACCACTAGAGTTCCATCTCACTACAACCTGACTTACCTAGGTCTAGTTATGCCAGACATAGCTCAGAAGGTATGAGATTCTCGTGAACAAGTGCACTGAATGATGAGTGATGCAATAAAAAAAAATAGAATTGAACAACTTGATAACTAAAATTAATTTTAAGTAACAATAATTTTATTTAATAACAGGTTTAAATAAATGTCCATCAAACAAAGTATTTCATTGACAGTCCCTTGTATCCCTTCGGCCTACTTCCAATAACATTTTTATATGACTTAAAGAATATAATTTGTTGAGAGTATAATAAAGTCCTTCTTTCAATAGTTCTTTAACACTTTACATCTAGTTAATCCACAGAGAGGAGTATGATATATTAAGACAACAGAGAGAATAATGAAGACAACTGATAGCATCTAATTCAGAGTTCCACTTAATTCAACAAATATTTTATTTACAATCCATTGTGTAGCTTGGTATACATCCAATAATAGGGCAATATGAATTAAAGAATGCAAGTTCTTTAACAATTTACATTTTACATCTAATTCAGAGTTCCAGTTAATTTTAAGTTAGTTAAAGCCTAATACAGATATTTTTATGCATGGTTATCCAAATCCAGGTTTGAACCCATTCTATATGCACATTTATCCTAGATTCATTGGTTTGGTATTCTTATTTCTCAACTCGTATGTATATAACATGTTTTAATTCTGGGTTTATATTACTTTTTTCAGAGTTTTTAGATAATAAATAAAAACCTTTTAAAAACAACAACAAAAAAAGATTTTCTCAATCTTTCAACTTATTTAAGGACATGGTTCATTATACACATATAGCATTAACTTTTATTGACGTACTAGCTCATATTTAAATGTTTGAATTTGTTCACAATATAGTATAATTCTACTAAATACATTCATTTTGAATGTATACCTTCATTTTGATATTTTCTAATTTTATCTAAATTATAAACATGTTATTATAATTTAATTAATTATAGTCATGTGTAATATTCTTATACAATCAATAGGCAGGTAAGCATTTGTAATTTTATTTGGTTACTCTAATATCTATCATAAATATTGTTGTTAGGTCTACCACAGATGTATGTTTCCAGATATAAGTGATCAGTAGTTTCATTTATAATTTATCAATAATAAACGTATTTTCATGTAGCTACATTTATTCATAATTTTAGTTTCATTTATAATAAACGTATTTTCATATAGCTACATTTATTCATAATTTTAGTTTCTTTTCTAAGAAAGACGTTTTGTTTGTCTTTTATAAACACATTATAAATATTAAATATTTTATAAAATTGTTACCTTCATTTTTTTTCTATATTAGGTCTGGTCTATCAAAAAGGGGTCATTTTATTTAAGCTGAATGGCATTACTCCCTTTCATGATGATCACCCAGGCAAATCTTGGAGAACCATGGCTTTTGGACGAAGAGAAAAAGCTGTTACAGACTAGCCTTCCATCATTATGATATCCCTAACAAAAATTTCCTTTTCCATTATTAACAGTGGCTATAAATATTATATTCCAAGGTTCCTTAAGATCAGCTGTCAGATGAAAATTTTAACTTTTAACTCTTCACTTTTTTTTACTTCTTTAACTGCTCTTAAAATCTTTTTAAAATTAAAATCTTTTCAAAAATCTTCAAAATATACTTGAAAAATATCTCTTTGAAAAAAAAACTCTTTGAAAAACTTTTTTAGAATCTACTCTGAACTTCCAACTCAACTATATATACTCTATCCCTGGATTAATTAAGCAACTCTGCCCACTATATTTTATTTGTTCCACAGCTTTCATTTAAGCCCGAGTGCTTTTTTCTTCTTAAGGATTG
This sequence comes from Epiperipatus broadwayi, assembly GCA_028023455.1. Taxonomy (NCBI): domain Eukaryota; kingdom Metazoa; phylum Onychophora; class Udeonychophora; order Euonychophora; family Peripatidae; genus Epiperipatus; species Epiperipatus broadwayi. Next base: position 3,295,425 of record JAQFVV010006249.1, on the reverse strand, counting down.
GACAATATTTTTCATGGGACAGATAATGAATCACAAGAATTAAGCCATGTTTTCCAATTAGTTAAGACTGCCTCAAGCGATTATCACACTTTATCCGACAACATCGTTCCAAAAATTGAAAATGTAATATTTTTAATAAATGCCGGCTTTTATTTATATCTTGATTTAAAATTATAAAATCAATAATGATTTTCTTTCTTGAATTGATGACTCTTAATAAAGAAAGATTTGTACCTTTTTTTTTAATTGCAGATTTAAATTTAAACATATTCATTGTCTCTTTTTTTTTTTTAATTTAACCAAATTAACTTTCTTTTTCATTGCTGGCAATTTTCATGATTCCTTTGTTTCTTTAACTTTTTAGTTTTCCTTAACCATTATTCTTTTCTTTTTAAAAACAAATCATGCTAGAATCTTTTTAAATGGGGGGGGGGATCTTTTGAATATATACATGGAACAGTATATTTGTTTCAATATATATATATATATATTGGTAAGCCATATATGGTAAATATATCATTCAAATTCCCATGACATTTTAGAACCCATCTTTATTCCAGTATAACTAAGAAATAAATAACTGCTCTGATCCCATAAGTGTGTATATTTATTATTCATCCAAATTGAAGATTTTAAAGTTTCAGCACTTCAAGGTTCTAAATCAAAGTCTCATTTATATGCTCATTGAAACCGATCTAAAAGTCACATTAGAAATAGCATATTTTAATAATTTTTAATTACACTATCAAGACAATTACAATGTTTTATAAGTTGAAATAGATATCACATGATCTTATTATTAAAATAATACATATGTGTTAGCAATAGCTTTAGCAACTATATAGTAATCTGTAGTCATTAATTTTTTTTGAAAGTAAATGATCTGAATTCAAACCTCAATGACTAAAATACTAGAACTTTTAGATTTTAGATTGTATTTTACAATGAAAAACATCTAAATGAATGCAATTATTGCCCTACATTACTTCTCAAGAGTAGTTAGCAACTATGGAGAACTCATAAAAGGCATATTGCAATGGTTTCATCGGACAATAAAATTGTCTGTAGTGTCATCTAGCCAATATTGGCAATATAATGAATTACAATGCTTTGATCAAAAATAAGATATTTTATATGATTAATTCAAAGAAGGCATGATAAACATCATTGCCTAAACAACTTATCTAAGATATATTATTATTTGATGATCTATCTATCCACCTAAATATTAATCTATTACTATCTAATCATTTATTTATCTATCTATTTATTTATTTTTATTTAATTATTCAACATAATTATCTAATATTTCAATATAGTTATTTATATATTTAATCTATTTATTCTATCAATCATTTTATCAATTTATCTATTTGCCTATGCATTTTCTCATCTATTTACTTTTGTATCCATCTTTTAGTCAATATTCATGCCTATCTTATCAATATATCTATAAGATTCTATATTTAGGCTACCCTTGTTGATCTAAGAAATTATCCAGATACATAAACACAAACTTTTTTTTTCAAAAATATTACTTTAAAATAGGTAAATAGTTAAAGAAAATGGTGAGTGCAGAAATTATATATATATATATATATATATATATATATAATAGTTTTCTGAGCATAAATTTATATAATAACTTATGTTTGAAGTAAAAAAGAACCCTTTTTATTTTGACAAAAAGCTCCAATAAAAGAACTATTATAGGTTAATGAAAAAACATGTGTAACCTTGGGAATTGCCAATTAGTAGTAATTAAAGGTTATCTCTGTTTACATGGATATTATTCCTCATTTCTATTCTTTATTATAATAAAAATCCAAATCCATAGAAATATTTAATTCATTATATATATAATAAAACAAAATCAACTTTTTACAGTAATTTATGGTATATTTGAGGAATCAGTGATTATCAATTGTAATATATTTGAGTCCACAATTTCAGAGCATATTTAACGAGAATAAAACAGTTTCAAAAATTAAAAATGAACTGGTCATTAAAATTTATAGTTTATCAATTAAAGTCAAAACTATGTAACTACTCCAACAGATTTGTTCAGATACAAAATCAAACGATGTTTTAAATTTTATAATTTTAACTTGACTAGCAAAATGGAATTGCAAATAGTTCCTACATATATAGCTGAATTACAGTTTGACCTTCCAAACCTCACTGATAGTGAAAAATATCAGAAACTAGTCTGAGACTAAGGGTTTAAATGTTTTATTATATAATCATCACTGATTACTTAAACTTCTACAGATAGCAAAAAAGTAGAGAACTGTTTTTTTTATCTGAAATTATTGTTATGACAATAAAAATAATCTCTTAAACTAAAAAAAATAATAACTGCAACAATTGTATTATTTTTTATAATATAACAGTTGGGGTGTATTTGAAATTTGCAGTCTTACCGTATCTGCACTACAGGGCACCACTAGTCTACTCAAACCTAGAAAATTTATAGAGTAGGCAGATAGGTGCTGTTAATGATCCAATTTTTACATAGATATTTTATCATGACCGCCAACCCTATTCCCTAGCTCAAGGAGACGCAGAAACTTAATATATTTATTAAAATATATTTTTAATAAAGAATAATAAAAACAATCACTAGATCACTGTCAGTACTAATAACACACAAAAGATTTTATTTACGTATATATTGAAGCAGTCGGTGTCTAATCATCATCGAGCTTCATGCTTCACCATCTACACTAGCCATGGATAAACAACGTTGAAGACAATGGAAAATGAAAATGAGCATTCTCATGTTTTGAATCCCTACACCAAATCTAAAGTAATAATAAGTGGCAACGAGGAAGAAATGAATGAAAGATTTTGTCATTTCCGTACTAGAAACACGATTTAAATAACAGGCAGTTTTTTTTTGCTCATTTATTAAGGTTGTTTTTCTCACCAATATTATATTAGACTCCAATGAAGATAATTTTTTTTATTGATTTTTTTTTTATCACTTTAAGTGGGAAAGAGTGAAGCAGTCGATGTCTAATCATCATTGAGCTTCATGCTTCACCATCTACACTAACCTCCTATGGGGCGTGTAATTCAGACCTCACTGTAAATATATGCCATTCACCCACACACTGTCTGCATAATGATTAGAGAAATTAATAAAATTAAAACTATTTAGTAAAGTAAAACAGTAGTGTGTGTGATGCATAAATATACGAATGAAGCAATAATGTTATTAATGTTTATTGCTGACAACTAAACATTTCCTTTATATAATTGTAAATTTTTTTTGTTATATCTATATGTATTTTGATTTAAAGTATTTAATTAAACTATTGGAATGTAACAACAAAGAAAAATGGGGAAGGCTTGAAATACTGACATTATCTTTATCTCTACTCAGATCGTTGTCTATAATTAAAATTTATAAATCTTAATTAAAATCGAAAACAATTCTTTTGTCAGTTGTTTTCAAATCTTTCAAAACAGCTAAAATGTGATTTCAAGCCTTATCTGTTGAAAATATTTTGCTAATTAAATGTTGTTTTTAAAGGGATTACAGAGATAGCTTGGGCATCTGAAATTGCATTCTTGGTGGGATTAAAGGGTTTATAAAAGGAGCCACAGAACAAAAGACTTTCAGTTTTTAGTTATCTTTCAGTGAATTGAGACTTTCATCAGTCAGTTTCTATTCGAAGCGTTTCAAGACAATGAAGTTTGAGTAGTGGACTCTTTCACCTTTCTCTTCTCCTCTCGGAGAACTGTTTGCCTGCAACTGCCATGTTCCATCCGACCGGCCATACACGATGACCGTAGCTGTCACAACTGCTAAGCTGCTATCTTTAGGTAACTTTTAATGTAGAGCTGCCTTAATGCCTAAATTATTTTATAATTTCCAATAAGATGTAGTTAAATCTTTGTATTTTAATTTGAGTATTAATTTACAACTTCTAGATAATTTTGCTTTTAAACTCTCTCTCTCAGTAATCCCTTACTAATATAATGTATTTTAACTTACCTTTCACACTTCATTTATGTTATATAGCTTTGTGCAGCTCCATTTATATTTAACTTATTTTGGTTAATATATATGTCTATAATTTATTTTATTTAATATGCCAATAACCAACCTTGTGAATTTTAAAAAGAGGAGGAAATAATTGTTTAATTTGGAAAGAAACGGGAGATTCTTTAAAATCTCTTGATAAAGTTTTGTTTATTCAAAATTGAAATCGTTCGCTAGGTTGGGTTTATATTTAAATCTGTATTCATGTTATTTTTAAATATTTTATTGTGGATGCATATTTTACTTTCTTATTTAAATTTGTCTTTAAATTTCATTTTAAAAGATCGTGAATGTTGATTAGTATAATTAGTCCTTTCTTTCCCGCTGTTGTCTAAAAGGCTAGTGTAATCCATAATACATATATGGGAATCGAATTTAAATATAAATTTTATCAGTTTAATGCTATACAAAAGAGTTATTATTTTATTACACTTTGTTAAATGACTCAGAATTGAAAACAGGTTATTGCGCAAGAGGTTAGACCATTTCCAAACTTTAAAATAATGTTATTTGAAAATTATATTATAAAATTTATATTGATGTCCAATAAACGTTGCTGGCATACATTTTCTTTTATTCTGATATTTTATCTTTCCATTTCTTGATTGCTTTGCCATTGGGGCATCAGAAGCATGAAGCTCCCATCTTACTTTTCAAAATCGTTCATAATCAGGGACACTCTCCCTGTGGAATGTGAGGGTTATGATATTATGTGCAGCGGAAGACAGTACATCCAGATCTGGGCTCTCAAACCCAGCCCCTCCTTCGATATTGCTCCACCAGAATGCACAGACCTATTAAATCTAAGTTCATTTCAAATATTCTTTTAAAATGATAAAATATCCACAATCGTCATGAATGCCATATTTCTTTATTGTATGCTAGTACCATTACTCTGCTCCTTAATTTAATCACTGTCTGCCTAACCTTAGTAAGTCACAATGATGTGTTAAAGATAATGATTCATTTCATAAAATACATTCAGTATTTGATTTTAAAACTGCTTTCGTTTAAAAGCGTTATCAATCCTCATAGATGTAGATCAATTTATATTAATTATTGTATAATTTATTCTCGTAAATGTAGCGCATTGTTTGTTTCTTGTATACTTATTCTAAAGACACTATGCCCAAATAATGCTTATCCAACATATATAATGATTTTAAGATTGTAAATAAATATTTCTATTTATTTGTCAAAATGATTAATGCTAAATTATCAGGTATCTTTCTGTAATCTGAATCTGTTCCAATCTTTTATATTTGTTTTATCCATCCACAGCATTTCATTGGTAAACATTTGTACATTGGCGTATTAACCCCGCACAAGTTATAACACACTCCATAGAATTATATTCATCAGATAATTAATAAAAGGGATTTTATAAAAACAAATCCCAAGTTTTGTAAATCAACAATATCATTCTAAGCGTGAAACCTTTTGTAACATATATATGCATTTTCTACATTTATTAAATATATATAATTTCATGTAAATCCTGTTTTGTTTTTTAATTATTATTTTCTAGTTAATATTTAGAACTATTTTCTTTAGCTAATAGCTTAGCATTAATAAATAACTTTCATAAATGTAATTCCTGGGCTACTCCGACCTCGATCATCATCATCAATCTAATCTTATGCTCTACCGCTCTGCTTCTGGGCATGGAATTAAAATAATTTTACTGTATGCTCAGTATTGTTGTTCATTGGGTCAGAGATTCGAAGAATAGGCAAATAGGTTAGAATTCAGGATTTCTCCAGACCTGTGCATCTTGAGCATGATCGGATTCGAGGTACTTTTGCTTAGGATTTGAATCTTGTTAAGTAAGCATACTGTTTTGACCGGTACAATATAAGTAATAACACATAAACTTAAAGAAAAATAATTACTATATAAAAACATTATTATTTATGTTTCATTATTATTATTATTATTATTATTATTATTATTATTATTATTATTATTATTATTATTATTATTATTATTATTATTATTATTATTATTATTATTATTATTATTATTATTATTATTATTATTATTATTATTATTATTATTATTATTATTATTATTATTATTTAACTTTAATTTTTAATCTTAGAATGTTGAGCATAGATAGGCTACATAGATTTCTCACTTAAAAACTTATCAAAACACTCATTCAATCTCAGACTAAAAGTTCGTAGCCAAACCAATGCCTGCTTCCAGATATATAGTCGCAACCAATGCATTGTGAACATGTTAGCATCAAACCATGCTGACAGGAATGTGCATCTGAACAGCGTGATATTATTTGAAGAAACATGACCTTCATCCAGTACAGAAAGTCTGTCTGGCGAAGGAATCATATATGTAATATAATAAAGAGAATAACACTTTGTATGGATGGGAGAGCGGTCTATCTTGCCGGCTTATCATCCCAATCCATAGAGCTGGAATGGGTCAATGGCACAGGAAATACATCTGCATCCATTGCAATGCTATGACTGCCTCTTTGGGGTAATGCATTCAGTTGGGCATGTTGCCCTTATGTGCGAACACACTTCACATTACATTGATGTAAACGTCCATATATCTCTCCACCAGCATTGACACAACTACGAAACATTTAATCTGAAATCAAAACCCCTTTAAAACTAACATATATTTAAACGAGTCTAGCAGTCATCTACACTCGACTAATATTTAAGTCATTTTATTAATTTAATTCTTTAACAAGAAATCTTTAGTTTAAGATTTTAAATCATTTTAAAATGACACATTATATTTAACTTTTTTTTTTACCACAAATACTATTTTTAACCTATTTTTAAAATTTAATAATGCACAAATAATGATGCGTTTATCTTTCAATTTTATGTTTGCAATCGCAAACCCCTACCCTATTCCAAACAGATCTTATTAAGTATGAAAAAAAAAAACAATACATATTTTAAGAGATTACGTTTTAACTTTAGATCAGAGTTTAAAATTGCAAAGTTTATAAAAGATAAAGTTCAGGTTTGTTCAGGAAATAAAGTTTATACTTCATTTTTAGAAACAAATAATGTTCGAAGATTTTAACATAAAGAGAGTTTAGATTTAATTTTATCATTTATAAATTTATACCTTCCTTTGTCCATGCTCATTCTTTCGCAATGAAGATCTAATTTATGCAAGGGACCTTTTCTTGTGGACGATGACGATTTAGGAAGTTTGATGAGGATTTCTGCATATGGCACCAGTGGTTCGATCCTGGGATCCGTGAAGATGAAAGCTGCCTTCGGGCGGCCGAACCGAAGGAAGCACGATGCTGATTACATTATTTATGATGGCGACAATAGCTTTTTAAATTTTTTTATTTTTAGCAAAGACAAATGAATTCAAAATTTTTAATTTTTCTAATTCTCTAACTAATTATTTCTTTTGGATTTTTTCTTTTTATATTCCTCAGGCACTTTATCTCTGGAATGCATGGATCTATCAAACATATTCCATATCTGTATTTCATTGGTTCATTGAGTTTGTGGCCAAGTAGATTTTGGGTTTGTGGCTTCATAGATTTTTCCACTGAGGTCTGTGTCTATATCTTTGGGCGGAAAAGGCAAGTCTTTTGTTTCTATTCCTCTATCATCTTTTCAATGGTCATTTTGCCCTAAGGATCTGTTTGTAATTTTTACTTTTAAGGTCAAAAAGGTTTTTATTATATTTTATTTAAAGATTAGAATCTTTGCTTCGATTCTATAATTTTTTTTAAAGCTTGTCTTATTTCAATATTTAAATTAAACTTAGTAGTGAATTAATAATTCGTTATTTGTGCATTTTGAACGTTTGTGCTTTTAATTCAGTATTAGATATTTACAAAAAAGTTAAGTATTAACATTTAAATGTAATGCATATATATATATATATATCCCGTTACAATAAGCTATCATTACTACTAATAAAATAAAAGTAAAATATTTTAAACTTACTTGACTTTGATAATAGTATCAGTAGGAGCATACTCTGGTGTTCGCCATATAAGTACAGCTTGATTTTTATGAACCGAATCTACATGAGTTACAGGAGAGTTTTTACATATTTCTTGCTTTTCATCAACTAGTTTTGATTTTCCGGGAACTGAAATCCATGATCCTGAAGGCATATCATTCATGTAAACTTGAATGATGAATCCTTTAAACAGCTCTGCTGACGTATTTGTTACTAAAAATAGAAATTAATATTTTGCTTTTATAAGATAAATTGCTTTTAGCTGAGAAGCTGAAGTTTAAAATTCTATAAGACAGTGTTTCCCAACCTGTGGTACGCGTACCACTGGTGGTACGCGAGTTGCTGGTTGGTGGTACATGAAAAATAATCAATAATGGCGGATATAAAAAAAATTAAATCATAAAAATATCATAGAAACATTTTTTACTATAATTCATAAAAATTATTTTAATTAATAATATTATACAGTAAAGTTGTTAATATGTACAGTCGATAACGATCTTTAATGTTAATGATAAAATTGAAAGTATGATTAAGAAATTAGATTTTTGGAAACAGTAATATATATAAGTATCGAAAACAATCAACTGGAAGTATTCTAAACTCTACATATTTTTTTGTTTGAAAATAAGGTTAGTCTGTCTCAAGATATATGAGAAAATATAATAGCACATTTAACAGGATTAAAATTGTCTTTTATGGAATATTTTCCAAAACCCGAAAACACAAATGATAATTGGATTTCAAACCCCTTCTATGCAGAAAATTTAGAAAAAGCTACATCATTATCAATAAAGGATAAAGAAAATTTAATAGAATTATCATGTGACAGAACTTTACAAGTAGAATTCAAACGACACAATCTAATTATTTTTTGATTAAACATTAAAGAATATGAACAACTTTCTGAGAAAGCTCTTAAATTATTATTACCGTTTACTAGTAGGGAATTAGTAGGAAGAACTTTTTCTTTATATATTTTTACATTCATATCGGCCTTTCAAGCCAAATTGTGCAAACGCTTTTGTGAGTGTTAAATAATAAATGAATACCCTCTGACCAAACAAGATATAGAATTTATGCAGGAACTTGTTATTATTTAACACTCGCAAAAGCGTTTGCACAAAGTTCCTGCATAAATTCTATATCTTGTTTGGTCAGAGGGTATTCATTTATTATTTAACACTCGCAAAAGCGTTTGCACAATTTGGCTTGAAAGGCCAATATGAATGTAATTACAATTGTATACAGACGCTATAAAAATAAATGCTGATTTATTTATATATTTTTTTAAAAATAAGTATCGAAACTGGTTGAACGCAGCTGTAGACTTAAGGGTATATATATACCTGACATCTTTTGAATCAAATTTCAAAAAATTATGTTGTTCGAAACAAGCACAAAGATCTCATTAAATTTATTTTATAAAAATATTTGATTATAATAAGAAAATATATTAATTGGTTTTTTAAAATTTTGTGTTTTTATTAAAACCATTTATTAGTAAACGAAATATGACAAAACAGTAGATAAATAATGAGCCGGATCAAGGCAAATCAATCTAAATTATTTAATTTGAAAGAATGTATCAGAAAAGGATTATACCCAGAAATTAGACTCTCATTAATTCTTGATCATCTATTGTGGATTACTAGATGTAAGCTAGTATTTAATCATCAAAATTTTAATCCTATTAACTTCATGCTGAAAATATAAAGAAAACAAGAACAAGAGATAGCCTGATAACTCCTGAGGTGGCCCAACCAATAGCAAGATGCTCCGAAAAAGAGAAAGCAGACTCAAATTCGGGAAAACCAAATGAAAGGAATGAGAAAACACTTTGAACAAAATATGTACCAAATAACCTTTAATGTAATAATGTAATCTTTAATAAATTATTTTGGAAAAAATATGAAACTTTGAACAAACACATACATATAAATATGTTACAATGAGTTTAAAATTTTAGTGAGTTTATAATCTGGCGTGACGTTTAGGCGTGTTTCAATGTAATTTGTCTCATTATGAGATGTGAATACATACATGGTCACCCTATAATATTTATAATGCAAATAAAATAACACACTCACAATAACAAATTTCACAAAATACAATCATTTTTACGAAGTGGTACAATTTAGCGTGATGTACTGCCAAGTGGTACGCGAACCAAAAAAGGTTGGGAAACGCTGCTATAAGAGAATGTTTAATTATTCATACGATAGTTTAAAACTCTGCCATATTATGACAATATCTGGTGAACGAATCTACTTGAGACAAGTGCTTTCAATTTATCGAACCTGATGTTTAACAGATAAACAATAAAACTTATACTGCATTGAAAGAATTAATAGACTAAAGTCAAAGCGGTCTGGATTTCTTTTAGAAGAGATTGTACTATATGGGTAACTGAAGTCTTAAATTGGAAAGATTTTTTTAAAAAACATTCTTAGTTTAACATTTTTGCTATTGGTGGAATTTTAAAGTTTTTTTCAAATCAGTGATTGTAGCGCCTCTACAACCGTCTTTGTACCTTTTATCACCCAGTAGATGACTTATGTGATCAAGTCGAAACATCGGTAAATCAATACTCAAAATATTTTAGCACGGATGAACCCGCAAAATATGTCTTTTATATATATTATGGAGTTGGAATATCATATTTTGTTTCAAGTCTTCTTGGTACTTTGTATATAGCAGATAATAATTCATATAATATGTTTATAACTTTGATTAAAATATATTATGCATTACTTATTGTCCTATAAGTTTTCTTCATACATGCACACACAAACATACGCACGTGTTATTTTTAATAATAATTGAGAGAGTACATTTACATATATATATAAACTATATTTTTGTTCTCTCATTCACATTAAGTCAAAAAATTTAAAAAAAAAAACGTATTGTATCTTTTCTTTATCTTTTTTAAATAAAATGGGCAACGAGGTATCAAATTCCTACAGATTTTAAGTTTTCTGTAACAATAATTATAATGAACAGCTTTTTATTTTGCTGTTCATCATGAAAGATTAAAAGTTAAACCAGTTTCGATTGCTATATTAGAAATTAGATATATCTATACAATCAAACTTAACACAAATATTTAATAATATTCACATTAATTTTGCTTAGTTCTTTACAGAAATTTTCACATTTTAAGCCCCAATGTGTAATCAAAACGCCGACGATATTATTTTTTCATCAAACGCTACGCTTAAAAATGTGAACATTTTTAAATAGAGCATATTATGTATAATGTTAAAACCAAAGTTATCAATGAAGGAAAGAATGTGAATATAATTCCCATGTTTCTGTCAGAAGTGGTCACTTATTGAATTTTAACTGTTGATTCTTTTATCAAAAATTTGTCATTTATTTTACTCATTCCAAAATTAAGACAAACTTAGATTGAAGGATGTTGAATAGAGAATGATTAAGTGTTATATTTTTGATTATGATAAATATATTTTATAAAAGAAATTTTATATAAGCAGGTTTGTTATTTCAGCACATTTATTAGTGATATCAGAGTCTTTCAAAATCTCTAAAGCCTTTCTGGTTGGTGTCTAGTAGTGTGTATCACATCTGATGAGAATTTGCTATTTGGATAGTAATCATGATGCAACATGGGAAAAATTGTACAGCTTCAATCATATGGAATATTTTAGAAAACTAAATTAACTGCTCTCCAACTACTTTTTATTAAACTTATCTAAATCTTACATTTAAATATCATGACAAGCAACATGTAGCCAGGTGTTTTAACTGCACCTTAAGCAACATCAATTGCTGGCAAACTACTCATAGTATTCAAAGAACAATGGATACCATCTGGCATCAACAGTGACCATTAAAAAGCATTAGGCCTTTTAATATTCTGCTTCTAAAGTTTCCAATAATTACAACATACAGAATCAAAGGAATATTACAGCTTTAATGATTTTAATTTTTCACATGATTACCATCTCTTATACTAGCACATAATTGTTTATAAACGAAGGCCACAAGCCAGAAACGAGTCTGGGGATATTGGATGAGTAGGCATTAGATAGGGAGTTTATGCACAAGCCTTCTGGCATCCATTGATTACTCTGGTTGGCATAGGGTGGCACTACTGTATGGAGAGTTTTGCCTTGATTTTAATTTTTGTTTATAATAATATTTATCTTTATCTAAGATACTTTTCAAGCTTTTCATTGCAACTTTTCCATGTTTTAACCTGAAAAACATTGCTTGACTAATGAATTCTCTCTTCAAAATGACAAGTCCAAGAAAACAAAAAACTATAGAGAATTTCTTTTTTATTACCACTTTAAAAATGAATTGTGTCTGTTGTCATAAAAAAATGTATTCATTTTTATGGTAATCCCATTTTTTTCCATTACACTATTTAAATTTTCTTCACGTTTGGTTACAGATTTAGTGTTTTTGTAAAGAAGTACAAACTTGCATCATCTATTAATACAACATAAAGATATTAGATGCTTTTTTTTTTTTTAAATTAAGGTAGTTTATGGTGGTAGAATATATTTTATTTGGTTGCGCTGATGAGTATTCCCATCTCTATTTATGTTCCAAAGCTTATCTAAAATACATTTGTAAAAAGTACAGTATTGATTATTTTCATTGGAAAGTTATAACTAAGAATGAATACAGTGATGAATTATAATTTGACATGTTGTTGAATTAAAAAATAAATTGCTGCTGAAAAAATTAAAAAATAGACTTGTAAAATATCAAATCAATAGTATACTGCACCATGTTCTATATTTGGATGTATTTGTGGATGATGGATTGTTTTGCACTATTGTCATAAAACTCAACTCTAGTGCATTATTTATTATTTATCTTTCCATTCTTTCCTAGAAAAGACTGATCATACACATTTGTGATTGGCTGTTACTGATAGTGGCAATGTCACCAGTATATCTACACCTTGACATGTTTCTTTTTATAATAATTTCATTTCTGTTTCAAAATCTACACTGTATAAAGCAATTTTGTTAATATCCATTTTCAACTTTGGTATTTCAGTCACACTCACTAAATTCACACTTGAAAACTTTACCAATTTTAGGATTTAGAGTAGTAGACATAAAGGATAGTAAAACTCGACAATCACTTAACATAGCAAACTTTCCATACATTAGTGCCACCCAGTGCCAGCCTTAGTAATCAATGGATGCAAGAAAGTATGTGCATAAAATCCCCACTAGTGTCTACTTATCCACAAGCCAAAAATAGTCTGGGGATATTGAAAGAGTAGGCAGTAAATAGAAATTTTATTCACAAATTTTCTTGCATCCATTGATTACTAAGGCTGGCACTGGGTGGCACTACTGTATGGAGAGTTTGCTACTGTTTTAACAGCTTGTGTACAGTAGGAAATAGTGATCATGTGGTGTTTTAGTAGTTTCAATCACTTAACCTACTGAACAATTTCTAATACAATTTTTATTTTATTGTATTAATTTTTAAAAATTCTTTGCCTAAGTAATATATTTTAATCTTTAGATCATCAAATTTTAATTGCTCACACATCACACTCCAAGTTTTAACAATCAGTTTCTGATTAAAGTTTTAATATCTTTCATAGTATGTCAGAAACTACATGTCTGATAGACTTTCTAATCTCACTCCATCATAGATAAGACCAGTGATGAGTACCCATAGTTTCAATTATGGTACTATAAATTCTACTATAAAATTATCAGTATGACATATGGAATGAGTTTATGATTTCTTCCCCCTAGTATAGTCTTAAATGATATGTTGTGTTGATAAGACAATTATAAACTGCTATTATTATTAGTTTGTATAATAACAATATATCTTTTAAAATAATTACAATCTTCTTACACTTTCTAAGCAGAAAAATATTTACTATTATAATTACAGTTTTGACTGTTCCTTGCAGTCTTCTTCAGATCTACAAAAATTTAAATATTATAACAATACAACCCAAACTTATATATACATCAATAAATTAACAATCAAATAGTTTATGGCTCAGGAATTCATAAAAAGCTCTAAGACCGTAAGTGACACAATTTAATTGCAATCCATTAATCTTGTGCTCTGGAATCTACCTCTTCACTACCCTGTAAACTATTCTAGGAAAATTATCAAATGGGCTTTATTTGGAAGTTTATAAAATATTTAAGCAACATAACTGGCATACATTTGCCATTTGTCCACAACTCCAAACCATGTAAGACTATTAGACATTTAAAAAATGTGAAGAAAATAAACATAAGAAAGTAAGACAAAATGGTAAGAAGTGATTCAGACATTCAATACAAAATTTAATATAACTATCTTATGACTCGTCTTTGTAAGTAAGCCCTTGAATCTAAACATTGTGTGATATGGGTATATAAATCTTACATATTGATTATTTAACTCCTGTAGAATTCACATTATATATGTTGTTGTTGTTTTTTTCAAATAATGTTTCAAAACTTTGGAAAATGTTGCAAGAATTATTAAAAGAAAATCAGAAAGTAGGCCCGAACATAGATTTCAATTTATATTAACAATATATCTTTATAAAATTACTCTAACTGGTTTGAAATTTCATCTCCTTGTTAAGAATAAGCTGAGAGTATCGAGTTATATTTTGTGGATACATTCCCATTCAATTTAGCTAAGCATGTTTTCTAATATTACTCAAGAGGATATTGATCTAGAAATTAAAAGTCAATAACTCTATCATTGAGATAAATTCCATAAGATAATAAAACAGATAATCAACTTATGCTATGATATCTGATTTTAACAATCATCAAAGATGATCAGTAACCTTAAAACTAATTTTTATTTTGGTTGGGCTTACAGATGTAATTATATTTACAGTGAGTAGAGTTTATATTTATTCTCTATTCCATCTTAAGACACTGATACATAAGAACACATACATGAGAAAAGGATTTATGATTCCCAATATATATATATATAAAACCAAAACTGTCTAACACTATACTAGCAAAAAATAAAATGCAAAACCATAAAACAATACAGTACTAGATTAAATTCAAAATTTTACCAAAATCCTTACACAACCATGGTTTCATCTACTACAAATAGACCTTCTCAAGTGAAAATCAACCTAAAGGAAAACATATATATATACAAACAAACAAACCTTCCCATAATTCATTTCAAACTCCACCTTCCCTTAATATCAAAAGAAGTCTTCATAAGATTGATAGCCTCAGAATCAAGGAGTTTTATCATCAAAGTCTCCTTTATTCTTCTTTTTAACTCATTCTTTTCATAAAAAATAACTGAAGCATTGTCAAACAATATTCTATGACCTGTATTCAATTCATGAATATATAAAGCTGAGTTAAGATACCTATGTTTAACTCTACTTATATGAACCTTAACCCTTTCATTAAGGCTAAATTTACTCTGGCCTACATAAAATTTACCACAACTACATGGAATTTTATAAACAATACCAGGAATAGACCTACTATCAATAGACTGCTTTGAACCATTAAGTAATGAATTCAAATCAGAACCTTTCCTCCATGCAACCTTCTTTCCACCTAACAAATGACTATTCCTATAAACCAAATTATAAATTGATGCTTTAAATGGTAAAGACATATAATCATCATCCTTACCAACAAAATTCTTATCATCCAAATCACGACTATAAACATTATTATTAAATACCACTTTTTTAATAAAATCATGACTATAACCCAATTCTACATATTCAGCAGCAAATTGACTTTTTTGAATATCAGCATCATTATTAAAATTATTAAGCCTTCTATTCCAACAACAAAAATTCAACAAAGACATTTTTTATGTATAAAAGGCTGATAACTATCAGGCCTAATCATATTTCTCAAATTTTTAGGTTTTATAAAATGACTACAAAACAAAACATCATTAACCTTCTCAACATTTAAATCTAAAAACTTTAATTTTACAAAATCAAAACCACCCCCCTCAATTGTAAACTTAATACTAGAATCAAAACCATTCAATCCACATAAAAACTCTTCTAATTTCTCTTTCTGAATAACAAACAAACAATCATCAACATACCTAACAAATAATTTAATAGAACATGAAAACATATTAATAATACTACACTCCAAATAATCAATATAGACAGCACACATCAATGGAGAAATGACATAACCAATAACCCAACCTTCTCTAATCTTATAAAACACATCATTAGACATAAAATACATTGAATCCTCTAACAGCAAAAGCAAATCATGAAAAACCTTAATCTTATCTGCAGAAAAACATTCTAATTTTTTTAAAATTGAAAGAAAAACATCAATACTTTTTAATCTATTAACCGATTGGTACATATTTTCAATGTCTAAACTACCAAAAACACAATCATCATCCAAAACAAAACCATTTATTTTCTTAAAAGCTTCAAAGGAAGAAGAAACACAAAATTGACCCAGTTTTATATAATCCTTAAAATATCTTATAATAAATTTTGATATTTTATCAACAATTCCTCCTGTAAAATCAAAAATACATCTCAAAGGAAAATTATCTTTATGAGACTTCAAATTAAAGAAAACCTTTGGAGCCACAAAATCACTAGGGTAACAATTTAAATAAGTAGCTCTATCAAAAATCTTTTTATTTTCCATAACTTTCATAATCTTAATTAATTTAGATTTTATTTTTTTACCAGGATCAGAATCTAAAATAGCATATTTTCCATTATTTAATTCTAAAGAAACTTTACTTTTAAAATCAATATTATTTAACAATACAAACCAGCCACCTTTATCTTCTTTTAATAGATTAAAAAGTATTGATGTTTTTCTTTCAATTTTAAAAAAATTAGAATGTTTTTCTGCAGATAAGATTAAGGTTTTTCATGATTTGCTTTTGCTGTTAGAGGATTCAATGTATTTTATGTCTAATGATGTGTTTTATAAGATTAGAGAAGGTTGGGTTATTGGTTATGTCATTTCTCCATTGATGTGTGCTGTCTATATTGATTATTTGGAGTGTAGTATTATTAATATGTTTTCATGTTCTATTAAATTATTTGTTAGGTATGTTGATGATTGTTTGTTTGTTATTCAGAAAGAGAAATTAGAAGAGTTTTTATGTGGATTGAATGGTTTTGATTCTAGTATTAAGTTTACAATTGAGGGGGGTGGTTTTGATTTTGTAAAATTAAAGTTTTTAGATTTAAATGTTGAGAAGGTTAATGATGTTTTGTTTTGTAGTCATTTTATAAAACCTAAAAATTTGAGAAATATGATTAGGCCTGATAGTTATCAGCCTTTTATACATAAAAAAATGTCTTTGTTGAATTTTTGTTGTCGGAATAGAAGGCTTAATAATTTTAATAATGATGCTGATATTCAAAAAAGTCAATTTGCTGCTGAATATGTAGAATTGGGTTATAGTCATGATTTTATTAAAAAAGTGGTATTTAATAATAATGTTTATAGTCGTGATTTGGATGATAAGAATTTTGTTGGTAAGGATGATGATTATATGTCTTTACCATTTAAAGCATCAATTTATAATTTGGTTTATAGGAATAGTCATTTGTTAGGTGGAAAGAAGGTTGCATGGAGGAAAGGTTCTGATTTGAATTCATTACTTAATGGTTCAAAGCAGTCTATTGATAGTAGGTCTATTCCTGGTATTGTTTATAAAATTCCATGTAGTTGTGGTAAATTTTATGTAGGCCAGAGTAAATTTAGCCTTAATGAAAGGGTTAAGGTTCATATAAGTAGAGTTAAACATAGGTATCTTAACTCAGCTTTATATATTCATGAATTGAATACAGGTCATAGAATATTGTTTGACAATGCTTCGGTTATTTTTTATGAAAAGAATGAGTTAAAAAGAAGAATAAAGGAGACTTTGATGATAAAACTCCTTGATTCTGAGGCTATCAATCTTATGAAGACTTCTTTTGATATTAAGGGAAGGTGGAGTTTGAAATGAATTATGGGAAGGTTTGTTTGTTTGTATATATATATATATGTTTTCCTTTAGGTTGATTTTCACTTGAGAAGGTCTATTTGTAGTAGATGAAACCATGGTTGTGTAAGGATTTTGGTAAAATTTTGAATTTAATCTAGTACTGTATTGTTTTATGGTTTTGCATTATATATATATATATATATATATTTAATATCTTGTTCACATAAATGTTATCATGTGTATCAGTTTCCTTAGATGTAGTGGAGGATGAATATAGGTTGAAAAATCCTAGGTTCAAATCCCTCTACTTACAGATATAAAAAATATTCAAGTATAAGCAAATTACATATTGAATAAAATCACAAATGAAAACAGATCTAGTGAAAATTCAAATTAAGAAAAATTGAAATAAAACATTTGTGTCCATAAAGATGACAACTCATTGAATTTGATTAGAGAATAAATTTAAAGCTTAAAATAATTGAGATTTTTTTGTGTAAATATGTTGCACTGTAACTAAACCCTATGTATGTTCTTGATATTTATATGTATGCTTGGCTTCAATTTTACAACAGTGTGGCTTACAGTGTATCTTCTAGAAAATAGTAGAATTGATAACACCAAAGATTACACCCTATTTGTGGTGACTTGGCAAGGCAGTGATTATCAATATTTCAATTAAATGTTGCAATTTTAAGGATGTGAAATTACTTAAAAGTCAGGTAAGCATTCTTATTTGATTATTATTGGTATTTCCATGTCTGGCATTGCCTTATAGATGTACCATATAATATGTACATTTTTTAATATTCGTGATTATACAATTGACACTTGTTCAATGATTTTAAAAAACTCTTCAAACAAACCACTGCATGATGAAGATTATTATATGTGTAAATATAATTTGTCCAAACTTCAAACACTTTTAAGCAAAACTATTTTCATTTGGAAAATCAAAATAGACTTGCTCTGAAGAAAACTGCAGATCAGTCGAAACGTAGGTGACTGTGAATGTACAAATAAAGAGTTTTGCTAAAAAGTGTTTGAAGTTTGGACAAATTATATTTATAGGATATTACGGCAAACATAAAGAAAAGTGTGATTTTGATAATATTTATTATTATGTGTGGATGTTTTTATGTATCTGTGGTGATCGATATCATGAAAATTATGCACAGAACTTTATTTTTTGCTTATTATATTTCAGTAAGGTGTGTGTATTTAATGTGTGTCCCAAAATAACTCTTTTTTGTCATTTGTGATGCAGAGTTGCCAAAAAATTGGAAACCCTTGGCTTAATTTATTGGTGACATTTGCTACAATTGGGGCTAGTATTTTGCCATTTAATTCATTATGCGTAGATATTGCTAATATTATTAAATCATGTTTTATATGACAAAAACTATATATGATAATATAATGCAAATAAGTTTGTATAGGGGAGTAGAAATTGTTAAATACATTTGTAAACACTTTAAAGTATGGCTGAACTAGATACGTGCCGTGAATGTAATTGTTACAAAAAATTTAAAGGCTTCCCTTCTCTATAATTTCACCGCTCGCCTCTGCAAAGAAAAAAATCTAAATAGTCTACATCAAATAAATAGTATGGTTTTAAATATACAAATGATAGTCAAATATCGCAGCAAACTGCTTGAAAACATAAAATTTAACACTATATATATATATCATATTTAATATAAGAAATTTCGGGGAAAATGTGCACTTAATAACTAACAACTTTTTTTGGAAAAAAAAGTGTTACTTCAAAAAATATTCAGTTTGCCATAAAGATAATTTTTACTCACGGTCTATTTACAGTACATTCATCTATGAAAACATTTTAAAAAATCAGTTCCTAATCTAATATTTGGAATTTCATAACAAAAATACACACATTCACAATTATAAAACATACATTTATATATATATATAAGTATCCGTAAATACTTCTTTACAGCTGAAGTTTTTAATGCAAAGCCAATTGGATTAAAATTGAGATGTATTTTTTTTCATATGTCATAGCATCGGCCGGGAAGCGATCCCGCTAACGCGGGACAACTGCTTGTAAGGCAGCTGTGCTGACCACTCGACCACCAATGCTTGACAAAGTTGAGATGTATTTAGAGAGATATTCTCTGCAAATTACAATAACTCCTGTTAAACAGATTTTTTTATAATTTTAAAGGGCAAACATAGCTTTAATCAAATTCATTTTAAATCAGAAAAGTGAAGCAAAATTAATAAGAATATTGATTAATTTTCGATTTATTTTATATTTAGTATTTTTTTTTCATATGTCATAGCATCGGCCGGGCGGCGAACCCGCAACAACAGTCTGCAACCAACTGCTTGCTTGCAAGGTGGTTACTCTGACCTCTCAGCTAACAACGCTTGACCGGTGTTATTTAATTGGGCTCTATGAAGTAATCCAAAAAAAAAAGATGTAGTCAAGCGTTGGTGGCCTAGTGGTTAGCATAGCTGCCTTATCAAGCAGCTGGCCCGGGTTCGCTTCCCGGTCAACGCTTTGACATATAAAAAAAAAGAATAATATAACCACATAAGTAAATAAATAAAATCAAACTCCCAATAAACTATGCATAAACTATTACAAACCCGTCAATAAAAAAATGAGGAGGGGAGCATCTGGTCTTTAACTATATTCTTTTCCGTTTATTGATGAGTTTGTGCTACTTTATACATAGCTTCCTGGAAGTTTGCATTAAATTCTGTTTTAATTTTATTTAACTATTATTATTTATATTTATTAACTGATGTTTTATTTAATATCAAGGGATTTAAAACTGAGACGGGGTCTTTATCCTCTGTTTATTTGTAGTGACTACATAATGTTTTTAAGATCTACTGAAATCACATTAATATACAGAAGTCATACTCCACATTGTAATGCACCCCGCAAATGAAACGCTTAAATATTATCTGAGATAAAAAACTGGTGGTCCATTCTTTAGTTTTCAATTATTGATAGGTTTGTATATTGCAGTAACATGTGCTTTAATTTTAGTTTAAACTTCTGGTAGTAAAATCTAGGCTTTGAGTTGAAAAATAGTTAGAAGTGCTAATGACAGAAAGAAATATGAAAGTAAAGGCATTGTAAAAAATAAATAAAATTTACCTGATTAATTTTCAACTTTTTTTGTATATATATATTTATCAAAGCATTAATTTTTATCAATACATACCTCATTTCTCATCTCAACTCTACTATATCAAAACTACCCTGAATCACTGAAACTAAACCCATTCTTTTTCTCTAGGTATGCACTTCATGAATAACATTTACTCATCAGGTAAACTAGAAGCATCAAACCCCCGAATCTTCTTTCCAACATTGACACTTTAATATTTTTTATTACATCACTCCTATATAAGATAGAATATAGTTTCCAACCACATTTAGTATCTTAAAAAATATAAGTAAATGATCTTTGCACTGTAGAGATGTTTCAAGTTTTTAGTTTATCAGTGTACCACTCATCTCAACTTAATCAACTGTAACTATCTGACAGTAGAAAGTACATGTAAGTGGATGGATATAGTGCAGTGTATCTACTTCAAAGGTTTTAATTAAATGTTTGGGGAATTACTTCTTTTTAAGCTACTTTTATAAAAAGTTAGGAAACTGTTAATTAGTTTCAGGTAAATGAAGGCAGTATTTTTAGGTATACATGCACCATTGATGAAATATGATATTGGGTCAGCTTAAAAATTCAATGGTAGAAATATTTGGATTGCAAGTTGGGTCACTTTATTCAAATCCAAATAAACATCAGATGATACCTATTTGCACAAAGTTATATAGCATTACATTATATTTTTCTACCATAGTTATACCACCTAGTGTAAGTTTTAATAATCAGTGGATGATGAAAGGTAGTTTTTAATATATCCCTATCCAGTGCCATTCTATTTAACAATCTCAGACTAGTTTCTAGATTGTGGCTTTCATCAGTGAGAAGCTTTGGATTTTAAAACAGAGTTTCTGGATCATTTGGAACTAATTCACTTATCAGTTATTATTTAATTCTCTGTTTTACTTGACACTTTTCCTTTACTATCTATCTTTTACTTCTCTACTTTATTGACATTTTTTTTTTATGAGCTATCTTTTAATTCTCTGTTTTACTATCAAGTTATTAGCCTAAATTAAAAACATACTGTTTCTTTTATCTAAGCCAACATACTTTTATAGTTATATAGATCAGAAACCAGCTCAGTATTTTACATATTTTGGTATCCTTAAACTTTTTACACCTGAAGACACTTCTATTTTCTGGATGGAATTAGTTTAAAACCAAATAAACATCACATGATGCTATTATCTGGCATGTATTAATTACTAAAGATAGCACTAGATGGCATAAATGTAGTAAAAAGAATCATTTTAAGAATGATAATACCAGACAATTTGGAAAATTTTTGTGAATATCATGGAAAACAAATAGCAGCTGTTTTTCTTCGATTGTTCAAATCATTGTAGATATTTGTAAAATTCAGGAAAGAAAATGTTTCAAAAATTAACTTGAGAGAATCATGACACCTTGACTTGACAAATAAGACAATTGTTTGGATAGTCATGTCTTATAAAATGGCAAGTTTAATTGAACTCGGAGACCTTTAGCTATCAAGTACACCTTATAACAATAAGTAAATTTACAGATCACATGTCAGAGAAATTACATCATTTATCTTTATCTGTTCTTTTATAACAAGAAAAAAAAAATGGTCCATTGAATGTGACATCGTGTAATGAATGAATCCTAGAAATGACAGAGTTAAACTTCAATCTGGTGATGGCAAGCTTTCACATTTCTCACTCACTTGGCCTTGTATTTTAGTATTATTACATCCATATTATATCTTTGATTTGGTTTAAATCTAGATCAAAAAAGATAAAAAATTTTCAGACATTAGTTGAGCTTGTGGGTTTACATTCAGATGCTAGTATAGATAACATAGATGACCATCTAATATTTTCCTGAAGGTTTGTGATGATGGTGTTTTAGTTGTATTTTTATACTAGACTATTTCCATAGACTAATATGAGTATTGAATACCTTTAGAAAAATTTAACTTTATTTAAATATTTCAAATACATTCAACTGTTAGTAATAGCACATCAAACAGGTTAGTATATGCATAACGTTTTGAAAGATATTATTCTCCTCTCTTCTTCAGGTGTTGCTGGCATGACAAGTGACAGTATTAGCATAGGATTTAAACTTGATACCTTAGATTCTTGAGTATTAAATTTTAACATAACACTCTAACCAACTGAGCCATCCTGTCCAAGGCAATAGTCAGTAGAAATTTTATGTACTTATCTATGAGGTTTCTCCTGATTTCTCCATTTTTTCTTAAGAGCAAAGTTGATTAGTGGTTTCCATTCATTATGTATAGTCACACTCGGTTGGTTTATGGAATTGTTTACCATTGTCATGTGAGCAGCTCTTTAAATTTTCTTTTTTGTATCTTTACTTCTCTATACAATATTTTTTTATTTTCCCAATTGAACATATGTTCATTGGCACATACATAGTCTGCTATCATAGACAGATCTGTTTTCTCTCATCTAATCATCAGTTTGTGTTCTTGCAAGTATTTTTTGATGGGATGAATGGTCTCACCAATATATATTCTTCCACATTCTCATGGTATTTCATAGATGCAGTTTTTTTTCAACATTTCAAGTTTGGGCTTTGCAGATGTTAGAATTACTTGTAGTGTGGTATGGTTTGGGAAAACTGTTTTGATGTTATACTGATTGCAGATTTTCCTTAATTTGGCTGCTATTATTGGAATGTATGGGTACACTACAAAACCAATAATTGTTTTTTATTTTGATAGTTCTTTTTGTTGTCTAGTTAAGGTTTTCTTAATAACAACTGATGGATAACCATTTTTTGTAAAAGTTTGTTCTATGTAGATCTTTTCTTTTTCCAAACCACTGGTAAACTGTAATGGGTAAATTGCAGTTTTGATTTTGCCATGAGGGAGTTTTGCCACAAAAATATCTAAGAATGCCAATTTTTGTTTCTGTTCTGATGCTATTGTGAATTTAATTGAAGATATGTTGTTGATGTGTATCCAGAAAGGTTGTAGCATTGCTTCACCATGTGGCCATACAACAAAGGTATCATCCACATAGTGAAAACAAACTTTAGGTGAATATGAATAGTTTTTATGGTTGTTGTTCATCTATGTAAATATTACTAATCAGGGATGATATTGGTGGTCACATAGCCATTCCTTGATTTTGTTGGAAGAATTCTGTGTTATATTGAAAGAAGGTTATTTTTATGCAGAATGTTAATAGTCCCATTATACTATCAATAGAAAGAACTATATCATGTGAAGAAGCATTGCCTATTGTAAGGAAAAGATTAATTGGTGATAAATAATAGTTTTTCAAACCAGAACAGCTCTTCCTATTGATAGTATAATGGAACTATTAACATTCTGCATAAAACAATTTACTTTCAATATAACACAGCATTCTTCAACAAAATCAAGAATGGCTATGGGCTCACCACTGTCACCCCAGATTAGTAATATTTACAGGGAAGAACTTAAAACCAGAGCCATAAAAACTACTCCATAACCACCTAATGTTTGATTTCACTATGTGTATGATACATTTGTTGTATGAGCACATGGTGAAACTCTGCTACAACCTTTCTGGAAACTCATCAACAACTTTACACTTCAATTATATTCATAATAGAATCAGAACAAGAACAAAAATTTGCATTCTTAGACATTCTTGTGACAAGACTCCATCATGACAAAATCAAAACTACATTTTACTGAAAACCCACATATACAGGAAAATACCTAGCATACACATCCAATCATACCAGAAACACAAAACATGGTGTGATTGGATGCATACGCTAGGTATTTTCCTGTATATGTGGGTTTTCAGTAAAGTGTAGTTTTGATTTTGCCATGAGAGAGTCTTGTCACAAGAATGTCTAAGAATGCAAAATTTTGTTCTTATTCTGATTCTATTATGAATTTAATTGAAGTGGAACAGAGCAAAAGAAGTTTGTTCAGAAACCAGTTATTTGAAAAAAGAAAAGATTTATATAGAACAAATTCTTATAAAAATGGTTATCCATCAGCTGTAATTAAAAAAACCTTAAATGTACAACAAAAACAACCATCAAAAGAAAAAAAAAACAATTATTGGTATTGTAGTGTACCCATGAATTCCAAAAATAGCAGACAAATTAAGTAAAATATGCCATCGGTAAAATATCAGAACAGCTTTCCAGAGCCATACCACACTACAAGGAATTCTAGCATTTACAAACTCTGAACTTGAAATGCTGAAAAGAAAAAAATGTATCTATAATATACCACGTGAATGAAAAACATGTACTGGTGAGATTCGTCATCCCGTTGAAAAGCACTTGCAAGAATACAAACAGTTGATTAGAAGAGAGAAAACAGATGTGTCTATATCTTTTCCAAATTACGAAGTATTTACTTTTTTTTTTTTTACGTTTCAAGGGATCTTGAAATAGATTATATTAAGAGATGGATGGATGAGGGTGGAGTGGGGATTGAAATAAATGCATAGGCTTTTTTCTATTACAGTATATGGATTGAAAATGAAAAAAATTAACACTTATTCAATGTTTTTTAACATATTTTTCGTATCGTAGCTTCATTTGATAAGCATTTAATTATTTATGACGTCATCAAAATAAATGGTAGTACATATATATATATACCTACTTTAAAAAAAATTCTAAAGTTTGTTTTATTTACACTTTAAATTTTTTCAAAGTTTTTAATTATTTGAAAGTGTCTTTCTTTTATTTTTTTTCTTTAATCTTTATTTGAATAATATACAAAACAACGAATCTTACACTTATAATGAAATGATAAAGTACATTACTCTTTCTATAATTAGTAGCAATTATTTATCATTCTAAATTGTGGTTGATATTTTAAAATATTACATATTGTAATATGTTTTATTTAGTATTCTAAAAAGTGAGTTTATTCATACCAAATAATATATCACTTGTAAAACAACAAAATTCATACTTTACAAGGACAAAGATCGTGCTAAAAACATATGTTGATTCGGAAACTAGAAATGCAAATGAAATTTGACATCATTTAATTAATAATTCAATTTAAATACTTAAATTATAAATAGATATATTAAAAAGTCTAAAATGAATATTTGATGTAAATATAAGTTTTAATGTTTTTAAAAAGATGACATTTTTTTTGATAAAATTTATAACAAATAAAAAAAGACAACCTTATATTATAGATAGCCCTATGGAATTGGTATTCATGCATAACATATTTATAGTACATATGTAACTAGAGCTCATTTTATATACCAGAAAGGGTTTTTGGAATATTCAATTTTTTGAGGGTTATTATAGCTAGCTATTACCTATTGATCAGTAAATGGGTCTTTAGATAATGATCAGTAAATGGGTCTTTAGCTATTGATAAATAGTGGTGTGTAAACTTTCTTTGATAATCTAAGTTGGTCAGAAGAATGTTATCTGATGAAAACATTTCCATTGTTCTTCCTAGTAGCAATATTAAATATTTATTCTGTATTAGAATTTAATAAATGGACTTAATATATTAGAATGATAAGATTATAAATAAAAAAAAACATTCTAAAATATTGTGTTTGACAGTATAGAAAAAACAGGGTGAATAAATAATAAGAATAATAAACTTTTTCTTTATGTATATTTTTCTTTTTCAATAATTATTATACAAATATCATGTAAAATTAATCACAAATATTTTAATAAATTTGTGGAAAATCTACTTTTTTGCAATTCCTGAATTAAGAAAAAAGTTTTATTGAAATAATCCTGCAAGTGATTTTGAATTGGGAAAACAAAGAACTTAACCATTGATAAAATAGAGAGGAATAGATTGTATTAAATTTCTGATAGCTAAACAATGCTGACCTCTTCAGATTTTTTGAACTAAAAAAAAACTAATATTTTTATTTCTACATTTTATCATCAAATGAATGAAAAACTGGAAAAATATCAGTGCAGATAGTCACATGAAAGTGAAAAAAACTATCAGCATTCTCTCCAAAGATCTCCAAATCAAATACTTTGTATGTATTAATAGGAAGATTAATTCTTTGATTTCAAAAAACCATGATTACTATACTGAGAGGTTTTCAACAAATCTGATTGTACAATATATCAAGAAGTGAAATAAAAGTATTTGAAACATTAAATAGTGAACAATTGATATATTTATAATGTGTATATAATTTGATTATAATTCTATTGAGAATGCCAATGGATCCAACATTGGCCCCAAGGTGGTTAATCTTTTGTGGTAATTGCTACAAACTGGTTGCACAAGAAAAGTGTAAATATATTATCCAGAATCACAGAGGAAAAACAATATACATGAATGAATAATATGCAAATACTTAGGCACTAAATAATAGCTAGTTGATTATTAGACATTATTAGTGATAATAACTGTACATACAAAGAGAACTCATATTTGAAGTAGAGTAAAAAGATTCTTGGGGATTGGATATAGGTTTTGGTTGTGGAAATTTATTTAGCTGTGCTTTCAGATACTATTTTTTGTGAAGAATACTGGGGAAACTTTTATTTTGTATGATCTATTCAAATGATTTACCCTATACTTAATATTATCATACTTATTCCTGTTATACACTAAATAAGCAAATGGATTGCCACTCCAGTGATTATATGGTATTTAAGAACTAGAAGAGCAATCATCAATGAACTTTAACCTCACCTATTCCCAATCTCCCACTGCACCAATTCACATTGAAACACTAAATCATAAAGCATAAATCTAGACCCAAAAAGGATAATTGTGCAATATATTAATAAATCTCAGCAATTATGGTAAGAATGACAAAATACTATAAAACCTTTATGATGGAAATTAAAACAAAATTTAAAAAGTGAGGATAATGGGAAATACTAAACAGAAAAATATCTTTTGACTATGAAACAGATAGCTCACTTAGCAGTGTCATAATAAAGACCTGGAAAGTATAATAATCTATTTTTCATGACAAAGATTAGACTAGTTAAGCTATATTAGATTATAGAATATTTTAAAAGTATAATAGTTAGGGATTGGTAATAACATAAGCCATTTTACTTGTAGATCTGAGACTTGGTGACTTAATAGAAGAGCAATACAAAGATTTCAGACCACTCAAAAAGTATGGAGAGATGCTTGTTAGTAGTAACAAGAAGAGATTGAAAATGCAATATGGGTAAGAGAACAAACAGGTATTACTGACATTGTTGAAAGAATTAAAAGACTGAAGTGGAGTTGAGCAAGAGATAATAATAGATGGACAATTGAAATCTTAAACTGGAATCCAAGAGATTGTAAAAGATTAAAAAAGAGACCACATGTGAGATGCATAGATGGAATAAGGAAGTTACTGATATGTTTGGAGAAGAGAGGCTAGAAATTGACAAATTGGATTAAATTTGAAGAGATCTTAATTCTGCAATGGGTCAATAATGATATATAATGCTGATCATGATATATACATAATGATGTGAACATGTCTTACACAGACTTACATTTTATTGTTGAAGTTAGCATTATACAGATATTACAGATTATCACAGTAGTTATCAACTGGATTATAATGGTCAATAAAATATATGATAGAGATGACCTAAAGGATTTATTGGTGCTTTGCAATATTTTGATTGATTATTATCATCCAGTGAAGGATTTGCTTCCTTTAGATTAAATGCCATTTGTATTGTGTTAATTTAATGAACAGACAGACATGTATTTGAATAAATCTTACATATATGTTCACAAAATTAATCTATATATATTTTAATATACTATATTTGATTTTATAATATTTTCATCAGCAGCATAAATTTTAGACACCAACATATATGGCCATTCCAACCCTAATAAAATGCAAACTAGAAAGACAACAACAAATTTAATATGCATTTTCACATGATTTTAATAACCAATGCATGAGCAACAAATACTGTGCATAAATAATATACTAATCCATTATTGTGTATATGTGTCATTTTTGCAGATGTTGTATTTTAGCTTCTTCTATAGTAAGTTTTTATTTTTGAAACTTTTAATATCTTGTTTAATTGTAGCTTTCTATTGTATTCTGTACTCAATCCTATCTTTTCAATAAAAGCAATCAATTTAAGAGTATTTTTGAAAGGCAATCCTTAAGCAAGCTCTTTCCCATCCATAAAAACCATGTTAAAATTCATCATAAAATATATTAACAATACAAAAACAAGATGGAATTTTTTAAGGCTCGCCTCCCATAGTATGATATCCAGAAAACTGGAGTGCATACAGGAAAATCTTATAATTATGCTATTATAGTTCTGATACAATTATATCTTAATTAGGCAAATAGCTTTGTAAAAATAATTGACATTAAATCTATAATTAAACATACTTAATGGAGGCTGATAATAAGTAACTAAACTACTTGAAACCTAGTTAAACATGTGACATAAATTAATAGGTACATTATTTTGTATTATTAAAGGAAGGTGCTATAATTTGGAATTAAAATATCTTTGATGTGTTTACTGTTTTTATCAATGCATCTCTCATATCAACTGTGATATTGCAAACATCCACAAGCATAAAAATGTCTGACTACTCTGCTCTCATTATGCATTTATTTCATGCTTTTGAAGTGAGCTCAAGGTATCCAATACCTGAATAGCCACATGATGTTGTTACCATAATTCTGTTTACTACACTACTCTCATGCAAGGTAGAAACTAGTTTTTATCCACTTTTAACACTTTGTGCAATGTTGAACAAAGATTGAGCAGGAAATACATATTTTCAATTTTTGGTGTTTAATTAATACATTTCTCCTTTCAATTCTGCCATATTGTATTATCCACCAGTTCAGAAAATCAGACAAATTATAATAGTATAGCAAAAGGTACTGAATTGTCAACATGGGAGTGAAGAATTGAAATGGTGACAAGTGTGGCTTACTCATAGAATGAAAGTTATTCATTAAATGCATACATAATGAAACAGTATGATCTGCTGCCATTCTGTGCTGGTAGATGGTTGTGATGCGGTTGAGATGAGATGGGGCATGCACTGATAAAACTTATGTTTGAATAAACAAAAAATATATAAAATAGTCATCAATGAGCCGATTGTAAAGCAAAGATCTATCCAATATCCATAGAAGGTCAATAATGGAGTATTGTCTTGCAAATTGTCAGACAGATGTGTTACTTTTTACTTAGAAACAGCTAGATATTAATTTTCCAGCCAATGACTAAGAAGGTTAGTTTATGGACTAGCCGTCTGTAAAAAAAAAAAAAAAAAGAAATTAGCCTGTTTGTTGTCTGAAGAAAAGAATCATTTTTTTTTATCCATAGGTCAGATTCGAACACTTGAATTCAGATCACATGCATAAAAAATGGTTATGCAAATTACCGAGTTATGAAACCATTATATATAAATGTATTTATAATTTTTGTGTATTTTTTTACAGAGATTATGAAACAGGAACGCGTTGTATTAGTTATCTATGTAATACCGTATATGAAATTAAAACGGAAGTAACTGCAACCTATGTTTATGTTCAAATTCGTCTTTGTTAACTAGTAGTATATGGATTAAAGTGGAGTAGACTACCTATCTTTAATAGACAAATAATTAAAAACAATATTCAAAAAATAATTTATTGCTTGAGAATTCATTAGAAGTTCGAATATCGAAGGTCCATAGAGCTGGCGAGTAATACATGACCTTTGAACTTCAGTCTACTATTTTACTAATGTATCAAATCACGGGAAGCATTTAAAACAATAACATTATTATTACTATGTATCTTTTTTTATATTTACTATTGTGTGTATGTGCTTGCGATTTAATACTGCTATTCATATTAAGCAAATAGGTTTACTATAAATATAGAATAGTATTAGTGTTAATTGATCAAGTCATTTTAATAACTAAACATATAAAACGATCAACGGAAGAGAAAAAAACATCATATACTATTCCTTATCTACTAGAAGATAGTTAACGTTCATTAGATTTCTTTCAAACTCTCAATGAATGGGGATAATTATTTATGCGAAGAACTATTTGTATTAAAACAACAGAATAATAACGATAATAATATAAAAAATTTATACTAAGAATTTATTTTAGCTTGAGGACATTTTAATAAACTTTTATCAGTACTAACCTTAATTTCCTTCTTTTAGGTCATGTCAGAACTTTAATGCATCGATTATTAACTAATGAAATTTGATCGTTTTATATTTAATTCCTGACTTACGTGTAAAGACCAATTCTTCTGGCGTTTCGGTAGGTTCCCCGTTTAAATCAAACGGACAATTTTGCTTTTCTTCGGCTAGGTTTCCGTGTTGCGGAGTTAAATCATCGCACGCCTTAGGACAAGCTCCTCTTGGGTAACTAACGACTATACACATTAAAATAAGCGAAATATAACATAGTAGCAGAAATCTTGCCTTAACTAACATAATGAATGATTTAAAACAAACAAATATGGAATTATTTAACAGATAAAAAAGAATGAATAAAACACATTAAATTATAATTTTTAAAAAGCAGGTTAAAGTGAATGAACTTTTTAAAAAATTCTGGGTTGTACTTTCTTCTTTATAAAAGGCATTTCTTCCGGCTATTAGGAGTTCCGTAATAAATTATTTATATTAGGATGATTTAGATGAATAGTATGTTTGAAAATATAGTTATGTGGGTTATACATCTACTACATTTCTTGCTCAATACTTCTCTATATATGCATGATTAGAGATGGCAATAACTAATTTTATTAAAACAAAATTCAAGATTCATTAATGAGAAAAACGCTAGTTCTAATTTTCAGCCAATGATAAGTAATGGTTTTCTTTTCTTTCCCGTTTACTCATTAGACTTTTAAATTATGATGACTTTTAGAGAAAGCACACACACACACACACATATAAATAAAATGTTTAAGTTCAAAACAAAAGAAACAACTTAGGTTTACAAATATTTCATGAGAAATAGTGAGAAGTCAAATTAATACAAACAATTATATACTAGTTTAAACTCTAGTTTCTGGATTCATTTAAAATTATGAGTTTCGTTTATGTATTGCAATTTATAAATAAATTAATAAAACTTAACCTGGAAACTTTTCTATTATGCAGACACACAATATCAATCGCGAATTTCCTCGCATACACATGTTTCATCATCATTTCGGCCATTATTGATATACTATAGGATGAAACTTTCCCCAAGTTTAATCCAGTTTCTCAGATCCCTAAGTTCTCTTTTTCACATGAGCTCGTATAAAATTTCTTATCTCATCCATAGTCATTTTCTAAATCTTTTACATTCTTCTGAAATCACTTTTAAAGAACAACATGTTCCTTTAACGTCATCTCTGTTTAAAATATGTCTAGCATAGTTCCATTTTAGTCTTGAAAATTTTTTATTAATATAAATGATATCTGTTTAGTCTTTAAGCCATGCATTTTATTTGCAATGTTTCCTGTTCCTCCCAACATGCATCTTCCCATACATGATTATGTGGTTCAAAGCTTAGGAATTGCTTACATCCATTCATAAGAATTAGGAAAAACATTTACTAAAAACTTCCTTTTCAAATACATAACCATATTTCCTTTTTAATATCAGATTATTTCTGCCTAAATCCTTATATCCAAGGTTAATTGTATAGTTAATTTATTTATTATTTTCCCATGCATTGTTATATATTCCTTTCTAAAAATCTGATTAAAATTTGCAGGCATGATCTTCCCAATGCATTAACCAATTAAAACCAGCTGTTAGGGCTAAGATAAATAGTATTTGATCATGATGGTGGTATCGAAGATGGTTTTTTTTCATGCAACTCTAAATCTGCTTATTGTAAGATGATATTTTAATATAATATTCTCAATTTGTCTTTATCAAAGAATAATAATATCCAGAGCTGTAACTAATCACTTATATATTTAGTAATTGTCTTTTACTCTTTTACACCATTCATGCTGAAAGCCTGAAAATCAATAAAACTATAAAATTTTAAAACTATATATATATATATATATATATGCAAGTTAATTTATATATATATATAAAATTATAATTACCCCAACTTCTACCATAATCCAGACTAATAAAAAAAAAACACCTCTATAACTCAACCATTGGCATTACTGTTTAAAGCAGACTTCTCAAATGCAAAGGGCTAAAAACTTACCAATAAATAGATACTAACTATTGCTCATAATTCTCAATTATATCCCACACACCCTTAATATTAAAAGAACTCATAAATAAATTAATTGCTTCAGAATCATACCTTCTTAATAATAAAAATTCATTGTATTGTCTTTTTTAGCTTTAGGCTTTTAATGTTCATATATATTATAACTAGCAAAAAATTAGTTATTACCTACAAAATATCTCATTTCAAAAAAGAAGAATCTCTGGCATAATTCTCTTAAGATAATTGAAATATCAGCCTTTGAAGCCAAATTTTGCATACGCTTTGCGAGTGTTAATAATAAATGAATACTTTCTCACCAATACAAGATATAGTATTTATGCAGGAATAAAAGGAATCCTCTTATTCCTATGACTCAAATGCTTATATATGAGCAAATCCTATGACTCAAATGCTTATATATGAGCAAATTTGAAGTACTGGCAAGTAAATCATGAGGATGGAACTGTCACTTTAAATTACTATATACGATGTCTGAATGAATGACGTGGGTGAAATTACTAAACGTCATTCCAACTGAAAGTTAATCATATGTAAATAAGCATTTATTTTATATAGCATATGTTTACAATTGTATACATTCAAATATCAGCTTTTAAGCTAATTGTGCATATGCTTTGCGAGTGTTAATAATAAATGAATACTTTCTCACCAATACAAGATATAGTATTTATGCAGGAATAAAAGGAATCCTCTTATTCCTACGACTCAAATGCTTATATATGAGCAAATCTGAAGTACTGGCAAGTAAAACGTGAGGATGGAACCATCACTTTAAATTACTATATACGATGTCTGAATGAATGACGTGGGTGAAATTGTCTAGAATGTACTAAACGTTATTCCAACTGAAACTTAATCATATGTAAATAAGCATTTATTTTATATAGCATATGTTTACAATTGTATACATTCAAATATCAGCTTTTAAGCTAATTGTGCATATGCTTTGCAAGTGTTAATAATAAATGAATACTTTCTCACCAATACAAGATATAGTGTTTATGCAGGAATAAAAGGAATCCTCTTATTCCTATGACTCAAATGCTTATACATGAGCAAATCTGAAGTACATGAGCTCCTAACTAAATTTCATAAGAGGTCAATTTTCTCTACATTTGATTTAACAGCTAGTTATTGGCAAATACCATTACATGAGAATGATCAGCAATACACAGCATTTTGATTTCAAAGCCAGTCGTATGTTTTCAGACGAATGCCTTTTGGTCTCATTAATAGTAGTGCTGGCTTAATCAGATGTTTGGACATGATTTTTTCAAAACAATTAAAGAAAAAACTCGTCATGTATGTGGACGATATCATCATTGCTTCTGACAGTTTAGAAGAGCAACACTTAGAAATGTTTTTTAATGAGTGCACTATGAAAAATGTAAAAATTAATTTGGAGAAGTGTTCAATAGCAGCTAAAGAAATTACTTTTCTGGGACATTTAATAAATGAGCATGGTATTCATCCCCATCCAGAAAAGATTGCAGCTATTCAACACTTCCCCACACCAAAAACTGTAAAGCAACTGAAATCCTTTTTTGGATTGTGTAATTACTATAACCGTTATTACCAAAATTTTGCTGAGGACACTGTACATTTATCCAAATTGCTAAAAAAGGCTGAGAGGTGGAAGTGGACCGCTAATCATGATAGTGAATTTAATTTGATTAAAAATAAATTTTTAAAACACATAATTTTAAGTTATCCTGACTTCAATAAAACATTTTATGTGCAAACAGATAGCAGTTATTATGGTCTGGGTGTAGTGTTATTTCAACTCGATGAGGATCAGGTACCTCGTGTATTGTACTTCTTGAGCAGACATCTGAGAGGTGCTGAGTTGAACTACACTATTACTGAAAAGGAAACCCTAGCTGTTGTCTGGGCTTTTCAGAAATTAAGACAAATTTTTATTAAGTTCTAGTGTAATTGTATTGACTGACCATAGAAGCTTAGAGTTTTTAAATAAAAGCTACCTCAGAAATGAGAGACTTATTAGGCGGAGCTTGTATCTCCAACAGTTCAATTATAGAGTACTGTATATTGAAGGGAGCCAGAATATCCCTGCTGATATTCTTAGCCGCCACCCTATCTGTTTAATGTCACAAAATCCTGATAATCAAAACATCATTGTAAGTAACATAGATTTGGGTAGGGATGAATCTATAGCTGATGATTACAATAATCTCACTATGACTCAGAGTCAGGATCAAAGATTAAATAGGATCATGGCTATCTTAAATAATCATGATAATATAAACAGTAAAAATAAACGCATTTAAATGATTTTTAGAAAGTACAAAATTTATCAAAATTTGCTTATGTATAATATAAATGGTAATCAGGGGGAATCATGGAGAATAGTTGGTCCTAACTCCATGATTGATAAATTGATCATGTATGCACATAGTAGCTATGGGCACTATGGAGCACCAAAAATCATGTATGTTTTAAAGTCGATATTTTATTGGGATAAAATGTATAAATGCGTAATTAAAAAGATTAAAACATGTAAAATATGTCTGAAATCTAAACATTGCAGTAAATCTTAAGTAGGAATCATGCAGCCCATTATTCCAGATCATCCTAATAAATTATTAGCAATCGATTTTTATGGGCCCCTTCCACCATTCAATCATCAAAAATTTATCCTTGTCACGTATGATGTTTTTAGTAAGCTAGTCTCAGCCTATCCTGTACATAAAACCAGCACTCATTATGTGATCAAATGCATGCTTGATTACCAATTCCCATTAGTTGGAAAGCCAGAAATAATTCTTACTGATCATGCACCCACTTTTATATCTAGTAGATGGAATGACTGGATTCGAACTCAACACCTCAAACATATTATGAGCTCTATTAGAAACCTGCAGTCTAATCCCTGCGAATGTGTTATGCAGGAGCTCGGTAGATTATTCAGGATTTATGTAGCCAATGATCATAAACAATGGGTTCATAAACTCTCTGAGGTTGCTAATTATATAAATAGCACTTGCAATGAATCCACAGGTTTTACACCTTTTTGTCTACACTATGGCAAACATGAAAATTTATTAATTCAAACACCTTTACCTATAGTGAGAGAACCAATAGATATAAATCAAGACATAAATCAGGCTAAAGTAAAGCTACATATTATGGGTGCTAAGAGAGTAAAAAAATCCCATAATATACCACATCCGTTCAAAGTTGATGATCTAGTTCTTGTTAGAACACCACATGTTATCAACCTTCAAAGAAATCAATTTAAAAAATTTCATGAGTTATACGAGGGTCCATATAAGACTTTTAGCAAAGTTGGAGAAAATGCGTTTATGTTGACTACACCAGATGGTGAGAAAGGGATGTATAATGCTAGGAGTCTAATCCCATACCCATCAGAAGTGTAGAATTTTTTTTTAGTATTTCCAGTTGAGATTCTGAGTAGAATGTCCAAATATTTTATAATTTTGTGTTAAAAACAGTATATTAGTTATATTTCCATAGTATAAGATAGAATTTAGTTATAGCAAATTATAAAAATAGTAAGTATTATTGAATAGAACAAATATTAAGATAGATGTTTAATTTAAAATTTTTATTCGAAGGGGGAAGTTATGTGCCCCTTTTCTATAGATCAGAAATAGTCAATTATAGTAGATTACTAAAAATTTTAAATTTTAGAATAAGTTCTTTAGATATGTTAATCACATTTTGTCAATCATATTATAAAGTACAATTTGAAGCTAAAGAAAATACGTAGTATATAAAATTATAGTGAATCATTTAAAAATAGTTATGTAAAGCTTTAAATATTTTGCATATGGTTGCAAAAGCTGGCCATATTAAATAACTCAGCTATAAATATTTAAAAGTATATTTAAATGTTAAATTTTAAAAGTTTAAAACTTATAATATAATAAATGTTATATTTGGATTTATGAAATCATATTTAATAATCACAATTAAAATCGTATATTTTTAGAAATAAGCTTTATGATAGTGAAAATTGTATTGGATTCTATATTTTCAAAATTATTTTTCAAAATTTTTATGTTATTGTATTATTTTATATAATATAATATAATAAAGTGTAGCAATTTTATCAATTTGGACAGAGACATAGATTGAAAATCGTCTGTTTAAATTATTAATCATGTGACTTTTAATGCATAGTTTCTCTCAGACGCTTGTTTGAATTGATAACAAAGTTTGAAATATTTTAAAAATTATATTATAGAGTTGAATGTTATTATCTGTCATAGAAGTGAATATTAAAATATTACGTAGTTATTTCTAAATATTTTAAATGGTGTTTTAAAGACGAATATAGTTAATAAAAAATTAAATATTGTGTTTAAATAAAACAAGATAAATGGAATATTAAGAGTGGAATAAGTTATTAAAAATTATTTTAATAGTTATTTTAAATGTTTATATAATTTAAATAAAATAATAATTGATTTAAAAGTAGTATTATAAATAATATTTCAAAGGTTTATTACATCATAAATTTTTATTTTAAAATTTAATTCTGCAAGTTTGCAATATATGTAAATTTGATCTCAAACTAAAAGTGAGAATCAACCAATCAAATGATGTATTCTCTAGAATATAAATACGAATTGCACAGGGGGTATCAGGGGAGTTTAATAATGTGTTAGTGGTAATTAATAACATACTAAGGTAGCTGGATAATATCAGAAGCTATCGAGGTGAATATACTT
Source organism: Epiperipatus broadwayi (assembly GCA_028023455.1). NCBI lineage: Eukaryota > Metazoa > Onychophora > Udeonychophora > Euonychophora > Peripatidae > Epiperipatus > Epiperipatus broadwayi. The sequence goes on along the minus strand of JAQFVV010006249.1, from coordinate 3,257,405 downwards.
TAAAATTTTTATTATTTAGTCAATTTATAGTACTCTCTTATACATTATTTATCATAACTAATAGGATACTTTTATATACTTTTAAAGGAGAGTTTAAAATATAATAAATTTTGGAAACTTCATGAAAATGATTGGCTGATTTTTAACAGTTTACTTACCAGGAGTATTTTATTTAAGTTTAACCTAAAATTTCACAATGAAAAATTGATATACTATGGAATAAAATGTATATAAATTATAATAATATAAAAATTCATAGAATGTTTATGGATACTATTTTATTAATGCTTCACTGGAGAACTGTTTTGGTACATAAAAACCACAGAACAGACATTATACTGATGCAACGGAAAGCTATTTGCCATCTAAAAAAAATAATAATTGGAGATGCACTATTATTTATAAGCTTATCCAAGTGTTTTTAAAAAAGAATAAGATACTTATATCTTATGAATTGTTTATAGAATATCATAATGAAAGGAATAAAATGTTTAGTCCTTTTTGAAAGAAACATTTTTTTAAAAAAAATATTTTTGCAAGAATTAAAGAAAGAGCTTACAGAGAAGATTTTACTTAAGCGTTGTGATATATAAAACTTCTTATCTCAGAAGTATTTTTAAAAAAAAAACGCATTTTTTTAGAAATATTTGTTTAAAGAACTTTATTAAGAATGAAAACTTATATAAAAAAGTGAACATCTAGTTGAATAAAAGATGGATTCATGAAAATACAAATATTGTGGAAAAGTTTATCGGATAACTTAAGTTCAATTGAATGGAGTGATGCATCAGATACGCTTGCAGAGAATATTTAAGAAGCTTCACGAGGATTAATTTAGTATTATGATTTAATAATTATCATTCTGTACAGTAAAGACCCGGGATTATTTTCTATAAACTTTACTAAAACGGATTAATAATTATTTTTTATTTTTAAACTTTAACTTGCTTTGAGGAGAGCATTTTAAAACTCTAGAGAAAATAATAAACATTTTGGACTTATCATGAACTATTATCAAGTGAATACGTAATTATAGTTTTTGATTTCTTTTATTTTATTAACTTAGCTTAAATGTAAATTTTCTATTTTTTTTATAAGATTAGGAAAACATAAAACATTAATTTGTTAATAACATATAATTTTATAATATAATAATCTAATAATTTAGATAAGAATATTTTTAGATAAAGTGTATGGATGTATATTTTCTTTATGTATGAGATGTTCTATATCCAGTGGATGAAGGAAGCCTACTGAATATGATGACCAGATAAAGGTTATTTGGTAATGATAATGAATATTAATAATTTATAATGTATATTCTTTGTTTTCTTTTAGATTATCTATGAATAGTAAGAATGGAGTATAAATGTTTAATTATATGTAAATGCATTTTTTATACAACATTTTTTAAAACATTATGAGATTAGGATAGATTTGAAAATATGCATACAATGATTTTTATATTAGTGATATAATCCAACATAGTAACAAATATTTATGTGATTCTTTTAAAACTTTCATGTTATTGGATATTCAAATATTATCTGACTAGATTGTATATGATTAAGCATACAGAATAATGAAGTAAGCAAACTTTTCTTGTGGAACAGCTAGATTGTTTTTTTTTAAATTATCAGTGAATTTTATTTATTGTTTTTGTAAATGCAGATAGTTATTTTATCGATGTAAGATGTGGAAAATCTTGAGAAATACTAATGAGATAGTGGCTTGGAAGTACTTGGGTAGACAGGAAACCAAGATGATGTTTTTAAAAATAGGATAAGGAATATGAATAATACTTATAGTCTTTATGTAGATATCAGCATAGTTAACAAAGCCCTATGACTGATACATATTTTATTTGGACAGTGTTTATATTCTTTAAATATTTGATGTTTTAATAAAGCTGAAGGAATAGCTTTAACATCGTTTATGTATTGGAGGATATTAGACAGGCAAAGGTCATACCTCCATTTCTTGTTAATGCACTGTGCCATGATTTTGAGATATGTTATGAGTGATACTCTAGCTTTCTTCCTTAAATCCTATGCATCTGTTTCGCTATCTTTATTTCATGTAACTGCATCGTTCAGTAAGATATTTTTTGAAAAGAAATGGTAAATAATTTAGAGCTTAGGTTATGCTATCATTTTGTATAAGATTGGTTTATTTGCTTAGAAGGAATAGAATTTTATAACTTGAAATTGAAGGTCCAATGAATCCTAAAGGAAAGGAAAGAATCATAGAATATATTTTTGAATTTATTTCGGAAAATGAAATATAAATTTTTAGAATAGAGTATCTAAACAAAGATATTTTCTTTAAAATGTTAATAATTTTTGAATGCTTATTATGTTATTGTTTTAGAAAAATAAGTATTGCATATTTTTAAAATACAATAGTATACAATAAATGATATAAAGAATAGGTATAGTATAATTTTTATTTATTGAACAATAGGAATATATCGATAATTACACTTATATCATACCAAAGTAAGCCTAAATGGGAATATGTTGTGTTTAGTAAACAAAGTGTAATAAGTGATATCTACTAAAATCTAGTAATGAATTTTCGGATAAATATTTTATGTAACATCTTTGACATTGCAAGATGAAAATTTGTTTAATTTTATTTTAAGAAATCCATACTCATTATAATGTTATTTTTGTTTTCTGTAGAATGTTTTCCTATGAATGTGTTTTAAGAAAAATATAGTTTAATAATATTAAGGATGGAATATTTTTGTTAATAAAATAAATAAATATATTTGTAATAAGTTAACTATAACGAGAAACCAAATGGTAACATTTTATTTTGTCTTAAGTCTAAATAAAGATATAACTAAAAATAAAATATTTTTTATAACCCAGTAGATAAAAATGTAAAGTATAAAATAAGGATATCCACTGTAAATAGTGTACATAAATTGTTTATTTTATTTTGTTGTTAGTAATAAACTTTGTTAAAATTTGTTTTTTCAAAAATTTTTGTGTCTAAATTGTTTATTTCTCCACTACACTGCATGAGCTCACAAGATATCCATAATAATAGAAACAAACACATAATCTTGCACAAAAAGATAAATAGAGAATTATTTTAAGAATTTAAATATTTTATTGGTATTATTTTAATTAAATAATCATAATTTTACATTATTTTAGTGGTCATAAATTAATTATCTCAATAGTATATTGAATTATATGCTATCAGTTGCCACACACTTTTATTTGTCAGATTATCAAATGCTACCACGTATTTATTATATTATTACATGAAGATATAAGATCATATTATATATATTTTATGGTAATAAAATTATGGTATAAGAAAAGATATACAGAGTTAGTTATACAATGAAGAATATTATTATTATTTTATTGTTATTAGTTTAAGTTTAGTAGATTATGACATAAAATCCCTTCTCATATTTTACTATCGTAATTTTAATTAACTTAGAGTAAATTTTATGAACCTGAGATTTTATTGAGCTAGATTATTATAAATAGAAGATTAGGACTTAATTATTAGCTTAATCTGCATGAGTAAAAGTTATTAAAGTCATAAGAATACTATGAGTTTGTTATTTGAAATAGTAATAAGGGGGGATAGTGTTCTTATGCCATTGAGGTAGTATCCTGTAGGATATTGGCTCAATGTAATCTATCTTGTCACCTGTATTTTCACTTCCAAGTCTCATGAAAATATTAAATATGTATTAAATTTATTTTTATAAACTGAACCTTATTTGTATTTTAAATTTGAGTTTGTGAATATTTTTTTAAAATTAATGTTGACTATTATTTATTAATTATTAACTGAGTTAGAACCCGTTTTATTTTATATCATATATTATCTGGAAGTGAGAATGACGCATGGCACGGTTCATACAATTGTAAACATACGCTATATAAAATAAATGCTTATTTAAGATAATTGAATAAAAATGATAATGAAATCAATGTAGTGAATTACACTTATCTCTAATACTATATTCTTTCAACAAAGAAAAATCCATGAAGACACGATTGAACACATTTTTGGTGTATGCAGTTATTTGCAAGTCCGTAGAACATTTATTCGCTTAATTTATAAACATAAAGGCTCATTGATACCTGCATGGATACAAGGAATTAAAGCGGGAGTTTTTGCTGATATTAGAAGTGCCACTTTTTTTTTAATATATGGTTTATATCTAACTCGATGTGATATTCTCTTCAAATCCAATTGTATAGATCCTCTGAGGATTCTAATTCGGAAAATCAGAACGATAAAAGAAAAAGACAATCGAATATCATCACAAGCTTTATTCAATAGCAAATGGGATCTAATTGACATTTAAAGACCAGGTTGGATATTATCAACTACCTTTCTTTAGAAAAGAAATATATATATAATTGATCTTTTATTCTACCTTTTTTATTTAATAGTTAACATTTGGCAGAATCTGCCTATTGAACTTTAATTTGCCAATTGATTTTATCATACAATACTATTTCTTTCTTTCTTTCTTTCTTTCTTTTTTTTCTGGATTAATAAAGTTTTTTTTTTTTTTATAAAAAAAAATCCATTTTCTCTTTCCACATATATAAGACACGTTCATAGTAGCATGCTGGCGCTAATTATAACTATTTAAAAATATCAAAAAAATAATATTAAATATCATCAAATTGGAAAAAGAAAATCAAACTCTTTTATTCAGTTTACCTATGTGTATGTGTTTTACCTGGGTGCCACTAGGCTGTCTAAACCTAGATAAAGTTATATCATATATTTATTCATACGAATATCTGTTTCAAACCCATATGGTACATTCTTTACAACACATGCACTTGGATGAATGGAAAATGACATCTTTATATTTTAGTTGTGCAAATAACAATTACAGGATGTTAATATCATAAATCCCCACTTAATCTTTTCACAGGTGTTACCGGCTCAGTTTAAGTAGCTGGTAATGATCTCTCTTGCTAATGACTCACAAGCACACATAGAGAGGACCATTATTTATAAGTGGCCATTAAACCCATTTATTTAATCTATTTATTAATTAATAATACTATTGACAATGATGATGATGATATTGTTTCCAACCACAGCTTTTGCAATTAACTCACAACAACTAATTTATCTTTTTATAAACCTATAATTACTTACCTAAAACATTATTATATTTAAATTGTAACTTAACTATTAATATTCGCCAGTGATGATGATGGTCATAATTAAGCTCACAACATAAAATTTAGCTTTTCATAAACCTATAATTTATTATATCTAAATTATGATCCGATGCTTAACATTCATTAGTGGTGATGAATGATCGCAATTAAATGATACAATTAAAAATAATAATACTAACAATGATAACGCGAAAGTGAAATATTGTTTTTTTTTTAAGTGTCATAGCATTGGCCGGGACGCGAACCTTAGTCGCACTGACCTCTCGGCCACCAATGCAAGACAAGTGAAATATTGTTTAATTATATTTATTAAGATTATTTCCTTTTAATAAAACAAATTTCTAATCATCCAATTGACTTCAATTATTATATTAATCAAATAATACATTATTAAAACAAAATATGAAATACTGTATGTGTATCCAAATAAGAAAATTAAACATATGTATATGCTCCTACCATTTGAGATAAGATGGTTTAAAATGAAACATTAAAAAAAACATTCCATCTAATGCTTATTCAATATTTCTCCCAGCTTTATTATGTATGTTATAAATGCAATACAAAAGTCATTCACACAATATGTGTGTATTTGCTTTCATATATGTGAATCTATACTTTATTAATTTGCTCCCTTAAAAAAAAACTATTAAGCATTAAGCATTAAGATTTTAGTCTAACCTATTTTGACTTATCTTAATTGACATATGTCTGTATAAGCAGTCACCCACACACACCCATGATAGGTTAGCATATATATTATGTTAAAATGTTTCCCCTTCATATTATTCATTCATAAATAAATTATACATATAAAAAAATTATTTAAATCTTCAGCAAAGCAACATTTATATCAAATTTAATATGCAAAATAAATATAAAAAAACATTATAAAATATATATTGACAGATTGCTCAAGTACTGTTGGTCAACCTAATAAATGACAATCATAAATAAAAGACATATTAAATTACAATAAAAGTAATATTCAAAATAAAAAACATTAAGTCTAATAACCTCAAAATGTATTTGTGATGTTGTTCTGCATAATGATAATTAATAACATAAAATTAAAAAAAACTTTTAATGTTTATGTATTTTTAAAAAAAACAATGTTTGACTCATAGAAGGAATTTCAAATGATTATTTAAAATAAATTTAAAAAATAATTAATAAAATTTCAAAGGTACCAATCTATTTTTCAGTTCTTACAAATGTCCAAGTTGAGACAATGGACTGCTTTCTTGTCTATAGCTTTGTGCTGAGTTGGCTGAGCTCTGAAACTTCACTCTTTTCATTTTTACCATTTCAAATTTATTTCTGGCATTCTTGATGAAAATAAAAGTAAACTTAAAAAAACTGATTAGTAGATTAGTTGAGGCTTGATGCGTGGATTATATACATATTCTTTCTTTTCTTCTTTCTTCCTCACCCTCTTTTTAAAGATGATGACTCTTTAATAGGCCATGGGATGAAAAAGAAATCTCTGAAACAGAATGCGTTTTTAACTTGGATGACTTGAAATGTGGCCATTCTCTGGGTCTTATATATATATATATTGAAGCTGGAAATATAGTACATATTTCTGCTTCACCTAGTGCCAATGTCATCAGCACTAGTATGGGTTTGAACCCAACCTTTTATATTAACTGACACCCATCTCATAATAGGTGGTAGTATATTTTTAATCAATATTATAATCTTTTATATTTCATTAATTATATTTTATAATTAAAACTAACCCTTTTATAATACTTTATTATTTTATATTTATAAAAATGTATATTGTGTTTATTTTATTAAATTGAATTGAATCCTGGATATCTATAAAATGTTACAAATATTTTAAATTCTTTTATTAAAATTCATTTTTCTTAAATTAATCAGTTGATAACATTTTATATTTATCTTTTGATAAATGTACATTAAAGTATCAATTATGTAAAGAATGTAATATTTGAAAGAAATATTTTGTAAATTTCTACTTAAGTTTTATATCAAATATTAAGTTTGAAAGTCATTGTACCAAATTCCTAAAATTTTTCTAAATAAAATTTACATTTTGTTAATCTAAACCTTAATTAAATATGCTTTGTTAATACAATGACTGATAGACTTAATATGCTTGTTGTTGTTTCTGTTAATTAGCAAATCAACCCTTGGGGCATGTTAATGCAGATTATAGATTTCCTGCCCAAGGACACAAACCTCAGAGAATCTCTTAGAACAATTGCAATTGGTAGTTGCAATGTAGATTGAATCTTATAGATAAGGCCAGATCACATAAATAGTGGAAAATTTTATTGAAAAACAGTTTATTGAAGAACAGTTCACTGAAGAGAATACTTTAGATTTGTAATACATCATGACTAAAGAAATGACGGGGTGAAGCGATCCACCATTGCTTTCCGGATCTCTGTTTCTACTAGCACATCAATGGCTTTCCAGTGCTCTCAAGACCTAACCAGAGACTGTACTGTGTCAAGGAAGCCTGTTAAATGATCTGACTGTATAACTGCCTGTTTCAAGCCATGGAATGTCTACCGATTGAATCTGAGGTAGCGACCAATTTGCTGCAAGCCACTGATTCTATTTTACTTGTTTTGTAAATCAATATTAATTTATATATATCTATATCTGTAATGTTTATACAACCTAATTTTAAAATGCGTCTTTTAAAATTTTTTTAAAATTTAAAATATCAATTCTTATAAAAATCTCACACTATTTTGATGCGGCAAATTAAATTAATTTTTGTTGGTTTATTTAGAATATTGACTTACTGAAATTGTCAAGTATAAAACTCAATGAGAAACTAACTTTAAATCCTCTCCCTCTTATTTTCTCCAGTTAAAAATCATTACAGGAAACTTATTTCCATTAAATTAAGTAATAGAGAGAGCTCGTTTAGTTTTGTACCTTTTATATTATAAATTTATTTTAAATGATAAAAATTATTTTAAAAATTAGATGTGTTGTTATTACATCAACTTAAAAGAACCATCGTAATTATTTCAGACAGAATAATGTATTTTATTAAATCAATTAAGTAAAATCTATCACGATTTCTGTAAAACAAATGTCTTGAAAGAAAATCATTGAAAGCACATTTATCATAGCATTTTATCAGTAGATATTTCATATATATATATTTTATTTGTCAGAAAACTATTAAAATTGTGATGTACAATTTATTACACTGTATATTGTCAAACTTCACCAGAAGTGAGTTTGATATTCAATGTGCCATCTATGTTAATTAAAAGACAGTCTTATTTTGTAATCTTTGATAAACTATTTGATAACTCACTAATAAATGAAATATTTGGAAAGTGTGGAAAACAATTTATATTTTAATTTTAATTCTTGCCTTCCCTGTTTATATTATATTTTATGAAATCATTCACTAATGGCCACGGTTTTTGTGGACATTCTACTATGTCAGGGAGCTGATTATTTTAATCAGGAATTAAGTTATTATGATTGTTAGTCATCTGCTATATATATATATATATATATATATATATATATGGGGCATTATGTAATTTATAGTTACAACCATTTGTTTATTATTATTATTCTTGCTTTGCTAATTATCTCTTAGGACCTTCAGAATTTTAAATATGACCAGTCCAACCTTTTATTATCCCTCAAAGTAGACGTTATTTCCTACTAAGGGATCATTTTTGGGCATTACCATTAAGATGTGTATGGGAAGTCCAGCACATCAAAGCTATTATTATTATTATTATTATTATTATTATTATTATTATTATTATTATTATTATTATTATTATTATTATTATTATTATTATTATTATTATTATTATTATTATTATTATTATTATTATTATTATTATTATTCACAGACATGTTTTGGCTGGAGGGCCAGCATTTCTCATCATCTAGCTATATTTACTAGGAATTTTCTTTAGCAAAGCTGCCTAGAGGTTCATAACAGACCTCATTTATTCTTTGTGGTTATCTATAATATCATACTGCCTTTACCATTATATATATATATATATATATTGTAACGATATATAAATATGTTGTTACATTAATTTAAAATAAAAACTTAAAAGTGTGCAAATAAAAGTAAAAAATTAAACGCTAAAATTAAAATGTTTGTTAAACGTATATACATTCGCACAGATGCCAAACTTTAAAAATATTTTTTTTTAAAAAAACAAATAAATAAGTATTTGAACGTACTTTTTTTATAAAAAAAAAAAGTACAAGATTTAAAAATAAAAACAGGTATTAATTAATTCTTGTAATCTGTAAATGGAAATGATTGTTTATAAATTGTCTGAAAAGCTCTGGGCTCTTGTCTAATTAAAAAGATCAGATGAAAATTAGATAAGAGAAAAAGAGAATTTAGCTTGACCAATGGAAGCACTAAGCCTTGGCTCGGACCCTAATGAAAGTGATGGATTAGTGACGTTTTGTTGATTGAATCTGTGTGGATAATATAAAAAGGGAAATACAGTTTTTTCAGGCAGTTCCAGCGTTGTGTGTTTGAGAGGTGGTAGGACGCACATACCACACTCTCTATTTAAAAAGGAAAAATGAAAAGACTGTGATACCTTGAACCAGCTATTGCCATCTCCAGAACATTATCTTCCAATGGAGGCGTCGCGGGAATTAAAAGCAGAAACCTGGACTCTTCTACCATGAGCTATGAACTTTACAAATTAACAACAACCAAAAAAAAGTAATTAAGAACTTTCATCATTGATTTTTTTTTAAAGATTCAGCTAATTTAAATTTTAAAATGAACTCTTATTTGATTTTCAAATTAATAATTGATTGTTTAAATTTATATAGTTAAGTTTTGCTAAAATCATTTCCATTTTATTATTTTTATTTGTAGTAATATTTATTGTAGAAATTATTAAATGCATTACATTTAAGTTGGGTATAGACGTTGCATAGATTCGTTAGCGGTTGATTATGTTGTGGTTTTCACATTCGATTAGAATATATGGGTCAACGATATCACTGCAAGCATCTTACGATGAATGCTAATGGGATTTGTATATTCCCTATGCAAGTGACGTTTATCGATGACTTTGTATTTTGATCGGTTGTGTTTAATTTGGAATGTTTTTGACCGTGGAATCTGTGCAGCTGATCTATACTCAACATTTTAAAACAAATTTTATAAAATTCATTTGTGCGAACGTATCTAAATGTTAAATTTAAGTCAGGCATGAATGGCTATATAGTTTTGTAAAGTTATATTAAGGGAGGGTAATCTTAGGTTATTCATTTCGTAGTTGAATTGGTTCAATGGATTGGATATATTTGTGTAATTGTAGATGTAGTATGAGGTCCGCTATGGGCAGGATTATAGATATATGCCACACACCCTCTGTTTGCCTATGGATGGGTTTGTAAGTCGGCAGAAGACCGCAGTCCATTCCTATGGAGTTTTTTGTTTATTGTTCTACTTGCCAACAGATGTCACATTCCTGTTGGTGGAGAGTCAATGTCTTCTCTATTTCTACTTATTGTTCAGATGTACATTCCTGACAGTATAGTATTTTGTGTTGTCGTATCATGCTACATTGAATACATGAATGTATCAGATGGATTGGTGCCAGTTGATTGCGAAATTTGTTGCCTAAGGTTAAATCAGGGAAGAATATTTTCTTTTCAAATGCAGATCTATGTAGTCTATTCATACTTGACTATCTAAATAAAATATTAAACTCATTGAAACTTAGTTAAATGTAAAATTAAAAGTTAATATAAAAATCTAAAATGTTAAACTTATTCCTCAAAATTTAAATGTTATTTTATATGTGCGTAAATAAATATTTTTATGTGTTAATTTCTGGCAGTGGCTTTTATTTATTGATATTTAAGATATAAATTAAGATATAGATTTTTATCTCTGCATCTCTGCTGAGCTAGTGACTTGGGCTAACGATCGGAATATTTAAATAAAGTGGAATCTTAACAGCGCATATCTGCCTACTTTATAAATTTTTCTAGGCTCAAATGCCTAGATGGCACCTTGTAGAGCAGATATCGTAGTTTGCGGTTAGATTCGATCTTCACTTTCATTTCGATCGTTATAATTGGCGCCCAACGTGGGGCCAATTATAACGATCAAAATGAAAGTGAAGATCGAATCTAACCGCAAAAACGATATCTGCTCTACAGGGCGCCATCTAGGCATTTAAACCTAGAAAAATTTATAGAGTAGGCAGATACGCGCTGTTAAGATTCCACTTTATTTAAATATTCCGATCGTTAGCCCAAGTCACTAGCTCAGCGGAGACGCAGAGATAAAAATCTATATCTTAATTTATATCTTAAATATCAATAAATAAAAGCCACTGCCAGAAATTAACACATAAAAATATTTATTTACGCACATATAAAATAACATTTAAATTTTGAGGAATAAGTTTAACATTTTAGATTTTTATATTAACTTTTAATTTTACATTTAACTAAGTTTCAATGAGTTTAATATTTTATTTAGATAGTCAAGTATGAATAGACTACATAGATCTGCATTTGAAAAGAAAATATTCTTCCCTGATTTAACCTTAGGCAACAAATTTCGCAATCAACTGGCACCAATCCATCTGATACATTCATGTATTCAATGTAGCATGATACGACAACACAAAATACTATACTGTCAGGAATGTACATCTGAACAATAAGTAGAAATAGAGAAGACATTGACTCTCCACCAACAGGAATGTGACATCTGTTGGCAAGTAGAACAATAAACAAAAAACTCCATAGGAATGGACTGCGGTCTTCTGCCGACTTACAAACCCATCCATAGGCAAACAGAGGGTGTATGGCATATATCTATAATCCTGCCCATAGCGGACCTCATACTACATCTACAATTTCACAAATATATCCAATCCATTGAACCAATTCAACTACGAAATGAATAACCTAAGATTACCCTCCCTTAATATAAGTTTACAAAACTATATAGCCATTCATGCTCGACTTAAATTTAACATATAAATACGTTCGCACAAATGAATTTTATAAAATTTGTTTTAAAATGTTGAGTATAGATCAGCTGCACAGATTCCACGGTCAAAAACATCCCAAATCAAACACAACCGATCAAAATACAAAGTCATCGATAAACGTCACTTGCATAGGGAATATACAAATCCCATTAGCATTCATCGTAAGATGCTTGCAGTGATATCATTGACCCATATATTCTAATTGAATGTGAAAACCACAACATAATCAACTGCTAACGAATCTATGCAACGTCTATACCCAACTTAAATGTAATGCATTTAATAATTTCTACAATAAATATTACTACAAATAAAAATAATAAAATGGAAATGATTTTAGCAAAACTTAACTATATAAATTTAAACAATCAATTATTAATTTGAAAATCAAATAAGAGTTCATTTTAAAATTTAAATTAGCTGAATCTTTAAAAAAAATCAATGACGAAAGTTCTTAATTACTTTTTTGGTTGTTGTTAATTTGTAAAGTTCATAGCTCACGGTAGAAGAGTCCAGGTTTCTGCTTTTAATTCCCGTGACACCTCCATTGGAAGATAATGTTCTGGAGATGGCAATAGCTGGTTCAAGGTATCACAGTCTTTTCATTTTTCCTTTTTAAATAGAGAGTGTGGTATGTGCGTCCTACCACCTCTCAAACACACAACGCTGGAACTGCCCGAAAAAACTGTATTTCCCTTTTTATATTATCCACACAGATTCAATCAACAAAACGTCACTAATCCATCACTTTCATTAGGGTCCGATCCAAGGCTTAGTGCTTCCATTGGTCAAGCTAAAATCTCTTTATTCTCTTATCTAATTTTCATCAGACTTTTTAATTAGACAGAGCCCAAGGCTAGCTTGCTTTTCAATCAATTTATAAACAATCATTTCCATTTACAGATTACATTAATTAATACCTGTTTTTATTTTTAAATCTTGTACTTTTTTTTAATAAAAAAAGTACATTCAAATACTTATTTGTTTTTTTAAAAAAAAATATTTTTAAAGTTTGGCATCTGTGTGAATGTATATATGTTTAACAAACATTTTAATTTTAGCATTTAGTTTTTTACTTTTATTTGCGCACTTTTAAGTTTTTATTTTAAATTAATGTAATGACATATTTATATATCGTTACAATATATATAATTTATTTACAAACCTGAAATGCTCTCTGCCATGGTGGCACATCCTTCACCAAAAAACCCAATTAATTAGTTAAATCTGACTGTATAATTGTCAATTATTTATTTAAGAACTATTTTGTTTTCTATACTCATTATAGCTAACTGATTTAAATGTAATAGTGTTTTAAATGTACATCTCTCATGTCTTATTATTTATATATAAAATAGATTTATTTGTAATCTTTTAAAGAGGGCTCATGTTATTTTATTGCTGATTGGTTCTTGGCAGACCAATTAACAAATTTTTACTTTGTTAATCAAAGCCGCATCAAAACAAATTCAAGAAGTATAATAACCTACTTGTATAAACAAAAGCCAACTTATTTTGTATAATGAACTCAATTTCTTAATAAATTCCTGTAATATTATTATTTTAAATTAGCTCAGTTTGTCATCATTCCAAATCTCTAATATTAATTATCCTAGTTATTTATAATATTTTTTTGATTTAAATTCACTTCTTTGTAATATTGCCAGAAAGAATTATAATTATTATGGTTCAAACCATTAGTAATCGATATCCAATCATATCTGTACCATTCTGCAATTCACTAAATCATTAATTTCTTATATAAACCCGTTATTATTTTGAGTCTCTTTGTGAACCATGACCTCCAGCTGAGACAGAATAAAATCAAGGACTGCTAGTGTCATCACAAACATTATCCAATAGTCAGAAAGGCATTAGTTCAGGCAAATAGGTTAGGATTCACCATTTCCCTGACATCTGTATCTTGGGTATGGTTGGATTCAAGGTACTTTTGCTTGTATTATTGGTCTTGTTGAATGAATACACAATTTTGACTGGCACAATATATATATATATATATGAATGTACAGACAAACTATTTACCTCATGATAGTGAGATACCAGGGACAAAATAGTGCAATTTAACACCACATTCTCTTTTTCTTACAGCTAAAAATATATATAAACACAGTTCACCTTGATCTAAAGCAGCAATGTATACACTCTCCTTATAACACCATTTTACCTTTCAGCTTGTTTTAAGGGACTGAATCTTTATCAATCGTGATGGAGATTTACTGCTTTCTCCCACTAAGTTTCTTTCTTTTCTGAAACTCTTTTCATAACTCAGATATATATATATACAGTTCCCTCTGGAATAACTTAACTGCAATAGTGTTCATATATCAGCATATCTTCATTCATAGTATATTAAGTAATACCTTAGCATTTTGTTCCTTGAAAATTAAATTCATTTTTTTTTCTCACTTTACTACCACTGAAGAAAGACATTTTCAAAAAAAATAAAACTACTGAGAACTTGAAAGAGAAAAAAAATAACACTACTACTGGCTACTGTTGAAATGACCTCCTCTCTTTCTCACCAAGCTTTTTATATCTTAGTCTTCTGTAATTGATCTGCAGCTATGTACCTGTGGATAGGTCAAAGTTCCTTTATCAGACAGCCCAAATATTGTTTCACATAAAGCACTGTCATTTTAAAAAAACAACAGAACTCCAACTGATGACCCTTAATGATCAAGTAACAAAAATTAAAATTAATTTCTCCTTCATTTTGCTCTTTTTTAATAATTTTTTTTACAACTTATAATTTATACAACAACAACAAAAAAAATCAAAATTTATGTGTAATTAAAAGCAAGTGTCTTTGATTTACACATTCACACTTTGACTCCAGACAACATGTATGCTTTGCAGGCTATTAATCTGGTGACCTTTAGATATGACCCCTAAATCATCTAGTCTAGCCTGTTTTATTTTAAAGAAAAATAAACTATATAATGAAATTGCTATATTTAATATAAGAGTTTAAAATAACTAACTATCTCTTATAATATTCATTTTTCATATTACTACTTACTAATAAATCTTATCTATTAATTTTTATGATACGCACACAAACAAAAAAATAGAGAATTTTTATTTATTTAATAATATATATGTGTGAAAATGAGACTCTATTTCTACAATATATATATATATGGTAATTATTGTCTTTTAATCTGCAGTCTTTTAATCACATATATGTTGGCTGCAAGGGTCACAAAATTGATGGAAGAAAATAATATAGTAAGAGAAATACAAGGAGGCTTTCAATTGGATAGGTGTATAGGAGATTGTTTGTAGTTACACAAGTTATAGATATGAGTGGAAATACAGGTAGACAGTTATATAAGGATTTTATAGATATAGAGAAGCCATAAAATAGAGTAAAAATAGATTATGAGTAAGTTTAGTAAATTTGGGGAAGGATGGATCTTTAATGGATTTTATTAAGAGATTGTATAAAAACAATTATTACATGTATATATTAGAAAGTATAGAATCAGTTAAAATTAAAAATGGGGTGGAACTATGGCAAGAATGCTCTATGTCATCAATTTTGTTTTTGTTGCATTTGAGAATAATGGAGAGACCAATAGAAAAACTAGTAAGAGGGGTAGAGATAATATTAATAGGTGGCAAGGGAGTGTATTAATTATTGGGTCTTTTATTTGAAGATGTCTTCATGTGCACAGAAAGAAGAAAAGATATGGAAGTTATGATGGGAACATGTGCAAGGGTGGATAAAGAGATGGAAATTAAATTTAGTGAAGAAAAATCAAAATTAATAATTATTAATAATGGGAAAATAGAAGAGAAATTATTTAATATTGGGGGATATAAAGTTAAGTGTGGTGAATAGGTGTAACTATTTGGGAATCATCTTAAGTAATCAGTTAAAATTTTTGGATGAATGAAAAAAATTGATAAATGAAGCAAAGAAAAAAAAATTAACAGTGTTTTTATATAATAAATATGGTATATCTAGAATTGTATGGAAGGGAGTAGCAGTAGTAGGTTAAACATATGGTAATGATGTGTTATGTGTTAGTAATGGGATGTTAGATTACTTAGACAAAATACAAAGTGAAGTAGGAAGGCATGCATTAGATGCAGCTGTATGGGGAAAAGGAGGCAATTCAAGGAGAAATAAAATGGTCAAGTTTTTATATAAAAGATGCAAAACCAAAATGAAAATGTTTGGTAGGTTACAGTTTATGGATAATAAGAGAATAGCCAAAATAGTATTCAATTGGGTTATGAGTGTTGGGAAGACAACAAGTCAGATGAGAAAGGTAATATAGTATGTAGAAGATTTGAATAAAGAATGTATGTCAGTATACTTATACAAATGATAGGGTGATTGTAGTAGAAGAATTGTTGAGTGTCACGGTGGAATAGAATGGAATAGAATAATAGATGCATTAATAAAGAAAAGGGAGTTTGAGAGATGGAGAACTAGTATGGAGAGTAACAAAAGTTTAAATGTATATAGAAGTAAACAGAATATTGGGTATGAGTTAATTTATGACAATAACAAGGAAAGTAGTTTACTGTTTAAGGCTCAAACTGGATCTTTATCAACAAAGGAATATATACATAAATGGAACAATATGGGTGATTTAATCTACAAGTTGTGTAATGAAGGCATATAAATTATTTACCAATTGAATGTAAATGCCTGCAAGAAGAAAAGGGACAAATAATAAAGCTGTTAAAAATAAATTTTAAAAAAGTAATTATACAAAAGTGAGTTCTTGATTTTTATGCTGGATTTTGGAAAAGATAATGTATATTTAGATATAAAGGCCATGGAGTTGATAAATATTATTTTATGGAAATGGGATGGAGCAAGATAGAGAAAAATATGGGAAAAAACATAGGGTGAGAAATAGAAAGGAAAGGTAAAGTGGCTAACAGGTTAACAGTGAAAAAGGAAAAGCCACAGTCCATTGCATCACATCTAGACATAAGGAGAAGATAATAATGATTACAGGGCATTGAAAAAATTGACAATGTGGATAACAAAAATGGACAGCTTTTAAAAAATGTTTGTCAGAGAAGAAATTTGAGCATTGGAAATTTATCATATATTTATGAGCAGCAATACGCATGATCTAGAAATAATATATTTCACACAATAGATTATGTATTAGTAGAGAAAGATGGAATGAATAAAGAACAGAAAATTAAAGTGTTTGATAATAAATGGAGTACATAGTAGTGATTAAGTATGATAGAAATGGTTAGTAATGTATTGGAAAATAATAATAAAAATAGAAAGGATAGTTAAAATGTTGATGGAGAATGAATGAAAAGAATAAGTTAGAAAAATATAAAATAAACCTAGAAGAAATCATGGAAGAGTTTGTTGTGGATAAATATAAGAATGGGTGTGATGAAGTAGAAAAAATGGCAAATAGGGTTTTAGGTGAGAATAATCAAAAGAATAAAAGTAGTAGAAAAGTGAGAGTTAGTAAATGTATAAAAGAGAGAGGAAAGTTTGCATAAATATAAATATCTTATTAAAAACAAACAAAGTGAAGGAAATCTTAATATTAAATGGGAAAAGTATTTAAAAATAAGAAGTTGCCTAAAATAGATAATGTTAGAGAGAAAATGAAATTGAATAGTAAATTATTGGAGAATATTAATAAAAGAGGAAAGAACAGGGAGAAAAATTTAGGTAATATATTAAAAGAACTGTAGGGGAGAGAGAAATAGTATTACTAGATGATGAAGAAATATAGATTAGCTCTAGAGAAGAATTAGAGACAATCTTAAATAAGTATGTAATGGAAATAGAAAAAATGTTAAAGTGAAGGACAGAGTGATAACAAACATTTTCACATATACTAATGGAAATATTAGGTTTACAGAAAATGAATTGAATGAGGCAGGGAAGAAATTTAGGTATTTGTGGAGGGACTGTACTACCACCAGTAGATGGCACTGTGCCACCAACAACAACCTCAAGGGTTGCAAGTGATAAATTTCTATATGAAATTGGCCAAAATCCCCCCCCCAAAAAATGCCCGAGGCAATACCCAACGAATCCATCAAAAATACAAATTACAAAAAAAAAAATAATTTAAAGATATACTTTAAAACATAAAAATTAAAAGAATGCATGTAGAGTATAAATAATGAGTTGTTGGCTGATGCAATAGTTTGTAGGGGAGTATTGAAATTGGACTGATAAGTAAACCATGTGAGCAACCTATTTTTGTGGAGATGCTTGTCCAAATAATAAGACTGTCTATTTTTGCAGAGAGGTCAGTTAAGTGCTTACTTGTAAGTAATTGGACTGTCTATTTTTGCAGAGAGTCCATTGATTATTATATTTTGTTCCTGCTATCACCATTGAAAAGCAAAAGACAGATGAAATGATAGTTGAAACTTAATCATTTGTATGCGGTATTGCTATTAAAGAAATCTAGAAAAAAATTGTCAAAATTAAAAACAAGAAAAGATAAAATAACCATTTCTGTCATAACTATACCTATGGACCTCCAATGAAATGACACCATTGTTTGACATGAAGAAAAGTTTCACAAACTTGTAAATAGTCAAAAAATTGCCTCTAAATCTTGGAAAATTATACTAGAAACCTTTAAGCTATATTCAATTAATTTACTATTCATAATTGGTAATCTGATGAAATTTATAAGTAAAGCCGATTTTCTATCGTAAATTTTACTGGGAAAAATATGCATGTGTTAAAACTATAGTCAAGTCCCCTAGAATAGATACCAGATTGAGATGGCCTTAATATTTTGTCAAGTTTACCAAACATTCATGGAGTAGACTACAAGCTACAGTACACCCACCCGTTCATCCCTGAAGCCCAGACATGATTTCAGAGAAGCCAGAAAACCCTGATGGAAGAAAGACTCACCATATGTATTGGTAAAGGGAAGCTCTATCCACCCCATTAAGTGCTTATATGGTCTGCTTCAAAGTCGAGCCCGAATCGAAGTTAGAAGCTTAGATGAGTGTATATTTTACAATATTAATTTTATGCCTCTATAAATAATTTATTTTTGTCTTTGCGTATTATAATTGTTAATCTTTTTATTTATTTAATCTTTTAGAATATGTATAATATTAGATAGCACTTACATGTGTGTCTAACCTAGATCTGCCATGTGCAGGATCTGTCTATTTCTTAATCATTAAAAACACTAAAACGATAGACCTCATGTCGAGTGTCCTATGTCCATATTTTTTATACATCACTTCATATGTCCAAAATAAAAAGACAGATATTTGTCATATATAAAATATAATATGAGCATGAGTATATTGATGTGCCCATAATATTAAGGTTTATAAACCAAAGGAATAGACTTTAGACATGCTTGTAAACCCTGAATTATTTTTTTCTTGAATATGTTTGTTGCATATATTTAATTTATTAGTTTGTTACTTTTAAAGTGGGAAGGGGAGTATAGACCACACCCATTATGTGATCATCATAAAATATTTTTTTTTAAAAGAGAAAAAAAAATGTATATGTGTGTTGGTGGCCGAGTGGTCAGCACAGCACCTTACAAGCACTTGTCACGAGTTTGCTTACTGGCCGATACTTTGACACATGAGAAAAAAAATACAATTTGATCAATCAATGTCACATTATTTAAGCCAAAGGCTATAATTTAATTAACTGAAAGCATAAATATAAAATTTTCCATTATCTAAAATATTAACAATATTAAATTTATTTTTATATATGTACTCGGTGGAGGAAAATGGGAAAAATAAACATTATATTTCATATTTAAATTGTTTGCTGCATAATTTATTTAATTTGATAAATTACCTACTTGTAGTATATAACTATTATAGTTATAGAACTCGAGAACCAAACCACTTATTAATCTGAGATAGGAAAAAGTAAACCATATAATGGTCTAGTTTTTGGGATAACTTACCGGGGAGTTGGATTTTTTTCCTCTTATGTCCATACTTATTAACCTATTAAGATATATGATAGTGGTCATCTATATTTGCACACTCTCCCGGAAAGGTAAAAAGGAAATCAATAATAAATGTCTTTATCGAGGGGGCTCATAAAGGCTGGATTAGAATATTCCAGTACCTTCAAAGGTGTGCAAAGCAAAAAAAAAAGAGACCAATGTATAGATAATCAGACAATAGTGGGATATTTTAACAAGGAAGGGTTCGATTGACCTAATTTAGGTTGAATCTCCTTCCTCTAATAATTCTTTTGAAATATTTTTTATATTTAGTCAAAAATATTTTTTGGGAGTTATTATCGACCTTTCACTTAATAACATATGTCACTTCATGCTCGGTGTGTATGTAGGTCAAAAACATATAAGACCTAGGGTTGAAGTTACAGACCGGTACAATATATTCATTTTTAATAAATTATTTTTTTGTTAATTAATTTAGTTTATGTTTGCTTCTCTAACTCAATTCAAACATTGTGCTTTTAATAACCAATATGCTACTAATATCGATAATCTTGAGAAGTCATGCACTCCAGTGTGGTTCATGCAGGTATGGCAGTAATATTTTGTAAATGATGATGATCAGACATTAATACATTTTCCAAAAGTGCCTGAGAATTTCATTTTCTATTTTATTGAAACTGATAAAAAAAACCTTTTTTGAGGACTTGTACTTAGATTATAAATAATCATCATCATCATTATATAAGGTTGTATTATTAGGTATTTGAATTGAATCATTTTATTCAAATTTTATTACTCATTAATTTTCTACCCAATATAAACATTTGTTTGAATCAAGATTTATAGTAGGCATTTAATATATCATGGTATATCTTTTGTTTCTGGTTCAAACCCACATACTGTGTCTAATACATTGAATCCTAAAACATTGCACTAGTTTTGTACCTATCATATTACCACCATGCTTAAAACATGCTTGACATTTCATCAGGATATGCACTTCTTTTATTTTAAAATTGTAAACTGTTGTTTTGACTCCACTTTCATGAAATTTAAATGAATAAATATAATCATTATTTGGTTAGTTTAAGAGTTATTTATATTTTTATATCACTATTCAAAAAAGAGTCAAAATAATTCTTCCACCTCTTTGCAATAATAATCATATAAATTAGTAGGATTAATATATTCTTTCTAAGGTCTATATGTTCCTTTGAATGCATAAACTAAGATCTGGAGTACCTACACTCAGTAAACATTTGTATCATCATTTTAAGCTAGGCATTGAATTTTTAGCTTTTTTCATATATATATATATATATATATATATATACTTATTTATATATATATTACAAAATTTCAATATTTGTCACTGAATCAAGTAGAACATGTGACATGCTCTAAATCAAATTATTAATAAGATCATTACAAAAAACTGATCCTGACCTTCTTTTTAGTGCACCCAAATATAACTCTCATCATAAAATTCCTTATATCATAAAATGATAATCCTGGAGATTTAAATTAGCCATTTTAGTGTGTAACCATAAGTATGAAACTTATTTGTTTATTTTAACAATTTTTTTAAGATTTAATGTAAAGTAAACAAAACATTTTAATATTATAAATAAATGTGATAAATGTACCCCATAATTTATGTATTACTTCATCGCCACCTCAAAAGCTGCCATTATAATAGTTTTTTATTCGGTTGCTTTAATTTTTATTATTTTATAAAATTACTTGCTTTAAATAAAATGCCCATAGTCAAATTAAGCCTGTAAATTAAATTAAATTTTTTAAATATACCTGTGGATATTTGATATGTGAATTTGACAGCATTACAGACAACTACTAATGGTAAAATTATTTCCTGCACATAAATTATTCTTCAACAAAGGTAATAGTTTATTTTCATTCATTATTAATTTGACACATAACAGTCATATGGACAAACATACATTCACCAATCAGACAATAAAGAAAATAGGGATTTTATATAAAATAGCTATTAAAATTTATTACACATAGTAGACACTTTTAAACAATAAACATCAATTTCCTTGTAAATATGATTTGAAAATGATTTCCATTTTAATCTTGGAAGTATTAGTCAATGATTTATTCAACAATCAGCAATAACAAGTGTTCATGGTAATGTGAACTACTCTTGTGGGATTCCTATCTATAATAGAATATATGTCCTTTTATAATGCATCTATGCTCTTTTATAGTAGTTTTTCTGCCTAAACAAATTAGTTGTGATAGTCAAATAATGTGTTGTTCAGGAATTCAATAATTGCAAACAAATTTGAATTTACTGCACCAGTATCCTTATTTCTAATGACTTTTGGACAATTTTTCCTATCTGTATTGACATGTGAAATGAAGTCTCCAAAAAAAAAAAAATTGATTGTTTAATGCTATGTAACAATAAATAAAAGTTTTCATCCTCTGAATTTTCAGAATTTCTGATAGTAGCGCAGGAATTAATAAAATTGACCTTAGCACCATTATGGAAGTTGAGTTTTAAAATGATTAGTCTTTCATAGATACAAGGACGAATTCGAGTATAGAAAGATACTAAATAAGACTTTATAAAATATCCAATATATTAGATTCTCAAATCCAAGCAAAATCATCTTTCACTGATTGAACTACCTTTTCAAAAACATTTTAGTCATCTATGTGCTCTATTAAACTTCTTTCTCCTATAGCTGTATCGATCTTAAATCTTGACAGATGATTCTCCACAAATGTAATAATTGTTCTGATCTTGAAGAGTTTGCATAAAGTAAAATTTACACTTTCCATAGATTTATATTTAGAAAAAAAAAAGATTTACAAAGCTTATCTTTAATATTACCACTGCCAACCTTTTCCAAACATCTGAAACAAATTTTATTTCGATGAAACTTTATTTTTTAAAAAAATCTTAAAATGGATCCCCCATAAATCCAAAGTTAGTCTTAAAATAAAAAACCATAGCCTAATTCGGTGGCAATATTTCATCGGTTAATACTGACAAAATCATTTTAACTGCAACATTAACTTTTAATGACGTTTCAAGTTTACTATTGTTACTATAACAACGAAGGATCCCTTCATTATCTTCAATAAAGAAAGACTTCAATATTTTCATCGAAACAATATAGGTCCGTTGTTTGTAACCCAGGATGATTTCTGTCGCCGTTTGCTCACCATTCAACAGTAAATCATCAAATTGTATAAACATCTGAGAATTTCTACTTCCAATTTTTTTACAAAAAATTATAATTTGGTTTTTAGTAGGCACAATTTCTGTATCCCTAACGATGCTTTTATTATTATATTCAAACCATGGTTGACTTTGCACTTCTAAAATAGCCATGTTTGCTCGTAAAACGTAACTTCCACTATCATTCACCTGAACTTTAGTGATATTTATTACAGTATATGTATCATATTTTTTTACTATTAATCGATCAACTAATTGAGAATATATTAAATTCTTCGATTCATTTATACGATATATAGCCTTTTCATTTAAGGATAAAAGATTAGCATTTTCATTGCTTGGGAGCTGGAATGAAACATAATCTCCCTCATCACAATTTACAAATAAATGATCTGCCACACTAGGAATTTCAGTCTCGTTAGCCAGTGACAATATTAGATTACAAGATAAAATTAAGAAGTCTAATGTTTGTATATTAATCAAACTCGGAAAGAACAGTTGGCGCATTTTATAGAACTGGTATTAAATAAATCCTATTACTGAACAATAATGATGCAAGAAATAATGACTTAACTTAAACAAAAAATATTAAAAACTCACTATTAAAAAAATTTCCTGCAAGCTTTGAATTTGAAAATGTATTAATATCACAGCCACGTGGTAATAAAGAAATTTATTATAGAATTAATAAGCTATAACTTTAGCGTATTTTTTGACGCAAACTTTATTTGAGGATGGAAAAACCTATTTGGTCGAATAAAATGACAAATGATGAAGTCATGGAAAGAGAAAATGAAAAAAATTGTTTGATAAAATTAGAGATAAAAAGCGAAACTAGATTAGGTATATATTAAGAAAGAAGAATAGTTTAATGAAAGTTGTTTAAAGGGAATGGCAAACGGAAACAAGAAAAATGATAGAAATGTAAATAATAAGAAAAGACTGAAAGGATTGACTTTGCTGGGTAATATGAGATGACCTGAGACGTGTGAAGTTGGAAATCTAGGCAATGAAGAGAATGGATTGAAAAAATGGATCAATTTGTGATGTGACTGCTCTCTGAACTTGTCCAACGGATAGAATACTTTTAGAGATGAAAATAATGTTGATAAAGGTACTTTGTTGCAAGTAACTAATGCGCATGACTTAAACTTGTTGGCAAAACGTAATTGAGTATTTTAATATATGAATTTTTTCTACAGTACAGGCTTTTTCATACCTGCAATTACGTATTGGTGGGTGTATTTTTGCTATAAGGATATATAACATTTTTACAATATTGCCTTAGTAAAAATTATCTTTTTATAGGGTTTTTGAGTTTTAGTTTTTGAATTCTTATAATATTTATAGTCGTTTACTTGTAGTTTTACAGTGTCTGCTTATTAATACATTGCACAGGCTTAAACCTGCATTTATATATGTAATATATGCGGGATTCGAACTCAGACTTTGGGTCAGCAATATGAGATAGCACTGAGAGTAGTGGGTCGTGTGAAAGTGTCTGCTTATGTATATTTAAACAAAGAAGATATAATTTAATGCAAGTCTTTAAATACATTAATAAAACATCTTATATTAGTTGTCTGATTAAAAAAAAATGTTTTAAGAATGTAGTAGTTGAAACACATTTTTATGATTAAAATTACTCAAAGACGAGACTTTATTAAAGACGAATGAGCCACCGGATGAGTGAAGCAGATACTAGATTGGAGAATTAACTGGTTTATACTTAAAGAGAATATACGTGTATGTGTAGCGTCCTACTTGGTCTACATTATTATTTTAGTAAGTAATCAAGCCAGATAAGGGCAGTCAGAAGCTAATATCGCCTATATATGTTATATTCATTTTATATCTTACCATTATAAAACCAATATTTTAAGTGTTTTTTTTTACTATTACCATCATTATTCATTATTTTTGATTTTGTGCACTGCGCTTTTCATGTTTAATCTAATTTATGATTTCAATTGTCCATCTATTATTATTTCTTTCAGCAATATATCATCCTATTTCTATTTTAAGTTATCTTAATTTTTTCAATAATAAGAGAATTACCTGTTTATTTTCTCATCCATGTATTTTTTATTTTTTCTTATTATTCCTAACATATATCTCTTTGTACTTCACTGAACATTCGGAAGTCTGTGTATTGCTCTTCTGTTAAGTTTCCAAAATCTCATATCCATAAGGAAAAACTGGTCCTTCATTAGAAACTTTCCTTTTCAATTATATAGATATATTTGCTTTTAATTCTAAAATAATTTCTAGCAAAAACATTCAATCCATGTTTGATTTTGTGATTAATTTCATCCATTGGATTTATTAATATGTCCAAAGTATTTGTAGTTGTTAATAATTCACCATAATCAATTTTTATTTTCTTCTTTTGAGAAAATACATTTTACCTTATTTTAATTTTTTTAGTTTTACATTCGGTCCTACTTTCTTACTTTAATCTGATATCTCTTTCAATATTTCCTATAGCTCTGAAGCACATGTTGCAAAAAACAACCAATGATCTAAAATATATAGATTTACTTTCAATATTTTAGATTCGCAATTTCATCTTTAAAGTACATCTTGTACAAAGTCATTATTGCTGGATTTTGATGAACATTTTTTAGAATATATTGACATCCTTTGATGATCTAATGCTTTAAACACTACAGAAATACTTATAGAATTGAATGTATTTCCATTAACGACAAATCCAAAGCATAATGGCAACTCATGTTCATTGATTCTTTCTCTAACTTCTCTCAACTCTTCAGTGTAATTTACTATGCTTAAACCACTTTTAAATCCCATTTGCTCTTTTGGTTGTTTAAAATTCAAAATTTGCTGTACACAAGTTGTAATTACATTGGTAAAAATTTTGTATAGAACGTATAAAAGACTAATAGGTCTGCAATTTGTGATATCTTCTTTATTTTTATAGTATTAATATTATTAATGACTTTTCCAATCATTTGGTACATTATTATCATTTAGACATTTGATATATAACTTCTTGTCAACAATATTTTATTTCTTTACCCATTCTCTTATAACTATAATTTTTTAATTATAATTTTATTATTAGTTAACAAGTTTCCTCTTTTTATAGATTCAATTGCATGTCTCACTTCGTTATTCAAATATGCTGGTCATTTCAGAAGGTTTAACAATTGTAGGAGATATTTTGTTTTCTTGTCCTTTATTACTATATAATTCTTCTTAGAATTCTTCCACACATTTCATGATGTAATTTCTTTTTCCTTTTTTTTTGGTAAGAGTTCAGTCTTTTCATTTTATTGCAGAAATAAAATATTTCCTACAAATTCCTAGATATTGTTTATGTTTTTGATATTTTTGTTCTGGTATATGGTTTTCTTTATTATTTCCCAGTTATATTTTTTCTTATATCATTATTAATCTTTTTTATTTACCATTTTACAAAACTTTAGATATTCAATTTTTCTTGAAAGTTTTCATATATTTTTGTATTCCTTCTTTTAAGTATCTTGTCTTCTTTCAATAAAAAAAGTTACTGTTAAGTTGCTCCTTTTTTATCTCAGTTAACCTTATTGAACTTATCTTTATATTGATTTCATTCAAATCTGAAGCAGAGATTTTCAACTCTTTTTCTCAAAAAAAATAATAATTCATAGTTTACAATTTTTTTCCTTTTCTACATATTCTACAAATCAGCATCTTTTAAATATTTTCTGCTGAACTTTCATTTGATAATTATTTCCGTTCAGTATTTTTCTCAAAAAAAAATTCATAATTTACAGTTTTTTTTCTTTTCTGCATATTCTACAAATTATTGTCTTTGTTC
This sequence comes from Epiperipatus broadwayi, assembly GCA_028023455.1. Classification (NCBI taxonomy): domain Eukaryota; kingdom Metazoa; phylum Onychophora; class Udeonychophora; order Euonychophora; family Peripatidae; genus Epiperipatus; species Epiperipatus broadwayi. The sequence goes on along the minus strand of JAQFVV010006249.1, from coordinate 3,230,217 downwards.
ATTTCTGATACCATAATCAAATTTAGCTATAGCCTCTTTGTCTTTCAATCGCTTGTCAGTTTTACCATTAATATATTCCACCACAATTTTAAAATGTTAGATAAGATCAAAAAACTTGTGTATATCCGTATAAAAATTCTCTATTTCTTCATCACGATGTCATGTGTGGGGCCACCAATCTCAATTATTTGCATTAGGAATTTTCCAAGAAATTAAATAACCAATCTTGCCACTCTGTATAGTCAATGTTCTCAATATTGTTTTCACTATTATTTATAATAAATCCAATACCTCTTGTGCTTCCAATATTTATATCTTTATAGTTAAGTTGCTTGTCCATTTTTAAATTGTATCTTTACTTCACAAGTTCAACTATGCACGATCTATTAGTAGATAGCTGTTTTTCCAATTCATGCAATCTTTCTATATTTGAAAGTGTTACATTTACAAGCACCTAATTATAAATGACATCATCAAAGAGTCACCTGGGTTCTACAGTCAAGGGATTTTTAACACCAGTATTTTTTAACACCAACCACTGCCTAGACAGATCATCTGGGTAATAAAGACCATGATTTAATGTTATATGTCATGGTTGTGAACATTTATTTATAAAAATGTTATTTCACACACACATTCGTTTTTTCTTCAATAAACAATTGATATTTTAATTAAGACATATCAGGCAATTGAGGAAAAATTCTACATTGTTTCTTAATCCTAAACTCAGAAATAAATTTCCATTAACATCGCCATGCTGGTTTGATGTATATTGTTGAGCAACTCATCCATGATTGTATATTGTATGAGTAATAATATATTAATAACATCTGCAATGACAAGAACTTATGGAGACAACATGATTATTTTTCTCAGTTAATTTTCTTTAAAACCTAAAAAAGAAGCGAATGGGTCTTCTATCAGTTAATAGCAAACTCTGCATTCAATTTGGTGGTTTGAAGTAAAACATTTAAATTAGATATTATATGGATATGGCTGCCTTTATTTATGGTCATATCATGATAATTACTGGGAATTTGGATAGAACGTAGCTTTGGATCTGTCAGAAAACACGTGTCTCCAAGGTTTTAACATAGTAATTGCCGTATTCTGAAAAAAAAAAAACTGTGTTTCTAGAATTTTAGAACATCAAGAAAATGTGAGCAAAAATAAATAAATGAAATTAGATTTAAATATGGCTCTGTCACAAAACGGTATCAGTAAATTTCACACTAACAACTCCATATTGATGCCAGTATTTTATTATTAATTAAATTGTTACCTTACACCTATTGGAATATATGAATTCAATAGGCCTGAAGGAATGGCATGCCAGAATTAATTAAAATCGTAGAAGTCATTTTAACTCGAATTCATAGAAGTATTTAGTTCAACTATATGTATGTAATAGCCAAGCTCTGTTGGAACAATTCTTGTGAGGTATAGCTGATCTAAAATTACGACTACAACTCTTGGCAATCACTGACCTTTTGTACATTATGACCATCAAAAGAGTTATTGCTCATTAATTAGTTCTGAAACATGCCCATAAGTTCCATGAAAAAGACCACATGTGAGATGGATAGATGAAATAAGAAAGTGTGCAGGGTTGATTTGGAGAAGAGAAGCTAAAAATCAGAGAAGATGGACTGAACTTGGAGAGACCTTCATCCTGCAGTGGATTGATGATGATGATATTAAACAAGCAACAATTGCAATGTATCCAAATCTGAAATTCATGAAAAAGAAAAACTCGAAGATGTTCCTCAGGAAAATCCTGAGTGCACAGTAGAGAGAAATAATTGGAAAGATAAATGAAGATTAAATATGCATAATGACATGAGGTCAGAGTTTTTATGCTGAAGAATAGTTGCAGTAGAGTGGAAGGGAAATGAGGGCAGCAGTAATAAAAAACATAAAAAAAAACTTGAAAACAAGTCAGAGATTATTTCAATGCAGTATCGGTTCAAGTGAAGTCTTTCTTTTTTGCTTGTTATGGAAAAGTGATACAGTAATTAAAACCGTACAGACTACAATTTCAGAAAATAATTTCTTAAAGACTACATTGAGATACAAACAAAAGCAGTTTTCTCCACCAGTACCATCTATCACCATTTTATGTAATCAATGGTAACCAGACAGTTGTAATGTATTTATTCAATGTGACTGTAGATGGTTCTACAGTTAGAGAGCTTCTTTTATTTATATAATATGTTAGCTAAGGCTAAAATAATATGTTTGCTATTATAAGAATTGAAAATGTTAAAATTCAAAAGATGAAGAAAGGACTGGAAGGACAGGATAAAGCCAATTTGTATTAAGGGGTTTGTAAATATGACATATACGTATATTATTCCGATGGAGATTTATCCATCATTTTGGATTATTTTAACAGTTCTTTGTATTTCCAGATGGTCTGAAGGAAAGATAGTTTAATGTGTTCGTAATAAAATAAATTACGAATAATATCAAATTACAATTACTTAACTTTTTTTTTTCTAGTCTAATTTCCCAAATGTAAACTATTATTTACTTATACAACATTTTCCGATGTGTTATCTTTATTTAAAAGGATTAAATGAGGTACTGAACCCCATTGGTAATTTAGACTAATAAGAAATTTGGCTAGAAATTTAAATAATTTGAGTCTTTTTTAATTAACTATCTTTAGTATGCATTCTGTCAAGAAATTTTTAAACAAATGACGATACCCTTGAAGTATAATTATTTGGACGTGATTAATTAATTTGTAGAGGATTTTCTTTCTTTTTTGACGTGTTTTTAATATTTAACTTAAGTAATTTTTAACCTATTTTACCTTAATTCTAATCATTTTACCTTAGAATATAACGAAAAATGTGATGTTCATACAATATCTTCATTTTGAAAGATTAGGATCCTCGTTTCTGAAATCCAGGCATGATAATTACTCAAAACACCGCCAGAATTAATATCTTTGAAAATCTCATTTTATAATATATTGTTTATAATCAGTAATTGATCAAAAATCGGGGTTTCAAATATAGACACTATTTTCACAGAAAATATTGACTAAATGCAGTGTGAAGTAGTAGAGGGCAATCAACCATGTTCAGCATCGACAGAATAAGAATGCAATAATTTTTCAGACGCCATGATTCTTCTGTCGTCAATGACAATAGGTATTCTTAATTCAGGATACTAAAAATCCAATATGTAATATGGGTTCTATCATTTAACTACAGAGTTAATAATAGATCTTCTATTGAATATAGTTGTGGTATTGCATAGAATCTTTATTGTTCGTTTTAAACATAGCTGAAAAGGTGATACTATTTTTTCCCCATCCAATCTCTCTATACCTATATTCCTAGATGATTTTAATGTTCATGGGAGGATTTGGGCATTTGACAGCCCAGATATGGCAGATTTTTTTAATGGAAAATAAAGTATATTGTATACACAAAAAGTGGACACAAGCTTCCTTATTTATATTTTGTTCAACGCAATTACAATTACCTGATGATCTTCTATTATCTCCTCTCCAAATCAACTAACTTGGAACCAACTTTATTACTCTTCATTTTCCGATTTTCATATCTGAAACTTATCTATCTTTATGACAGATTTTAGAAAATGGTAATGGACATTAATAAAGACACATAATAGAATTTCATCCAACCATCCTGTGATATTCTATTTTACATTTTAACAATTTTGTAGCAACAACTCTTCAAAACGTTAACGATTCAGTCTAATTATAGCAACTGATTGAAGATAGCAACAATGCTAGAGGATTATATTTTGACTTATAGGTATCAAACTTTATCCTGTAAATCAAAATCCTAGAAGATAGTGTTCCTTTGTGCTTTTCATCAACTACATTCCCATCACAAACTTGTAACATATCTTGATTCCTGTCATAACAACAACCAATGTTATAGTATCTGAAAAACAATTTAGGACCAAATATACATCCTTTTTAACTCCAGTTTTCACTTCAAATGTCTCAAATTTTCTATTTTAAGTAATAACACTTCCTCCCATTCCATCTCCCATTCCATCATGTACAAGTATAAAATATGAAAAAAAAGGTGGACAAACCAAATAATTTCAAACAATATCATAGATCTGTTTTATTTATACAATCCAATGTGTTGTCCAAATCAGCAAAAACAATATATAAATAATTTTTTGGTTTCTGACATTTTTCTAGCATTTTTTTGGTAACAAAAACGATGTATATAGTGTTTTTTGTTTTTCTAAGTCGACATTGAGTCTGGGTATATCATTAATGTAAAACTGGAAACAAACTATTCAACAAAATATTTGATAGAACTTTTGATGTATTGGATAAGAATAATTTTGCATGATAATTACTGAAATTTATTGATTTCAATGTAGCAGTAAACGTTTGTTTCCTATTTGAAATCGACTAATTACTTTAAGCCCTATTATCAGGCATTGAAGTTCTACTTTTTCTTCAAGTTCCAAGCAGTTGGTCAAGTAGAAAATGTGACATGTTTACCTTAAATCAAATTATTATTAATAAGATCATTTTCAAGAACCTGTCCATGTCTTTCTTTTTGCTATACCCAAGTATAGAAATGCTTGCTTCCATGTCATACTTTTTAATACAATTTCATTCATCAGTAAAATGACAACGTTGGAAATCCAAATTAAAAATTTTAGCGTTTAATAGCTATTAAAATGTATTACATATGGTAGATACTTTTAAAGAATAAACATAAATTTTCATAATAATATGATTTGAATATATTCTCCATTTTATTACTCTAATCTTGGAAGTAATAGTTTATGGTCCATCAAACAATCCAATTAACAAAGTGCTCATGATAATATGAACTTTTATGAGGTTCCTAACAATAATGGAATATATCAAACATCATTGTTTTAAAGATGTGTGCATCTGTATTTTATAACAGTTTTTCTGCCTAAGAAGTGTTTGTGATAAATTAATGTGTTGTGCAGAAATTTAATAATTGTAAACCATTTGAATTTAGTGCACCAGTATCTTTATTTTCAATTACTTTTAAGCCAATGTTTCGTATCAATACCAAAATATGAACTAACCTCTCTAAGAAGAAACATTTGATGTTTTAATGATATTGCTGTATTAATTCTATCCAGCAATAAACAAAAGTTTCCTTTCCCTGAAGTTTCTAAAAATATGGTTGTAGTACATAGGCATTAGTAAAATGAGCAACAGAACCATTATGCACTACAAGATGCTTAGTCTTTCGTTAACCTAGAACGAATTCTGAGAATAGATAGATGCTAAATTAGTCTCTATGAGATATTCAATGTAAGGTATTCTTAAATCCATTACCGTGCAAAATTTTCTTTCATTGACTGATCTGTCCTTTCAAAACACCTTGTAGTCATCCATCTGTTTTATTACAGTTTTTTCTCCTACTGCTGTATTGATCTTAAATCTAGACAGATCAGTAGGTACTAATGTAGTCCTTGTTCTGATCTTGTAGAGTTTATGTCAAGAAAAGTTTACACTTTCTAACGATTATTCTCCTGTACATGAGGTGTCAGAATGACTAATATAACAACAAGAGTAGGATGACAACGTTGGCACTAACAAGGGCTTTGAATGTTCCATCATCAGATTTTCAATGAAATGGAAGGCTAAAGAGTTGTGAGTTGGAATAGTTTGAAGCCTGTCCATTAAAGTATAGAGATTGGCTATCTTAATATAAAGCTGAGTACTGATTATATATATGTGTGAGGATAGTAATCTTGACCAACTGATGATTGCTGTTTTAGCATGAAATATATATATTGGAGATTATTTATCTTTTCAACATGTATGTGGTGGGTCAGCAATATGAGATGGCACTGAGAGTGATGGGTCATGTGAAAGTTTGAGTTCAAACCCCGCATATATTACATATATAAATGCAGGTTTAAGCCTGTACAATGTAATACTTTCTAACGATATATATTTAGAAAAAAAATAGATTCATAAAACTCATCGTTAGTATTACTACTTCCAACTCTTTTACCACTACTGCTGCTGCTACTACTGCTTGTGATACTACTACTATTTAATACTGCTACAGCTACTACTACTACTGATAAAAACAGCTACTACTGCTGCTGCTATTGCTATTACTACTATTACCACTATGACTACCGACTACTACTACTATTGTTGTTGTTATTATTATTATCATGAGATTTTAAAGTCAACTTTATTTAGTCAACAAAACTACATTAGTAGTTATGTTATACATTCGGTGTAATCTAGTTAGTAACATTATTATTTTGGGGATTTATATAGAAATTAAGTAAAGTTCAATGAACAAGCAATTTGATCATAGGTGGAAAAATAAGAAATAGTAGGCCATTGTTGTTATTATTATTGTTATTATTATTGCTGTTGTTGAATTATTATCATTATCATTATTATTACTTAGTTATATAAATAAACATCTGAAACAAATTTCATTGTCGTGAAACTTTATTTTTAAAACATCCATTATTAATTCCTTAAAATGAGTAGCCATAAATTCAAAGTTAGCCTGAAAATAAATAACAACAGTCTATTCAAAAAAGCAACATTTCATTGGTCAATTTTTACAAAATCATTTTAACATTTCACATTTTCTTCTAACGAGGTTTCAAGTTAGTTGCCCCGAAACCGGTCTGAGGATGGGGACAATCCTAAATAATGAGTTCAAATGCGGTCTCTTGCAGCATTTACCATTAAAAAATGAAACTTGTTTAAAGCTATTTAACACACTTTCTATTTTAATATTTGTGAAAGCATGCTATACAAGTCACGTGATACATGACTTCATTTTATATAAAAAAAACTAACCAAAGGAAATATATATTAAAAAAACAAAAAAATACTTATATCCTCTGGTTGAAATATTAAACTATTTCGCGTATATATAAGTATTTTTTTTTTTGATTTTATGTCTATATACTTTGTTTTCTGCTGTTTGCTAGCAGTTCAACAGTAAATCATGAAACTTTATAAATTCTGAGAATTTTTACTTCCAATTTTTTTTACAAAAAAATGTAACTGCAAAAATTCTGTATTATTATTATTTTTTCATATGTCAAATGCGTTGTCCGGGAAGCGAACCCGGGCCAGCTGCTTGGAAGGCAGCTATGCTAACCACTAGGCCACTAGCGCTTGACTATTATTAGCGATGTTTTTATCATTATACTCAAACCATGGTTTATTTTGTACTTGTAAAAAAACCTTAGTGATATTAAATACAGTAAGTATGTAATGTTTACATTTTAGTAAGTATATCTTACTATTAATCGATCAACTAATTGAAAAGATTTCAAATTCGTTGATTGACTTATTCGATGTATTGCTTTCTGATTTAAAGACAAAATATCATCCTTTGCATTGCTTGGGAAGTGGAATGAAATATAATCTCCCTCATTACAAGTTATACCATATGGCGTATGCAGTGAGAACCATTAGATTTCAGCATCTACAAAATAAAGCTTACAATGTTTTTTCAAAAGTGTCATATTATTCTATACGTCCTGAAATCTGCTTCATCGTAATTCATGATAATAAAATTCTTGCCTCATGATAATACGAATCCTATATATAGTATGGCTTCTATCTTTTGTTGTTATAATTATTATTATATAATTATAAATTTATTTAACGCACGTAAGTAATATTTACTAAGGCAATAAACCTAAAACATGTGCGGTTGAAAATGCGAAGGTAGGGACCTCTGCAGGTCTTAACCACAAGATCCCAATGAAAATGCGAAGGTAGGGACCTCTACAGGTCTTAACCACAAGCTTCCAATGCGGAAGCTTGTGGTTAAGATCTGTAGAGGTCCCTACCTTCGCATTTTCAACCGCACATGCTTTAGGTTTATATAATTATATAAATAAAAGTCTGAAACAAATTTCATTTTTATGAAACTTTATTTTTCAAACATACATTATTAATTCTTTAACATAGCCTTTCATAAATTCAAAGTTAGCTCTTTAAAAAAAATCATAACGTATTTAAAAAGCAACATTTGATTGCTTAGCTTTGACAAAATCAATTTTACTTTTCACATTAACTTTTAAAGAAGCTTCAAGTTTGCTGTTGTTACTAAAGCAACTAAGAGTCCCTCCATTATCTTCAACCGAGAAATACTTCAATATTTTCATCGAAACAACATATACGTGATTGAGACCAAACATTAAGTTTTCTGCTGTTTTAACACCATTAAGCAGTAAATCATGAAATTTTATAAACATCTGAGAGTTTTTACTTCCAATTTTTTTACAAAAAATTATAACTGGTTGTTTGCTAGACAAAAATTCTAGATTAACAATGTTTTTGTTATTGTACTCAAACCATGGTTTACTTTGTACTTGTAAAAAAACCTCTCTTGCACGTAATCTGTAACTTCCACTGTCACTCATCTGAACATTAGTGATATTTATACTGTAAATATATTATATTTTTTTACTATTAGTCGACCAATTAATTTTGAATACTTCAAATTCGTTGATTTACTTATTCGATATATGCCTCTCTGATTTAAAGACAAAATATCATCCTTTGCATTGCTTGGGAGCTGGAATGAAACAATCTCCTTCATCACAAGTTATGACAACACCGCGGCGTTTTTCTCTCCAAAACTCATCGTTGAGAGCCGGTGTCAATACTAGAAAACAAGATAACATTACGAACGCTAATGTTTGGACAGAAATCAAATTCTGAAAAATCGCTGAATGCATTTTATAGTACAGCACAAAATTAAAGTAATCCGATTTTAATAATATTGTAAGAAATAATGATTTTACTGAAAATAAATATTTATAAATTCTTACTACGTTGAATAAAAAAAGTATTACTATCACAACCACGAGCTAATAAAGAATTTTATTCTAGAATTAAACTACGTCTTTAGTCACGTGTTTAGCTATTATTTGACTTAATCTTTGAATAGAGGATGAAAAAAATAGTTAGATGTCAAGTGTTGGTGGCCTCATGGTTAGCATAGCTGCTTTCCAAGCAGCTGGCCACGGTTCGCTTCTCGGTCAACGCATTTGACATATGTAAAAAAAATAGTTAGATGAATAAAATGGTAAATAAAAAAGTTTTGGAAAGAGAAATCGACAAAAAAAAAAATTCATTGCAAAATAAGTGATAAAAAGAAAAACTGGATTCCTCATATATTTAGTAAGAAGAATAATTTAATGAAAAATGTTTAAGAGAGAATGGTGAATGGAAACAATGACAGAAATGGAAATATTAAAAAAGGATGGCAAGGATTAACTTTGCTGATGTTGTAAAAAATGAGATGCGATATGTTGATTTGAAAATCTGAGCAATGAAGAGAACGAAGTAAAAAGTGGATCAACATGTTACGTGACTGCTTCCATCGGACAGAATACTAGTTTTGATGATAATATTATAAGGGCACATTGTTGCAAAGAATTAATAGCTTAATTAAAAGATAGTGGTAAACCTTAATTAAGTATTATTGATCGTATTTTTGCAATAGGAATATATAACGTTTTTACTACAATATTTTGTCTTAGCAAAAATTGTCTTTTTTATAGAATTTTTGAGTTATTTTTTAATTCTTATAATATGTATAGTCCTTACTGGTAGGTATTCAGGATGTCCATATATGGTATGTTTAAATAAAAAAAGGTATACTTTAATGCAAGTCTGTTTTATGAATCTAATAATTGAAACACATTCTCATGTATAAAATCACTCAGAAAACTAGACTCTATTCAAAGCGAATAAGTCACCATATCAATAAAGCAGACTCTAGGTTTGAGAATTTATTGGTTTATATTTAATCTAACTCAGCTAGAGATATTACAAAGAACCTAAGTTTATGCGTAGTGTTCTATATCGTTTACATTATTATATAGTATACCCTCAGGACTCAGGTAATCAATCCGATAATATAGTCAGTATAATACCGCCTATATATCTTCTATTTATTTTGTATGTTACAATTATAAAACCAATATTATATTTATTTCTTATTTCTATTAACATTATTCATCATTTATGATCCATTTCACTGCACGTTTTATGTTTAATCCAGTTTAAGATTTCAACTATCCATCTGTTAGCATTTCTTTAAGCAATATACCCATCGTAGCTCATTTCAGACCGCTTGATTCTTTTAATAATGAAATATGTTTGTTTTTTTATCCACATAATTTGATTTTGATCCTTTCTTATTACTTCTTACATACTTCTCTGTAATCTCTGTATTGCCATTCGGTAGAATATCCCATGTCTCAGACTGATAATCAAAAACTGGCAAAACACATTGAGTAAAAATCTTTCTTTGCAAACACATACATTTCCATTTACTACTGAAATAATTTTTATCAAAAAACATTCAATCCAAGTGTAGCAATTGTAAAAAAATACTTTGTTTTCTTGTTCTTTACTGCTGTATAGTTCTTTATATAATTCTTCCACAACTTTCATTGCCATTTCTTTTTTCCTTTGAAAAAAGTTCAAGCTTTTTTTTTTTATTACAGAAATAAAATGCTTCCTACCAATTCCTATATGTTGTTTTACATTTTTGGTATTTTTATTCTCATGTATGTCTTTCTTTATTAATTGACAATTATATATTTCTATATCGTTATTACCTCTTTTTTTTACCATTTTACAAAACTTTAGATATTCAATTCTTCTTATTAGCACGTTTTTATATATTTAGATAGTCCTCTTTTTTACATGTTGTCTTTCAATAGAAAAATTACTATTATATTTTTGCTTTTTATATCAGCTGTCTTTATTGCTGTTCAGAGGTATCAGTTGTCTTCGTACTGACTTAGTTCAAATTTGAACCATCTTCAAAACCACCTCTGAATACTGTTTTTTAAATAACTTTTATATGTCTAGTTTTGCAGTAAGACTTATCATACAACTGTTAAATGGATAATCATCTCAAGTAATGAATTTATTAAAACCATAAAAATCTTGAAATATTTTTTACTGAGGCTTCATTTAAAACTTTCCACTATTCAGCTTTTTAACAAAAAAAAAAATTCAGTTTATTTTTCTATAAACTCTACATGTTAAACAAATTTTCCCAAATTCCTTTTGTCTTACAATCGGTTGCCAGTTCTAGAATTAATAGCCTCCATTATAAGTTCAAAATATTTGATATGATCAAAAGATTTTTTAACATTCATATAATAATTTTCTGCTTCTTCATTACGTTGGTCACGTGTTTGGACATTAATCTGAATTATTTCCATAAGGCATCTTCCATTAAATAAAATAACCAATTTTTATCATTCCGTTTGATATACCATCAATGTGCCTAATATTAGGTTTAGACTTTTGTTCATAAGGAATGAAGTACTGCTTGTGCTTCCAATAGTTGTGTCTTTATAATATAATGCATGTTTACTTTTTAAATTATATCTTTACAATTTCTTCTAAATTCACATAACCAACCATGAACCCCATCTATTATTAGATATTTCTTCATTGTCAAAAACTTTTTAGTACCTATTACATTCTAATACCAACCATTGCCTTTAACAGATGGCTTCATAATCTCCTGATAATAGCTATGATTTAATTTTATTAGTTGTGATTATAAACATTATTTTAAAAAGTTTATTCACATACACCTTCGGTTTGCCATCAGTAAAATTCACTTGATATTTTAATTAGGTCTTATCAGTCAATTGAGAAGAAAACTAGTCTTTATTGATCGTAACTTCAAAAATAACCAGCCAATAAACTTGCCATGCTGTCTGATGCATATTGATGTTCTCTGATCCATGTTATTATTGTATATGAATAATCATATAGTAATCATATCTTAAAAGAAAAGAAGGTATGGAGAAATCTTAAGGATTGTACCCTGTTTGATTTTTTTGAAGGCGTCAAACAGAAATCAAATGGTCTAATATCAGTTCATAGCAAACTTCTTTAGGCATTCAGTTTGGAGTTTTGAAGTAAAATGTTTATATTACATTACTCCATTATTTCTATTGTGTTTATTCTATATGGAAATGACTTCCTTTTTTTATGGTCATAGCAATACAATTGCTATAAATTAAGATGAAACGTAGCCATTAGCAGGGTCAGAAAATGCTTTTCTTCATAGTTTTAACATTGTAATTATCACATTCAGAAAACCTGTATTTTTAGAGTTTTATAACTTTAATAAGAATCTAAACAAAAAATAACTAAATAAAAATAGATTTAAATATTGCTCTGCCACAATGCGGCAGCAGTATATTTTACACTAACAACTCCATACAGTAACATTGTAAAACATAGAGACAAATATTATTAAATTGCCATCTTACATTTAGAGGCAGTTATTAAGATAATAGAAAACAGCTAACAACTTTATGAATTCCATGATCCTCAAAGCATAATAGAAATATATATGAGAGATGGTGACCTAGACAATTGATGAGTGCTGGGTCAGCAAGAACTACATCTTGAAGGTTATTTGTTTTTTTGTTGTAACTTATACAATTTTAAAAGCAATATGTGGGCATATGAAAGTGGTTTAATATATTTAGAAAGATATTACACAAGGGAAAGAGAAAGATTAATATCTCTATGTGGGTATGTTTAAATTTTAAAAAAAGAAAAGATGTATTAATCTTTAACTGAGGTTTAAAGTTTATATCTCTGTTAGAGATAATTTCTACTTTAGTAAATGATTCATTATAATCATAACTGTATTTATCTCAGATTGATGGTGTCAATGTTGTAGAACGAGTCAGTTTGCCATATCTAAATCAAAATGTAATAATTTTCTATAGATAAATCCTCTTCATATAATAAAGATATATATAAGACATGGTGACGTGGCCCAATTGCTGAGTGGTGGTTCAGCATGAAATGGATGTTGGTGGTCACTTCTCGTTTATTGTATCTTTATTTATATGATTTTTAAAAAATATGTGGGAGTAAGGAAGTTGTTCAATACATTTGTAAAGATAATTGTAATGTATTAACTCAATGCAAATAGAGATGGTACTATAATTAAGAGCTTTTTCTTATTAATATATTGTGTCTAATAATGACAACAATATGTTAATTTTATGAGAATTAGAAAAGTATAAACTCAAATGGTAAGAAAGAACTGGAAAGGCAGGGAAGAACCAATTTTTATTATCGGGATTGTAAACATGAAGTATATAGATATATTATTCCTCTGGTGATTTATCCATTAGTTTCGATTATTTTAGCAGTTGTTTGTAATCCCATATAGACTGAAAGAAAGGCAAACTGTGTTCTAATAAACTATATTAGGAATAATAGCAAATTATTGCAATTACTTAACTCTATGTTTCTAGTGAAATATCCTTAATGTAAACTATCAGTTACTTATACAACTTTTCCCCATTTATTACCTTTATTTAAAAAGATAAAATAAGATAGTGGACCTCAATTAGTAATTTAGATAATAAGAAATTTTCGGAAACTTAAATAATTGTTGTCATTTAATTAGCTAGCTTTATTATGCATTCTGTCAACAAATTATTATAAAAATATAATTATATGGATTCTGTATTAAGTAATTTGTAGAGGATTTTTTTTCTCCCAGTGATGAAAGTTTATTCATCAAAAAATGTACAAATACAGTTAAATAAAAGGTTTACAAAGAATGGTTGAAATTCAGGAGCAACATCGTGAAAGGGGAAGGATACATATGAAAAAGGGAAAAAGATGTAGAAATGGTGTGCATTAACCATTAAAGACAAATGAATATTACAATTAGGAATTATTTGTAAAATCTAGAGTTCAAATATGAGTAGCATTTTAGGAGTACAATATTGAGAAATCCAATTTGTGATGAATAAGTTCTTGTGAATGAGAAAATCAACGTTGCCAACAATCCCCACAACACCCTTATCTTAGTCCCCCCCCCCTCAAAAGAACCAGGATTTAGGTCTCTGCACACCCAACACTACCAGACTCTCTCATTCAATCATCAAAGTTGAGTGTAATAAAAATCTTAATTAAAAAGTACAATTAGGAATTATTTGTAAAATCTAGAGTTCGAAAATGAATAGTGTTTTAGAAGTACTATATTGGGAAATTCAATTTGCGGTAGATAGGTTGAGAAATAGGAAAGCACTTGGAGATTACAATAAATACGGAGTAAATCTACTGTTCAGTTTTTTAAATGGCCAGCCCTATCAATAACAACATTGGAAGTAATAAAATTGATTAAGGCGAATCACTTGCAATTAGAATCATGAGGCCAAACCGCAGCTTATCTTGCAATAATACATGGATAAAAACATTGATGACGATAACATTAAAGAATCACCATAAATAATGCTATTTTTACTATCCTGTGAATGAGTAAAATCAACGTTGGTAACGATCACCAAAGCGCCCTCATTCCCGCTCCCTCCCCCCTGGGGGTCGTCCCAACAACCGGACTCTCTCATTCATTCAACAAAATTAAGTGAAATGAAAATTTTCATTAAAAGGTAAAATCTCTGTAGAAATATTTTGTGGTTTCAATGGTTGCTATATATTTACATAGCGTTTTTAAGTCAATTATTTTATATAGCGCGATGTTTTTTTTCTATAAACTATAATATTTAAACAGCATTAAACTGTTGCACATGCGAATGAATACTAAACACTTCAACCACATGATAAAGTCTTTGGAAAAGATAGAATGGCCATCTACCTTTTCGAATCCAAACGCTTTTGTATGGGCGAATCTTAAGTGTTTGAAAGTGAAAGCTTGAAGATTTAATTTCAAATAAGAATGACGTATCGTAAATTCTAATAAATTTCACCAGCGTCATTCATTCAAGCATGTAAAAGTAATTTAAAGTGATTATTTAAGATCTTCATGCTTTCACTTTCAAATACTTAAGATTCGCCCATACAAAAGCCCATACAAAAGCGTTTGGGTTCGAAAAGATAGATGGCCATTCTATCTTTTCCAAAGACCTTATCATGTGGTTGAAGTGTTTAGTATTCATTCATTTTATATTTAAAAAATCCAAAGCGCATGTGCAACAGTTTAATGCTGTTTAAATATTATAGCGTTTTTATAAAAGTTGAAATTATTCATACTTGTGATTACATTGTTGATATAACTGGCATATGAAAAGAGAATTAAGAAACTCCCCTTTTTAATAGGAATAGTTTTAGAGACATTTAATTCCCTAAACTAGGAAAAAAAGATCAAAACAGGAAGCCAGAAACGTGATGTGATGTACTGTAGCTTCTTCTTAAACGAAGTCAAGAATCTCTCAGCAATTATACCAAGAAAAACTTGTTAGCTACTTAATTTTACATTCCCCAGTTTAATTTTTCCCATATTCAGCTCCATCCCATTTCCACAACATAATCTTTGTCAACTCTGCAGCCTTTATATCTAAATCCCCCTTATCTTTTTCCAAACCCAGCATAAAAACCAATAATCTACTTTCTGTATAATCATTTTTTTCATATTTATTTTTCCATAACTTCATTATATGTGCCCTTTCTGTTTTCAAGCATTTACATTCAATTAACAAATGCCTATTATTTTCTATTCCTTCCTTACATAATTTACAGACTAAATCACCCATATTTTCCATTTACATGTATATTCTCTTGTGGCTAAAGATCCTGTTCAAGCCTTAAACAATAAACTACTTTCCTTACTATTATCATAAATCAATTCACACCTAATACTCTCCAAACTAGTTCTCCATCTCTTTAACGCCCTATTCTTTATTAATAAATCTATTCTTTACCACTATAACACTCAACAATCCTCTTAACACAATCATTCCATCTTTTGTACAAATATACTGATATAAATTCTTTATCCAAATCTTTTGCATACTGTATTACCTTTCTCACCCATCTTGTTACCTACCCTTTACTCATAACCCAATTAAGTACTATTTTAGCTATTCTTTTATTATCCATAAACTACAATCTACCAAACATTTTCATTTTACTTTTTGCATCTCTCATATGAAAACTTGGTCATCCCATTTCTCCTTGAATTGCCTCCCTTGCTGTTCATACATCTGCATCCAATGCATGTCTTTCTACTTCCCTTTGAACTTTTTCTAAGTATTTCTCAATATTTACCTGAAATAATTTTTAAGCCTATTTTACATAAATTCTGATCCTTTTACCAGCTTGTATACCTAGAAATATGTGGTTCTATATTTTTGTTACTACGTCTTTCGTTTTGAAAGTTTAGAATCGTCATTTCAGTAATCCTGTCCGGTCAGTTTTGCATAATATGTCACAGTTCCTTTTAATATCTGAACTAGCATTTTATACTACATCATTATGAACCACTAATTGATCAAAATCTGGTTTTCAAATATAAACATTAGTTTCACAGAAAATGTTTACTAAATGCATTGACAATCATTAGAGGGAATAATCCAAGTTCAGACTTCTACAAAATAAAGCTTATAATAATTTTTCTAAAGTGCCATATTATTCTACCCATCTTCTTGAGAGCTAATTAATCAGGCTTCTATCATTTAGCTATCAAGTTAATTAAAGACCTATCAAAGATAGTTTAAGTAGTACAGTAATTACATAGAATCTCTTGATTTGTCTGTAAATATAACTGAAATGTTCATACTATTTTTTATTCTCATCCAAAATCTCTGCACCTATATTTTTAGATGATTTTAATGTTCAAAACAGCATTTAGGAATATGATAATAAGAATATGGCAGATTTTTTACGGAAAATAAAACTGTATTCCGTTCAAAAATAAGGGCACAAACATTTTTCTAATTTAGATCTTGTTCAACCCAAATAAATCCGTTAGTTGCTCGATGACTTTATATTATGTCCTCTCCAAATAATCTAGCTTGGAGCCAATCCAGCCTTAAGATAGAATTTAAAATAGGTAATGGACACATATTAAAGACATGGTAATAGAACCCCACACATCCACCATATATCTTATTTAACATTTAACAAGTAACAAACTTTATTCTTTGAATACAAGCACAAATATTACTTGGAGTTTACATATAATTATAGGGAATTTAAGCGGCAGACCTTCAAGCTTCCTTCAGCTATCAACTCTACCTCATACAACCGATAGGTAGGTCCATACTCATGTAAAACAGACAAATGATCTCTAATACATGTATTCTGTACTGAATCAGCACTCATCTCCCATACATATAGATATAATAGGTGCTTGCTTAATATTAATATAGCAAGTCTTCAAATTTTAATGGGAACACTTTAGTGGATTACATTGTGGTCTGTCTATTAAAGTTTGAAGATTTACTACCCAAATATAACCCAACCACTAATCACATATGTCTGTAAAAAATAATCAACTGATGACTGTTGGTTCAGTACGAAATATATATATTGGTGTTATCTTTTTCACATTTGTGCAGTCATCTGTATCGGTTTTATGAGATGGAGTTGTTGATAGTTGAACAGAGTTTAAGGTGTGCGTTCAATTTCCCTATAATTACAAACTTTATTCTGTAAATGAAACTCCAAGTTGAAAAGGTGCTTGTTTTTGTTTTCAAGTAATTAAATTCTAAAGTCCACAATCACCTACTTGTATGGAATGTGGATTCCCGTTCCATTAATTGATATAAAACAATGTCGGTGCAAATTCACACACTTTTTTGACTCCAGTTTTCATTTTAAATGCCTCAGATTTTTCATTCTAAGTAATAATACTTCCTTTCATTCCACACATAGAAGTATAAATTAATAAATTTTGCTCAACAACTAAATAATTTGAAATAGTGTCATACACCCGTTCTTTTTAGTGAAGCACATGCGTTAACCAAATTAACAAAAACAATATAATAACTACTGTTTCCTATTGCATTGCCAAATATATATCATATAATATTCAATTGTCCAAACACTTTATTACTTTTACAATGCATATATATATATTATAACTATCCGCAAAAAAGTGAAAGATCGAATCTTACCGCATCTGCACTACAAGGGCGCCATCTAGGTCAATTGAACCTAGAAAATTTATATAGTAGGCAGTTACGTAAGTTAAGATTCACACTTTATAAGCTTTATTCAGACCATCAGCCCATGCCACTAACTCAGAACAGCAGAGATTTATATTTTAATGCTTATCTAATTATATTTCAATATTTAAAAATAATAGAAGCCACTGCCAGTAATAACACACAAACATTTATTTAAACATATATAATATTTAAAATTATTTTAGTATCAGTTTTACATTTTAAAATTTAACTTACATTTTTAACTTTGATTTTAGATTTTAATTTACATTTTAATTTTTATAAGTTCGCACAGATGAGTTTAGTATTTTTATTTAGAGTGTCGAGTATGAATAGACTTCATAGATTGCATTTGAAAAGAAAATATTCTATCCCTTATTTAACCTTAGGCCAAAAGTTCACAGTTAAACCAACGTCAATCCATCTGATGTATTGATGTATTCAATGTAATACGAATACGACAACACCAAATACTATACTGTCAGGAATGTACATCTAAACAGCAGGGTTAAGAGAAGAAATTGACTCTTGTCCAAATAGGAATACTGCATCTATCTGACGAGAAGTGCAATAAAAAAAAACTCCATAGGAAGGGACTGCATTTTCTGTCTTACTATCCCTTCCGTAGGCAAAAAGGGGTGTGTGGTGTATACATCGATCCTGCCCGTAGCGAATCTCATACATCTACTAATTACACCAATATATCCCATCCAATGACCCAATTTAACTACAAAACAAATAACCTAAGATTAACCCTCCCTTAATTAATTAATATAACTTTACAAATCTATATAGCCATTCATGCCCACTTAAGTTTAACATTTATATAATTTAGTTTAACGAAAAACAAAAATCATAATAAAAACTTAAAAGAACCAAAAAAAAAAAAAATGGAAATAATTTTAAAAAAAAAAATACATCAAATAAAATTACTTATTAATAAATTAAGTTGGTCAGATAGGAATTTCTATTGCAATAATTTAAATACTGGGAAAGTTTATATTTTAGAGTTCTTAGTGTTTTCAAATTAATTAATGTTTATTAGATTTCATAAAGCTCTTATGGTTTTAACAATAACAAGTCCGTAGTTTCTAATTTCTTGCAGTTGCTTGCCATTTGGAGCCAGAGTTAATCCCCTCAATGTCCTGTGGTCCTCAATATAGGAAAAATGATGTCATTTCTCTTTCCTTTTAATGAAACTGAAAAGATTGAAGAGTGCGTCTTTTCAATCCCTTCTCCTTCAACTCTCTCTGCACTAACACATATAGTCACATCTCTTCTCTCCCAGCTCTTTCTTCACTCACTAAACTTTATTTCCAAACTTTTTCTTTTTATATTAATTTTTCGGATTAACTGGTCCAATTCCCCGATGGATTTCTTTCATTGGCCATTCTGTTCCTATTGTTTTTCCTCTCCTATCTGATCTTTGATTATATATTATGAAATGCCCAAGGGCTAGTTCACTTGAACTAATAAAAATAATCATTTCCATTTTTCAATAACACTAATTAATTTTTTTGTACAAACTTAGATGTATTTTTATCTTTAAATCTTTACTAAAAATTTAGTCTTAAAATACTTTTTCTTTTTCTTTAATAAAGTTTTCCTTTAATAATTTTTTTCAACTGTGCAATTTTATATATATACGGGTTTAAGATAGAAAAAAAAAAAGTTTTTAAATGCGAACTTTTCAATGTCTCAATTTTTAAAAATAAATAATGTAACGGTGACGTATGTGCCCGTTACAATATATAAATATGTAATTATATAACTGAATATTTGTAAATACAGTAACTAAATAATTAAAATTTTTATCCTCTTAGGAGGCTTTCGATTATCCCAGTAATCTGTGTCAACTAAAGCTTTGAAATGCTAACTTTTCCAAACTTTAGTTGACACAAATTACTTGGATAATCTAAAGCGCTCCTAAGTGGATAAATTTTTTAATTATTTAGTTTCTGTATTTACAAATATTCAGTTATATAATTACATATATTGCTTTAAAAATACAGACATCGAATAATAATACTATTATATATATATATATATGTGTGTGTGTGTGTGTGTGTGTATAAGTTTAGGAAATATTTTGATTAATAAATATAGAATGTAAAACGGTAAGAAATGAATAACAATAATGTAAAATAAAGATATTATAAATGTATATAGATTGTAAATTATATGTTCATGTATATTTATATTCATATGTTTTTATTATGTTGTAGTTCTGAAGAAGATTGCTGGGGCAATCGAAACTGTAAACTGCAGGAAAGGGTGGATAATTGTAAAAGTAGTAAAGTGTTTAGGTCAATTGAATATTATATGACAAAAACAATATATAAATCATTTCATTCTTCCTGATACTTTTCTTACATTTGTCTGGCAATAAGAATCATATCTATTCCTGTTTTTGTTTTTCTAATTCTACACGGAGTTTCTAGTAATCATTGATGTAAAACTGGAAGCTAATTCGTCAAACAATTCTTGAATGAACTTTTGCTTTATGAAATACGAAGAATTTTTTATAAGAATTGCAGCAGTCTTGTTTATTCCCTTAATTTTTAAACATTGGAACAATACAGTCGTCTTTAAATTAGGGAGCATCATTTTTGGAATACATATATGGATTCCCAAAATTATTCTATATTTTTGAATGTATATTAACACGATTCTTAAATCTTCTCCATGTATTTCATCTGTACCTGCATTTATTTTTCTAAAAGAATTACAAAG
Source organism: Epiperipatus broadwayi (assembly GCA_028023455.1). Classification (NCBI taxonomy): domain Eukaryota; kingdom Metazoa; phylum Onychophora; class Udeonychophora; order Euonychophora; family Peripatidae; genus Epiperipatus; species Epiperipatus broadwayi. Next base: position 3,209,508 of record JAQFVV010006249.1, on the reverse strand, counting down.
AGGTGCACCTAGAAATCTTTGTCCCAAATTTCAATGAAAAAATAAAAGTGCTTATTCAAAAGATGATCAAAATATTTCATGGCTATTTTGTTTAAAAGTCACATAAATATTTGTATCATTATTCAAAAGTTCATCAAAATATTACTTTCACCTGCTTGCAATAATCGTAATAATGAATATCATTTTTGGATTTAATAGAATTTCAATAGTCAGAGTAAGATCCATAGCTTGCTTTAAGTGCTTCACATAAAATCTGGAGTAACCACAATCCGTATTCACCTATATCTTCTTTGCTGTTTTAATTGACCAATCACTTTAAGTTGTCAGGCTTGAACTTCAACATTTCTTTAAATTTATTAGGAAATTCCACATTTGTCACAGTGTCTAGTAGACAATGTGATCCGTTTACCTTATATCAAATCATTTTTAAGATCATTATCAAATAGTCAGTCCTGACCGTTTTAGTGTATCCAAGCGGAGAAAAACTCCAACCATAACATAATTTAATACAAGTCCATACATCTGTAAAAGGTCAATCTTTGCGGTCCAAATTAGCAATTCTAGTGCTTAATAAGTTAAATTGTAGTAGCTACAATAGTCACTTTTAAATATCATTTCTACTATAAATATGATTTGATTATAATCACCATTTTATTATTTTACTTTTGGAAGTACTAGTCTATGATCCATCCAACCATCTACAATTGCAATGCTCATGCTAATATATATATATATAAGCTCACTATAATATGAACATCATTTTTGTGATTGCTAACAATTATGGGATCTATTAAACACCTATGGTTCTGAGGAAGGATGCGTCTACGTTCTTATATAGACGTTTTCTATGTATAAAATTTGTTTGTGGTAATCAATTAATGTGTTGGTAAATAATCAAATCATTTCATTTTACTGCACCGATACGATTATTTCCAAATATTTTGGCCAATGTTCCTATCTGTACCAACATACGAATTAAAGTCTTCTATAAACAAACACTTGACGTTTTAATGACATTGTTGTACTAATGCTGTCCAGTAATGAATAAAGGTTTCAATTCTCTGGTTTTTCTAAATCTAGGGTTGTGGATAAGCAGTAATAAAATTATCTGTTGCTCTATTAAGCAAGACAAATTTTTAAAATAATTATTGCCATGGATACCAAGACAAACACTAAGAATAAAAATATATGAATTTGGACTTTATAAAAAATCCAATACACTGCATTTTTAAATCAAACACAATGTAAAATCACCTTTTACTTTCTGATGTAATTTCCAAAACCTTTGCAAACTTCTATTTCATTAAACTTTTTTCTCCTACAAATACATGATTTTCAATCGTGACAGGTCATTATTCTCTACTGTAGTCCTCGTATTGACTATATAAAGTTTGGATCAAGTAGAGTATTCATTTTCCATGTATCTAAATTGTAAAAAATAGATTTATAAAACTTACTTTAGTATTACCACCACTTTTTTACTATTACTCCTACTACTATTACTACTACTACTACTACTACTGTTCCTACTACTACTACTACTACTACTACTACTACTACTACTATTATAACTACTAGTAGTATTTCTCTTATTTTGATTATTGTTGTTGTAATTATTATTATTACTATTATTATTATTATTATTTAATATCAATAATTATGCGCTTATAACGCTCATTAAAGAAGTTATATATATTATTAGATCTATTTAAAGCTTAGCGCTTTCAAAGCTCTATGGCTTCATAATCAAAGCTGTGTGCGGTTGATAGTGATGAGTGGGCGTATTGAAATTTATGTTAATTAGATGTTTCGGTATTTTATTTAAAATATTGTTTGAATTAGTTTGTCCATCTTTTTGAAATGGCAAAACAGGTGTCTTTTCTATTAATTGATTGGGCGTCATTATTTATGAAATATGCCTCCTTTATTTTGCGCCTATTATTATTATTATTAAGTAATTATATAAATAAACGTCTAAAACAAATTTTATTTCGGTGAAACTTTATTTTTCAAACATACATTATTAATTCCTTAACACAGGCCTTCATAAATTCAAAGTCAGCCCTTTAAATAAAAATCATAACGTATTTAAAAAGCAACATTTGATTGCTAAGTTTTGACAAAATCAATTTTACTTTTTACATTAACTTTTAATGAAGTTTCAAGTTTGCTGTTGTTACTAAAGGAACTAAAAGTCCCTTCATTATCTTCAACCGAGAAAGACTTCAATATTTTCATCGAAACAACATATATTCCATATACTCCGAAGATGACTTTTTCTGTCGTTTGTACATCATCAAACAGTAAATCATCAAATTTTATAAACATCTGAAAGTTTTTACTTCCATTTTTTTTACAAAAAATTTTAACTGGTTGTTTGCTAGACAAAAATTCTGTACTATTAACAATATTTTTGTTATCGTACTCAAACCATGGGTTACTTTGTACTTGTAAAAGAACCTCTCTTGTATGTAATCTGTAACTCCCACTGTCACTCACCTGAACATTAGTGATATTTATTACTGTAAATATATTATATTTTTTTAATATTAAGCGCCCAATTAATTTTGAATACTTTAAATTCGTTGATTGACTTATTCGATAAATGGCTTTCTGATTTAAAGACAAAATATCATCCTTTGCATTGCTTGGGAGATGGAATGAAACATAATCTCCATCACAAGTTATGACAATACCACGATGATCTTCTCTCCAAAACGCATGGTCCCGAGCCGGTGTCAATAGTAGAAGACAAGATACTATCAAGAACACTAATGTTTGGATATTAAACAAATTCTGAAAAATCGCTTGATGCATTTTATAATACTTCATAAAATTAAAGTAATCCGTTTATAATAATAAGGTAAGAAATAATGAATTTACTGAAAATATATATTTAGAAACTCTTATTACGTGGAATAAAAAAAAGTATTAACATCACAACCCACGAGCTAATAAAGAATTTTATTCTAGAAGTCAACTACGTCATTAGCCACGTGTTTAGATATTTTTTGACGTAATCTTTGCGTAGGGATGAAAAAATAGTCAGATGAAAAAAATGACAAACGACGAAGTGTTGGAAAGAGAAACCGGAAAACAAAAATTCATTGAAAAATAAGTGATCGAAAAAAAAACTGGATTCCTCCTACATTTAGTAGGGAGAATAATTCAATGAAAAATGTTTAAGAGAGAATGGTGAATGGACAGAAATGAAAATATTAAGAAAGCACGGCAAGGACTGACATTGCTAATGTTATAAGAAATGATATGCGATAGAGTCAGGTCTTGTGTTTAACCTTAGAAAATCTGCTGTACGGAGGCTTTCATCTGGAAAATCCATTCCATCCCTTTTCACAGCGATGCCACAAAAATTTTTGAGCTTACCAATGAGTCTCTCTCATACAGCAATAAGGAAATTAATACAATAAACCATCATGAATTCTGCAAGAAAAATAATTCACTTTCAAAAGTTTATACATCATTAATTGCAAAAGCAGCCCTTCTCAACATGTTACTGTTCTCCAGAATTGCTTACTACATGCCGTTCATTAAATTCTCATCAAAATTTATCCAGAATATAAACTCTCTTTGCTCTAGATTAATGTGGAAGGGTAAAACTGTTGCTATTAGCTTAAGAAGAGTGCAGAGACCAACAAGACTTAATGGCTTGTCACTGGACTCACTTCAGGTTATTTGTCTACAGAAATCAAATAACCTCATTACAAGACTTAATGGGATTTGTCTTGATGACTCACCTTTTCTATCTATTCATTCTACAGATACTCCATCTCCAATTAATGATGTTTGGCTGACACAAGTCTTAATTGACATTGCAAAAATTCTCACACCTTTAACTCAAATAAAATCAAAAAAACTTCGTTATTGGAATGCCTATCTTCTTTTGTTTTCACCAATTATCCCAGATCCTAACATTCTCACCTGTACAAACTTTGCCAAATAATCTAGAGCCAAAATATTTGGACTTCCTTCTAAAGCTAAATCTCAATGCCCTTCCCACAAGCCACTTTCTTGTGATGTATAGAGGTTTTTCCTCTTTGGACCCTCTTTGCTCACTCTGCCACAAGGAGGATGATACCATATTTCACATTTTCAACAATTGTTCCTCTCTTCAGGGCTGTAGAATATTGATTAATCAAATTTATACACCAAAACATCCAATTATCAACATACCCATAGAAGGTATTGTCTCTGGGAATTTTGCAACTATAAGAAGTGTCACTGTCTATGGTTTGTCAGATGCATGCTAATCTTCAAGTCAGTTATGCTTGTTCCAAAATTAATTTTTCTTCAAAAATTAAATGACATCAAAGAAAGAGATTTGAAGTTAACTCCTCACTTTATAGTAAATTCCACATGGCATCTTATTAATATTGGACATTCCAATCTAAAAGAGCCAGTTTTTTCTCCTTTTTAAGTAAATTAATGGTTTATAAATGTATTGCCAAATTTAATAAGTTATTTTACCATTTTCTTTTATTGTAAACATAGTTGAATAAACCTGTTTTTGATAGAAGTACTGATGGTCGTATTTTTGCAATAGGAATATGTAACGTTTTTACAATAATATTTTGTCTTAGCAAAAATTGTCTTTTTTATTGAATTTTTTGATTTATTTTTTAAATCTTATAATATGTATAGTCTTTACTGGTAGATACACAAGATGTGCATATGTAGTAAGTTTAAATAAAAAAGAATATACTTAAATCCAAGTCTGTTTTAAGAAAGTAATAATAAGAAACACATTCTCATGTATAAAATCACTTAGAAAACTAGACTCTATTCAAAGCGAATAAGTCACCATATCAATGAAGCAGACACTAGGTTTGAGAATTTATTGGTTTATATTTAGTCTAACTCAGCTAAAAATATTAAAAAAAACCTAAGTCCATGCATAGTGTTCTATATGGTTTACATTATTATATTAGTACACCCTCAGGACTCAGGTAATCAAATCCGATAATACAGTCAGTATAATACCGCCTATATATATCTTATATTTATTTTGTATGTTACAGTTATAAAACCAATATTATATCTATTTCTTATTTCTATTATCATTATTCAGTATTTATGATCCAATTCCCTGCAGATTTTATATTTAATCTAGTTTAAGATATCAACTCCCTCTATTATCATTTCTTTAAGCAATATACCCATCGTAGCTCATGTCAGGCTTCTTGATTCTTACAATAATGAAATATCTGTTTGTTTTTTCATCCATATATTTTGAATTCTTCTTGTTACTCCTTACATACTTCTCTGTGTACATCATTGAATATCATCAAGTCTCTGTATTGTCATTCGGTTCAGTGTCCCAAATCTCAGGTTGATAATCAAAAACTGGCAAAACACATTGAGTAAAAATCTTCCTTTGTAAACACATACATAACCATTTACTACTAAAATAATTTCTATCAAAAACCTTCAATTCAAATTTAATTTTGTGATTAATTTCATCTATTAGGTTTCTATCCTTATTAACAACAAGACCAAAGTATTTGCAATTGTTATCTTCTAATTCATCATCATCAATTTTCATTTTCTTCTTCAAGAAAGTCCATTATACATTATTTTACTCATTTAACTTTATATTCAATCCTATTTTTCACTTCTATCTGATAACTGCTTCAATATTTGCTATAGTTGTGAAGAAGAATTTACAAAAACAACCGCCCGGTCTGAAAAATCGATTTTCATTTATTTTCAATCCCTTAGATACCTATTTTCATCCATAAAAGTGATCTTTCACAAGGTACATAATCTATTTTGGAAAGATGTAGTCCTTCCGTCTCACCATTTCATTACTGCTGCATTTTGATAAATATTTTTCAGAATAAAGTAATATCCTCGATTATCCAATGCTTTAAACATTTTACGAATGCTTATAGAATTAAATATCTGTGTATAAATTACAAATCCAAAGCCGTAATGACAATTCATCTTCATTGTTCCGTTCTATAACTACTCTCAAAAGCAGTTTTAAATCCGCTTGCCCATTTGGTTGATTGAAATTAAAAATTTGCTGTAGACAATTTATAATTGCTTTTTTTTTTAAATCAAAAACAGGTTTATTCAACTATGTATACAACAAAAGAAAAAAAAAATAGCAAAAACTCACTCCTCCAGAGAGGAATGTCCAACCTTAACAAGATTCCATGTGGAATTCACCAAACAAAAAATTATAATTGCTTTAGTAAACATTTTGTATAGGACTGACAAACGACAGAAAGATTTGCAATTTCTAAAATTATATTTACCCACAGCATTCTTCCAATCATCTGGTACATCGTTATTATTTAAACATTTGGTTCATAACTTCATCAACAATTTTTTATTTATTTAGCTGTTTTTTTATAATTAAGGTTTTTTTCAATTATTATCCCATCATTACTTGAAAATGTTATGTTTTTATAGATTATATTGCATGTCTCATATCTTCATTTAAAACTGCTGGTGGAATTAAGAAGATGTGGCAACTATAAAAAATTCTTTTTCATTACTGCTGTATAGTTCTTTATATATTTCTTCCACAACTTTCATTATGTCATTTCTTTTTTTTTTTTTTTTTTGGAAAAAGTTCAATCTTTTCCTTTTATTACAGAAATAAAATGTTTCCTACCAATTCCAAGATGTTGTTTTACATTTTTGGTATTTTTATTTATATATATGTCTTTCTTTATTAATTAATAATTATATTTTTCTATATGTTATTACCTCTTTTTTTTTTTTACCATTTTACAAAACTTTAGATATTCAATCCTTCTTATTGGAAAGTTTTTATATATTTAGATAGTCCTCTTTTTCACATGTTGTCTTCTTTCAATAGAAGAAGTACTGTTACATTGTTGCGTTTTGTACCAGCTGTCTTTATTGCTGTTCAGATGTATCAGTTATCTTCATACTGACTTAGTTCAAATTTGAACCATCTTAAAAACCGCGGGATCGACTATTCTGAATACTGTTTTTTAAATAACTTTTATATCTCTAGTTTTGCAATAAGTCTTATCTTACAACTGATTAATAGACAACCACCTCAAGTAATAAATTTATTAAAATCATAGAAATCTTGAAATATTTTTTACTGAATCTGTATTAAAAACTTTCCACCATTCAGCTTTTTCACAAAACAAGAATTCCGTTTATTTTTCTATAAACTCTACAAATCAGTTTCTCTTTCATTCCTGATACCCTAAACAAATTTTCCCAAATCGCTTTTGTCTTACAATCGGTTGCCAGTTCTAGAATTAATGGCTTCCATTATAACTTCAAAATATTTGATATGATCGAAAGATTTTTGAACATTCATATAAAAATTTTCTGCTTCTTCATCACATTGGTCACGTGTTTGGACATTAGTCTGAATTATTTCGATAAGGCATCTTCTATTAAATGAAATAATCAATTTTTATCATTTCATATGATATACCATCACTGTTCCTAATATTATATTTTCCCTTTTGTTCTTAAGGAATGAAGTACTGCTTGCGCTTCCAATAGTTGTGTCTTTATAATATAATGTATGTTTAGTTTTTAAATTATATCTTTACTATTTCTTCTAAATTCACAAGTACAACCATGTACCCCATCTATTATTAGATATTTCTTCATTGTCAAACTTTTTTTAGTATCCATTACCTTCTAATACCAACCATTGCCTTTGAGATGACTTCATAATCTCCTAATAATAAAGTCTATGATTTAATTTTATCTGTCGTGATTATAAACATTATTTTAAAAAGTTCATTCACATACACCTTCGTTTTGCCGTCAATAAAATTCACTTGATATTTTAAATAGGTCCTATCAGTCAATTGAAAAGAAAACTGTTCTTTATTGATTGTAAATTCAATAATAACCAGCCAATAAACTTGTCATGCTGTCTCATGCATTTTGATGTTCCCTGGTCCATGTTATTATTGTATATGAATACTCATATAGTAATCATATATTTAAAAAAAGAAGGTATAGAAAAATATTAAGGATTGTATGCTGTTTGATTTTTTTGAAGGCGTCAAACAGAAATCAAATCGTCTAATATCAGTTAATAGCAAACTTCTTTCGGCATTCAGTTTGGAGTTTTGAAGTAAAATGTTTATATTACATTACTCCATTATTTCTATTGTGTTTATCCTACATGGAAATGATTTCCTTTGTTTATGGTCATAGCAATACAATTCTTAAGAATTAAGATGAAACGTAGCCATTAGCAGGGTCAGAAAACGCGTTTCTCCATAGTTTTAACATTGTAATTATCACATCCAGAAAACCTGTATTTCTAGAGTTTTAGAACTTTAATAAGAATCTGAACAAAAAATAACTAAATGGAAATAGATTTAAATATGACTCTGGCACAATGAGGCAGAAGTATCTTTTACATTAACAACTCCATACAGTAATATTGTAAAACATAGAGACAAATGTTATTAAGTTGCCATCTTACACCTAGTGGTAGTTATCACGTTAATAGAAACAGCTAAAAACTTTACGAATTCCATGAGTCCCGATGCATAATAGAAATATATATGAAAGATAGTGACCTAGACAACTGATGAGCGCTAAGTCAGCAATAACAACATCTTGAAGGTCATTTGTTTTTTTTGTATCTTTATTTATACGATTTTAAAAGCAATACGTCGGAATATGAAAGTGGTTTAATATATTTATAAAGATATTGTACAAGGGAAAGGGAAATATTAATATATCTATGTGTTTATGTTTAAATTTAAAAAAAATGTATTAATCTTTAACTGATATTTAAAGTTTATATCTCTGCTAGAGATAATTTTTAGTTTAGTAAATGATTCATAATAATCATAAATGTATTTATCTGAGATTGATGATGTCAAAGTTGTGGAATGAGTAAGTTTGACCTATCTAAATCAAAATGTAACAATTTTCTATAGATAAATACTCTTTATATTGTAACGATATATAAATATGTCGTTACATTAATTTAAAATAAAAACTTAAAAGTTCGCAAATAAAAGTAAAAAACTAAACGCTAAAATTAAAATGTTTGTTAAATGTATATACATTCGCACAGAGGCCAAACTTTAAAAATATTTTAAAAAAAAAACAAAAAAAAACAAGTAAGTATTTGAACGTACTTTTTTATAAAAAAGTACAAGATTTAAAAATAAAAACAGGTATTAATTAATGTAATCTGTAAATGGAAATGATTGTTTATGAATTATCGAAAACCAAACTGGCCCTTGGGCTCTCGTATAATTAAAATGATCTGATGAAAGATAGATAAGAAAATAAAGAGGAATTAGCTTGACCAATGGAAGCACTAAGCCTTGGCTCAGACCCTAACGAAAGTGATGGATTAGTGACGTTTTGTTGATTGAGTGTGGATAATATAAAAAGGGAAATACAGTTTTTCCGACAGTTCCAGCGTTTTGTGTTTGAGAGATGTGGTAGGATGCACATACCACACTCTCTATTTAAAAAAAAATGAAAAGACTGTGATACCTTGAACCAGCTATTGCCATCTCCAGAACATTATCTTCCAATGGAGGCGTCGCGGGAATTAAAAGCAGAAACCTGGACTCTTCTACCGTCAGCTATGAACTTTACAAATTAACAACAACAACAAAAAAAGTAATTAAGAACTTTCGTCAATGTTTTTTTTAAAGATTCAGCTAATTTAAATTTTAAAATGAACTCTTATTTGATTTTCAAATTAATAATTGATTGTTTAAATTTATATAGTTAAGTTTTGCTAAAATCATTTCCATTTTATTATTATTTTTGTAGTAATATTTATTGTAGAAATTATTAAATGCATTACATTTAAGTTGGGTATAGACGTTGCAGAGATTCGTTAGCGGTTGATTATGTTGTGGTTTTCACAGTTGATTAGAATATATAAGTCAACGATGCCACTGCGGTGTCTTATGATGAACACCAAAGGGTCTCCTGTATTTCCTCAGCAATTGACATTATCGATTGACTTTGTATTTTGATCGGTTGTGTTTAATTGGAATGTTTTTGACCATGGAATCTGTGCAGCCAATCTATACTCGACATTATAAAGCAAATTGTATAAAAATAATCTGTGCGAACGTATTTAAATGTTAAATTTAAGTCAGGCGTGAATGCCTATATAGTTTTGTAAAGTTATATTAAGGGAGGGTAATCTTAGGTTATTCATTTCGTAGTTGAATTGGTTCAATGGATTGGATATATTTGTGTAATTGTAGATGTAGTATGAGATCCGCTACGGGCAGGATTATATATATATGCCACACACCTTCTGTTTGCCTATGGATGGGTTTGTAAGATGGCAAAGGACCACAGTCCAGTCCTATGGAGTTTTATGTTTATTGTTCTACTCGCCAACAGATGTCGCATTCCTGGTTGGTAGAGAGACAATTTTTTCTCTAATTCTACTTGCTGTTCAGATGTACATTCCTGACAGTATAGTATTTTGTGTTGTCGTATTTTCATGCTACATTGAATACATAAATGTATCAGATGGATTGGCGCTGGTTTGATTGTGAAATTTGTTGCCTAAGGTTAAATCAGGGAAGAATATTTTCTTTTCAAATGCAGATCTATGTAGTCTATTCATACTCGACTCACTAAATAAATATTAAACTCATGGTTGTAATTTACTTAAATGTAAAACTAAAGATTAATAGAAAAATCTAAAATGTTGAATTTATTCCTCAAAATTTAAATGTTATTTTATATGTGCATAAATAAATATTTTTATGTGTTAATTTCTGGCAGTGGCTTTTATTTTATTTTTTCTAGGTTTAAATGCCTAGATGGTGCCCCGTAGAGCAGATATCGTAGTTTGCAGTTAGATTCGATCTTCACTTTCATTTCGATCGTTATAATATAATAAAGATATATATAAGACGTAGTGATATGGTCCAATTGATGAGTGCTGGTTCAGCGTAAAATGGATGTTGGTGGTCACTTCTCGTTTATTGTATTTTTATTTATATTATTGTAAAAAAAAATGTGGGAGTAAGGAGGTTGTTCAATATATTTATAAAGATAATTGTAATGTATAAACTCAATGCAAACAGAGATGGTACTATAATTGAGAGCTTTCTCTTATTAATATAATGTATCTAATAATGACAGCAATATGTTAATTTTATGAGAATTAGAAAAGTATAAACAAAAATGGTGAAGAAAGAATTGGGAAGGCAGGGAAGAACCAATTTTTATTATCAGGATTGTAAACATGACGCATATACATATATAATTCCAGTGGTGATTTAGCCATTCGTTTCGATTATTTTAGCAGTTGTTTGTAACTCCACATGGACTGAAAAAAAGGCAAACTGTGTGTCTAATAAACTATATTAGGAATAATATCAAATTATTGCAAACACTTAACTCTATGATTCTATTCAAATATCCTTAATGTAAATTACAAGTTACTTATACAACCTTTTCCCGTTTATTACTTTTATTTAAAAAGATAAAATAAGATAGTGGACCTCAATTGGTAATTTAGGTAATAAGAAATTTTGGGAAACTTAAATAATTGTTGTCATTTAATTAGCTAGCTTTATTATGCATTCTGCCCACAAATTATTAAAAATATATAATTATATGGATTCTGTATTAAGTAATTTGTAGAGGATTTTATTTTATTTTTCTCAGTGATGTAAATTTATTAATCAAAAAAGATACAAATACAGTTAAATAAAAGGTTTACAAAAAATGGTTAAAATTCAGGAGCAACATGGTGAAGGGGGAAACATACATATGAAAAGGGAAAGGATGGAAAAGGGTGGGTATTAACGATTAAAGACAAATGAATGTTACAATTAGGAATTATTTGTAAAGTCTAGAGTTCAAATATGAGTAGCATTTTAGGAGTACGATATTGAGAAATCCAATTTGTGATAACAACATTAGAAATAATAAATTTAAATAGGGTGAATCACTTGCAATTAAAATCATTGGGCCAAACTGCAGTTTACTTTGCAATAATACTTGGATAAAATTGTTTATAACAATAACGCTAAAACCGCTATGAATAGCGGTTTTTTCTTCTTGTGAATGAGAAAATCAACGTTGGCAACAATCCCCACAGCAGCCTCATCCTAGCCCTCCCTCTCACAAGAACCAGGATTTAGGTCTCTCCCCCCAACAACCAGACTCTATCAGTCAATCAGCAAATTGAGTGTAATGAAAATTTTTAATTAAAAGAACCAGGATTTAAGTCTCTGCACCCCCCCCCCCAACAACCAGTTGAGTGTAATGAAAATTTTAATTGAAAGGTACAATTAGGAATTAGTTGTAAAGTGTAGAATTCAAATATGAATAGTGTTTTAGGAGTACAATATTGGGAAATCCAATTTGCGGTAGATAAGTTGAGAAATAGGAAAACACTTGGAGATAACATAAAATACAGACTAAATCAATCTACTGTTCAGTTCCTCCAAATGGCCTTGAATATCTTCACCAGAGAGCAATCCAGAATACTTAGCAAAAATTATGGAAAAACTATAAAGAACAAGGAAAAAAATCCAAGCTTCAAAATGACTTTGCTGAAAACCATTTTAATTCATCATGAAAATTACATGAACAGCAAAAGGCCAGCCCTATCAATAACAACATTGGAAGTAATAAAATTGAATAAGGCGAATCAATTGCAATTAGAATCATGAGGCCAAACCGCAGCTTATCTTGCAATAATACATGGATAAAATCATTCATGATGATAACGTTAAAGAATCGCCACGTTATTTTTACTATCTTGTGAATGAGAAAAACCAACTTTGGTAACAATCACCAAAGCGCCCTCATTCCCGCTCCCTCCCCCCTGGGGTCCTCCCAACAACCGGACCCTCTCGTTCATTCAACAAAATTAAGTGAAATGAAAATTTTCATTAAAAGGTAAAATCTCTGTAGAAATCTTTTGTAGTTTCAATGATTGCCATATATTTACATAGCGTTTTTATAAAAGTTGAAATTATTCTTACTTGTGATTACATTGTTGATACAGCTTGCATATAAAAAGAGAGCTAAAAAACTCCCCTTTTTAATAGGAATAGAAATTTAATTTCTTAAATTAGGAAAAAGGGAACAAAACAGGGAGCCAGAAATGTGATGTGATGCACTGTGACTTCTTAAACGGGGTCAGGAAGCTCTCAGCAACTATGTCCAGACAAATCTGTTAGACACTTTAAATGGAGTCCTTGGTTCCTTCTAGTGGACTAGAGGTTTATATTTTTTGCTGTATTCTCAATGTTTACCTGAAATAATTTTAAACCTATTTTACTTCTGATCCTTTTACCGGATAGTATACCTAGAAATATGTGGGTTTTATATTTTTCTTACTACGTCTTTCGTTTTGAAAGTTTAAAGTTGTCATTTCAGTAATCCTGTAAGGTCAATTTCACATAATACGTCACAGTTTATTTTAAAATCTGAACTAGCATTTCATACTACATCATTCTGAACCACTAATTGATCAAAAGGTGGTTTTTAGATATAAACATTAGTTTCACACAAAATGTTTACTAAATGCATTGACAAGCATTAGAGAGAATAATCCAAATTCAGACTTCTACAAAATAAAGCTTATAATAATTTTTCTAAAGTGCCAGATTATTCTATCCATCTTCTTGAAAGCTAATTAATCAGGCTTCTATCATTTAGCTATCAAGTTAATTAAAGACCTATCAAAGATAGTTTAAGTAGTACAGTAATTACATAGAATCTCTTGATTTGTCTGTAAATATAACTTAAACGTTCATACTATTTTTTATTCTCATCCAAAATCTCTATACCTATATTTTTAGATGATTTTAATGTTCAAAACAGCATTTAGGAATATGATAATAAGAATATGGCAGATTTTTTACGGAAAATAAAACTGTATTCCGTTCAAAAATAAGGGCATAAACATTTTCCGAATTTACATCGTGTTAAACCCAAATAAATCAGTTGCCTGATATTATATTATGTCTTCTTCAAATAATCTAGCTTGGAACCAAATTTATTAGTCTTGATTTTTTATATTTTCATATCTGAAACTCATTCAGCCTTAAGATAGAATTTTAAATAATGGACACATATTAAAGACATATTAATAGAACCCCACACATCCACCATATATCTTATTTAACATTTAACAAGTAGCAAACTTTATTCTTTGAATACAAGCATAAATGTTACTTGGAGTTTACCTATAATTATATGGAAATTTAAGCACAGATCTTCAAGACTCCTTCAGCTATCAGCTCTATCTCATACAACCCATACACATGTCCACTCTCATGTGAAACAGACAAATGATCTCCAATACATGTATTCTGTACTGAATCAGCACTCATCAATTGGTCCAGATCATTGTCTCCCACACATTTATATAATCGGTGCTTGCTTAATATTAATGTAGCAAATCTTCAAACTTTAATGGGCACGCTTTAATGGATTAGATTGTGGTCTGTCTACAACGTTTGAAGATTTACTACCCAAATATACCCCAAGCACTGATCACATATGTCTATGAAAAATTTTGAAACTGATGACTGCTGGTTCAGTATGATATATATATATTCTAAGTAATAATACTTACTTTCATTCCACACATAGAAGTATAAAATAATAAATTTCGCTCAACAACTAAATAATTTGAAATAGTGTTATAAACCCGTTCTTTTTAGTGAAGCACATATGTTAACCAAATTAACAAAAACAATATTATAACTACTATTTCCTATTGCATTGCCAAATATATATCATATAATATTCAATTGTCCAAACACTTTACTACTTTTACAATACTTATATATATATATATATATATATATATATATATATATATATTTGTAACGGGATGAGGGGTATCAGGATGTGGATGTGAAGTGGAGAACCTCGGATGATGGCAAAATCATCATCACTCCCAATCAACAATATTTCAAATAAAATGATTTAGTATATAAGTAATATAATATTTTATAACAGCATAAGATTTGAAAATCTCTGAGAACACTGAGAGAGCAGCCAGCTACTAAAAAGAGCAACTAAAAGCGTAATTAGAAATTCAACCAGCATTATAATAAGTCAAAGTAAGTACAAGTAAATATTAAGAGAACTATCCATCCATCATCATCATTGATGGAAATAAACAAATCAGTACAATAAATCAACAGTCCATCTTGTGGCTGGATTTGAACAATAAAAAATATAAATCAACAGTCAACTTTGTGACTGGATTGGAAATGAGTCTTCTGTAGACCAGGCTAACTATTGAATCTTTGCCACAGGCAGTTATTTAAACATAACATAGATGCACCATTTAAGTGCTCATCCATCAAAATACATAAGAATCAAAAAATCTAAACAATAATGCTGGGACATTTAAAACATGCTGATCATCATCAATGCTCGGGCCACTTGTATTGGCCAACTATAAACTTAATTCCTAATGAGGTTAAACTAAAATAAAAGATAGTGCATGGGCTTTAAAGAGTATCCTCTTTTGCACAAACCAGAATGATGATCGATCATCTCTGGATGCCCCAAAAGTACTAAATATACATACCCATTTATCCATGCACTAATCTAGCTCAGAGAACATGGGCTCTATTACTGTATGTGAACAAGAGATTATTGAATACAATTTTTAACAAGTAAATACAAGTTTATTAATAACAAAAAATAAATGATTATGGTCTTGTAAGGGTTCTGATTTTGAAAAGTATACAATAATAAAAGTCATTACATTGTAATTTACAATATTGCTACAAAATTCAAGTTATCACATTAATTGCATTATTTTTTAATGGGTATCTATAAATGCATACATATATCCATACACAGGCATGCATTTTATAATATATGATGAAGACATTTCAATTAAACATAAAATAATTATTACATTTGTGATTTGCATAATTACTATTTAAAATTTAGATTGTTACATCAATTTATAAAATTACAATTGACAATTCAAGTTATTACTATGGTTTACATATATATGTGCACAGACATGCAATTTATAATATACAATTAATATTCACTAACAAAAAAAATGATTATAATTTTACATATATGAGTGTGTGTGTATATACGCACACTGGATTTTACCTATTTAAACTTGTTATAATAATTTTTTTTTAGAATCCATTTGGAAAACAAATTCCACACATGTGTGTATAAACAAAATATAGATATAATTTAAAACTAGTTTCAATTTAAAAGTTCTCTTTTTTTTTTAATAAATGAAAGATAATATCGTTTTATAGAATAAAAAAATATATATTTTTAAAATGTCTTTCTACTTGATTAGTTAATGCTGATGAAGTAGGCAGGGTGAGGTAGGAAAAGTGAATACATGAACAGCAGCTCCCCATGCCATGATAAGTAGATAGCCAAGCATGGACTATCAAACACACAATGCTCCATGTCATGAGAAAATACCTCATTTTTAAGCACTGCCCCTTCTAAGTAAGCAGACAGATCATCCTCAAAGAGTAGCATCCAGAAAAAAAAAATTAAAAGGCATTGAGCCAACCCTGCTCATCTCTGTGAGACTTAGGTGTATAAATGAGGTATATTCATGAGACCCAGGCCTATTCATGAGGCCTATATATATATATTCACCACTGGACTACTCTGAGACTTCACATCTAGGTCTAGGCACTGCTGAGACTATACTTTGGAGCATCATGAACACACCACAACCAGATAGTCCTGTTCCACTATACACCCACCATAAACATAAAAAGTACAAATTCATGCATCACTTTCAAATTGTAATATTACTAAAGAAATTATTTAAAAGTTTGTTATCATATATAACTTTACTCACCACAGCTGTATATATTTTTATCTGTTCTTCTCTGCCTTTCGATAGTCAGCATCTGTATAATTATTTATTTAGCAAGCTGGTTCTTTTGGTCCATTAGAAAAATATAATAATCTATGTTTGTTGTCAACATCAGGTAAAAGTATGCAATCCATGTAAAATCTTGATTTGTAGTTGGTCTCTGCTCTATCTAGGATTATTCCAGGCAATCAGCTGTCTTGGTTTGATAGACTTCAGGCTATGAATTTCAGCATAAAAAAGTGTGTAATTTTCTCCATGTGAATTCAAACTCCTGCTAAAGAAAACAGTCTACTATCTTGCCTTCAGCTACATCAATTTATGGTAACTGACTGTAAACTCTCTGCTACAGCCAACAACATACTGTCACATCAAAATCATTATCCAAACTTTGCAGTTGGCATAGTTGGTCACTGCTTAAAATATTAAAAACTCTTCTGACCAACTCTTACAAAACTGCAAGCAGAACTGTTCTCTTCAAAAATCACTATCTAGACTGGAGCTAATTTGTTATCAGCCCTTTTATAGAATCATCTAAGGTGATAACAGCAGCTTGATTAAAAACAGTTTTTATTTTTATCTCACTAATCCCTTTGAAAACATACATGTTTTTACTTAGGTGATTTCTAATAGATAAAAATTTTGTTTAATTAATTAAAATTTCAAAAATACAATAGGGTGTTTTTAAATTTCAAAACCAGAGTAATAATAATAATGCAATATTTATATTTATTCAGACCTTTTTAAAATATTAATTTCATAATGAAATTTTACTTTAAGCCCAGAGTTACTTAATCCTTTATTTATTATTATTTTATTTTAGGAAATATAAAAAAAAAATATCTACAACAATTTATGTCTGTGTTTATTTCTACTTTTCCTTTACTTTATATATATATATATGAACACACACTATACCATGTAACCCAATCAGTTACATTATATATATATATATTGTAACCGACTAAATTGTTGAATGCTGTATTCCATTTAAATTGAAGAAAGAAGGCCCAAAATGTTGGTGCCAATTTGTAACTGATTGAATTGATGGATGTAGGTGATGGTTAGGATGATCAATCTGATCTGATAAAAAAAATCTAGAAATCTAATTTAAATTAATCTGGTCTAGCTCAATCGGGTCGCCGTTATGTAATAAACCATCACAAAGCACAAATAATCTCTCTTAAAGTTTAATTTACTTAAGTTATATGTGAAATGAAGGAATAATGAGACTATCTGCTCCAGACATCAACAAATCCATCACAATTAGAACATAAATTGCAAAGAGCAGTGAAACCAACTACTATTGCTCTAAACAATAATATAGGATTAGGCTAACTACTTGATTGGCAATCTAATCAAAATCAAATCCAATTAATAACTAAAACAGATTCCAATATATATTTTATTAGCCTGTTACTGTTATAGTAATTTAAATCTACTTTATTATTTAAAGATGCTGCCTTTTTAACTTAATGGATAAGCTTCTAAGTACCTGTAATAGTACTTTACAAAACATTTTTTTTTACATATAGACATTATTTAAATATCAAAACAAAATAATACTTGAACCCAAATATATATATATATATCTATTTTAATAAACGCTAAATAGAAAGATAAACACTCGTGTCAATAAACGATATACAATTCTTTCTACTTCAATCTTTAATTAATAATTTTCTGTTGGCATCAACTGGTTTTATTATAATTTTATAAACACTTTGAAAATTTATGCACTCACTTAAATGTTTAAACAAATTAATATACGTCTATGGTTTACTAAGAAGCTACAAAATAATTTATAAATAATTTATAAATATCTTCCAATAAAGTGATGCTTAATTAGTGCTTCGTTTATGTTTTAAAATAGAATACTTCACTGGAGTTTAATATCAACACTCTATTAGCTCATCTCTAACTCTACAATGTCCAACCACATTACATAAAAGACATATCAAGTTTCTATTGGATGTTTATTCACCTGTGAGTATTAATACAATCTGTTTGAAATTTTAAACAATTGAATAAAAATTGACCGGCAACAATTAAAACATATGATTATAATTGATATTTATATAAATCAAAACAATATTCAATTAAATCGGTCAATGAAGTTTATTCTCTTCATTTTATAGGAGTTTAAGAAAAATATCCAAGACGAATTATTCTGAACCAAACGATAAAGTACGATCTATTTAGATTTTTATGACGGAATCAGACAAACATGAAATGATTGACTTTGTAATATTAACTAAGATAAATGAGAATATATATATAATATTCGAATGCAAATGTAAATATAAAATTCATATGGAAACAAAATAAAATACTAATAAGCAAAACATACCTTATCTTATATTCTAATTCACTTACCAAGCTGAGTTTGAATCTTGTTACTTAAATAGCTACGTCGTCTTATGCAATCCAAATAAAACAAAATAATTAAACTAGTCTTGATATTTAAATTAACTCAATTTATTGGATTATATAAAAGAAAATTGGCAAGATTAATGATAAAATACATCGGAAATGACTTTATATTTTAGATTGATTGACCAAATAAAAATGATAAAATTGCTATGTGTATCTCTAAATGTGTTGCGACAACAATAACGACAAAAAAAAAATGAATGAGTAAATGAAGGGAAAGGCTTTTGGATATTTTGCTGAAAAATTTACATATAACCGATACCAAAGATGTGAAATAGGAGGGTATCAAAATCTATTTGTTTATCAAAATAATAACGGATAAATGAATATGAAATAATAAATATATTTGAGTCTTTCCGATCATTTTCATTTAATAAATTATATTACTTTTAGAGATAATTAAAAAAAAAATCATCCCCTTTTATTACATATAAAAGAAAAATTAATACACGCACATTTTATATAAAAAAAAAATCATACCATATATATATGAGTCTGTTCGTTCACTATTTATTTGCCCATTGATTGACTTCAGTTCTTATGGTGTAAAGAGAAGTTTCTTTGTCAGAAATAATAATCGCAAACTTTATAATGCTTCACTAAAAGTTTTCTTTTTCTGTCCGAAGAGGTGAGTGCACTTTGATTAGCCCTTTTATGATGTGAATTGATCCAGTTGGTCCATGTTCCTTTACTCGTGAGACGATGTTTACGCAAATCCATTTTTTTTTAAAAACAGAAATATCTTTGTTTTCTTTTTTTTTTTTTTTAATTAAAAATAGCCGACCTTTTTTTTTTTTTTTTTTTATAAAGCATTTTTTTTTTTTTACTTCATAGGTTTCTTTTTTTTTTTTACACTTTGCTGCCGCTTCCCCGGAAACTTTTCGCAACTGCCCTCTAAATGATTGAACGAGCAGATAATTCAACTATTTTTCCATGTTTTATGGCTTAACACACAAAAAAAAATATTGAAAAACTTTATTTGTTAAGACACAGAAAATAGGTCTGTCCTTGACTATAGCAAAATGATGAAAAGGTCCTGTTATATTCTGTCGCGTCTTTTTATAGGTTCTCTTTCTGACATTTCTCGTTTCTTGACGACCATCCAATATTACTCAAATAAACCTCAATTTTATCAATTTTTTATAGTAGTTTTCACGGGTTTGTAAGGTAAGTTTGGAGAAAAAGATACATGAAAATTAAATCCAAATTCGATTACAATTTTTTTATTATTTACAAACCAAAATACAAAATTGATATAACAACCTTTTATTTACTTGATAAACATCAATAATTTACACATATCTATATTTTTAATAATAATATTTTTTTAAATTAATTTATAAACAAATATACACAACATAAAAACATTGAACTGTATGCAATAATGTTACTATGGTGACTGCATTCATATATGAAATATGTAAAATAATATCGATCCTATTTAGGTAAACTTATATTGTACTGAATTGTTTGTTTTTGTTTTTTTTTTTTTTTTAAATAAATTTATTTATTTATGTTTTTCTTAAGTTTGGTTATAGTGAAGTTATTTTTATTTTAAAGCTAGAATCAACAGTATATAATTCTATTTAAAAGCTTTAAGGTTGCCATGGTGATCAAATTTAAATTTACATTTCCAAGATCTTACATTATCTATCTATTAAGTAAAGAAAAAATCAAATAAGATCAACAAACTTCTTTATTTATTTATTTTTTTATATACCTGGATCATCAATCTGAACATTCACAATATATATATATATGTGTGTGTGTGTTTGTATAAGTTTAGGAAATATTTTGATTAATAAATATTAGAATATAAAATGGTAAGAAATGAATAACAATAATGTAAAATAAAGATATTATAAAATGTATATAGATTGTAAATTATATGTTCATGTATATTTATATTCATATGTTTTTATTATGTTGTAGTTCTGAAGAAGATTGCTGGGGCGATCGAAACTGTAAACAGCAGGAAAGGGTGGATAATTGTAAAAGTAGTAAAGTGTTTTGGTCAATTGAATATTATATGACAAAAACAATATATAAATCATTTCTTTCTTCCTGATACTTTTCTTACATTTGTCTGGCAATACGAATCATATCTATTCATGCTTTTGTTTTTCTAATTCTACACGGAGTTTCTAGTAATCATTGATGTAAAACTGGAAGCTAATTCGTCAAACAATTCTTGAATGAACTTTTGCTTTATGGAATACAAATAATCTTTTATAAGAATTGCAGCAATCTTGTTTATTCCCTTAATTTTTAAACATTGGAACAATACAGTCGTCTTTAAATTGGGGAGCATCATTTTTGGAATACATATATGGATTCCCAAAATTATTCTATATTTTTGAATGTATATTAACACGATTCTTAAATCTTCTCCATGTATTTCATCTGTCCATACATTTATTAGTATTCCCAACCTAGCAATTTTTGCCCCAAATTTAAACGAAGAAATAAAAGCGCTTTTTCAAAAGATGATCAAAATATGTCATGGTTATTTTGGTTAAAAGGCCCATAAATATTTCTATCATTATTCAAAAGTGCATCAAAATATTACTTTCACCTGCTTGAAATAATCGTAATAATGAATATCATTTTTGGATTTAATAGAATTTCAATAGTCGGGGTCAGACCCATAGCTTGCTTTAAATGTTTCAAATAAAATCTGAAGTAACCATAATCAGTATTGACCTATATCTTCTTTGCTGTTTTAATTGATCAATCACTTTAAGTTGTCAGGCATTGAACTTCTATTTTTCTTCAAATATATTACGAAGTTCCACATTTGTCACAATGTCTAGTAAACCACGTGACACGTTTATCTTGTATCAAATTATTTTTAAGATCATTGTTAAATAATCAGTCCTGACCGTTTTAGTGTATCCAAATGTAGATAAACTCCTAGCCATAACATAGTTTAATAAAAGTTCATATATCTATAAAAGGTCAATCTTTGCGCTCCAAATTAGCAATTTTAGTGCTTAATAAGTTAAGTTGTAGTAGCTACAATAGACACTTTTAAATATCATTTCTACTGTAAATATGATTTGATTATAATCTCCATTTTATTATTTTCCTTTTGGAAGTACTAGTCTATTATCTATCCAACCATCTGCAATTGCAATGTTCATGATAATATCTATCTATCTATCTATCTATCTATCTATCTATCTATCTATCTATCTATCTATCTATCTATCTATCTATCTATCTATCTATCTATCTATCTATCTATCTATCTATCTATCTATCTAATATTTTAGGGTACGAATCGTCTATTATTTTGCATTACAATCCGATATTTCGACGGACTAGCAACCGCCATATATATAAGCTTACAATAATATGAACATCATTTGTGATTGCTAACAATTATGGGATCTATTAAACACCTATTGTTCTGAGAAAGGATGCGTCTACGTTCTTATATAGCCGTTTTCTATGTACAAAAATTGTTTATGGTAATCAATTAATGTGTTGGTAAATAATCAATCCATTTGATTTTTTTTTTCTATCTTTTTTTTTAAAAGAATATAGACTTAATTTTATATAAAGTGCTACAAATGAATTTCTCTAGACAACAAAAAAATTCTAGTATAAATTTATATTTTTACTAATAACTTTCTGAATTTCTTGTACTAAGAACCAGTCCATGTGGATAGGTAGATTTTTTTGGGTACAAGAAGCTTATCTTTTTTTCGAATAGAATTAAATGTATTTTTAATAAAAAATTGTAAGTCCAATGGAGAATTTGTTATAACTATATGACATCTAAGTAACCACATTGCGTGGTTAATAAATATGCATCTTCTGATATTGCAGAAATTACCCATTTTAATATTATGAATGATATCAAAGAGTTCTGGATTGTGATTATTGAAATAATTTTGAATTATATATTTTGCTTCTCTTAGTCCCAAGCAAGAAACAGGAATATGATCAAATGTTTCACTATCTTTTTTACACAAAATACATAAGGAATCAATCCTTTTAAATCCTCTATTTGAAACAAGAAAATCGTTGGTAGGAAGTGAAGATAGATTTATTTTAATGATAAAATCAATATATTTAGGCATTAAATACCATTTTTTCATTTTATTAAAAAGATTTATACTAGTCATTTCAAGATAACTAGGAGGGCCTATCAGCTGAGGATTTATCATTTTAAACGTGCCCCAATATGTGTGCTTATTATTAAAAAAAATTTCATTTAAATCCATTTGTATATCAATAAGTGAGATGAGAAGTTGGAGCCAATTTTTTTTAATATTCGGGGAGGCGTATCTGTGGGAATGATTGTGTCAATAATGTTTTGGTAATTAAATTCAATCTTGATGTAGTGGAATAAATTAAGTATATTTTTAATTAATAATGTATTAATTGAATGTAAACCTAGGCCATTAAGTATTTTTGGATTTTGCATTTTACGCATACTGATACAGACCACTTTTTTTTTTCCAAAGGAGGCCAGAGCTCAATGATTTAATTTGCAAAGTAAATTTTTTAGTAGGGTTTAAAATCAGTAAATAATAATTAATTCTGCAGAAAACAAGAGAATTTAGTAAGAGAAGTTTATCATATAAAGATAAGTAAATGCTTTTTAGAGAATCTATTATTTTTTTGTTGATATAATCAGTTTATCTTGTAACATTTTCCTCATTTTGTTTGGTGAAAGGTACAGTGGTATAGCAAAAAAAGGTTGAGGTTTTGATGAGAAACATGCAGGGACATTTTCTCCTGAATGAAGTTTCCAAACTGCAGATTTTTCTAGATTAAAATTTAATTTGTATTCCGATGAAAACTTTCTAAGGATTTTTTTCAAGTTCTGCTAGGTGTTCAGCTGATGGCAGCATTACAACAATATCATCCATATATGCAAGATGTTTAATTTCTTTGTTTAGAAAAGGAACAAAAACTCCAGGAAGTTTGGTTTCCATTTCTATGAAAAGGGGGTTAATATAAGCAATGAATAAAAGTGCACTCAAGGGTGAGCCCTCAGCCATAGAAATTGATGGTTTAAAACCAGGTGCAATTCTACCATTGAATGTAATGAAAATTTCTCTATTAAATAGAAGATTCCCTATCATAGTAAGATAGACAGAGGGAACTCCATATTGTCGTAGTGTTTTCATTAATATTTCAATTCTTACTGAATCAAATGCTGCTATAATATCTAGTTGTACACCTATTGGCTTTGATTTTCTCTTAATTCTAATGTATTCTGCTAAAATTTTGAAAAGGCAAATTGCATGCATTGTGGATGAACCTTTCTTTGCATATTGAGTAGAAAAAATATTATCTAAAATCTTTTGTTGAATCTTGTCTTTAATCAGCCTTTCTATGATCTTAATAAGAAGTGGAGTCATAGAGATAGGTCTTATATTTGATGTAATAGAGGGAAGACCTTTCTTTTTTAAAAAAGGCACCAATGAAATAGGGTAGAGGCCAGGTATGTCTTGACAACTTGAGGCTATGACGTCAATGACACTCCTTGTAATTGGAACAGTAAAGTGAGCCAAATGTGATAGTACAAATTTTGGGAGGCCATGAGAGCCAGGATGTGTTTTTTCAGGCAGTGAATTTAATTTGTTTAAAATTAATTGCTCAGTTATTTCATGATCATTTTTTGACTATTGTTGAATATAGTTCTAATTTGATTACCGGATGTTGTTCGAAGTTTATTGAACAAAAAAATCCTAATAATCATTAGCATTGAAGAACAAGCATAGTTGACTCTATATATGTCTAAAATGGATAAAGGTGTAATAAGTTTTGGTTTTGATCCTAAGACAACGAATATAACTTTTAGTCCAGGCATGTCTACTGGCTAGAAAAAACTTTAGATCTGTTAATAGAAATATTTTCAGCTAGTGCCCTTCGTGATTCTTTATATTTAATTTTAATTTGAAGTATTTTATTAATATTAAGTGTCGTAGAGAGCATTGAATTCATTATGGTAGACAAAGAATCCATTTGATTTTACTGCACCAATACGATTATTTCTAAAAATTTTGGCCAATGTTCATGTCTGTACCAACATACGAATTAAAGTCTTCTATAAACAAACACTTGACGTTTTAATGACATTGTTGTACTAATGCTGTCCAGCAATGAATAAATGTTTCAATTCTCTGTTGCTCTATAAGCAAGACAAATTTTTAAAATAATTATTGCCATGGATACCAAGACAAATACTAAGAATAAAAATATATGAATTTGGACTTTATAAAAAATCCAATACACTGCATTTTTAAATCAAACCCAATGTAAAATCACCTTTTACTTTCTGATGTAATTTCCAAAACCTTTGCAAACTTCTATTCCATTAAACTTTTTTCTCTTACAAATAACATGACTTTCAATCTTGACAGGCCATTATTCTCTGCCGTAGTCCTCGTATTGACTATATAAAGTTTGGATCAAGTAGAGTATTCATTTTCCATGGATCTAAATGTAAAAAATAGATTTAGAAAACTTACTTTAGTATTAACATCACTTTTTTACTATTACTACTACTACGACTATTACTACTACTACCACTACTATTACTACTACTACTACTATTACTACTAATACTACTACTACTACTACTACTACTACTATTATAACTACTAGTAACACTTCTATTATTGTTATTAATATGCTTATAATTGTTGTTGTTGTAATTATTTTTATTATTATTATTATTATTATTATTATTATTATTATTATTATATAAATAAACGTCTGAAACAAATTTTATTTCGGTGAAACTTTATTTTTCAAACATACATTATTAATCCTTTAACATAGGCCTTCATAAATTCAAAGTTAGCCCTTTAAATAAAAATCATAACCTCTTTAAAAAGCAACATTTGTTTGGTTAGTTTTTGAAAAATCAATTTAACTTTTCACATTAACTTTTATTGAAGTTTCAAATCTGCTGTTGTTACTAAAACAACTAAGAGTCCCTTCATTATCTTCAACCGAGAAAGACTTCAATATTTTCATCGAAACAACATATAATCCGAACATGATTTTTTCTGTCCTTTGTACACCATTAAGCTGTAAATCATGAAAATTTATAAACATCTGAGAGTTTTTACTTCCAATTTTTTTACAAAAAAGTTTAACTGGTTGTTTGCTAGACAAAAATTCTATACTATTAATAATGTTTTTGTTATCGTACTCAAACCATGGTTTACTTTGTACTTGTAAAAGCACCTCTCTTGTATGTAATCTGTAACTCCCACTGTCACTCACCTGAACATTAGTGATATTTATTACTGTAAATACATTATATTTTTTTACTACTAATCGACCAATTAATGTTGAATGCTTTAAATTCGTTGATTGACTTATTCGATATATGGCTTTCTGATTTAAAGACAAAATATCATCGTTTGCATTGCTTGGGAGCTGGAATGAAACATAATCACCTTCATCACAAGTTATGACAATACCGCGATGTTGGTCTCTCCAAAACGCATAGTCCTGAGCCGGTGTCAATACTAGAAGACAAGATAATATCAAGAACACTAATGTTTGGATATTAAACAAATTCTGAAAAATCGCTTGATGCATTTTGTAGTATCTCATAAAATTAAAGTAATTCGTTTATAATAATAAGGTAAGAAATAAAGATTTTACTGAAAATAAATATTTAGAAACTCTTATTACGTGGAATAGAAAAAGCATTAACATCACAACCCACGAGCTAATAAAGAATTTTATTCTAGAAGTAAACTATGTCATTAGCCACGTGTTTAGATATTTTTTGACGTAATCTTTACGTAGGATGACAAAATAGTCAGATGAACACAATGACTAACGACGAAGTTTTGGAAAGAGAAACCGTTAAACAAAAATTCATTGAAAAAATAAGTGATAGAAAGAAAAACTGGATTCCTCATATATTTAGTAGGGAGAATAATTTAATGAAAAATGTTTAAGAGAGAATGGTGAATGGACAGAAATGAAAATATTAAGAAAGCACGGCAAGGACTGACATTGCTGATGTTATAAGAAATGGGATGCGATGTGATGAATTGAAAATCTGAGCAATGAAGAGAACGAAGTAAACTGTGGATGAATTTATGTGATTGCTTTCATCGGACAGAATACTATTTTTGATGATATTATTATAATACTATATTGGCGCATTGTTGCCTATAATTAATACGCTTAATTAACAGTTGGTCGTAAACCTTAATTAAGTATTGATGGCCGTATTTTTGCAATAGGAATATATAACGTTTTTACAATAATATTTTGTCTTAAAAATTGTCTTTTTTATTGAATTTTTGAGTTATTTTTTAATTCTTATAATATGTATAGTCCTTACTGGTAGTTACGCAGGATGTGCATATGTAGTAAGTTTAAATAAAAAGGATATACTTAAATGCAGTCTGTTTTAAAAAAGTAATAATAAAAAACACATTATCATGTATAAAATCACTCAGAAAACTAGAATCTACTCAAAGCGAATAAGTCACCATATCAATGAAGCAGACACTAGGTTTGAGAATTTATTGGTTCATATTTAGTCTAACTCAGCTAAAGGTATTAAAAAGAACCTAAGTCCATGCGTAGTGTTCTATATGGTTTACATTATTATATAGTATACCCTCAGGACTCAGGTAATCAAATCCGATAATACAGTCAGTATAATACCGCCTATATATCTTATACTTATTTTGTATGTTACAGTTATAAACCCAATATTATATTTATTTCTTATTTCTATTATCATTATTCAGCATTTATGATCCAATTCCCTGCATATTTTATATTTAATTCAGTTTAAGATGTCAACTTCATCTATTACCATTTCTTTAAGCAATATACCCATCGTAGCTCATTTCAGACCCCTTGATTCTTACAATAATGAAATATCTGTTTATTTTTTCATCCACATATTTTGATTTTGATCTCTTCTTGTGATTCCTTACATACTTCTCTGTGTACATTATTGAATATCATCAAGTGTCTGTATTGTCATTGGTTCAGTGTCCCAAATCTCAGATTGATAATCAAAAACTGGCAAAACACATTGAGTAAAAATTTTCTTTTGCAAACACATACATTACCATTTACCACTAAATTAATTTCAACCAAAAACCTTCAATTCAAGTTTAATTTTGTGATTAATTAGGTTTCTATCTTTATGAACAACAAGACCAACGTATTTGCAATTCTTATATTCTAATTCATCATCATCAATTTTTATTTTCTTCTTTCAAGATAATCCATTATACAATATTTTACTCATTTAGCATTTTATTCAATCCTATTTTTTTTACTTTCATCCGTTATGTGTTTCAACATTTGCTACAGCTGTGAAGAACAATTTACAAAAACAAACCGCCCGGTCTGAAAAATCGATTTTCATTTACTTTCAATCCCTTAGCTACCCATTTTCATCCATAAAAGTGATCTTTGACAAGGTACATAATCTATTTTGGAAATATGTAGTCCTTCCGTCTCACCATTTCATGCTGCATTTTGATAAATATTTTTCCGAATAAAGTAATATCCTTGATTATCCAATGCTTTAAACATTTTAAGAATACTTATAGAATTAAATATCTGTTTATAAATTACAAATCTACCACAAAATAAAAAATCATGTTCTTTGGTCCTTTATATAATTACTCCCATTACTTGGATGGGATTTACAGGGCCAAAAGCACATTTAAATCCGCTTGCCCATTTGGTTGATTGAAATTAAAAATTCGCTACAAACAATTTATAATTGCCTTAGTAAACATTTTGTATAGGTCTGATAAACGACAGAAAGATCTGCAATTTCTAAAATCATATTTTTCCACTGCTTTTCTTCCAACCATCTGGGACATCATTATTATTTAAATGTTTGGTACATAACTTCATTAACAATTTTTTATTTATTTACCTGTTCTTTTATAATTAAGTTTTTTCAATTATTATCCTAACATTTTTTTCCATGTGTCATAGCATCGGCCGCGAGGCGAATCCACAACCGTATGCAACCAACTACTTGCTTGCAAGGCGATTGCGATGACCTCTCGGCTGACAACGCTTGACTTATTATCCCAACACTACCTGAAAAATTACTCTTTTTTATAGATTCTATGCCCATATCTTCATTTAAAACTGCTGGGCAATTAAGAAGATGTAACAACTGTAAAAAAATATTTTGTTTTCTTGTTCTTTACTGCTGTTTAGTTCTTTATAGAATTCTTCCACAACTTTCATTGTCATTTCTTTTTTTTTCCTTTGGAAAAAGTTCAATCTTTTTGTTTTAGCTGTTGTTTTACATTTTTGGTATTTTTATTCTCATATATGTCTTTTTTATTAATTGACACTTACATTTTTCTATATCGTTATTACCTTTTTTTTTTACCATTTTACAAAACTTTAGATATTCAATTCTTCTTATTGGAAAGTTTTTATATATTTAGATAGTCCTCTTTTTCACATGTTGTCTTCTTTCAATAGAAGAAGTACTGTTACATTGTTGCGTTTTGTATCAGCTATCTTTATTGCTGTTCAGAGGTATCAATTGTCTTCGTACTGACTTAGTTCAAATTTGAAACATCTTCAAAACTACGGGATCGACTATTCTGAATACTGTTTTTTTAAATAACTTTCATATCTCTAGTTTTGCAATAAGACTTATCATACAACTGTTAAATGGATAATCATCTCAAGTAAAGAATTTATTAAAAACATAAAAATCTTGAAATATTTTTTATTGGGCCTTCATTTAAAACTTTCCACCGTTCAAGGTTTTTCACAAAAAAAAAAAAAAAAAAGAAGAATTCAAATTAGCGTTTTTCGTTAAAAAAGAATTCAGTTTATTTTTCTATAAACTCTACA
This sequence comes from Epiperipatus broadwayi, assembly GCA_028023455.1. Classification (NCBI taxonomy): domain Eukaryota; kingdom Metazoa; phylum Onychophora; class Udeonychophora; order Euonychophora; family Peripatidae; genus Epiperipatus; species Epiperipatus broadwayi. Next base: position 3,179,393 of record JAQFVV010006249.1, on the reverse strand, counting down.
AATCATTGTCTCCTTCATTCCTGATACCCTAAACAAATTTTATCAAATCCTGTTTGTCTTACAAGCATTTCCCAGTTCTAGAATTAATGGTTTCCATGATAACTTCAAATATTTAATGTGATGAAAAGATTTTTGAACATTCATAAAAAATTCTCTACTTCTTCATCATTCATCTGAATTATTTCCATAAGGCAACTTCCATTAAATTAAATAACCAATTTTTGCCACTCCGTTTGATATACCATCAATATTCCTAATATTGAATTTTCACTTTTGTTCCTAAGGAACGAAATATGCTTGTGTTTCCAATAGTTGTGTCTTTATAGTAAAATGCATGTTTACTTTTTAAATTATATCTTTACTACTTCTAAATTCATAAGTCCAACCAGAAACCATCTATTGTTAGATAGTTCTTCATTGTCAAATTTTTTTAGCACCCATTACCTTCTAACCCCAATCACTAACTTTAGCAGATGACTTGATCTCCTGATAATAAAATCTATGATTTAATTCTATCTGTCGTGATTATAAACATTTATTTACAAAATGTTCATTTACACAGAAATTCACTTGATATTTTAATTAGGTATTATCAGTCAATTGAGAAGAAAATTAGTCTTTATTGATCGTAAATTCAAAAATAACCATCCAATAAACGTGCCATGCTATCTGATGCATATTGATGTTCCCTGATACATGTTATTATACTATATATAATTATATGGTAATCCTATTTTAAAGGAAAAGAAGGTAGAGAAAAATCTTTAAGTATTTCATCCTGTTTGATTTTTTTGAAAGCGTAAAAAAGAAATGAAATGGTCTAATATCAGTCAATAGCAAACTTCTTTCTGCATTCAGTTTGTAGTTTTGAAGTAAAATGTTTAAATTGCATTATTCTATTAGATGTGATATGTTGGACTATTTCCATCATTTATGAGTGAATGTTGAATGTATAGAAAATTTTAAGCTTTATTTAAACTTCTCAAATACAAACAATTTGTTAGTAATAATACACAAATAGACAATACAGGTTATTACTAACAAGTTGTTTGTATTTGAGAAGTTTAAATAAAGTTTAAAATTTTCTATACTTTCAACATTCACTCATAAATGTTGGAAATAGTCCAACATATCACATCTTATAATATACAATCATTACAAACCTTCAGACAAATACATTATTCTATTATTTTTATGGTGTTTATTCTACATGGAAATGACTCCCTTTGTTTATGGTCATAGCAATACAATTCCTAAGAATTAAAATGAAACGTAGCAATTAGCAGGGTCAGAAAACGCGCGTCTCCATAGTCTTAACATAGTAATTATCGCATTCATAAAACCTGTGTTTTTAAAAGTTTAGAACCTTAATAAGAATCTAAACAAAAAATAAATAAGTGGAAATACATTTAAATATGGTTGTCACAATGAAGCAACAGTATATTTTACACTAACAACTCCACACAGTAGCAGTGTAAAACATTGAGGCAAATATTATTAACTAGTCATCTTACACCTAATGGCAGATATCAAAATAATAGAAAGAGCTAACAGCTTTATGAATTCAATGAGAGCCAGAAAGCATGTCTTGTACTTTACTTTAGATAGATCTCTTCATATAATAGAGATATATATGAGAGATGGTGACCTAGGCAACTAATGAGTGCTGAGTCAGCAAGAACTATATTTTAAAGGTCGTTAGTTTTTATTGTATCTTTATTTATATGATTTTAAAAGCTAGGTGGAAATATGAAAGTAATATATTTATAAAGATATTACACAAGGGAAAGATGAATAACACTATGTGTGTATGTTTAAATTTAAAAAAAAGATGTATTAATCTTTAACTGAGGTTTAACGTTTACATCTCTGCTGGAGATAATCTCTAGTTTAGTAAATGATTAGTAATAATCATAACTGTATTTATCTGAGATTTATGGTCTCAATGTTGTGGAAGAAATAAGTTTGACACTTTTAAATCAAAATGTAACAATTTTTTATAGATAACACTCTTCATGTAATAAAGATATATGTAAGACATGGTGGTGTGGGCCAATTGATGAGTGCTGGTTCAGCATGAAATGTATTCTGGCAGTCACTTGTCGTTTATTGTATCTTTACTTTTATGATTTTTTTAAAAAAATATGTGGGAGTATAGAGGTTGTTCATTATATTTATAAAGATAATTGTAATGTATTAACTCAATGCAAATAGAGATGGTACTGCAATTGAGAGCTTTTTCCTATTGATATAATGTGTCAACTAATGACAACAATATGTTAATATTATAAGAACTGGAAATGTATAAACTCAAATAGTGAAGAAAGAACTGAAAGCCAGGGAAGAATCAATTTTTATTATCGGGTTTATAAACATGACGTATATACATATATTATTCCGATGGTGATTTATCCAATATTTTCGATTATTTTAACAGTTGTTGGTTATTCCAGATGGACTGAAAGAAAGACAAACTGTGTTTCTAATAAACTATATTAGGAATAATTCAAATTATTGTAATTACTTAACTCTATGATGCTAGTCAAATATTCTTAACGTAAACTACCAGTTACTTATGCAATCTTTTTCTGTTTCTTACCTTTATTTAAAAAGATAAAATAAGATTGTGGACCTCAGTTGGTAATTTAGGCAATAAGAAATTTTGCTATAAACTTAAATAATTGGTGCCAATTAATTAGCTATCTTATTCTATCAACAAATTATTAAAAGAATATAATTATATGGATATTGTGTTAAGTAATTTGTAGAGGATTTTATTTTTTGCTGTATTCTCCATGTTTACCTGAATTAATTTTTAAGCCTATTTTACATAAATTCTGATCTTTTTACCTGATAGGATACCTAGAAGGGTCATGTTCTATAGTTTTGTTACTACGTCTTTCGTTTTGAAAGTTTAGGGTCGTCATTTCAGTAATCCTGCCAGAATAATTTCTCATCATACCGCCAGAGTTCATTTTAATATCTGAAGCCAGAGTTCATTTTAATATCTGAAGCCAGAGTTCATTTTAATATCTGAACTAGCATTTTCTACTATTATCATTTTGAACCACTAACGGAACAAAACCTGTCAAGCATTGGTGGTCGAGAGGTCAGTGGCAGCTGCTTTACAAGCAGTTGTCCCGGGTTAGCGGCTTCGCTTCCCAGCTGATGCTATGACACATGAGAAAAAAAACTGAACAAAACCTGGTTTCTAAATATAGACATTAGTTGCACAGAAAGTGTTTGCTAAATGCAGTGGCAACCATTAAAGGTAATAATCCAAGTTCAGCATCTACAAAATAAAGCTTACAATAATTTTTCTAATGTGCCATATTATTCTGTACATCTTTTTGAAATCTGATTGATCTTAATTCATGATAATAATAACTCATGGTTCATGACAATAAGAATCCTATATATAGTAAGGCTTCTATCATTTAACCGTCAAGTTAATTAAATACCTATTGAAGGTAGTTTAAGTTTTACTGTAACTACCTAGAATCTCTTTTAATTTGTCTTTAAATATATCTGCAACGGTCATTCTATTTTTTATTCTCATCAAAAATCTCTATACCTATATTTTTAGATGAATTTAATGTTCAAAGCAGCAGCATACAGGAATATGTAAGTAAGAAAATGGCAGATTTTTTACGGAAAATAAAACTATATCCCATTCAAAAATAAGGGCACAGAAATTTTCCTAATTTACATCTTGTTCAACACAAATAAATCAGTTAGCTTTTGATTTTATATTCTGTCTCTCCAAATCAACTAGCTTAGAGGCATATTTATTACTCTCGATTTTTCATTTCTATATCTGAAACTTATCCATTCTTAAGATACAATTTAAAAATCGGTAATGGACCAGTATTAAAGACATATTAATAGAACCCCACACATCCTCCATATATTTTATTTAGCATTTAAAAAACTTTATTCTTTTATTTCAAGAATAAATCTTACTTGGGATTTACATATAATTATAGGGAATTTAAACACAGACATTCAATCTTCCTTCAGCTGTCCACTCTACCTCATACAACCGATAAACATGTCCACACTTATGTAAAAAAGGCATATGAATCTGCAATATATGCATTTTGTACTGCATCAGCACTCATCAGTAGGTCCAGATCATCGTCTCCCACACATTAATATAATCGGTGTTTGCTTAATATTAATATAGCAAATCTTCAACCATAATTGGATACGCTTTAATGGATTACACTGTGATCTATCCATTAAAGTTTGAAGATTTACTATCTTAATATAAACCAAGCACTGATCACATATGTATGTGGGAGATGATGATCTGGATCAACTGATGACTGCTGGTTCACCATGAAATACATATATTGGAGTGGTTATCTTTTTCACATTTGTATAGTCATGGGTATCGGTTTTATGAAATGGAGTTGTTGATAGTTGAACGGAGCTTGAAGGTTTCTGTTCAAATTCCCTATAATTACAAACTTTATTCCATAAATCAAAATCCAAGATGAAACGGTTCTTGTTTTTGCTTTCATCTAATTAAATTCTACAGTCTATAATCGCCGTCTTGTACCGAATCTGGAATCCTTTTCCATTAATTGATATAAATCAATTCCAAAGACCGCTAGCATAATAATTGAAAAACAATTTCAGCGCAAAATCACATCTTTTTAAAACTGGTCTTCATTTTACTCTCAGATTTCTCATTTTAAGTAATAATACTTCCTTTCATTTTATCACATAGAAGTTATAAAATAATAAAATTTACTGAACAAGTAAATAATTTGAAATAGGGTTATACACCCGTTCTATTTATTGCAGCACATGCGTTAACCAAATTAACAAAAACAATATATAAATCAATAAACATCACATGATCACCATTTCTTATGCTTGCTTATAACTGTTGTTAAAACAGGCAAAACGTATTCTACGTATTGCCTACTCATCCATTTGATCTTAGATCCAAGGCTTTTCATTGACGAAGGCCACAAGCCAGAGACTAGTCTGGCGATATTGGATGAGTAGGCACTAGATTAAGATTTTATGCACAAGCCTTCTGGCATTCATTGATTATACTCTAGCTTGCTGTGTGTTGCAATGCATATAGAGAGTTTTGTCTGTTTTAATATATAAATCATTTCTTTGTTCCTGATACTTTTCTAGAATTTGTCTGGCAACAAGAATCATATCTATTCGTGCTTTGTTTTTTTAATTCTACATTGAGTTTTTAATGATCATTCATGTAAAACTGGAAGCTAATTTCTTAAACAATTTTGAAAGAATGTTTGCTGTAGGTAATATGAAGAATTTTTTTTATAAGAACTGCAGCAATCATGTTTATTCCTGTAATTTTTAAATATTGAAACAATTAGGCAGCTTCATTTATTGAATCCATATATAATTCCCAAAATTATTCGATATTTTTAACCTTATAGTAACAATATCCTTAAATCTTCTCCATGTATTTCATCTGTACATGCATTTATTTTTCTAAAAAAATTAGAAAGATGTGTTTACTATGCCCAACCTAACGATCTTTGCCCAAATTTAAATGAAGAAATAAAACTGCTTATTCAAAAGATGATCAAAATATGTAATGATTATTTTGGTTAAAAGGCCGATAAATATTTGTATCATTACTCAAAAGTTCATCAAAATATTATTTTCACCTGCTTGCAATAATCATAATAATGAATATCAATTTTGGATCTAATAGAATTTCAATACTCAGTGTCAGATCCATAGCATGCTTTAAGTGTTTGAAATAAAATATGGAGTAAACACAATCAGAATTCACGTATATCTTCTTTGCTGTTTTAATTGATCAATCACTTTAAGTTCTCAGGCATTGGACTTCTACCTTTCTTTAAATTTATTACGAAGTTCCACATTTGTCACAATGTCTAGTAGACCACGTGACACGTTTATCTTTTATCAAATTATAATAAAGATCATTATCAAATAGTTAGTCCTGACCGTTTTAGTGTACTCAGGTATAGATAAACTCCTAGCCACAGCGTAATTTAATACAAGTCCATACATCTGTCAAAAGTCAATCTTCGCGGTCCACATTAGCAATTTAAGTGCTTAATAAGTTACATTGTAGTAGCTATAATAGACACTTTTAAGAACAAATATCATTCCTGCTGTAAGTATTATTTGATTATAATCTCCATTTTATTATTTTAATTTTGGTAGTACTAGTCTAAGATCCATCCAACTATCTGCAATTACAATGCTCATGACACTATGAACATCATTTATGTGATTGCTAACAATTATGCAATCTATTAAACACCTATTGTTCTGAGGAAGGATGCATCTATGTTCTTATACAGTCGGTTTCTCTGTATAAAAATTGTTTGTGATAATCAATTAATGTATTGGGAAATATTCAAACCATTTGATTTTACTGCATCAATACGATTATTTCCAAAAATTTTGGCCAATGTTTCTTATCTGTACCAACATTTGAATTAAAATCGTCTATAAAGAAACATTTGACACTTTAATGATATTGTTGTATTAATACTGTCCAGTAATGAATAAAGGTTTTATTTCTCTGAATTGTCTGAATCTATGGTTGTAGGTAAGCATTATTAAAATTATCTGTTGCACTATTAAGCAAGACAGGTTTTAAAATAATTATTCTGTCATGGACACCAGGATGAATTCTAAGAATAGGAAGATATTAATTTAGACTTTACAAAAAAATCAATACAATGCATTTTTAAATTAAGTACCATGAAAAATCACCTTTCACCGACTGATCTACTTTCCAAAAACATTGCAAGCATCTGATTATTGCATTAAACTTTGTTTCTCCTACAGATAGATTATTTTAAATCTTGACAGGTCATTATCCTCTACTGTAGTCCTCGTTTTGATTATAGAAAGTTTGGATCAAGTAGAGTATACACTTTCCATGGATCTAAATTTAAAAAAATTGTAATCACTTTTTGACTACTACTATTACTACTACAACTACTACTAGTACTTCTATTATTGTTGTTATTGTTATGCTCATTATTGTTGTTGTTGTTACCATTATTATTATTATTATTATTATTATTATTATTATTATTATTATTATTATTATTATTATTATTATTATGTAATTATATAAATAAACATCTGAAACAAATTTCATTTTGGTGAAACTTTATCTTTTAAACATACATTATTAATTCTCTAACATAGGCCTTCATAAATTCAAAGTTAACCTTTTAAATGAAAATCCATAACATATTTAAAAAACAACATTTGATTGGTTAGTTTTGACAAAATCAGTTTAACGTTTCACATTAACTTTTAATGAAGTTTTAAGTTTGCTGTTGTTACTAAAACAACTAAGAGTCCCTTTATTATCTTCAACCGAGAAAGACTTCAATATTTTCATCGAAACAATATATGCGTGCTTGACACCAAACTTGCCCTTTTTTGCCGTTTGTACACCATTAAGCAGTAAATCATTAAATTTTATAAACATCTGAGAGTTTTTACTTCCAATTTTTTTACAAAAAAGTATAACTGGTTCTTTGCTAGACAAAACTTCTGTATTATTAACAATGCTTTTGTTATTGTACACGAACCATGGTTTACTTTGTACTTGTAAAATAACCTCTCTTGTATGTATTCTGTATCTTCCACTGTCACTCACATGAACATTAGTGATATTAATTACAGTAAATATATTATATTTTCTTACTATTAAACGACCAACTAATTTTGAATACTTCAAATTCCTTGATTGACTTATTTGATATATGGCTCTCTGATTTAACGACAAAATATTATCCTTTGCATTGCTTGGGAGCTGGAAAGAAACATAATCTCCTGCATCACAAGTTATGACAATAGTGCGATGTTCTTCCCTCCAAAACTCATTGCCCTGAGCCGGTGTCAGTACTAGATAACAAGATAACATTAAGAACCCTAATGTTTCGATATTGATCAAATTTTGAAAAATCGCTTGATGCATTTTATAATACGGCATAAAATTAAAATAATCTGTTTTTAATAATAAAGTAATGAATAATGGTTTTACTGAAAAATAAATATTTAGAAACTCTTATAACGTTGAATAAAAAACGTACTACCATCCCAACCACGAGCTAATAAAGAATTTAATTCTAGAATTAAACTACGTCATTAGCTTTGACTATTTTTTGACTGTAATATTTGCGTAGAGTATGAAAAAAATAGTCAGATAAATAAAATGACAAACGAAGAAGTTTTGGAAAAAGAAACCGAAATAAAAAATTCATTGAAAAATTTAGTGATAGAAGGAAAAACTGGATTCCTCATATATTTAATAGGAAGAATAATTTAATGACAAATGTTTAAGAGAGAATGGTGAATGGAAATAAGGACAGAAATGGAAATATTAAGAAAGGGGCAAGGTTTGACCTTCCTGATGTTATAAGAAATGGGATGCAATATGTTGAATTGAAAATCTGAGCAATGAAGACAACGAAGTAAAAAGTCGATCAACTTGTTAAGTGGCTGCTTCCATCGGACAGAATACTATTTTTGATGATAATATTATAATGGCGCATTGATGCAAATAATTAATACACTTAATTTAAAGTTGATGACAAACCTTAATTAAGTATTGATGGTCGTATTTTTGCAGTAGGAATATATAATGTTTTTGCAATACTATTTAGTCCTAGCTAAAATTGCATTTTTTAACAGAATTTTTGAGTTATTTTTTTAATTCTTATAAGATGTATAGTTTTTACTTGTAATTAAACAGGATATGAATATATAGTATGTTTAAATAAAAAAAGATATACTTTAATGCATATCTGTTTTAAGAATGTAACAATTGAAACACATTTCATGTATAAAATCATACCGAAAACAAGACTCGTCACCATATCAATGAAGCAGGCATTAGTTTGCGAATTTGTTGGTTTATATTTAGTCTAATTCACCTAAAGATATCAAAAAGAACCTAAGTCTATGTATAATGTTGTATATTGTCTACATTATTGTTTTAGTATACCCTTAGGACTCAGAGAGTGAAATCCGATAGTACAATCAGTATATTACCGCCTATATATCTTATATTTTGTATGTTACAGCCATAAAAAAACAATATTATATCTATTTTTATTATCATTATTCATCATTTATGATCCAATTCACTGCACAATTTATGTTTAATCCAGTTTAAGATGTCAACTGTCCATCTGTTATCACTTCTTTAACCAATATACCCATGGTAGATCAATAATGAAATATCTGTTTGTTTGTTTTTATCCACATATATTGATTTTGATTCTTTCTTACTATTCCTTACATACTTCTCTTTGTACATCATTGAATATTCTCAAGCCTCGGTATTGTCATTCGGTTCAGTGTTACAAGTCTCAGATCCATAAGTAAGAACTGGCAAAACACATTCTGGAAAAATCTTCCTTTGCAAACACATACATTTCCATTTACTACTAAAATAATTTCTATTAAAAACATTCTATACAAGTTTAATTTTGTGACTAATTTCATTTTTTTTTCTATCCGTATTAACAATAAGGCCAAAGTTTTTTGCAATTGTTAATTTCTAATTCATTATCACCAATTTTTATTTTTTTATTTTAAGAAAATCCATTATACATTATTTTACTCATTTAGCATTTTATTCAATCCTATTTTTTTTACTTCCATCTGATATCTGTTTCAACATTTCCTACAGCTATGAAGAACAGTTTACAAAAACAACCACCCGATCTGAAAAATCTATCTTCATTTACTTTCAATCCCCGAGCTACCCATTTTCATCCAATAAAAGTGATATTTTACAAGGTACATAATCTGTTTTGGAAACATGTAATCCTTCTGACTTACCATTTCATTATTGTGTCATTTTGATAAATATTTTTCCGAATATATTAATATCTTTGATTATCCAATGTTTTAAACATTTTAAGAATGCTTATAGAATTAAATATCTGTTTATAAATTACAAATCTAGAATAAAATGACAATTCATGTTCATTGGTCCTTTCTATAACTACTCTCAATACTTGGATGTAATTTACCGAGCCAAAAGCACTTTTAAATTCCCTCGCCCATTTAGTTAATTGCAATTAAAAATTCGCTGTAGACAAGTTACGATTGTCTTAATAAACATTTCGAGTAAGACTAATGAACGACTGAAAGATCTGCAATTTATAAAATCTTATTTTTCGACTGCATTCTTCCAACCATCCGGTCGTCATTATTATTTAAACATTTGGCACGTAGCTTCATCAACAATTTTTTTATTTATTCAGCTGTTCTTTTATAATTAAATTTTTCTAATTATTATCCCATCACTACCTGAAAATTTTCTCATTTTATAGATTTTATTGCATACCTCATATCTTCATTTAAAACTGCTGGGGAATTAAGAAGATGTAGCAAGTGTAAAAATACTTTGTTTTCATGTTCTTTATTGTGGTGTAGTTCTTTATAGAATTCTGCCATAACTTTTATTATGTCATTTCTTTTTTTTTCCTTTGGAAAAAGACAGCCTTTTCATTTTATCACAGAAATAAAATGTTTTGTACATTTTTGCTATTTTTATTCTCTTATATGTCTTTATTTTGACATCATATTTTCCTACATCGTTATTGCCTCTTTTTTTTTTACAATTTTACAAAACTTTAAATATTTAATTCTTCTCAATGGAATGTTTTTATATATTTAAATAATCCTATTTTTAAAAGGTTGTTTTCTCTCAATAGAAAAATTACTGTTAAATTGTTGCCTTTTTGATATCAGCTATCTTTTTGCAGTTCAAAGGCATTAGTTATCTTCATACTGACGTAGTTCAAACTTGAACCATCTTCAAAACCACGGGATCGTCAACTCTGAATACTGTTTTTCTTAATACTGTTTTTCTTAATATCTCTTGTTTTGCAATAAGACTTATCTTACAACTGATTAATAGATAACCACCATAAGTAATGAATTTATAAACAACATAAAAATCTTTTTCACTAAAAAAGAATTCAGTTTATTCTTCTATAAATTCTACAAATCGGTGTCTCTTTCATTCCTCACACTCTAAACAAATTTCTCCAAACCCCTTTTGTATTACAGTCGTTTGCCAGTTCTAGAATTAATGGCTGCCATGATATGATCAAAATATTTTTGAACATTCATATAAAAATTCTCTGCTTCTTTATTACAATGATCACGTGTTTGGGCATTAATCGGAATTATTTCCATATGGCATCTTCCATTTCATGAAATAACCAATTTTTGCCACTCCGCTTGATATACCATCAATGTTCCTAATAGTGAATTTCCACTTTTGTTCATAAAGAATGAAATACTGCTTGTGCTTCCAATAGTTGTGTCTTTATTATAAAAGGCATGTTTACTTTTTAAATTGTATCTTTACTATTTCTTCTAAATTCAGCAGTCCAACCACGAACCATCTATTATTTGATAGTTCTTCATTATCAAGAAACTTTTAGCATCTGTTACCTTCTAATACCAACCACTGCCTTTGATAGATGACTTCATAATCTCCTGATGAAGACTTTATTAGTCGTGATTATAAGCATTATTAAAAAAAGTTCATTAACATACACCTTTGTTTTGCCATCTATAATATTTAATTGATATTTTAATTAATAGTCAATTGAGAAGAAAATCAGTCTTTCTTATCTTAAATTCAGAAATAACCAGCCAATAAACGTCATGCTGACTTATGCTTATTGATGTTCACCGATCAATGTTATTATATTATATGAAGAATCGTATAGTAATCATATCGTAAACGAAAAGAAGGTATAAAGAAATCTTGAGAATTTTACCCTCTTGGGATTTTTTGAAGGCGTGAAAAAGAAATCAAATGGTCTAATATCAGTTAAGAACAAAATTCTTTCTGCATTTAGTTTGCAGTTGTGAAATAAAATGTTTAAATTGCATTACTTCATTCATTTTATTGTGTTTATACTACATGAAATGACTCCCTTTATTTATGGTCATAGCAATACAATTTCCTAAGAATTAAGATGAAACGTAGAAATTCGCAGGATCAGAAAATGCGTTTCTCCACAGTTTTAACATAGTAATTATTACATTCAGAAAACACGTATTTCTCGAGTTTTAGAACTTTAAGAAGAATCTAAACAAAAATAAATAAATGGAAATAGATTTAAATATGGCTGTCACAATGCGTCAGCAGTATATTTTACACTAGCAACTCCATACATTAGCATTGTAAAATATTGAGACAAAGATTATTAAGTTGCTACCTTACACCAAGTGGCAGTTATCAAGATAATAGAAACAGACAACAACTTTATGTATACAATGAGTTTCAAAGCATGTCATGTACTTTACTATAGATAAATAAGCTTCATATAATAGAGATATATATGAGAGTGGTGACCTAGACAACTGATGTGTGCTGGGTCAGCAAGAACTACACCTTGAAGGTCATTTGTTTCTATTGTATCTTTATTTATATGATTTTAAAAGCAATATGTGGGAATATGAAAGTTGTTTAATATATTTATACACTAGGGAAAGGGAAGGATGAATAACTGTATATGTCTATGTTTAATTTTTTTCTTTTAAAAAATGTATTAATCTTTAACTGAGGTTTAAAGTTTATATCTCTTCTAGAGGTAATCTCTAGTTTAGTAAATGATTAGTAATAATCATAACTGTGTTTATATGAGATTAATGGTGTCAATATTGTGGAAGCAGTAAGTTTGACACATCTAAATCAAAATGTAACCATTTTCTATAGATAAATACTCTTCATATAATAAAAATATATATAAGACATGGTAAAGTGGGCCAATTGATGAGTGGTGGTTCAGCATGAAATGTGTGTTAGTGGTCACTTCTTGTTTATTGTATCCTTATGTATATGATATTAAAAAAAAAATGTTGGAGTAAGGAGGTTGTTCAATGTATTTATAAAAACAATAGTAATATATCAAACTCAATGCAAATAGAGATGGTACTGCATTGAGAGTTTTCTCTTATTAATATAATGTGTCAACTAATGACAACAATATATTAATATTATAAGAATTAGAAATGTATAAACTCAAATGGTGAAGTAAGAACTGGAAAGGCAGGGAAGAGCCAATTTTTATTATGGGATCTGTAAACATGACGTTAACAGTTGTTTGTAATCCCTCATGGACTGAAAGAAAGGCAAACTGTGTTTCTAATAAACTATATTAGGAATATTATCAAATTATTGCAATTACTTAACTATGTTTCTAGTCAAATATCCTTAATATAAACCACCATTTAAAACAGGCAAAACTCTCTATATGTATTGCACTCAATGCAAGCCAGAATAATCAGTGGATGTTAGATGGCTTGTGCATAAAATCCCCATCTAATGCCTTTTCATCCAATATTCCCAGACTAGTTTCTGGCTTGTGGCCTTCATCAGTGAGGAGGTGTTGCATCTCAGAGCACTGCACCTAGATATTGGAATGTAAGGCAAACCTCCAGCAGCCACCTTTTGCCTCTATTTAACTACGAAACTAGGAGTCTTGAATTGGAAAACACTATAATATTTACAATCCAAGCTCATTAGCCTATATAGTCATATATGTCTGAATTCAGTTCGGTAGCTATAAATGTTGGTGATTTTGGTTCTTTAATAACCATAGCCATCACTATCCTATTAGGCAGGATTGGTTTTAATCCAATAAACACCACACAATCATCATTTCTTATGCTTGCTCATAACTGTTATTAAAACAGGCATAACTCTCTATATGTATTGCCCCCCCCCCCCAGTGCAAGCTAGAGTAATCAATGAAATGCCAGAAGGCTTGTGCATAAAATCCCCACCTAATGTCCTCATCCAATATCCCCAGACTAGTTTCTGGCTTATGGCCTTCGTCAGTGAGGAGCTTTGAATATGAGAGCACTGCACCTACATCTTAGAATCTAATGCAACCCTCCAGTAGCCACCTTATAAAACAATGAATCTTAAATTAACAACACTATAATAATTGCAATCCAAGCTCATTAGCCTATATAGTCATATATAATTAGCAGTTACTTTTACAACCTTTTTTGTTTATCATCTTTATTTAAAAATATAAAAAAGATAGTGGACTTCAATTGTTAATTTAGACAATAAGAAATTTTGCTAGAAATTTAAATAATTGGGGTCATTTAATTAACTATCTATTATGCATTCTACCAACAAATTATTAAAAGAATATAATTATATGGATGTTGTCTTAAGTAATTTGTAGACGATTTTATTTTTTGCTGTATTCTCAATGTTTACCTGAAGTAATTTTTAAGCCGATTGTATTTGTAGACGATTTTATTTTTTGCTGTATTCTCAATGTTTACCTGAAGTAATTTTTAAGCCGATTGTACATACCTAGAAGTGTCATGTTCTATAGTTTTGTTACTACGTCTTTCGTTTTGAAAGTTTAGGGTCGTCATTTCAGTAATCCTGCCAGGATAATTTCTCATTACACCACAAGAGTTCATTTTAATATCTGAACTAGCATTTTATACTACACTATTTTGAACCGCTACTTGACCAAAACCTGGTTTTTAAATATAGAAATTAGTTGCACAGAAAGTGTTTACTAAATGCAGTGTAAACCATTAGAGGGAATAATCCAAATTCAGCATGCACAAAATAAAGCTTACAATAATTTTTCTTAAGTACTGAATTATTCTGTACATCTTCTTGAAGTCTGATTCCTCTTAATTCATGGTAATAAAAATTCTTGGTTCATGACAATAAAAATTCTATATATAGTATGGATTTTATCATAGTTAATTAAACACCTACAGAAGACAGTTTAAGCAGTGCTATAATTACATAGAATCTATGGATTTGTCTTTAAATATAGCTAAAGTGGTCATACTATTTTTTACTCTCATCCAAAATCTCTATACCTATATTTTTAGATGATTTTAATGTTCAAAACAGCAGTTAGGAATATGAAAGTAAGAATATGGCAGATTTTTTACGAAAGATAAAACTATATTCCATTCAAAAATAAGGGGCAAACATTTTCTAATTTACATTGTGTTCAACCCAAATAAATCAGTAGCCCGATGACGTCACATTATGTCCTCTCCAAATCAACTAGCTTGGAGGCAAATTTATTTCTCTTAATTTTTCATTTTTATATCTGAAACTCATCCAGCCTTAAGATAGAATTTAAAATAGGTAATGGACACATATTAAAGACATATTAATAGAACCACACACATCCACCATATATCTTATTTAACATTTAACAAGTAACAAACTTTATTCTTTGAATACAAGCACAAATCTTACTTGGAGTTTACATATAATTATAGGGAATTTAAGTGGCAGAACTTCAACCTTCCTTCAGCTATCAACTCTACCTCATACAACCGATAGATATGCCCACACTCATGTAAAAAATACAGATGATCTGGAATATATGTATTTGGGTAATCATCAGAAATCCTGCGCGACCGCTTGATGACGTTGTTGCTAGAAGAAAAGTGGATGGAATTAAATAAAACAATTGAAAATAAAGAGCTTGAGGTATTAGCGGTAGTAGAAACACATCTAAGAGAGGAAGAACCTATTTTAGAATAGTTGGTAAAACAGGGTATAAATAGAAAAGAAAAAAGGGGTGGTGGTATAGGTATTATATCAAAGTAATATTTAAATATTGTTTAATGTCAAAAACATTTGTGGTTTGAAATAAGGTTGTGTAGAGGAGAAGGTTGTGTTCTGATCCATTGTGTCAGCCGCGGGATGGCACTATTTCTAGCTTAATTTCTAGGAATATGCTGTTTCCGTGGCCACACACAAGCCTTCTTTCTACAATAAATCCTAGAAAGACTGTTAACTTGGAGTTAAGTCTTCTTTCTATGCTAAAATGTAGAAAGAGTGTTAACTCTGAATTAAGCCTTCTTTCTACGATAAAACCTAGAAAGAGTGTTAACTCGGCTTAGCGGCTAACGCTGTGGCTTTTTCCTATGCTATAAGCAGAGGAAAATGCCGTAGTTGTTTGTGTTATGCACTATATCGTAATAGCTGTGTTATGTATTTTTATGTAACAATATCAAACAAGGGTGTGTTAAGTTCATCGTGTCAAAATTATTTAAATTTTCATTGGGGCCTTTTTTAAAAAAAATACGAATTGATGTACTGTTACCTTTTAACAATTTTAACAGTGTCCTAAATTCTCTATTAGGGTGGGGTAGTGTCCTAAATTCTCTATTAGGGTGGGGTAGCGCAATTTTTTTGACGATCACGCTTTAAGTCACATTTTTGCGAGTAATTTTCCAAGACCAAGAATATGGCTAATTCAAACACTGAAAACTTGAAAAGATGGACACGGAAGCTGGCGCTGTAACATTTCTACAGCAGAAAAACATCCTGCTGAAAGAAAAGATATGATTGTGCGGCATATCGACTTGAAGTCCATAAACATCTTTTGACCTTTATTTGTAAGTCTCGTTGTTGCCTTGTTGCCGAGGGAAATGTTCACTTCATAAAGGGCAGCTTGTTTGGAGGGATTCCAAATGGCCTTCGTCAAATGTAAAATAAAAGTAACTTAAATTTTTATTTAAACATACATCCCTTCTCCCAATAATTGTTGTCGGCAATCAAATGTAAAATAAAAGAAGTAACTAAAATTTTTATTTAAACATACACAAAAAAACTCTTCCCAATAATTGTTGTAGGCAATCAAATGTAAAATAAAAGGGTAACGTAAATTATTCTTTAATCATACAGAAAAACACCCCTCCCACTAATTGTTGCTGGAAATCAAATGTAAACCAATAAAAGTAAGACCTTAAATTATTATTTAAACATAACCCAAATTACTATTTGAACATACACCAAAAAAGACCCGCTCTTGTCAATAAAAATTAAGGAAACAACTATTATTGTCCCATTGTCAAAAATATTATTTGTGAAACCAAAATAATTTATAAACGAAAGAAAGTAAAATCGGTTGTCAATCAAATGTAAAAATAAAAGTAACTTAAATTTTTTATTTAAACATACACAAAAAAGACCTTTTTTCTCCCAATAATTGTTGTCGGCAATCAAATGTAAAATAAAAGTAATGTAAATTATTATTTAATCATACACAAAAACACCCCTCCCACTAATTGTTGTCAATCAAATGTAAAACAATAAAAGTAACGTAAATTATTATTTAAAGATACATAAAAAAAAAAAAAACCCTTCTCTCTTGAATTTTGTCAAATAAATTTTAAAAAAAACAGTAATACTATTTAAAAAACCCAAATTACTATTTGAACATACACCACAAAAGACCCTCTTGTCAATAAAAATTAAAAATCAACTATTATTGTCCCAAATAATTTATAAACGAAAGAATGTAAAATTTGTAAACAAAAAAAAAAAGTCAATATCCATAGAGAATTGCTAGCCCGGCAACGTTATATTAATGTGTTTTTGTTAGCAACAACACCATCCCATAGCTGACACGATGGATCAGAACACAACCGACAAGAATGGATGGTGCTATAGTTTATATAGCCACTGGGGATAATCAAATTATAATGGAGTGCAACAGTTACATATATGAATGTCTAGTTAAGGATATACAAAGTTTTAAATAAAAGGGGAAGAGAATAATGTTTATAGGGGATGTGAATGGACTTATTGAAGAAATTAATGATGTAGATAATAAAAATGGTCAGCTTTTGAAGAAATTTTGTCAGGTAGTGAATTTGAGTATTCGAAATTTATCAAATATTTATGAGAGACAATACAGATAGATGGTCTAGAAATAATATATTTCACACAATAGATTATGTATTGGTAGAGAAAGAGGGAATGAATAAAATACGGAAAATTAAGGTGTTTGATAATGAAGAAAAAGTATGCACTAGTGATCATAACTTTATTGTAATTGAAATGGTTAGTAATATGATGGAGAATAGAAATAAAAGTAGAAATAATAGTGAACGATGTGGATGGAGAGTGAATGATAAGAATAAGTTGGAAGAGTATAAAATACAAGTTGAAGACATCATGGAAGAGTTGATTGGGGATGAGTATAAGGACTGGTGTAAAGAAATAAAAAAAGTGGCAAATAGTGTTTTAGGTGCGAATATTCAGAAGAATAAAAGAAATAAAAAATAAGAATTAGTAAAAGTGTAAAAGAGAGGAAAGAAGCATGCAGAGAATATAAAGTGTGCTATTAAGAACAAGGAGAGTGAAAAAGATATTAATGATAAATGGGAAAAGTACTTAGAAAAGAAGAAGTTGGCTAAAATAGATAATTATATAAAGAGAATGAAATTGAATAGTAAATTGTTGGAGGATATTAATAAAAATAAAAGAGATGGGAGTAAAAAAATTTGGAATTACATTAAAAAAAGAAATGTAGGGGAAAGAGAGATAATATTACTAGATGATGAAGGAATAGAGTTTAGTTCTAGAGAAGATTTAGAGAGAATCTTAAATAGATATGCAATGAAGATAGAAAAGATGTTAGATGTGGAGGATAGAGTGATAGAAAACATGAAAGCATATAGTAATGGAAATAGAAGAAATTGAAAAGTGGAAAGGCCAGAGGTTTAGATGGATGGGCAGCAGAGATGGTAATGAATTTAGGATATAGGGCAAAAGTAAAGTTATTACCCTGTTTTAATAAGATGGCACAGAATAGAATTTTTCCGAGTAGTTGGAGTAATACAAGGGTAAGATTATTATTTGATGGAAAGGGTAAGGGTCATAGAAAGTTAAATAATTATAGACCAATAGCAGCAACATCAGTTTAATATAAAGTTTTTTCATATATGATGGCTAGAAGAGTTGTAAAATGGATGGAAGGGAATAATGTAGTAGGAGAAATGCAAGGAGGTTTTAGATTAGATAGGTGTATAGGAGATAGTTTATTTGTAGTTACACAACTTATGGATATGAGTAGGAATTCAGGTAAACAGTTATATATGAGTTTTATAGATATAGAGAAGGCATATGATAGAGTAAATAGAAATAGATTATGTATAAGTTTAGCAAATTTGGGAATGGATGCAGCTTTAGTGGATATTATTAAGAAAATAATTATTATATATATCAATTAGGGAATATAGAATCAGTTAAAGTGAAAAATGGGGTGAGACTAAGGCAAGGATGCCCTATGTCACCTATTTTGTTTGTGTTGTTTTTGAATGAAATGGAAAGAGCTATAGAAAGATTAGGAAGAAAGATAGAGATACCATAAATGGGTGGTAAGGGAGTATATATTTTGTAACGTCTTTTTTTTGCAGATGATATATTTTTATGTGCAGAAAGAAGATATAAAAGTTATGTTGAAGACATGCACAAGGGTGGGTAAAGAAATGGGGATTAAATTTAGTGAAGAAAAATCAAATATAATGATGGTTAATACTGAGGAAAGAGAAGATGTAGAAGTTTTATTGGGAGATATTAAATTAAGGATGGTGAATAGATATAGTTATTTGGGAATTATTGTTTGGATGAATGGGAGAAAGAATTGATAAATGAAGCAAAGAAAAGAAAGGGATTGATAAAGAAATTACCAGTGTTTTTATATAATAAACAAGATGTAGCTAGAATTATATGGGAGTTGCAGTAGTAGGGTTAACATATGGTAATGGTGCATTATGTGTTAGTAAAGGGATATTAGATTACTTAGAAAAAGAACAAAGGGAAGTAGGAAGACATGCCTTGGATGCAGATGTATGGTCAGCAAGGAAGGCAATTCAAGGAGAAATGGGATGGTCAAGTTTTATATGAGAAATACAAAAAGTAAAATGAAAATGATTGGTAGATTGCAGTTTATGGATAATAAAAGAATAGCCAAAATAGTATATCATTGGGTTATGAGTAAAGGGCAGGCCACAAAATGGGTGAGAATGGTAATGCAGTATGCAAAAGATTTGGATAAAAAAATTATGTTTGTACAAAAGATGGGATGATTGTGTTAGGAGGATTGCTGAGTTTTATAGTGGTAAAGAATGGGATAAAAGAATAGATTTATTAATAAAGAATAGGGAGTTAGAGAGATGGAGAACTAGTATGGAGAGTAAAAAGAGTTTAAATATATATAAAAGTAAACAGAATATTAGGTGCGAGTTAATATATGATAATAGTAAGGAAAGTAGTTTATTGTTTAAGGCTGATCAGGATCTTTAACAACAAGAGAATTTACATGTAAATGGAAAAATATGGGTGATTTAGTCTGTAAATTGTGTAAGGAAGGAATAGAAAATATTAGGCATCTGTTAATTGAATGTAAATGCTTGAAAACAGAAAGGGTACAAATAATGAAGTTGGAAGAATAAATATGAAAAAAGGGATTATAAAGAAAGTGGATTATTGGTTTTTATGCTGGGTTTGGAAAAAAGTAAGGGGGATTTAGATATGAAGGCCATAGAATCGACAAAGATTATGTTGTGGAAATTGAATGGAGCAGAATATGGGGAATGAAAAATAAAGTGGCTAACAGGTTTCTCTGGGTATAATTGCTGAGAGATTTCTGACTCCGTTTAAGGAGAAGCCACAGTACATCACATCACATCAAATGTAATGGTACTGGGGTGGCGACTTATATTGATTTTTTTTTGGACTTGTTTTTTACAATACGACTTTTTTTTTGCTTAAGATGCGGTTTTTTTTTTTATTAAACAAATTTTTATTTCATTTTATCTTTTTTTTTTGTCGTTTTATTTTTTTTAACACAAATATTTTTTGAGTTTTTTTTTTTTTCATTTTTCTTAATATAAGTAAACCAAAATAACTTTTGACTCTCTCACGACGAACAAACTTATTTTAACCACGCTTTTGTGTCAGAGACCACAAACTTGTTTTGACCCCTGTTGTATACGTATGTAAATAGAACCAGTAAAGGCACACATTTAATTAAGTGAAAATAAAAGTAATTAGATCAGGCTACATTAACTAAATAAAGTAATTACAGAGGTGTTGTTTAACAAATTGGATTATCAAGGGAATTAATAACCAAATGAAGCCGGTTACACACACTCGAGAAAATGTATTAATACTCCAGAAAAGAAGTGACGAGAGTGGGATTTCAAATTGTGGCAATATAAAAAAGAGCGGGGAAAAAAAGATACATCACACCTTGTGCTTTTGTTCTTGATTGGTGCTGCTGCTTTACGGACTGCGATCCCAGGTTCTCGGCGCCTGTTGGTGAATCCAGCCGATTAGAATAAAAGCAGACCGCACCGGTCTTAATATAATTTTAAATGCCCAAAGTGACTCTTGCAAGGGTTATTTTCATCACCTAGGCAAGGTACTGTGTGCTTTATATTACTGTAGACAGAGAAGGGGTTTGAACTTTAATGCAGTCAGATATATATATATGTTAACCAATTATCATAACTGTTGTTAGTATAAATTATTATGTACCAATAAAGATTTAGTGTAAATTAGTTGGTGATTCTCATTTATAATTAAGTATTAATATTTGCGAACCACAAGTAAATTTGACTTTCTTTGCATCAACTTTCTTTTTCCTTTTATTTATGTGATGTACTTGATTTAATGTTACTTACGAGAAATAATCAAACACACCCAATTCAAGTAACTATTACTCTCTTGCATGAAATTAAGATATCTCACTTAACAGATATAAGATTTTATTAGTATAAAAATTAACAAGCATTTATAAACAGGATTATCAGTAGTTTACTAGCGCCTGTAAGGCTTACAAAAATAATAATAAGACAGGTATAGTCTGTATAATTACCCTAGGTCGGTCTTTAGTACCTTCAGACCCGAATATCTGGTTCTCCTCCCATCGTTGGTCCTGTTCCGAAATTCACGCTACACATAAGTCTCTCAGAAAAACAGGACTGACGCTGACTTGACTTTTTCCCGCTAGATTGTATCTACTTTTTGTTCTATTGTTTATTCCTTAACAATTTTATTCGCAAAAGTATTCTGGGATTATTTCTGAACTAATTAATTAAATTGTTCTTTACATTTTTAATCCTTCATTTAATTAATTATTTATTCGGATCTTCCATCTTATTTTACACCTTGCTTTTTATAAAATATATATATAAAAAACCATTTGTAATTTCTAATTTTCATTTTTATTAAATCAACTTGTTTACTTTCACATGTAATTATTTAACACTTTTAACTTATGGAGTACACACAGTTTCACACATATTTTTCTTAATATTAATCGTACTATAACATAACAATTCCTCCCCCACTCCAGAAGTTACGGTTTATCCGTCTTATACATATTCTTTTAAGTACAAAGGTCTTCTTTTACATCATATTGGTCTGGTCTGTATTTTATCCTCTTCTACCGCATCTTCTTGGATGTCGGTCAGTAGCATCTATTTATCTAAATTCTTTTCATTTGCATGTTGAAACTGCTGGAACATATCTAGTTGTATGTCATCTTCACTTTTACGAATATGATTTTTGTGACGCTTATATATAATTCCGTTTTCGTTCTTAATATCATAAATTTGCTTTGATCGCGCCCGTTCAATTTTTCCATTAACCCATTGTTTACGTAGTATATCTCTGAATATTACCATGTCTCCAATGTTAAAGTTTTTCACTGGGTCTTGATTATATTTATATATATGTGTATCAGGTTGCAAAAAATCTAAATTAGTTCGTATTTTCTGACCGAATAACATTTCAGCTGGTGATTTTCCAGTCGTTGTTGATGGAGTTATATGTTGATACATCATGAATTCCTGTAAGATGTTTTTCATATCCATATTTTTGTTTTTTCTTAAATATTTCTTCACTTGCCCTACCGCATTTTCCACCAAACCATTTGATTCAGGGTGGTAAGGGGGTGTAAATACATGTTTGATGTCCCATTTCCCAAATTGTATTTTTAGTTCTTCACTCACAAATCCAGTTCCGTTGTCCGAGACAATTACTTGTGGAAATCCATGTATATAAAATATGTCTGTTAAACATTTTATTGTTCATTTGCACTCGTATTTTTAACCTCGTGGCATTCTATCCATTTAGAGAAAGCATCAATTAAAATTAAATAATTTCTTCTCTCTATTGGACCCGCATGGTCTATATGCAGTCTTTGCCATGGATATATTGGTTTAGGCCAAGAAGAATATTGTTTATTCAGCAAAGCTATTTCAGACTTACATTTATCACATTTCTTAATATACTTTTCAATATCATTACTTATCTGTGGCCACCAAACATAACTCCGGGCTAGAGCTTTAGCTCGCACAATGCCTGGGTGCCCCTGATGCAAAAGTTCTAGAACTTTCATTCTTCCTATAGGAGGTATAACTACTCTGTCTCCCATATTAATACACCCTTTACAGACTGACAATTGGTCTCTATTGACCCAAAACCCCATTGCTAAATTTTCAGGTTTTTTATTAGGCCAACCTTTGCTTATCCATTTCTTAAGCAACGCATACCCATCATTTTCATTTGTCCATGTCTGAACTACTTTACTATTTATGACTTGTGATTTTATATTGTCAATATGATTAACTTCCACATCAGTTTCATAGTTGTCATTATTTTCGGGCACTCTGGATAGAGCGTCCGCATGAGAAATTATCTTTCCTTTTTGATATTTTAGATTGAAATCGTAAGCAGTAAGTGTATTAGCCCATCTGAGCATGCGTGGACTTAAATGCTCTGGCATCAGACGATCTTTTCCTATAATCCCTAACAAAGGTTTGTGATCTGTTACTAATTCAAATTTTCGTCCATAAATAAACTGGTGAAATTTTTTCACAGCAAACATAACTGCCAAAGCTTCTTTGTCCAGCTGACTATAATTTTTTTCAGCTTTAGACAAAGTTCGAGAAGCGTAAGCTACAGGATGTTCATGACCATCTATTTGATGTGCTAAAACTGCTCCGATTCCATATTGTGATGCATCTGTAGTAATAGTGATGTCTTTGTCGCTATCAAAATGCACTAATAAGCTACTAGAGGTTAACAATTCCTTAACTGCTTTAAACGCTTTTTTATGTTTGGTATTCCAAATCCATTTCTGATCTTTGTGTAGCAGCTCGTATAGAGGAGTTGCAACCATCGCTTTGTTCTTTAGAAAAGGTTCGAAAAAATTAATCAAACCTAGGAAAGCTTGAAGTTGCTTGACATTTATTGGGCTTGGAACATCTTTGACTGCCCTAATTTTATCAGTTAATGGACTTTTCCCTTTTTCCGAAATAAGATGGCCTAAAAACTTTAATTCTTCAGTTTCCCAAACGCATTTTTTAACATTTAATTTTACCTCTGCGTTATTTAGTTTTTCACATACTTTCCAAATTTTAATTCTTAATTTCTCTGGTGACGTCACAGTAATCAAAATGTCGTCATAATATGGCATCACTCCTTCCAAGCCTTGTAATATTGAATTTATTTTTGCTTGAAATATGTTTGCAGCTGATGTAATTCCAAAAGGGAGACGATTACATTTGAATAATCCAAAAGGGGTCATAATTGCCAATAACCGAGCTGTATCATCCATAACTTTTAGTTGGTGATATGCCGAATTTAAATCCAATTTTGCAAAATTTTTTGCTTTAGCTAGATTACTGAGAATCTCACGTCATTCGGCACTGGGTAAGCTCCTTTATTAAGATACTTATTTACTGTTGTTCTATAATCTCCACACAGCCTAATTTTTCCGTCTGGTTTTGTTAACACAACAATTGGCGTGGCCCAATCTGCCTCCTCGATTGGGGATAACACGTCTTTTTTAACTAACGCTTCTATTTTTTCCTCTACTAATTGCCTTTGGGCAAACGGTATTTTTCTCGGTTTACAAATAACCGGTTTAGCATTTTCATTTAAGTGCAAGTCAATGGGCTTTGATTTTATCAAACCTAAATCTTCGGTAAATAAATTCAGATATAACTCTATCATTTCTTTTTCAACCAAGACCTTTTTAACTATATTAATTTTAATGCCTAAGTCTTTAAACCAGTTTCTTCCTATTAATGGACTAATATCTTTATCTACCTTTTTAACTATATTAATTTTAATTTGTAGTTTTTATTTTTAAAACCAACTATTACTTTGGATTTCCCAATTAACTTGATTGGATTGCCATTTACATCTCTAACGTTAATGTTAGCTTTCTGTATTTTAAACTGAGGGCTCTCTGTGGATATTTCCTTCCACTTTTTCATGGATATTAAAGAAATTCCAGAGCCACTATCTATTTCCATTTGTACTCTTTTGTTACTTAACTTAATTTCTAGCATTAATTGATCCTGCTCATTTTTTAAGATATTTCTTTTAATTATTGTTTTCCACTGTTTCTGATTTTTATCATATTCAGGTTTTCGTTTAGATTTTTTGCACACTGCTGCTAAATGATCTTTGCCCCCACAGTTGTAACATTTTTCGTTCCTCCATTTGCAGCTTTTAGGCAAATGACCTACTTTTCCACAACAAAAACATTTTATTTCGAAACTTTTCCCTTCTTTAGTACAATCCTTATACTTTCTCTCTATTTTAAAAATATTATTCCTAGAGTTCTCCTCCGTTCTATTTGAAAAAGCTAAAGCTTGTTCTACCACTGATTCGTATACTATTCCCTTTTGAATAGCACCTTCATATGTTATCTGAGTTTCAATTAATAATGATTGATGCAATTTATCATCCTTCATTCTCCATAATAACTGATCAATAAGAATTTGTTCCACAAAGTCGCCATATTCGCAATTCATTGCTAATTGGCGTAGAACAATATCATATTCTTTAATCGATTCGAGTTTGTCTTGTTTGTGGTTCCTCAATTTTAACCTAGCTAAATACTTCATGGTCTTGGGCTAAAATAATCTGTTAGTCTTTGAACCAGTTCATCGTAGTTACTACTATCCGTAACCTGTCCATTATACAATTTGCTTACTATTTCAATAACTTTTCTACCTGACAAACATAATAACACTGCTACTTTCCTGTCATTTTCAATAATACTATTTAACTTAAAATAATTTTGTAATTGAAGCACATAAAAGGGCCATTTGTGCAGATTATCTATCCCAAATTCCGATATATTAGCTTGTCCTATCGACATTTAATTTTTTTAATAACTCACCGACTTCTGTTCGGTGTACTTCTTTCATAAAGCTTGAAAAACAGGTTTTATCCTATCGACTGCGCCAAAATTGTGATGTACTTGATTTAATGTTACTTACGAGAAATAATCAAATTTACATTTCATTTGAATTACCTTTCTTTCTTTTTTTTTTTGCTTTTGCAATAAACTGTTAATTTTTTTTTGTTATTATTAATAACAACTAAACAAAAATAATCACTTGTTTTATCCCGCTGAAAAAAGAGAATCCAACTACTTGTGACAATTTCGAATAAAATAAAATAAAAATACTAAACAAACTTTTAACTTTTTGAACTCATTTTTATTAATTAATTGATTTCTGTAATAAAAACAATCGAAATTTGTTAAGATTAATAAATTGTCAGCAATTGACAACTTTTTAAAAATTGCGCTTAGCGCGTGACCTCGGACAAATCATATTCGGACCTGCCCTTGGACAATTTTTTACACCTTATCAGTTCTGTAGAGAAGGGTCGGGACAATATGACAATTCTTAGTCATTCAGACCATCATTTAAGTACAAATGACATTACTCTGTTATGGAGATTTGAAAAGTTATGCCCACATGGAATCAAGACTCTCTCAGATGATAATCAGCTATGAAGAGTGTGAAATTTGCATAAACAGTCGCGAAGCACATACATATTCGTATCATTATTCAAAAGTTGATCAAAATATTACTTCCACTTGCTTGCGATAATAGTAATAATGAATGTCATTTTTGGATATAATAGAATTTCAACACTCAGTGTCAGATCCATAGCTTGCTTTAAGTGTTTCAAATAGTTAAGATTTTACTTCATTAATGCTTAAATAAATTAATATATATATATATGCTCTGCACACAGTTAATGAAGCTATTAATAAATTGTCAAAATTTTTTTTTTTTTTTTACTGCCAAGCGCTTTCTACCTACCACAGCCAGTATCGTTTGCTCTGAAACAAACGACACCAAACGTAAAGTTAGAGAAGCTTACTTCTTTGCGGCTGACCCATCGGCAATCAACAGAAGAAAGGCCTGCTATTCTCTATCTCTTAAATGGTCCACGTAACATCTGCATATAAATTTGCATAAAATTTGCATAGTTTTACAGTTAATAACAGAATAACTCGCCATGAATATGGAACTGTAGACTGTCCCGAAAGCGCTTGGCAGTAAAAAAAAAAAAAAATTGACAATTTATTAATAGCTTCATTAACTGTGCGCAGAGTTCCAAATAAAATCTGGAGTAGCCACAATCCGTATTCACCTATATCTTCTTTGCTGTTTTAATTGATCAATCACTTTACGTTGTTAGGCATTAAAATTCTACCCTTCTTCAAATTTATTAGAAGTTCCACATTTGTCACAATGTCTAGTAGACCAGGTGACACGTTTATCTTATATCAAATTATTATAAATATCATTATCAAATAGTCAGTCCTAACCGTTTTAGTGTATCCAAGTGTAGATAAACTCCTAGCCATAACATAATTCAATACAAGTCCATACATCTGTAAAAGGTCAATCTTTGCGGTCAAAATTAGCAATTTTACTGTTTAATAAGTTAAATTGTAGTAGGAATAATAGACACTTTTAAAGAACAAATAAATTTTTTTCTGTAAATATGATTTGATTGTAATCTCCATTTTATTAATTTAATTTTGGAAGTACTAGTTTATGATCCATCCAACCATCTGAAATAGCAATGTTCATGATAATATGAACATTATTTTTGTGATTGATAACAATTATGCAATTTATTAAACCCCTATTATTCTGAGTTTATGATAATCAATAAATGAGTTGGAAAATAATCAAACCATTTGATTTTACTGCACCCAAACGATTATTTCCAAAAATTTTGGCTAATGTTTCCTATCTGTACCAACATATGAATTAAAGTCTTCTATAAAGAAACATTTGACCTTTTAATGACAGTGTTGTACTAATGCTGTCCAGCAATAAATAAAGGTTTCAATTCTCTAGATTTTCTGAAGCTATGGTTGTAGATAAGCATTATTAAAATTATCTGTTGCACTATTAAGCAAGACAAGTTTTAAAATAATTATTCTGTCATGGACACCAGGATGAATTCTAAGAATAGGAAGATATTAATTTAGACTTTACAAAAAAATCAATACAATGCATTTTTAAATTAAGTACCATGAAAAATCACCTTTCACTGCTGGATCTACTTTCCAAAAACCTTGCAAGTATCTGATTATTCCATTAAACATTTTCCTCCTACAGATACACTATTTTCAATCTTGACAGGTCATTATCCTCTACTGTAGTCCTCGTTTTGATTATAGAAAGTTAGGATTAAGAAGAGTATACATTTTCCATGGATCTAAATAAAAAAAAATCATTTTATAAAACTTTAGTATTTCCACATCACTTTTTTACTACAACTACTACATCTACTATTGTTCTACTTATTATTATGTTTATTGTTGTTGTTGTTGTTATTATTATTATTATTATTATTATTATTATTATTATTATTATTATTATTATTATTATTATTATTTAATTATATAAATACACATCTGAAATAAATTTTGTTTTGGTGAAACTTTATTTTTCAAACATACATTATTAATTCTTTAACATAGGCCTTCATAAATTCAAAGTTAGCCCTTTATAAAAATCCACATATTTGATAACATATTTGATAACATTTGATTGGTTAGTTTGACAAAAATCAGTTTAACCCTTCACATTAACTTTTAATGAAGTTACCAATTTGCTGTTGTTACTAAAACAACTAAGAGTCCCTTCATTATCTTCAACCGAGAAAGACTTCAATATTTTCATCGAAACAATATATGCGTGCTTGACACCGAACTTGCCTTTTTTTGCCGTTTGTACACCATTAAGCAGTAAATCATGAAATTTTATAAACATCTGAGAGTTTTTACTTCCAATTTTTTTACAAAAAAATTTAACTGGTTCTTTGGTAGACAAAACTTTTAGATTATTAACAATGCTTTTGTTATTGTACTCGAACCATGGTTTACTTTGTACTTGTAAAATAACCTCTCTTGCATGTAATCTGTATCTTCCACTGTCACTCACATGAACATTAGTGATATTAATTACAGTAAATGTATTATATTTTCTTACTATTAAACGACCAACTAATTTTGAATACTTCAAATTCCTTGATTGACTTATTCGATATATGGCTTTCTGATTTAAAGACAAAATATCATCGTTTGCATTGCTTGGGAGCTGGAATGAAACATACTCTCCTTCATCACAAGTTATGACAATACCGCGATGTTGTTCTCTCCAAAATGTATAGTCCTGAGCCGGTATCAATACTAGAAGACAAGATAATATCAAGACTAATGTTTGTATATTAATCAAATTCTGAAAAATCGCTCTATGCATTTTATAGTATCTCATAAAATTAAAGTAATCCGTTTATAATAAGGTAAGAAATAATGATTTTACTGAAAATAAATATTTAGAAACTCTTATTACGTGGAATAAAAAAAGTATTAACATCACAACCCACGAGCTAATAAAGAATTTTATTCTAGAATTAAACTACGTCTTTAGACACGTGTTTGGCTATTTTTTGACGTAATCTTTGCGTAGGGGATGAAAAAAATAGTTATTATTTTTAGAACTTATAATTTTTTTTTTTTTTAAAGAATATAGACTTTATTTTATATAAAGTGTTACTAATGAATTTTTCTAGACAACAAGAAAAATCTAGTATAAATTTACATTTTTACTAATAACTTCCCGAATTTCTTGCACTAAGAACCAGTCCATGTGGATAGGTAGATTTCTTTGGGTGCAAGAAGCTTATCTTTTTTTCGAATAGAATTAAATGTATCTCTAATAAAAAGTTGTGAGTCCAATGGAGAATTGGTTATAACTATATGACATCTAAGTAACCATATTACGTGGTTAATAAATATGCATCTTCTGATATTGCAGAAATTACCCATTTTAATAATATGAATGATATCAAAGAGTTCTGGATTATGATTATTGAAATAATTTTGAATTATATATTTTGCTTCTCTTAGTCCCAAGCAAGAAACAGGAATATGATCAAATGTTTCACTATCTTTTTTACACAAAATACATAAGGAATCAATCCTTTTAAATCCTCTATTTGAAACAAGGAAATCGTTGGTAGGAAGTGAAGATAGATTTATTTTAATGATAAAATCAATATATTTAGGCATTAAATACCATTTTCTCATTTTATTAAAAAGATTGATATTAGTCACTTCAAGATAACTAGGAGGGCATATCAGCTGAGGATTTATCATTTTAAACGTGTCCCAATATGTGTGCTTATTATTAAAAAGAATTTCATTTAAATCCATTTGTTTATCAATAAGTGAGATGAGAAGTTGTAGCCAATTTTTTTTAATATTCGGGGAGGCGTATCTGTGGGAATGATTGTTTGGTAATTAAATTCAATCTTGATGTAATAGAATAAATTAACTATATTTTTAATTAATAATGTATTAATTGAATGTAACCTAGGCCATTAAGTATTTTTGGATTTTGCATTTTATGTATACTGATACAGACCACTTTTTTTTTCCAAAGGAGGCCAGAGCACAATGAGTTAATTTGCAAAGTAAATTTTTTAATAGGGTTTAAAATCGGTAAATAATAATTAATTCTGCTGAAAACAAGAGAATTTAGTAAGAGAACTTTATCATATAAAGATAAGTAAATGCTTTTTAGAGAATCTATTATTTTTTTTGTTGATATAATCAGTTTGTCTTGTAACATTTTCCTCATTTTGTTTGGTGAAAGGTACAGTGGTATACCTAAAAAAAGGTTGAGGTTTTGATGAGAAACATGCAGGGACATTTTCTCCTGAATGAAGTTTCCAAACTGCACATTTTTCTAGATTAAAATTTAATTTATATTCCGATGAAAACTTTCTAAGGATTTTTTTCAAGTTCTGGTAGGTGTTTAGCTGATAGCAGCATTACAACAATATCATCCATATATGCAAGATGTTTAATTTCTTTGTTTAGAAAAGGGACAAAAACTCAAGGAAGTTTTGTTTCCATTTCTATGAGAATGGGGTTAATATAAGCAATGAATAAAAGTGCACTCAAGGGTGAGCCCTCAGGCATAGAAATTGATGGTTCAAAGCCAGGTGCAATTCTACCATTGAGTGTAATGAAAATTTCTCTATTAAATAGAAGATTCTCTATCATAGTAAGATAGACGGAGGGAATTCCATATTGTTGTAGTGTTTTCATTAATATTTCAATTCTTACGGAATCAAATGCTGCTATAATATCTAGTTGTACAGCTATTGGCTTTGATTTTCTCTTAAGTCTAATGTATTCTGTTAAAATTTTGAAAAGGCAAATTGCATGCATTGTGGATGAACCTTTCTTTCCATATTGAGTAGAAGAAATATTATCTAAAATGTTTTGTTGTATCTTGTCTTTAATCAGCCCTTCTATGATTTTAATAAGAAGAGGAGTCATAGAGATAGATCTTATACTTGATGTAATAGAGGGAAGACCTTTCTTTTTTAAAAAAGGCACCAATGAAATAGGGTAGAGGCCAGGTATGTCTTGACAACTTGAGGCTATGACGTCAATGACACCTTTTATAATTGGAACAGTAAAGTGAGCCAAATGTGATAGTACAAATTTTGGGAGGCCATGAGAGCCAGGATGTGTTTTTTCAGGAAGTGAATTTAATTTGTTTAAAATTAATTGCTCAGTTATTTCATGATCATTTTTTTGACTATTGTTGAATATGGTTCTAATTTGATTGCCGGATGTTGTACGAAGTTTATTGAAGAAGAAATTCCTATTAATCATTAGCATTGAAGAACCAGCATAGTTGGCTCCATTGTCTAAAATGGATAAAGGTGTAATAAGTTTTGGTTTTGATCCTAATGCCCAACGAATATAACTTTTAGTCCAGGCATGTCTACTGGCTAGAAAAACTTTAGATCTCTTAATAGAAATATTTTCAGCTAGTGCCCTTTGTAATTTTTTATATTTAATTTTAATTTGAAGTATTTTATTAATATTAAGTGTCGTAGAGGGCATTGAATTCATTATGGCAAGAGAATCCATTTCTTTTAGCATTTTACATGGTCCATAGTTGCGTCAATAAAAGACAAATGAAAAAGTTTTGGAAAGAGAAACTGGAAAAAAATATTCATTGACAAAATAAGTGATAGAAAGAAAAATTGAATTCCTAATATATTTAGTAGGAAGAATAATTTAATGAAAAATGTTTAAGAGAGAATGGTGAATGGAAACAAGGACAGAAATGGAAATATTAAGAATGAACGGCCAGGATTGACCTTACTGATGTTATAAGAAATAGGATATAATATGTTGAATTGAAAATCTGAACAATGAAGAGAGCGAAGTAAAAAGTGGATCATCTTGTGATGGACAAAATACTATTTTCAATGATAATATTATAAGGGTGTATTGTTGCAAAGAATTAATAAGCGTAATTTAAAGTTAATGGTAAACCTTAATTAAGTATTGATGATCGTATTTTTGCAATAGGAATATATAACGTTTTTCCAATAATATTTTGTTTTAGCAAAAATTGTCTTTTTTTATAGAATTTTTGAGTTATTTTTTTTAATTCTTATAATATGTATAGTTCTTACTAGTAGTTATGCAGGATGTCCATATATAGTATAATTAAATAAAGATATACTTTAATGCAAGTTTGTTTTATGAATGTAATATTTTTACTTGGGTATTATTCCTGCAACCTAGGAAAGATAGGACGACTTTTTACATACGCGATAAAGGCGATTTGAGTTTTTTTCCTCGTCAAAAAACGTGTTTTTGAACGGGCACAAAACGTGCTTTGAAACGTGTCAACCGAAACTATTATATATGTGTTTTTTTGGACATTTTGGTATTTTTTTTCTGATTCAAAATTTTGTTGTTTGTACATTTTAAACTTACCATTTGTTATTATTTTGAATTTGGTTTAACATTTTTAATTTCAACTGCATTATTTACTTCTGTTTTTTTTTTCCAATTTCAACTTGGTTATTGACTGACTTCTGCGTTTTTGAATCTTTGAATTAAAAGTTTATTATTTAATTGTAATTGAATGAAGACGTTGACTTTGTTATTCGTTTATTCCAAAAATTAGATTGCCTGGCAGAATTCCATTTAGAGCATGTACTAGGCAATCACTTGTTCCACAAATCTTTCGGAGAAATAAGAAGGACGGTGGGAGGGGGGGGGTACTACTGACAATCGCCATTTTGTATGTAAAAATCGTCTGCATAAATGTATATTTCATAGACTATTTTTTCTTTTTTACTTTTATAAAAATATATTTGTTGCCTTTTTTTTTACGGACCACGTATTTTTTTTTAAATTAATCGAATTAAGTAAGCATCAAAAGTTAGTTTGTGTCCGTGTACAATTTGTAAAAGTACGTGTATATCTCTTATAATATTTTTTTTGTTTTTGTAAAACTGCATTGAATATTATTTCTGCAATCAAGAAAAGATAGAAGGACTTATTTGTTTATTCGAAAAATTAGATTGCCTGGCAGTATTCCATTTAGAGCATGTACTGGTCAATCACTTGTTCGACAATTTTTCGGAGGAGGAAGTACGTCGGGGGGGGTTTGCTACTGACTATCACCATTTTGTATGCAAGAATCGTCTGCGTAAGTATATATTTCATAGAATATATTTACTTTTATAAAAATATATATTTATGTTAGCTTTTTTTTTCTCCTGCAACACGGGCCACATATTTTTTTTGTTGAAATTATCAAAATAAGTAAGTGTCAAAAGTTAGCTTGCGTCCGTGTAGAATTCATAAATATGTGTTTATATCATGTAATATTTTTTATTTTTTTTGTCTTTGTAAAACTATATTGAGTATTATTTCTGCAACCAAGGAAAAATAGGATGACTTTTCACATTCGTATCAAAGCATTGCTAACTTTCTAATGTTTTTCTAATATTTGATGTTGCCAAAATAACACTAAAAAGTTAGCAGTGTATTGATACGAATGTGAAAAGTCCTCCTATCTTTCCTTGGTTGCAGGAAAAATACCCAAGTACCGAAACACATTCTCAGGTATAAAATCATTCAGCAAACTAAACTCTATTCAAAGCGAATAAGTCACCATATCAATGAAGCAGACACTAAGTGTGAGAATTTATTGGTTTATACTTAGTCTAACTCTGCTAAAGATATAGTATCCTATACGTCTACATTATTATTTTAGTACACCCTCAGGACTCAAGTAATGAAATCCGATAGTACAGTCATTGAAATACCACATATATATCTTACATTCATTTTGTATCTTACAGCTCTAGAACCAGTATTATATTTATTTGTTATTTCTATTACCATCATTATTCACCATTCTTGATCCAATGCACTATACTCTTTATTTTTAAACCAGTTTTAAGATTTCAACTATGGATCTTTTATCATTTCTTCTAGCAATATATCCATCTATTGTAACTCAATTCCTGTCCTCTTGATTTTTTCTATAATGAGATAATATCGGTTTACTTTCGTATCTAAGTATTTTGCTTTTGATCTTTTCTTATTAGTCTGTAATTTGTTTAATATTCTGAAGAGTACTCTGGTCATGTTGTTAATACAGATAAAAATTGTAGTTGATAACTTCTTATAATTCACCATTATTAATTTTTTATTTTCTTTTTTTTAGAAAATCCATTATACATTATTTTTATTTTTATAGCATTATTTTCAATCTTACTGTCTTACTTTTACCTGATATCTCTTTCAGCATTTCCTATAACTTTGAAGCAAAATTTGCAAAAACAACCACAGGATTTCAAAAATCTAGAAAGCTTAAATAATCTTCATTTACTTTCAATCTTTTTGCTTCCCATTTTTATCCACAGGAATCCTGTCTAACCCTTTACATTACTGTTGTATTTTAATAAATATTTTTCAGAATATAATATTATCCTTTAATGATTCAATGCTTTAAACACTTTAGGAATACTTATACAATTAAAGGTCTTTTCATTAATTGCAAATCCAAAACACAGTTGCAATTCATGGTCATTGTTTCTTTTTATAACTACTCTCAATACTTTGATTTGATTTACTGTGATAAAACCACTTTTAAATTCTCTTGCTTTTTTGGTTGATCAAAATTCAAAATTTGCTGTAGACAAGTTGTAATTATTTTTGTAAATATTTAGTACATAACTGATAAAAGATTGAAAGATCTGTAATTTCTAAAATCGTCTTTTTTTTCCCAATAGAAATATCATAACTGCATTCTTCCAACCTTCTGGATGCATCATTATTATTTAAACATTTGGTACATAACTTCATCAACATTTTATTTATTTATTTAGCTGTTCTTTTATAATTAAAAGTTTTCAATTAATAATCCCATTATTAAGTGGTTTGAGTCAAAATTGGGAGAGCAATAAGTTTAACACTTATCCCTTAAACTGTAGTAATTGGATATCCATATACACTGAGCAGTGATAAAATATATGTTTCAGAGTTTGTTATCTAGGCCAACTGATGTGGGCTGGTTCAGCATGAAATGTGCATTTTGGTATCATAGCACCCTCCCACCCCATTTTTTGTCACATGGTTATGAGCCCTCCGGTGCAATGTGTTAAGAGCGGATACTGATCACTACCTAGTGTGATTTTTAAAACTTGATACCAATTCTAATTACGTTTTAGTGGTAGATTTTTCTAGTACCAGGATCATATCCAGATGTGATAAACTCTACCAGTGCAAAATTAGATAAGCCATTGAGATACTTAAAAGGCCATATCAATAAGCGAGATGATACATGCAAATTTCCTCCTATTTGGAAAGATTTTTTTAAAAAAACATTCTTAATTTAACATTTTTGCTATTGGTGGAACTTTAACGTTTTTTTTTTTTTCAAATCAGTGATTGTAGCGCCTCTACAACCGTCTTTCTACCTTTTATCACCCAGTGGATGACTAGTGTGATCAATTCGAAAAATGGGTATATCAATATTTAAATTTTTTTAACACGGATGAACCTGTAAAATATGTCTTATATATATAATCAGTGCTAAATTTATATTAAGATAGCAAATCTTCAAACATTAATGGACAGTCTTCAATCTTTCCCGATCTCCAACTCTTCAACTGTCCATATTATTGAAAATCTGATGGTGGCACTTTCAAAGCCCTTGTTGCCCAATTTTATTGTCATATCCATGTTGACCTATGTCATATGCAGGACTTTAAGACCATTTTATATACACAGTAAGAAGGACAGGCTAACTATGCAATATTTAAATATAACTATATTATACTTTTAAACTAGCTATAATTCGAGGGGATTTGAACACAGACTTTCAAGCCTCCTTTAGAATTGGCATGAAATTGTAAAAGTTTCCTCTTTATGGAGTAATGTTGAAAACATTTGTGGAATGAATTCGTCCTTCCAGTGATTGGTCGAAATTTTTAAAACTTTATAAATGCAAAATGCTGGAACTTTCATTCCTTCTACATTTGCTTTTCTTATCCCCAGATCTTACAATCTTCTGAGTCTGAGATTTATTAGTTGCCTAATAAACATTATTGAATGACTGCAGTGTTTTTTTGATTTTAAACCCAGAAATAAAAAGCAAATAAACTCACCATACCGATGAAGCCATTTGATGAGCAATCCATCCATATTTGTATACTCTATGAATAATCATATAGTAATAACATCTGCAATGTTAAGAACTTAATGAGATGGCATGAGGGTTTTACTTTTCCTGATTCCTATGAGGCCTGAAAAAGAAATCAAAGAAACTTTTATCAGTTATCAACAACTTCTTTTCTGCATTCAATTTAGTGGTTTGAAATAAAAATTTTAAATTACATTAGTCTGTTATTTCCATTGTTTTTTTCTATGTGTATATGATTCACTTTGTTTGTGGCCATAGCAATATATTAGAGAGGAACATGGGTTAAAGCATAGCAATTGGCACAGTCATAAAACCTGTGAGCCCAGTGTTTTCACGTAGTAATAGCCACATTCAGAAAACCTGTTTTCAGAGTTTTAGAATTTCAGCAAGAGTTACAAACAAAAAAATATAGTTTTAAGTATGGCTTTAGAAACATCAATCAATTTCTCACTAAAATCCCACAGAATGATATCTCTATATAAAATATTGAAATTATTATTTATAAAAGATAACATTATAAAAGTTGCATTTTACACCTTTTGGCAGTTATCAGGGTGATGGAAACAGAAAACAACTTTGTGAACCCAATGGGCCTGAAAGTGTGGTTTACATAGATTATAAAACAAGTCATTTTAGTTCTGAACCCCTCCCAACATCTAGCTCATATATACCTGAATAATAGATATCAAGAAAGAGTATAGAGAGTCCAATGTTATCTTACACTAGAAAAACAACAAGCATATAGAAAATATCTCATGAGTTCTGTTATAACAATTCTTGTGTGGTATAGCTGATCTAAACAGGTGACACCAATTCTTGGCAATCAATGACCTTTTATACATTATGATCATCAAAAGAGAGAGTTTTTATGAATGTTAAACAAACGACAATCATAATTTATCCAAGTTCTAAAAGTTCATCAAAAAGAAAATAATGAAATATACTTTGGGAAAATCCTGCACACATAGTAAATGGCAATCATTGGAAAAAATATAAGAAAGTTGTGGCATGATAGGTCTCCTAGCAAGGATTGCCTACATTAAAAATAAAAGTACAATTTTTCAGGAAAATAAACCCTTTACAAATAGTCTAATATTAGATGTAATAAATCATAACTAATAGTCTTCAATAGATAACAATAACTGTAAAAATTTGTACATTAAAATGTAGATTAACAGTAGAGATAGCTTATCTCTTATGGTACAGGTGTCTGGATATCATTCTTCAAAGAGATCAAAAATTGTTCAAAGACAATGCGAACTAATATTAAAGTGTCCCAGACCCAAACAGCAAATTTAACAAAATAATAGATATGGATAATGTGCCAATTAATATTAAACAGTGTCATAAAGAAATAAATCTCTTTGTAGTAAGATTAAACCCAAACCGTTATTGAAATGCAAATTGTTTAAAACCTTAGGTATTAAAATATGTTTATTACATAAAAATTATGATGGAAAAAGAACACAATAATATACAAAATTATTCAGATCAGAGCAAGGAAAAATTAAGACAAATCCACTTGTCATCAAGTTGCATGAGAATTCAAATACCCTACAGTACAAAACATATAAGACAGCTTTTATAGTGAAGGATGCTTTTGTAAAAAAAAAATGTCTTAACATTATCGAAAATGCAGAATGTCTTACTCTCATAGTTACCAACCGAAAACCCAAGAGGCGATGATGATTATTGAGTAGTTGTTAATAAAGATTTAGCAAAAAAGTTTTGTAAAGCTAGATCTCAATACATGTTTCGGTCAAATATCATTACCTAAAGAACTGGTTAAGTTCCTGGCGATTGAAGTGGTGCTTAGATATAATCACTTTTTTAGGATACTTATAGCCTGGCTGTTTCTCACGTGACAATGATTATACTTTATTTTGATAACATTTTAATAACTAAGCTTAGAAGAAATATTACAGAATATAATTTAAAAAGAGTGTATTTATCAGTCTAATTTCAGTGATAAATACACCTCAAATAAATGCCTATGATGCACTAATGAAATTAAATTCTTATGCCACATTATTTTGGGAGAATGCATAACATAGGGCCTGATTGAGAAAAGGTCAAAACCATTAAAAGCCCAGAGAAACTAAGAAATATAAAACAAATGCAGGCATTTCCATAGTTCAGAGAGAAAGGTCTCTGTGATTACATCTTTATTTGAGCTATTTTGCAAGAAAGACAAAATGAGATATTCCTAAAAATACCAAAGGTCAATTAACTTCATGCTGACTATTGATTTATTTTGGCAATAGTTTGGATGTGATCTTGATAATGGACAATAAAAAATATAAAATTGTGACTGTGTTCACCTTCATCTTCCATGATAATTACTATCCTATAACCTTTATGTTAAGAGTGATGTCAAATTCTGAGAAAAATTACAGCCTATTGGACATGGAAGCTTTATCTTTATCTATGCTGTGAAAAATTTCACCAGTCTTTGCATAATCAATCTTTTAAATAATAAGTTATCAGCCAGTAAAATATAGCATGACTAGCTTGTACAATCCTACTTCAGTAGCACACTTTTTTCACTATTGTAAAGTTTAGTTATCAATGTTTACAGTATATGGCATTGCAGGGGTATGTGGCATCAGACAGTTCAAGAAATTTAACAATGTTTTCATATAATAAATATGACATATCAAGAATTGTATGGAAGGGAGTGATAATAGAAGGGTTAACTTATGGTAATGATGCATTATATGTTAATAAAGGAGTGTGAGTTTATTTAGAAAATATACAAAGAGTAGTAGGAAGACATGCATTTGATGCAGATGTGTGGATGGCAAAAAAGGTAATTTAGAAAGAAATAGGATAGTCAGGTTATTATATGAGAGATGCAAAAAGCAAAATAAAAATGTTTGGTAAATTGCAATTTATGGATAATAAGAGAACAGCACAAAAATATTTAATTAGGTTATGAGTAAAGGACAGGCGATAAGATTGGTGAGAAAGGTAGTACAGTATGCAGAAGATTTGGATAAAGAATTTATGTCAGTATACTTCTGCAGAAGGTTGGATCATTATGTTAGGAGAACTGTTGAGTGTTATAGTGGCAAGGAATCGGATACAAAAATAGATGCTTTAATAAAGAATAGGAAATTGGAGAGATGGAGACCTAGTATTGAGAATAAAAAGAATTTAAATATACAGAAGGAAACAAAATATTCGGTGTGAGTTAACTTATGATAATTACAAGAAAGTAGTTTTCTACTTAAAGCTCAAACAGGATTATCATCAACAGGGAAATATATGCATAAATTGAGAAATATTGGTGATGTAGTATGCAAGTTATTAGGCATCTGTTAATTGAATTAAATGTTTACAAGCAGAAATGGTACAAATAATGAAGTAGTAGAAGAATAAATATAAACAAGGTGATTTTACAGAATGTGAGTTCTTGGTTTTTATGCTGGGTTTGGAAGAAGGTAAGAGGAATTTAGATAAAAAGGCCATAGAGTGGATAAAGATAATGTTATGGAAATGGGATGGAGCATAATTGAGAAGAATATGAAAAAAACATATGGTGGGAAATAGAAAGTGAAGAGAAGGTTGCTAACAGGTTTCTCTGAGCATAGTGGCTGAGTAATTTCTTACTCTGAGAAAAGAAAAGCATCATATTGGAGCAGTTAAAAACGTAGGGCTTGAGGTATTATGAAATGTATTTAGTAAGCAATTCTCTTCCTAACTTGTCAAAGTGACTTAGGGAACTCTATAAAAGCCATCCCAATCCATAATGAGAGACTAGATATTCATTTATTTGAACCTAAGAATTTGTCCTCAATACTAGAACCATGTATGAGTACTCATCTCTCTCAAAATCAGATATTGTAAACATTTGCTAGTAAATATTAATTATTTGTGGCATAACCAAATTCGTTTAATCCCACTGTATATTCTTTTTATTTACTCGAATTATTTGAGGGCTTACATTTCTCTATATACTTAAGGCTTGTATATATATATGTTACGTGTTAATAAATATTATAACTTAAGTTACATTAAGAAAAGCAAGTCGTTTGTTTTATTTTATTATTATTGAAAGTTAGTTTAAGTAACTTCTTGTCTCATCACTCTGCAATAAACGCTGTCAGCCACAATTAATTATATATTTTGAGATTTATTTTCGTCACTGCAGAAGAGATATTACATTTTGCCATTTCCATATTTTTATCATCTTATGCTAATCATACGATAGTAGGTTTTCTATTTCACTATATTCATTATGTCAGAACTAACAATATCTGACAAAATATTAGCATTTGCAAGGAACTTTAGACTTCTCTCCATGTAAAAAGTATATACAGCCTTTTTGGAAGTGTGGTTTTTGATAGTAGTTCAGGATATACTTAACAATATTGTTCCACAATTTGAAAAGCAGCCATACACGATTAGATGCAATGGTTGAATGATGAGTTATGGAGCTGGGCGCTCTTGCATCGGGGTATTTGAACTTTTTTATTTGAAAGAACATAGTTTTAATATCTACACAATTCTAATTATGAATTTAATAAAGAATGATGTTTATTCTTTTCAATAAACTATAAAATTTCCCAAAAAATGTACGTGGTTAATAACTGTTGGCAGCGAGACATCACAGACGGCTTGTCGTAGCAATATATATATATACATACGGTATTTAAAGATCAAACAAAATCAAACAATAGATTTGTCAAAAATAAATATTAATTACATATTAAAAGCTACAATCCTTATTTGTAGTTATGAAACTGTAAACTTTCAAACAATCTTCTTTGTAATCCAAATAAAGACATTTCAATAGAAAGAGGTAAGAAACGCGATGGATATATGATTATCAAATTTAAATTACAAAAGCTGCCACTAGATGTCAGGAGTAAATAAGTAAGAAATTTTAGTCTAAATTAATAAAATACGAATGTAATGGGAAATGAAATTATTGTTATTTGACAATGAATAAAAAAAAAATTAGATGTAATTTTTAACAATTATGTAATGAATATAGAAAAAAATAAAGGCATGGAGAAGTTAGAGTATTTGAATAAATAAATAGCTGAAATGTTTCTAGATTTAGAAATAGGATTATGTATATATTAGCTGCTTTATTTCTAAGGAGTTCATAAGAAATTCGAGCACTGCAAATGTCAGAACTAAAATTGATCGAAGATCCTACACTCCAGAGTTGATTCTCTACCGGTGTTCTAAACCACACAGGGCAGAAGTCAAAAATGGTTTTGTTGACATGCTTTAATACAGAAAATAAAAGAACAAATGAAAAAACAAAATTAGACCTCTAAGGTTGACTTTGAAACCAATTGAAGGATAAGAATTAGTATTTGTTTCTATAAGGCTAAAAAAAATAAAGTAGTAAAACAACATAATATAGTGAGGGAGATCCAGCAGAGATCTTACCTAATAGGAGAGGAGTATAGGGGATAATAGAATTTAAAATCATATAACCAAGATAAATAAAAAATAGACAAACATATATGTAGCAGTTATATATGTATAGAGAAATCTTACGTTATATTGAATAAAAATAGATTGTTGGCAGGCTTGTTAAATATGGGAATAAACGTAGCCGTAGTGAATGTGACAGGAAAATTAAATGAAATAACCATTATTCTCATCAGTTATAAGATATAAAATAGGTTAAAGCTAAAAATAGTGTTCGCTTAAGAAGGTATATCCTGCAGTATTTTTCTATAATTAAAAGATATGGATTGGCCATAGAAGAATTACTAAATGTGTTAAAACACTTTTAGTAGATGACTTAAGAGATTATAATTTTATCTGGACTTCTTTTTTGCTGAGGACATATTTTTAACGTGGAAAATATAAAACCATGAAAATATTTTTGAAAAATAAACCAAAAATGCACAAGAAAATGATGGTTAAATATAGTGAATAATGATGGGAAAGAAAGAAAAAAGTGTTATTATAGTAGAAATAAATGCAAAGATAAATAAGGTTTAGAAATCATTTTGAATAATTAAAAATGATTATTTAATAATAATAATAATAATAATAATAATAATAATAATAATAATAATAATAATAATAATAATAATAATAATAATAATAATAATAATAATAATAATAATAATAATAATAATAATAATAATAATAATAATAATAAAGAGATATTAGAGAATGGAAAGACCACAGATTTCACATGCAAGAATGATATTCTAGAAAGAATTCAAAAGGAAATAGAAAGGGAAGCTTTAGATGCGGACATGTAAATAACTTATGAAGCAATTCAAGAATAG
Source organism: Epiperipatus broadwayi (assembly GCA_028023455.1). Lineage (NCBI taxonomy): Eukaryota > Metazoa > Onychophora > Udeonychophora > Euonychophora > Peripatidae > Epiperipatus > Epiperipatus broadwayi. The sequence continues at coordinate 3,136,407 of JAQFVV010006249.1, read as the reverse complement.
ATGGGATTATAAAATTTATACGTGAGGAATGCAAAAAGCAAGTTATAAACGGTATTAATTCTGGATAGTAGAATAAATAAAATAGCTTTTAACTGCATATTAAAAATCAGGGGTGGGTATAAATGATTGTGGATATACTAAAGAATTAAACAGTCTTTGTTAGTTAATATATATATATAAGTGGGACAAATGTGTTATGAGTATTGTTAATTGTTATAGTAATAAAAATTAAGACAATGGAATAGTTTTAATAAAAAATAATATACAGAGAGATGAGGAGCAACGGAAAATAAAAAGTATTTATATATGTACAGAAATCAGCAGTAAGTTGTCGCTTGCAAATGAATGTGGCCATTCTAAGACCAAGAGAAAAAAATAAATAAAAAGATAAAATAATAATAATAATGGTGATGATGATTTTTGTGATGCTGATAATTATACAGATCAATATGTGAGCCATAATTACATCCAAAGAATATAGAACTTGCTGGTTCATTATTACAGTTACCTGATATTTTCAGGTTCTATCTTACAACTTCTATAGAAAATTTATCTTTTTTAAATACACCTGGGTCTTTTTTTATGCGGATTTATTTAATGCAATTTTGAAGTTACGCCATTCACGTTTCTCTGGAAGTCGAACTCCAATAATGCGCTATTACTTTAAATAATAAATTTTGCATACTTATGACATATTGAAAATAATAGCACATTATTGGAATTCGACTTTCATCTTAGTAATTTCAATATTTTCAGTGCTTTATAATAGTAAGATTTTATGCAATAATGAAATTAAAATCATGATTTCCGCATTTTATATATACACACATTAAATTTTACAAGATTATAAATGTGTTAATTTTGCATTTTAAATCACATTCTGTTTTTGCTTTTTAAAAAAGAACGTAATCAATCATTATTCATTTAGTGTGCAAGTTTATTTTTAAAATGTGAGTAATAGCAGTGGGCACAATTAAAATTGAAAATTAAAAAAATTAAAGACAAAAATAAGAATTTAATTTTTTGTTGTTAGATTAATTACTAATTACGTTGTCACCAGAAAACCATTAACACAACATGAGAGTGACGTTAACGCTAGTTGTATTTCCTCTTGTGAAAAATCTGATTTCTTACCAGTTTGCAAATGAACCTGTTTATCGGCAAATAGCGTTAATAATTAAAATGTGTATAAAAATGTAAATTACTGTAAATTGTGCATAAAAATATATTGTTTGGAATAAAATTAAATATTATAGTTAAAAAAAGTTTGTCTTGTATTAATTTTTTTCAAATTTGAAATTTTTTATTAGTCATATTTTATTTCCTTATTTTTTTTTTTTGCGTGAATTTTAAAGTAATTTTACATTGATGCTTTGCTTTTATGCAATTTTTGAAAAATCACAGTCCGTATCCCCCTTTTTTCAAGGTAACTTACATCTATTTTTGCATGATTTCATTTGCGGGTGTTTTCTGAGGAACCTATCTATCATGTAAAACGAGACCTAGGTGTACTTCAAGACCATATCTAATTGTAGCTTTTTGATGCATTCGATTCTATGTGATACCTTCCTAATGAAATCAATGAACATTTAGAATAATTTTATAAGTTTATAAACATACGAAAACTTCCTCAATCAAAAACACCGCCCTCACCTTCATTACAGGTCACCCTTTTAGGAAATTCAATAAATGATTTTAATTTGTATTCAGCAAGTTGAAGAATAAATATACTGACTGGTTTTATAATCTTTCCATTATATTTTTGAAATTTTAATGAGCCTCCTGGAATGATCAAGTCTCATTACTAGACAATAAATTAGATAAAATAATTGCAGCAGTTATTTTATTGCCTATCTTTTAATTTGCTAAAATTCTGGAATTTGTACTTTGCTTCAACATCTAAATCCCTGTTCTACTTAAAAACTATTAAGACATTACATTATCTCATATTTTCAAGTTAATATTCATACAAGTTAAAAGTTGCCAAAATTTTTTTTTTATCTGTGGCTAATAAAGAAAATGAGCTTTTTGAATATAAATTACTGAACCAAAGTCTTTATGCACTGTGTTCAAAATATTATGCGCATTTCGCAGATCATTTTTAGAATTGGGATAAATAGGACAATCATCTACATATCATAAATTGGAATCCAAACAATGAAGTTTTTGTGTTTTGTTTTAATTAATTCAAATTAAAAATTTTATTGTCAAACTTACATCTAATTTGATCATTGATTCATTAAATGATCTATAAACAATTCCAAAAAAAAAAACAGTCATAAAAATAAACAATATATCCTTGTTTAACACTAGTTTTTATTTCAAATGCTTGCTTTTTTTCTATGGTAGTAATACATCTTCTCATTCCATCATGTAAAAGCTGTATAATATAAATAAACTTTAGTAGACAACCTACAAATCTATTCAATTAATTTGGTAAATATCCTTAATAAAATCAATAAAAAACTATATATAAAGCACCCTTTTGTTTGGATAGGTTGTCTATAGTGTTTCTTGTTTTTCTAAAATCACAATGTCTCTAATACCCATTCCTCTAGACTAGAAGCAATCTATCCATCAAAATATTAAATATATCTTTGCTGTAGTGGGTAATAATGGTATATCTTTCTGCAGCATGAAATGAAGCTTTTTGTATGCAGCTCTCTAACCATTATATTTAATGTTGCTTTGTCAATTTTATGTTAATTTTATAGAAAAAAACTATACTGAATAATGCTGCCATCTTCAGACTTTTTTAGATTAATAAATCAATAATATTTAAATTTAACAGTATTACAATTATGTAAGTACATGCCTTCAAAGGCATTGAATGTCTGTCAACAATTTTAACAATTCTATGTTTTTTGTTTTGATTTTGAAAATGAAAACATATATTTTCTATGCTTTTCTATACATTTATTATTATTTTCACAAAAAAATTGTATACATCTGAGTTCCTTTTTATGTGGTGAATAGGTTCCTCAAAAGACCTATATTAAAAAAGTCACACAAAAATAGACTTAACTTACCTTGAAAAATGTGAGATATGTTCTGTAATTTTCAAAAATCGCATAAAACCAAAGCAACAAGATAAAATTACTTTAAAATTTGTATTAAAAAATAAGGAAATAAACTATGACTAATAAAAAATTTCAAATATTTGAAAAAAAGTGATACAAGACAACTTTTTCTACTTTTTTATTAACTATTTAATTTTATTTAAAACAATAGTTTTTTATGTGTAATTTATTTTACATTTATTCATACATATTTTAACCATTATCACTATTTAACAATATGCAGTTCATTTGTGAACTAGTAAGACAGCAGATTCATCACAAGAAGAAATACAATTAGCCCAACTTCAGTCTCATACTGTGTTAATGGTTTTCTGTCATCAATGTAATCAGTAATTAAACTCTGAGACAATGATTTTACTAATTGTTTATGAAGCTTATGATATCCAGACTGCTATGTCTAGCTGTTAGAGAATGTACTATCATGCGTGCAACTATATATATATATATATATATATATATATATATATATATATATATATATATATATATATATATATATAACATGCTTCTATGAGTGTGTTAATAATGACTAATGGTTAAACTTCCTTTTATACACATATATACATGGAGAAACTTTTAGACATAAAAAAGTTATAAGTAAAAATATTTAAAAACTTTTAAAGATACATTCTTTTAAGCAAAATTAAAAGTTTTTAAATATTTTTACTTATAACTTTTTTATGTCTAAAAGTTTCTCCATGTATATATGTATATAAAAGAAAATATAAACATACACAGACATACAACTATTTAGGCTCCCATTGGAATTTAGTTCATAATTCATGTCATTAACAATTAAAATGATTTTCCAGTTGATTAAAAAGTTGAAGACTTTCTCAAATCATTTTTGCTGTGAAATGAACAGGTTCCACTTCTGTTTCATTATCTTTTTCTAAATCCTCTACAGTATCTCAATTTATTGCCAAACCTTTTTCCAACAGATTTAAAGTATGTAAATTTAATGCAGATATATAAAATGGGAAAATCTTGATTTTAAGTGAAATATGAACTTTTTTATCGCATAAAAGAAAACCGCATAAAAAGATATTAAGAAGAAACATGAAACACATAACTTCAAAATCGCATTTAAAAAATCCACACAAAAAGTGACTTGGATGTAATATTAATTATTTTTTATATATATTTTAATATTAATTATTTTAGAAGAATAATTTAGAGTTTAGTAAAAAATATTTACTTTTATGAGAAGATAAATTGTCAAAGAAATCAATGATGCACATTGTAGTCTGTAATTGCCTAACAAAAATATATTTTATGTTAACAGCTATAGATTATTTTCATCAATTATAAGTAGATATTTATTTTTTTAAAAAAAATGTTGCTTTCTTTAACCCTTTCACTGATGATTTTAGCTATTGGCCCTCTACTTAAACTGATTCTTTTAGCTAGTGGCCCTCTACTTAAATCTGAGAACAATGTGATTGGTCTGTGTCATTTACAATCAGTTCTTTTGTTAAAATATTAATCTAAAATACACAGAATTTTTTTAATTCAGCTTCTAAAAATTGAATAATTTTAGATTCAAATTGGTTAAAGTAACGAAAAAATAAAAATAATGTTAATAACTGTCGAAAAATATAAGAAAAATGTTAAAAAATAGGTGCAGTAAACAAAAGAATTATAACTCTACCAACGATTGGCGTTATTCAGATCAACAGCGGTCGAGTAATTCTCTTTTATTTCAGTTTGCTTATTTCTCTTGTAAAATTTAAAATTTTCCAAATCAAACTTTATATTTCCATAAAGTAACATCAAATCTTATTTATGAATGTAAAAAATTACGATAGATGTTATTATTTACTTCAATTACGAACGACACAGCTTCGTTGTCGTGTCTGAATCTTCATTTAGAAACACGCCTTAGGAATTTCCTGATTACGTTATGTAGCAATAATTATTTTTTGTTACGGATATTTCTCCAAATGTATTTTTCTTCTAATATTTAAAATTTTCCAGTCAAACTTTATAATTTGATAGAGAACTATATTTTATTATTTGTGAACATAAAAATTGCAATAAATGTAATTATTACAACAAAATCATTACAATGTGTATAACATGAATTGTCTTTGTTAGTGTTGCTCGTTGTCAATCTGTCATTTAGAAACACGCCTAGAAGATTTGGTAGTATCCAATCAGAGAACAAAGACAGAGGGTGTAACAAGTAGGCTGTCAAAATTATTGATTTTTTTGAAAAAGTATAACGCTATATGCGGATGTTTTTAGAACTAAAATTGAAAGCATGAATTTCCTATCAAATAAGTCTAAAATGAAGAAATTGCGACCAAAATTGACCAAGAGATGGCGCATGCAAACATTAAACCCATCACATCGCGTCGCATACAGACAAAAATTTTTCAAAAGACGTGGCATCTCTGTAACTAACATCGAAAAGGTTAATATAATGTGGAAAATTGTTAACTTGCATTTTAGAAACTAAACTAAAATAAATGTAATTTTAAAAAGATGATTATATTTTTACTGCTGCTTCTGTAATTGACCAATAAAAAGTTGAATCTTTTAATTCAATCAAATTATTGGAATTCATACAAAAAAGGATAATAATTTCTGCAGGCTTGATTATATTTTTTTTTAAAAAATTGCAACAATAGAATCCTAAAGATTAGGCAGCACAATTGCATAAGTTCATATATTCCTAAATAATTCCAATATTTTTGATGCTACCATATCACCATTTATTTTAATACTTCTCATGTACCTTATTAGGATCTGCAGATTTACTATGTCTACCATTGCAAGCAGTAGTGGTTTTAATTTGTCTAAGTTGAATACCCCTTGTTCAAATCTAAATGAATCTGATGAAATGAATATATACAGAAATAAGTAGATTAGAGTTACATTAAGGAAAGGCTTGAATAAAACTGCAAGCAGCAAACAATATATTGGAATATCTGGAGGATGCAAATAATAAATTCATGTAAACAAGCATAGATTAAATAAATACATAAAAATGGTATTTTGGATATTATATAGAGATTGAATAACAATAAGAGTGAGTTTCAAACTAAAGTTATTGAACAATAATGCTATGAGGATAAAATTAACATAAATAGATTTAAAGATTTAAAAACTATATGCATGTCCTAGTAAAAGGGTAACTAGTTTACTCTGCAGAACCATCTCCAAATCAATGCATGTTTTATGTAGCAACATACTTTAGTTATTCATCTCAAAAATTTTAAAGCACTAGTTCATCTGGATCATGAGTTGTGACATGAAATGTGGCAGTGTCTTTAGTATCTCTGTAGAAAATTTTCAGTGCTCTCTCTGCCAATTATAAAGTCTTGTGAACCACTTCAAAATGGTCTTACAACTCATAAAATCATGGTCATACATAATTTGACTAATTTCAAATGTTTTATCAGAAATTTTGAGAACTCCAACATTATATCTTACAATGACAGTAGTACTAACAACTGTTTACTCTTTTGGGCATAATAATGACATTATGATTACTATATTCTTCATTAATTATTTTGAACCCATCTCTAATAGGAATTACCATGTGCAATTTTATTTCACTACTATAATCACTTTAAACATATTGGTTGAAAAAAATCTGAAGATGTCAGCACCAGATGGGCTTATTTGAAATTATAATACCATATTACTTCAAATATAAGATGTCTTTTAATTTAAGACACAGTACAATTTTAAAATTGGAAAAAAATGTACCGCTGAATTTAAGATATGTACTTAAATAGGAACTAATATAAATACAATAATCTCACATAATTTATTGCAAATCTTCTTCAGATATTTGGAACTTTAACTTTCTACATATTCACTTTCACCACTTGAATTCTCATCTTCACTATTCCTCTAGGGTACTTCATTTTCAGGCCATTTAAATTGCAGCTGAACATTATAATTTCTTTGTCAATTTGCTTTTGTGTAAAAATACATTTTTTTATTAAAATCTAAATCACTTGTCTAAAAAATGTATATTTTTTTCAAATATTTTCTGAAAAAAATTATAAATGTGTAAAAAAAATTATAAAACATGTTTTCACTTTGAAAATCAAAACAAAGATGTCAGAACTATAAAAATCAACAAAGTAATATTAAATAATTCTAAAACATATGGTTTTTTTTTTTTGAAAATCAAAATAAAATATTGGAACTGTCAAAATGTTGATAGACATTCTCTTAACTAAAAAACAAGAAATAACCAATCAGTACCTTGGATGGCAAGCTCTTATCTTACTGTTACCTTGATTTGTTAGTTGTAAAAAAATTGTAAAGGTTATTTGGTAGAGTCTTTTTGATAAAATAATAGTAAAATTGGCAAAATAATGTTAAATAAAAGATGCAGTTTGAGCAGTTTACAAAAATAATCCAAAAAATATTGATTAAAAAGATTTAATATACTATTCTATAGAGGTAAGGATCATAATACTATGTGCATATATAAACATAAGGCAAAAATTCACAAAAATAAAATGTTGAAAAATTTTGTTTCTAATTTAAGATACAACCCATTTTTATGGATCCAAAATTCAGAAAAAATACATCTTATATTCAAAGTAATATAGTATACAATTTGCATATGCAAAATGCTAGATATGTTCCAGTTTTCAACAGTTTTAGATTGGGAAATAGTTTAAACTAAAGGAAAATAATAGAAAAATTACATTCTAAAAGAAAAATTGTAATTTTCAATAATTTGTTTTCATTTGAAATGTATTTATGCAATATTTTTCCAAAATATTTATTTTAAACCAAATTCCTATCTGATTATAATTAAATTTTATTTCAAAAAATTATATTTGAAAAGGCAAGTCATGAAAACTGTATTATGATAAATTAAAAGCATTTTTTAATTGGTGAATCTTAAAGTTTTAATAACAATAATTTCAATTATTAATTTAAGGTATACTTTCTTTCTTTAATGATATCTAAATCTAAATTTTTCTTAGAATTTAAAAAATGAAATGTATATATCTAATTTTTTGTTCTATTAACTTTTTGAAAAATAAAACTACAGCTAATAATGCTAAGACCTACTGATATAATTAAAAACTCTATTTAGTAATTTATATTCCTATTTTATTTTTAGTTCAAAAATTATCTTTTAGGAATTCTATCATTTGAAAGCTTACATTTATGATAAATAATGTAAAGATTATATATCATATATATATAAAGTTTAATTGTAAAAATAAAATGTTCAAATATAAAGGGAATTTTTGCTAGAGCCTTCTCAAATAAAAAAGATAGATTTGAAATATTAAAGAGTTAATAAAACAAAATATATTGTTTGCATGTTGCTCTTTTTATAAGTTAAGATATAAAACACAGTATCACAATTCATATTATAATTCACAATTCAGACATGCTAGTGACCTAAAATATCTGTGATGAATAATTAAACTAAGTTGCTACATAATGTATAATATTAATATTATTTACATTCTTTATTACTTTTACAATGCTTTGTATAATCATAATCCATTAGACAGTTTTGATTCTCCTGGCAATCTTCTTCAGACCTATAACAAAAACATTACAAATATATGAATATAAATATACATGAACATATAATTTTAGATTATATATATATATATATACATACATACATATATTCTATCTTATAATTTTATTCATATATATATATATATACATACATACATATATTCTATCTTATAATCAATATTCATATACCTACATGTATGATTATTACATCTTTGTATATAGTATATTTTAACTTTTTTCTATATTTTATATTTAATAGAAGAGTAATACAGAGATTTCAGAACACTCAAAGAAGTATGGAGAGATGCATGTTGGGAGTAACAAGAAGAGATTGAAAATGCAATATATGGGTAAGAGAACAAACAGGTGTTACTGACCTCATTTAAAAAGTTAAAAGACTGAAGTGGAGTTGGGCTGGACATATTTCTAGAAGATGGAATTCCAATTTTATTGTTAAAAGGAGGTTGCCTTGACAACAATTTGACAATTGTTGATTGCTATCTGTATTAGGATTGCCTAAGTGTTGATTGGTTTCTTATAGTTACTTATAAACCCATTTAGCTTTGAAATTATAATTGGATTTGTATTGTTATAATTGACTATTTATTAATCGTCATTCAAAACAGGTTATAATATCTTGAGAAAGTCTCAATGGAGATAAAAGCTGATTTGATAAATATTTAAATATACTTATTAATAGTTGTTTATTTCAATCTTGTTTTACTGATTATTTATTTATGTGTTTGTGACAACATTATGGACAAATAAATTATATTGGATATTTGACCATCATAGTGAAAACAGGTTATATTTACAGGTTTAATGAAGTCTATTTAAACTTCTTTGTATCAATAATTTCAATCTCTGTGGTCAAGTTTCAATTTTTAGTGCATATATAAATATATGGGACAATAAATAAAGGCAAAATTCCATCTTTATTGTTAAAAGTAGATTGCCTTAACAACAGTGTGAAGTTGTTGATTATCTATATTGTGATTATCTAAGTTTTGACTGGTTTCTAACAGTTTATTACATATGTATATAACATGAAGTTTGAAGAATGATAGTGTGTCTACTTGCTATTCCTATAGCTTGAGTTCAAAACAGTTTTGTAAACCTAATAACATTTTTTATTATAAAAAGGTTTAAAATGATTTTTTCTTTAATTAGCCAACTTCCTATCTAATTATAACATGGGTATTTTGTTATTTTTAGCTGAAAGGATAGAAAACTGCCTCAATATTCCTTACATGATAAATGAATTTTTTTCATTAGATTTTGCTTCTTTTTTTTTACTTCTTCTTTATAAGATAGTTATTAGAAAGACTTTTGCCCTGTTATAAAGCCTATTTTATTCCTTTTTATTTTACATATAAGAATTGTAATAATTGTCTGGTCGAGCATATATGCTCTATTTAGATCTGCTAAAATACATTTTAATGATAACAAATTAGATATTATACTGCCATTTGAAAATATAAGCTGATTTAAGGTTAGATGATGAGATGCAACACAGAAATAGTACACTGCTGAAGCTTTAAACAAGCTAAAAGATAGTATTTATCATAGTGAAGTATGAACTAAGGCTTGGTCATCTTATTAATCTAACATAAAGGAATTAAACATATAAAAATTTTCTGGGTGTGTTAATATAATGTCCACTATTGTAAAATCACATTTCCATTGAGTTGGAAGAAAATGAATGAACATTATAAGATTTCCTCAAAGAATAATTTTATGCCAAACTTAAGCATGGTCTTCTTAGGAATATCTTGATTATACTATAAAGATCTTCCCTAATTTTCTACTGAAGGGCAAGCTTTGATTGTTTTCATTGGAAAGATATAGAAGAATATAGAATATGTTGGAGAGATATAATTAGATGGTGTTGAAGTATTTGAGGAAGAACAGTTTTCTGCAGAATAAGGTTAAAATGCATTACAAAATATTCAAAAACAAAATAGTGAATCAGCATGTTGCAAAACGAATTGCTAGTATATCATCATCATCATTATTGTGATGATGATATGCTCACCAGAAAGTAATCCACTATACAAAAATAGTATTAAAAAGCGATTTTTCTCCAGTTAAGCAACTGTAAGTTGGTGAGAATTTTTATAGTTCCTCATTTCTTTTTTGTTTGTTTGTTTATAGCTAAGGGTGATTTGATACTTACTTACTACCTAATAACTGGATGAATAACTATACTTCTGCATTGCACAACTGTTTACAAAATTCAAAGGTTGATTGAAAATTTTCAACTATTTTAAAAAAGGAAGCTTCCACCCAGATTCAAAATTCATACTAAGAGCAAGATGTGTTTTGCCTTAATGACTGTTTTAGTATTTATGTTTATAAATTGCTATTTGTCATCATCAAAATCATTATTGAACCACTTTCAAGATAAAGATCTCTCCAAGCTTAATCCAGTTTCTCCCTTCTCTAGCCTACCTTCTTCTCGTGACACCAGAAAATTCCCTTAATTCACCTATCCATCTCATATGCATTCTTTTGCTAGGTCTGTTATCATCTCTTTTGCTCTGGTTTAAACCATTAACTGTTTATCTATTATCATCTCTTCTAGCAATATTTCAGGCCAACTCCATTTCGATCACCTAATTCTTTCAATGACGTCACTAATGATTGATTGTTTTTTCACCCAAGTCTTGTATTTTTGATCTCTCCTATTTACTTCTAACATATATCTCTCTATATATCATTGAATAGACTAAAGTTTCTATATTATTCTTCTGTTAATGCCCAAGTCTTGAGCCATAAGCAAGAACTGGTAAAACATATTTATTAAACAACTTCCTTTTCAAGCACATAGGCACATTTCCTTTAAATATTAAGTTATTTCTACCAAAATGATTCCATCCAATTTTAACTTCCTAATTTCACTGATTGTGGTTCTTTTTGCGAATTAATAATTTGAGCAAGGTGTTTGTGACTGTTAACTTCTAATCCATCATTATCAATCTGTATTTTTTCTTTTGAGAAAATTAATTGAACATTACTTCAATTGTTTTAGCATTTGTCTTCCTTTTTACTTTCATCTGATAACTCTTGCAACATTTCCCGAAACTTTGAAGTATTAATTATTAAAACAGCCATATCATCTATAGAAACAAAAAGGCTTAAATAATCTTCATTTGCTTTTATTTCCTTAGTTTCTCATTTTAATCTACATAATTCTTGTAAAACTGTTGCAAAAAGTTTTGGAGATATGGATTCGTCTTATCAAAACACTTTTCAATATTACTTAGTATCATTGTGTAGTCTAGTCATTGCTCTTGTATTTTGATATTTTTCAAAATATAACAACACTCAGGATCTATATCTTAATGATACAATATTTTAATCGCTAATGTTTATAGAATCAGACGCCTTTTCATAAAGTCTAAATCCAAACTCCAATGGTAACTCACATTTATTGGTCCTTTCTATATGTTATTATATGTATTGTCAATTTTATTGCAAACGACTGTAAATTTAAAAAAAAAAAAAGATTAAAATCTGAAAACTAGTCAAGCGTTAGTGGGCCAGCGGTTAGCATAGCTGCCTTCCAAACATCTGGCCCGGATTCGCTTCCCGGTCAATGCTTTGATATATATATATAAATCTGAAAACTGATAAAAATTGAAAGCAACTGCATATGTGGGTATGTGTAATCGTGCCTAAATTAATATTTTTAAAAATATATAAACATACTTAAATATGAACGTTAAATACTGATTACACCTATCTTAATGTTGCCTGCATCCGTCTAAAATCTTTGTAATTTGTATAATAAACCGGTCGCTAATCAATTTCACAGTTAAACTGAATACGCAATAAAAATAACAAAGGGAGGTTTATAATATGCTCTACTTCTAAAGAAGAGGAAATGTTTTTTTCTTTCTTTATTTATTCGAATTATAAAAAAGTGCCTCCAAGGAAATTTTTTTTTTAACTGGAACGTCTTTTGAGATCATTCACCTTTAATCTATTATAGAAAGTTTTTATCAGTGAAGTTTATTAAAAGTCAAAAAAAATGTTTAAAACATCTACAGAAAATAATATTAGATATAAAGCTAATTCAGACTATATCATCTTTAAATTATATTTATTTTTTGAACTTCTCTTCAAGAAGACAAGTGATACTGCAGTCTTGAGATAAAACTGGTTTGCAATCGAATTAATACAATTTTTGCATACTATTGCACAGTATTGAATCATGAATTTTGTTATTAATTAATAATATATATTATGACGAGCAAAACGTTCCTCTTTATATATATCTTGCTGTGTAAATTTAGTAAGATATAATAACATTAGATGTGTAGGTTTACAATGGCTTATATATAATGAATTAGTTTACGCACATATTCTAAAAAAAATAATTTAATATATCCAGCACACAGTTCTTCTTTTCAAAATAGTTCATATATATCTAATATAGAAATAAAACAAACTAACTCCTTCTTTTTAAAACTTGATTTTTTATGACTATAATCATGAAAAAGAAATCCAACGTTTCGACTATTTTTTATAGTCTTTTTCAAGGCACACTAAAATAAAATATATATACAATAAATATCACATATTCCAAAAAAAAAAAAAAAATTAAATTAATTAAAAATTACAAAAAAGAAAATTTTGGTTATGGATATATTTTGTAATTTTTAATTAATTTAATTTTTTTTTTTTTTTGGAATATGTGATATTTATTGTATATATATTTTATTTTAGTGTGCCTTGAAAAAGACTATAAAAAATAGTCGAAACGTTGGATTTTTTTTCATGATTATAGTCATAAAAAATCAAGTTTTAAAAAGAAGGAGTTAGTTTGTTTTATTTCTATATTCTAAAAACAATATTAAGTAAAATTAAAAATCATGTGAGATGAATTGATGAAATAAGAAAGTGTATAGGGGTAATGTGGAGAAAAAAAAGCTAAGGACTGGAGAAAATGGATTGAACTTGGAGAGACCTTCATCCTGAAATGGATTGATAATGGTTGATGATGATGATATATTGTATTTTGATAAAGCAATAGCAGCTTGACAATCAGCCTCCATATAGACTATTTTTCAGAAAAATTGAATAAGTACTCCAAATAGATTTTTACTTCATCATAGTAAATTTCAATTAGGAATGACTATAATTCATTTTTACAGCTACTAATTTGTGAGCAGTACGAAACTGGTTAAAAACAAACCGCCATGACTGACATCAATGCTAACTTTTTGGTGTTGTCTAGCAACAATCAAAATGCTCCTAGCAACAATAGAATGCTCTCCTTTCGTCTGAATAATTAACCTCAGTTCACATTATTATTTTTTATTAACATTTAAAATTTTTGCAAACAATTATTTTTATTTTTAAATCAAATTTAAAAGTAACAAAGAAACAAAACTTTTCATTTCTTACAAATTTATTTTTCTTTAACACCTATGACTTTCTTTTTAAAAATATGTGACCTATGAAAGAGATTAATATATATATATATATATATATATATATATATATATCTCTTTATATATATATATATTTATTCATATATATATATATATATATATATATGAATAAATTACACTTGCATAACACTAAATGAAACTTAGATATAGGAAATTAATACAAATGAATGCTAGAAAATATCAATAGCGCTACCTGTATTCAGAAACATGATGTCTGAACCAAAGAATTTAGGTAAAAGGAATATTATAATATTAGTATCATCTATGTTCTTTGTTAATCTTTACAATGCTTTCTACAACCCACTATTAACAGTTTCGATTGCCCCAGCAATCTTCTTCAGAACTATAACAAATACAATACAAATACATGAATACAAATATACATGACAATATACTTTTACATTTTATATATATTCATATATTCTATTTTATAATCATTATTTATATACCAACATATATGTTTATATACCTCTCTATATAAATATTACCTTTTTATATATAAAGATATATGTGGGTACATAAATAATGATTATAAAATAGAATAATTATATATATATAATGTAAAATTATACATTCATGTATATTTATATTCATGTATTTGTATTGTGTTTGTTATACTTCTGAAGAAGATTGCTAAGGCAATCGAAACTGTCAATAGTGGATTGTAAAAAATCATTGCAAATTAGTAATAAAGAACATACATGATATTAATATTATATGAATTTGGTAATTCAATAAGGCAAATAGAAAAAAATATGAAAGGAATATTATTATTCATTTTTTATATAAAAAAATTATTTTTAAAAATTTTCATAATTTTTGTTGTTTTTTTTTCAGATATTGTCTTGTTTTATAAAAAAAATGTATTGTTGAATTGCTGCTTTTATCTTTGTAGCAGTTTTTAACAGAGCATCAGTTGTCATTTATTATCACAGAGAACTCTCCATATATTATAGCACCACTCAGTGCAAGCCAGAGTAATCAATGAATGCAGGAAGATGGTCATGTGATGTCATTTATTGTCTGCAGTCAGATTCTGAACCATCTTAAACTGTTAACATTTTACTATGATTAGCAAAATGTAACTTCAATTCATTAAAGTGTTTCTGAAGATTAACAATATTATCTCTTATTATTGTGTTTTTTAATAGTTTATCTTCCTCCTCTTACATCTCATTGACAAAATATCACTTTTTGTCTCAGAATCTATTAAGAATATTGCAATCTTGTCATATATATTTTTTATTAGTCAAAATATAATCCAATTTGCTATATATACATTTGTATGTTTTATGTCCATTTTCATTTAACATTATTTCCAAAGAAACATTTCATAATGTTTTTTCTGTGGATTCCATAGGTCTGTGTTTGCTCATATTTCTGATACCATAACCTAATTTACTCACAGCAATTTCATATTTCAATTCTTTTCCAATTCTTGTGTTAAAGCATTCCATGATGATTTTAAAATTTGTTTGTTTTGATCAAGAGTGATTTGTCCATTCATATAAAAATCTTTCATTTCTTCATCACAATGAGAACTTCACATGATCACCATTTCTTATACTAACTCAAGCTGTTAAAATAGTGACAAACTCCCCATACACTAGCGCCACTCAGTGCAAGCCATAATAATCAATATAGAAGAAGGTTTGTACATAAAATTCCTATCTAGTGCCTACTTGAGTCCAGACTAGTTCTATCTTGTGGTTTATTAAGAAGATAAAAAGATGGTTTCTGAGGGTTGCATTAGATCTTAAGATCTATATGCAGTGGTCTCAGATTATCACTGATAAAAGCCACAAGCTAGAAACTAGTCTGAAGATATTGGATGAGTAATCATTAGATATGGATTTCATGCACACACCTTCTTGCATCCATTGATTACTGTGGATGAATTGACACAATGAAAACTTATTAGAGCATGAATCTGAATTATCTGCATAGTCTTTTAGAAGTTGAATAATCTACCTTTTCTTTTTTGTCTTATATACCATCAATCTTCCCAATATCCTTCTCTACTTTTTATTTATAATGAATTTCATTCCACTTGTGTTTTCAATATTCTTGCTTTTGTTGTCAAATACATATTCAAATTTTCTAATCAATTATCTTTTCACTTTCTAATTTCACAAAGTTCAACAATGCCTCAATTTCACTTTTAATTTTTGTAATTTTCTTTCCATTTGAAAGTGTTTTGTTTAAGTATCTAAATAAAAGATGTTATTGAATGCAACCTGACTCCACAATCAGGATATTTTTAGCACTGTCAGCTTTCGCTGATGAATTTACAGCTTCCTGAGAATAAGGGCCATAATTTAGCTCTCTCCATTGTAATTTAACTTTGTATCTCATGCTAATTGTAGTACATCATAAATATAAACAGTATCCATGCACTCTTAAAATACATGCTTGCATATTGTCTTTATACATTTGCTAATCTTCTACAAATGACCAATTTATGAAAATTCATTTAGTTTTAAAATAATAACTTACTTATAATATTATTACATTACAGAATGAATTTAAACTGTTGTTAGAATCCAGTATAAAGTATACTTATCTAGCGAAATTAGCTTAAAGTTTTGGTTTTGTGTTTCGCATATTAAAAAAAAGATTAAGTTAAAAGCAATACTAATTTTAAACTCCAATGTTCTTTCAATTTGTAATGTAATGCTACATATGTATAATGCTAAGGTATGTAAGTATATTGTGAACTGTTGCTTTGGAGTGATGTGACATTTGGCTGACAACTTGAGCCCAATGGTTCTACTCAACTGATCATTCAGATTTTGCAAAAGAAGTATCAAAATTATTATTTAAAATTATTCCAAGAAACAGCTGGAGCCAGTTAATGAGTGTTGCATAATCCTCTAATGTTGATCATATTTATGCTGAGCTTCATGGTTTATAACAAAGATTGAAACCTACCAACAGTGAGATAACTGCTTTATTAACAAAAGACCAAAAGGTTTCCTTGAGTTGCTCAAACATAACTTTCATTATGATCACCTTGACTTTTTTAGTCATTGTAAAAAGATGAATATGACTAATGATATGTTAGATTTTTGAAATTTTTCAAACACTTTAAAACACTCTTATATTGCTTCTATATTCATAATAGCTGTAACTAATCTGCAGATTACTACATAATCCAAGGTATTAAAGGTCTGTAAAAAAATCCTTTGAATGTCTTTCCTGCTGAAGAATTCATAAGAAGTTTGAGAACCTGAAGTATACCCACTGTGCTACACCTCAAAGGGCAATGTCTATACAAAATAACACTGTAAGGTTCTATAAAATGGTTTTTTCAAATGGATATATATCAGATGATTAAAATAAAATAAGGACACTTGGACTTTTCTTATAAAGAACGAAGATGATAGGTGGAATTAATAACGGATAGGGAATTATTGATATATTCAATTATTTGGTTATCAGGATAAACATGAGAGAGTTATTCACAATTTACTATTCTTCTAGATTTTAAGAAACTCAAACAATTGTAGAGTGTCCTTGCAAATTATATTTGGGAATAATAACCCATGATATTTTATTTTATAAATCTGTAAAAGATAGGATCCGTATAAAGTAAGAATATCAATTTAAGCTTCTATATGATTATATTATGGTTTTGTAGATAAATTTACATCACATGATTAAAATAAGGTGTACTTGCCATAAAGGACAAACATTATAGATGGACTTAATAATGGACTGGGAGTTATTGAGAAATTCAATTACTTGGCATTTGAATAAACATGGGCGAATTGTTGCAATGTACCAACATTCTTGATGTCAGAAATATGCAGCCATTGTGTAGTAACATCGTAAATTATGATGGGGATTAATAATCCATGATGTTTTATTTTATAAATCTATAAAAGATTTTCCTTTCTGATTCTACATAGCATATCACTATATGCTGTATGATGACAATATATATATTATAATGGAAATGGTTATTCGTACGGTTGCTTAATTATTTGTGTATTCAATTATATTTATTTCGATTATTTTATTCTATATTATACTTATTTATTATATTTTAATTCTTTTCATAACTTATATTTTCTATCCATTTATTGTTTCAACTTAGATTCTTTATTATCTTATTCATTATTTTAACCAACGCCGTTACAATACAAGCAGAGAGCTAATACAGATACAAATTTAACTTCATATCTATACCCTTGACTGAACCCCAAGGCAATACGTACATATTATCTTGGCGTTATTTTTCCCAACCAAGAACTCTCAGCTGCTGAACAGAGCAAACTATTTCAAAGAAACTTAGCGAATGTCCAGCGCTTGCTATTTATTTTTTAGAATTGGGATTTTGCACGAACAAGCAGCACATGAATATCTTAAACAAATCAGTATGCCCCTTTAATCACTAATTACAGTTTCCCCCCTGTCGTAGCTTGGTGATAGGAGAATAAAGCAAGGATACGAAATTTAATGACAAATATGTTTAATAATAATATTCACACTTTATATAAAAAATTACATTATAATAATAATAATAAACACACACTTATAAATACATGGCTATAATAAATATATGCAAATAGATCAGATATAAAAGTTTTTAAAGTCCTGTTGATAGAGTTATATTTTTCTCAAATCATTAATTTTATATTTAGTTATAAATAGTAGACAAATGAAAATGCATGCATGCTTTTACCTAGGCTTTGTTGTAATTGTCCCATGGGTATTTCTTCCGAGCGCTCTTGATTAACGGAAATGGTTATCTCATACGGTTTTTTTAATTATTAGTTCCAGTTTTGCTTGTTGATTCCTTAGGTTCTTCATTAACTTCCTCCGTTTGTGGGGTTATTTTCATCCAGTTTGCTGGTTGATTCTTTAGGTTGAGTTTCATCGACAGCTACAGAAGTGGCAGTCCCTCTAGCAGGTCAGGCAAAGATCTTACATTGCGAATCAGTGATGAGATGGCTTGAATCCGAACCCACGTTCCTTTAAGCCACTAGCCACGCACTTATCCCATTTCTTTTAGCTGTTGCTTCTCTAAAGTCTCTACTAGCAATTCCAGATAATAATTGTCATTTTCTTAATCTCTTTCTTTGTTCCTTGTTTTTAAAATTTTTTAATTAAGACTTAGATTTCCAACCAATTCTTATCATTATGTTTCTTTATTTAATTAGTGGCCGGAATGTAAGTCCCAATTAATTTAACAGATCAGGCAAAGATCTTCCATTGATAACATTTCTTTGTCCGTGGAATTTAATTTGTCCAACAGACTTTCACACCTACAGCCATATTGTTTCTTTTTATATATCCCATATTACATTTATTTAAATTTACAATTCATTCATTTTTTTTCACATTTGTTTTTTACCTTTATTTTAATTTGTTATTATATAGTTTTTTTTAATGAGAGAGAAGACACGCATTTCTTTATGCATCCTTTTCCCCTCTCCCACAATAAACAAAATAACTTTCTAATATTTGACTTACAAGAGAGAAAAAGATGCATTTCTTTATTTATGTAGCCCCCCTCCCCTTCTCTTACTATTACAAAATCCACAGTAATTTGACATTAGAATTTCAATTTTTTCTTTTCCTTCCTTTTTTTTTTAAAAAAAAATTTATTAGATAATTTATTTCACCTTTATTACTTTCTAATTTTATTAATAAATATATATGTGTGTCGACGACTTTATGTGGTCGTCACAATATATATATATTGTAACAGGCACACAGCGATCGAAGGCTACACTTCCCTTTTATGTGTACATAATGGGGAATTCTATAATTTAAAAATCGTCCACTTTCCGTTACCGCAAGCAGAGAGAAATACGGAAATAGATGAGTCTATCTCCGTATTTGACCGAACCTGTATGCTATACGGATATAACCCCAGGTTATGTTTCCCGATCAACCTTCTTCCAACTGCTGTAAGATTTGACAGAGTTACAGTGCTTGGGTGATTTATAAATTTAACGGAATCAAACACTGCACCACCAAATTTCACGTGTTAATTCAATGATCGAAAAAATGAATAATAGTTTCTCACCCTAAGACTAGACTATCCCTTTTTGAACATGGCGAAGAACGAGACAAGACAGATTTAAATAGAAAAAAAAATATATTTAATAGAATAAATCAATCATAAAAAAAAATCTATAAAACACATTTACATTAAATAAAACAGATTATGATCTATAGTGCTACAAGAAAAAGAACACATAGAAACTCTTATAAATGCTGATACATTTATAAATCGTCACTTTGGGTATTTATCAAAAAAAAATTCAAGAATGTCTTTATCATTCACAAAACGCATGTGGCCATTGTCTAAGTAAATGATGTGCACATTGAAATATATAAAAAAATAGTTTGTACCTTTACCTAGGTTTTAGTCTCTGAATTTATCCGACGTCCTTCCAACCGTCACGTGGATTTCTCCACTTCTTTAGGAGGGACAGTCGCTCGTAGGTTAGATTTGGTTGTGTATAGCTTCTCAGTGTTAAGGCATCATGGACAAGGCATCAAGGACAAGGCATCGAGGACAAGGCAACCAAATGAATCCATCAGCAGGCGCTATGACGGCGATTATTACATATTGACAAGAACCATTAGTACAGTAAGTACGGATCGACCAGCGATCACGATGGCCTTAGCCAGCCATTCTAGATGAAGCACTGATGTTAAAAGTCATATTTGCTAACTATATCGGTTAATTATCGGAGCTGTGTTTTACCACCCTCTCAACATGAAGTCTCTAGCTCTAATCTCAACTGAAAAACTTTTCCGCCAGCCTTTGTCCTTCCGATCCTTTGTTTTCACTTTCATTCACACCTTCTTTCTTACTATGCCTTCGGCCATATGTAAATTTGTTTTACCCAATCTAGTAGCACTATGTACATTTATTTATTTCAATATTTTTTAATTTAATTACACAGATTTTAATGCATGTTTTTCTCTCTTTTTTTTTTTATTTAAGTTTGGACAAGCATTTATTATTGCTGTCTATATCCTGCTTCAGATACACTCCGTACATGCATTTCGTTTATCGTCAAATGTGTACTTTAAAACCCAGATCCTTATTTTTTGATCATGTTTAACTTTCTAGGTTTTGCGTGCTATTTAATGTTTTTTAAACTTTACTTTCTTTCAAAATCAGATTTTAACTTGCATTTTATTTATATTTCTTTATCTCTTTATTTTTTAACATGCATTTCCAATATCTCTAATTTTTTTTCATATGTCATAGCATCTTTTGATTCTAATTCCCTCTCTTTTTTTAATTAGTTGAAACATTTCTTTGTTCTGTAAATTTTTTCCAAGCTCGCTTTTTTTTTCTTTTTTTTCTCCCAAACATAATATTTAATATTCTTTGAATGTTTAATATTTATATGTGTGACCGCAGTATGTGCGATCATCACAATATATATATATGTTAATTCTAATATTTTCACGGATAAAAGATGTCATATTATTATTACTATTTGCGGGATATTCCGTGTAGTGAAAAAGCTAAATGCTGACGTTTCAGTACAATATCAAGTACCTTCCTCAGAGCGTCCTCTTTCTCAAATCATAAGAATGCACGTGAGATTTAAAACCGTTTTTATCGTTTTCTTTCTCCTCATATTTAAATTCTATTGGTTGAGAAGTTTTAAAATTTATTTTCTCTTCCAATAGCTTCTTCCAAATGTTGTTAATCTTCTTTAATTCACACCTTTCATTTATGCTCTTGGGCCTTTTAAAAATCTCTATAGCTTCTCTTAGCAATCTCTGGTCATATTGTTCAATTTTTGCTAAAATATTTGTTTTTTCAAAATTGATATCATGATTTGTTAATTTTATATGAGAATAAATAGCTGATGAATTGGATTTTTCTCTCACTGCCAGAATGTGTTCTTCCTTTCTAATATTTATTCTACGATTAGTCTGTCCTATATATGTATGTGGACAGACCCTACATGGAATTTCATATACACCATGACACTCCAAAGCAATTTTATCTTTAGGAAGTGGAAATATTTCACTAATTTTTTTATAAGTAGTGTAAATTGTGTGAATATTATTATTTTTTAAAATGTTACCAATTCTATCAGTTACTCCTTTTATATATGGCAAAATTGTCTTAATTTTTGATGTATCAAAATCTTTTTTCTTTTGATATGTATAAGCCCTATTAATAATGTTGTAATTAAAACCGTTATGAAGAAGCATTTTATTAGTAGCAAAAAGGTCCCGGTGAAAATGGCTATCATCAGAAAGTCTCTTTGTTCTATCCAATAATGTCTTTGCTACTGAAAATAGTTGTGCAGGATGGTGATGAGAGGAAAAATGCAGATATCTCCCAGTGTGTGTTGGTTTTTTATATATACCATGGGATAAAGAACCATCTTCCCTTCTTTCAATCAAAACATCTAAAAAAGGTAATTGATTATTATTTTCTATTTCCATGGTAAATTTAATATTGTTGTGAAAAGAGTTTAAAAAATTAAAAAAGTCATCAAGAGCATGCTTGCCATGAGGCCAAATAACAAAGGTATCATCAACATACCTCAGCCATATAGATGGTTTTTTAACTGCTAAAGTCAAAATTTTATTTTCCAAATCCTCCATAAAAATAGAAGCTAATGCTGGAGAAATTGGTGAACCCATAGCTAGACCTGATGTTTGTTTATACATCTGCCCATCAAAAACAAAAAATGTATTCGATAAGCAGTGTTCAATCAAAACCACAGCAAAATTAGGCAACTGAATATTTTTTAAAACTTGAATCGCTTCATTTACAGGTACACTAGTAAAAAGTGAAACAATGTCAAAACTTACCAAAATATCATTCTTAGTCAATTTAATATCCCGGATAAGCTCAAGAAAATGATTAGCATCTTTAACATATGATGACATCGTTGATAAATGCGGCTGTAAAAAAGAAGTCAAAAAACGAGCTAGTGTCACCTACACAGACACTAGCTCGTTTTTTGACTTCTTTTTTACAGCCGCATTTAACAACGATGTCATCATATGTTAAAGATGCTAATCATTTTCTTGAGTTTATCCGGGATATTAAATTGACTAAGAATGATATTTTGGTAAGTTTTGACATTGTTTCACTTTTTACTAATGTACCTGTAAATGAAGCGATTCAAATTTTAAAAAATATTCAGTTGCCTAATTTTCTTGTGGTTTTGATTGAACACTGCTTATCGAATACATTTTTTGTTTTTGATGGGCAGATGTATAAACAAACATCAGGTCTAGCTATGGGTTCACCAATTTCTCCAGCATTAGCTTCTATTTTTATGGAGGATTTGGAAAATAAAATTTTGACTTTAGCAGTTAAAAAACCATCTATATGGCTGAGGTATGTTGATGATACCTTTGTTATTTGGCCTCATGGCAAGCATGCTCTTGATGACTTTTTTAATTTTTTAAACTCTTTTCACAACAATATTAAATTTACCATGGAAATAGAAAATAATAATCAATTACCTTTTTTAGATGTTTTGATTGAAAGAAGGGAAGATGGTTCTTTATCCCATGGTATATATAAAAAACCAACACACACTGGGAGATATCTGCATTTTTCCTCTCATCACCATCCTGCACAACTATTTTCAGTAGCAAAGACATTATTGGATAGAACAAAGAGACTTTCTGATGATAGCCATTTTCACCGGGACCTTTTTGCTACTAATAAAATGCTTCTTCATAACGGTTTTAATTACAACATTATTAATAGGGCTTATACATATCAAAAGAAAAAAGATTTTGATACATCAAAAATTAAGACAATTTTGCCATATATAAAAGGAGTAACTGATAGAATTGGTAACATTTTAAAAAATAATAATATTCACATTATAAAAAAATTAGTGAAATATTTCCACTTCCTAAAGATAAAATTGCTTTGGAGTGTCATGGTGTATATGAAATTCCATGTAGGGTCTGTCCACATACATATATAGGACAGACTAATCATAGAATAAATATTAGAAAGGAAGAACACATTCTGGCAGTGAAAGAAAAATCCAATTCATCAGCTATTTATTCTCATATAAAATTAACAAATCATGATATCAATTTTGAAAAAACAAATATTTTAGCAAAAATTGAACAATATGACCAGAGATTGCTAAGAGAAGCTATAGAGATTTTTAAAAGGCCCAAGAGCATAAATGAAAGGTGTGAATTAAAGAAGATTAACAACATTTGGAAGAAGCTATTGGAAGAGAAAATAAATTTTAAAACTTCTCAACCAATAGAATTTAAATATGAGGAGAAAGAAAACGATAAAAACGGTTTTAAATCTCACGTGCATTCTTATGATTTGAGAAAGAGGACGCTCTGAGGAAGGTACTTGATATTGTACTGAAACGTCAGCATTTAGCTTTTTCACTACACGGAATATACCGCAAATAGCAATAATAATATGACATATATATATTATGGACATGCCTGACTAGTTTCCCCCTGTTCTTGTATATAATGATTTGTATGATATCTCTGATTTATCATTAAGTTTAGACTGCTAAAAACAGGCAAAACTTTACATGCAGTAGTGTCATTCAATGCAAGCCAGAATAATCAATGAAAGCAGGAAGGTTTATGCATAAAATCCCTATCTAGTGACTAATCATCCAATATCCCCAGATTAGTTTCTAGCTTGTGGCTTTCATCAGCGCTCCTGACTGATGAAAGCCACAAGCTAGAAATTAATCTGGGGATATTGAATGACTAGGCACTAGATAGGGATTTTATGCATAAACCTTCTTGGATCCAATGATTACTCTGGCTTGAAAGTCAAAAGTGAGAAACTAGTCTGGGAATATTGGATGAGTAGGCACTAGTCATGGATTTTATGCACAAACATTCTTGCATCCATTGATTACTCTGGCTTGCACTGAATGGCACTATTGTATGGAGAGTTTTGCCTGTTTTTAACAGTTTGGGAAAGCATAAGAAATGGTGATCATGTGATGTTTAGTGATTTAAGTTTAGACTGAAGATCAGCTTGATACAATAATTGAAATCATTGGTGTTTCTGGATGTATTTTTATTCAGGGAATTGTAAAAGGGTTTTAAAAGTTCTTGCTCAATTACATATAATTTCCAGACCCTAGTACAATAACAAACTCCATTGCAAAAATGTTCTTAATAAATATTTTCACTAAACAAATTGAGATTTTTTTTTCAAAATCTTCAGGTTTTGCATCTGCTCCCCTACCCACTATTATAAATCAAATCACTATATGCTACTAAAATTTCCTTATAATCAGATTTTCAATTATAACATAATTTTTGAAACGCCATCGTTCTGAAATAGTTGGGTGCACATTTTTTATTGAGAGGTTTTTCTATCTAAAGTTATTATTGATAGTCAATAAGTTGGACAAAAATTCTATAATTTCACATTGTTAAAGTTTACTATATTAATACCATTGTTTTTTTCTCATGTGTCATAGTATCAGCCTGGAAGCGAACCCGCTAATCCGGGACAGCTGCTTGTACCTCTCGATCACCAATGCATCCTTTGATATCATTGATGCATTAATACTATATACCAATTAGGAAAAGCCTTCTTTCTCTGAAGGTTTTGAATATGGGGTTGGAATGTAATTATGGATAAAATGGAAATTAAATGCACATGTTAACATTTATAGGCTTTTTCTTGATTTATGTAAAAATTCTTACTACTGTATAGAAAATACCAAATTAGACTTTTCTATAATTTAAAATCCACGAAGTCTTCTCTGAATCAATCATCTTCTCTCTTCTAAAAATGACATAGATATTAATTTTTTTAAATTCTATTGACTATTACGGTTTGCTTTTTTTATTTACCATGATAATTGTTTGTTGTTTGTTGAGGGATTTCTTTTATTCTTTGTTTAACTGATACAAGAATTATCAAGTCATAGCAGGTTGTATATCTGTTTTGTCTAATCCCTAACTGCTCTTCTTCACATCACACTACCAAGCTCAAGTCATTGCAGGTTGAAGATCTGTTTAGTCCAATCCCTAATCGCTCTTCTGCAATTTGCACTAACAAGCTTTCCTATTTCTATCCAGCTCAGATACGATCTTTTTTTAATTTTTATTACAATCTTTTGAGATTTGGTTTAAGACTTCAAACTATCTATCTATTATTATTTCTTTTAGTAATATGTTCATAGACTTTCTTCGCCACATCACACTAGCATATTTCTTTATTTCATCCATACCATTTCATGTGTAGTCTATTTCTAAATCTTTTACAGTCTCTTGATATCCAGTTGAAGACTTCAGTCGTTCATGTATTATTATTTCTTCTAGCAATATGTCCAACCCAGATCTATTTCAGACTCATAATTATTTTAATAATTACAATGATACTTGTCTATTTTCTCATCCAAGTATTTTGCTCTCATTTGCTTCCTGTATCTTCCAACATATATCTCTCCATATTTCGTTGAGTGGTCTAATATTTCTGTTGCTCTCCCGATAAATACCTTAAGTCTCAGTTTAATGATACAACACATTTCCCCCCCAAGACTTGTAGGTTCAGCTAACTTCATTGCTAATCATTAACTGATTCTAAAAGCAATATTACAAATGAAAGCAAACTATTAACTTATACTTAGAACAGAAAGTGAAGTACAAATTTGAATAATGAAGAGGGAGATAGCTATCTCAGCCATAGATTTTAGTTTAGATTTTATATATATATACTGCTTCATTTTATGATTAAACTGTTTTAATAAGTATACGGCTTTCTGAATACACAATTAATTTCAAAATAAATCAAAATTGAAAGATTCGGAACGGTGAGGGGAGAGAAATTAAATAAATGATATTTTGAAAACGATGTGTGAACAGCCCATGACAAGGTCATTGTTGGTTTCTTGAATTGACACTCAGTTCAATTTAATTAAACGCAAAATAAAAAATAAAAGTAATCAGTTTTCGGCATCACTAGAATAGGGTCTTATTACGAAGGACTATTATGATCTGGAATATTCAATGCCTATTGCTTGTTGTTAGTTTTCGTAAATTAGTCAAATCTTATCCCACAGGCGCTGTGGATTACAATTTAAGTAGATCCGCATGCGTCCGTCTTACTCCCGAACACGGAAATCATTTGCCGAAAAATGATTCATTCCCTCCGTTCTCTATAATTCTTTCAAGCCGAACGTACTCGGCTAAGGGTGGAAAAGTGAATGGTAAGTTAATGTTTCAATAACATTTGTGCGCGCACAGTTAAAAAATAGTGATCTGACGCATATTTAAATTATATATATATATATATGCACGTTTTATCTTTATATATATATAGTGGTAATGTAAAATAACATTTTATTAAATAGCCCACTACAGAGTAAGATAATAAACATCACATGACCACCATTTCTTAGGCTTGTGTATAACTGTTGTTAAAACAGGCAAAACTCACTATACGTTTGGCCACACACAGCAAACTAGAGTAATCAATGGATGCCAAAAGGCTAGTGCACAAAATCCCCATCTAGTGCCTACTCA
The DNA here is from genome assembly GCA_028023455.1 of Epiperipatus broadwayi. Lineage (NCBI taxonomy): Eukaryota > Metazoa > Onychophora > Udeonychophora > Euonychophora > Peripatidae > Epiperipatus > Epiperipatus broadwayi. The sequence continues at coordinate 3,108,851 of JAQFVV010006249.1, read as the reverse complement.
TCCAATATCCCCAGACTAGTTTCTGGATTGTGGCCTTCGTCAGTGAGGAGCCTTGGATCTGAGAGCACTGCATCTAGATCTTAGGATCTAATGAGTAAGATCCTATCTCAAAAACTTTAATAGAGAACCATGAAGGATAAAGCAGTAATCCACCAAGCTGCCAACTGTAAGGTATTAGAATTTAAGTTATTCTTAATCCGAAATGCCTATTTACCGACCTTATTTAGGTAGAGTGCTGTAACAGATTATGTATTGGATAATTGAAAAACGTTTCTAAAACATTATAATTTTTTTAGGCCGGATTTAAATCTGAAGTCATTAGCATGGAAAGCAGATTTTCTAACTACTGTATCTCAAGGATTTTCATTAATTTTTTGTATATATATATGTTTACTTAAGCATTTTAGTATAAAGGATAAAATGTTGCCTATATACTGCTTATCCATGTTTTCTTGATTCTTAAGAGAGTAATAAAAAGAAACCTCAGATGAATTTATAAAATCATCCACAATACATGTTTAGTCAACGCTGAAAAATATTTAGCTATACCCTTATTTAATAATTAAATCTCAATAACTTAAAAGTCTCTTGAAAATGTATAGCTATCTCTAAATATTGAGATACAAGAAAATGTAATGTTAAGACGCCGTTGAACATTGGGAAAATATTATTAATAATTAAGATTGTTGTTTGATTGTAGTTGGACTACATATATACATACTATTGAGTGGCTTGCGCTTTGCTGGGGGCTAGTATTTATGAAATAATGGTAGACATCGGCTGTTTTTAATTTTATAGAAAAATGAATGTATGGATATATAGATGTATGTAAACATTATTTTTTTTAATATAAATATAATTGATAAAAATAAATAAATATAATTTATCCAAACTTCAAACACTTTTTAGCAAACTTTATTTGTACATACACCTACGTTTCGACTGACCTGCAGTCTTCTTCAGAGTAAGGTTATTCTGATCTTCTAAATAACACTGAATAACCTTACTCTGAAGAAGACTGCAGGTCAGTCGAAACGTAGGTGTATGTACAAATAAAGTTTGCTAAAAAGTGTTTGAAGTTTGGATAAATTGTATTTATATGATATTACAGCAAACATAAAAAAAAGTGTGATTTTGGTATGTTAAAAAATATATAATTTTAATGAAAAAAGCAACAAAACATTGGAATATAACTATATATCTTATTAAATAATCATCATCTTCTTACATGAATAAGCAAAATTACTGAAGAAGAAGAAGGAAGAAGCATATATAGAATTATATAAATCATTGAAATGGTAAGTTACTGAAAGAGAGAAAAATAATGCGATATCTTAGCACAAAAGGTTTAGGTTGAGTTTCAGAAACCGCTCTAACCTATCAATCATCTACTGTTCACAAAAGAGCACAAGGCAAAATAATATAGTTAGTTGTTCAGAAGGGGGTGGGATGATTCACGTAACATTTGGGGATTAGAAGTGGTAGATTAAACTTTGATTCAAGAACTTTTAACTCTAGAGTACTTACTACAGAAAGATTTATATGAATAAGTAAAATTACTCAATATATAATAGTGAAGTGCTTATCCAATTTTATATAATGACATAGTTTAGCCATTAACCATGAAAATTTTAAGACGATACCATGTCTCGATCTTGAAATACGATATGTAATGTGACATTGTGTTTCATATTTTAACCCATAATGTAATAACATACTACATTAAATTTTGTTTTAAATTGGGCAAAACTGTTACAGAAATATTGGAAATAATTCAAACTGAATATGGCATTGAAGTCATAAATAGTAAAAATGTTTCAAAGTGATTTAAAAGTTTTTGTGACGGCAGGGAGAGTATTGAAGACAATGTACAAAGATCCAAAATACACTGACACATTGTAATCCCTCAAACTTTTTGTGGTAAATAGTCAGACTATGTCACTATGTAATACATGGATTTATTTAGAGATGGCGTTGCAAGAAGATCAGTCACATTTTCATTGGGTAATAATATATAGAATGGTCGTGAAATGAATCAACAACTTTTTCAAAAAATATGTAATAGATAATTTTATCTTTTTACCGGGAAAAAAATCCAAAGACAAAATAGATGCTCAACACATCCAAATAAAGGTACAATGCAATTGGATTGGTGTTTTGACTAATCTCCAATTCAGGACCCTAAACTGTTTAAAACATTCAATAATGGTTTAGATGAAAATATTAAGATTCAGCAAAGCTTTATGCAAAAGAACTTTATAAATCCTTTTAAAATATTAACAGATTTTGAAGTTGTCTGTGATCTTGGAGAAATAATAAGTTAATATGTTCTTTGTAATAAAAACTAATTCAGTTTGAAAATATAGTATGAGGTCTGCCCATCCTGTGATTAACATGGGTAGGATGAGAAGGTTTGCACTAAGGTGGGCTTTGAGAATTACATCATCAGATTTTCAATGAAATGGATGGCTGAAGAGTTGTGGGGTGGAGTAATTTGAAACCTGACTATTAAAGTATGAAGATTGGTTATCTTAATATAAAGCTGAGCTTTGATTGTCTACATGTGTGAGTATGATAATCTGGATCAACTGATAAGTACTGGTTTAGCATGAAATGTGTATATTGTGGTTATTTATCTTTTCAAATTGTGTGTGATTAAGCGTATCAGTGGTCTGAGATAGCATGGATGGTTGAGGGTCATGTGAAAGTCTGAGTTCAAACCCTCTATATATTACATACAGAAGTGCAGATATGAAAAGGCCTGTACTGTAGAAAAAAATCACATTTCAAATTAAAAGTGTAAAATTATTTACTAAGGCAGAGACAGACTTAATGGTGACTTTAAAAATATGTAAAATAACAACAAAGGTATGCAAACGAATACAAATATAAAAGTTATTTTTCGAATTATAAGGAATTAGAAAAAACACATTTGCATACGCATAACATAGCATGCATCAAGTAGCAAAAAGTAGTTCCCCATAAACTAAAAGGAAATATTTTGATTCAACATTAACGTTTTAAAGAAATCAAGTAGAGGATATTTCAAATTTTCATCCCGTAGTTCTTAACTATTAGATCTAGCATCAGGGATTTTTCATAGGCAAAATGTATTTGGAAGGGCTTCTCATTAACGTGCACAAATCAAGGCATAAAATTCATCAGCTTTTACCTTTGTGTTTAAGACCAAAAAAAACATCATGGCTTGCATTTTTATGGCCATAATACTTTTTACTTGAAACATCAATTTACTTAATTTGAAGATAAAGTGAATGTGTATGAACAACAGTTCACTTTTATACAATATGTACCAATAAAAAGGTGTGTTTAAGACCAAGAAATCATCATGACATGCATTTTTATGACTATGATACTTTTTAATTAAAACATCAATTTATGTAATTTGAAAATAAAGTGCATGTGTGTTTACTTTTACACAATATATACCGTTGAAAAGGTGTATTTAAGATCAAGAAAACATCATGGCTGGCATTTTTATGGCCATAATACTTTTTTAATTGAAACATCAGGGTTTTTTTAAAGATAAAGTGAAGGTGTTTGAAAACCAGTCCAGTTTTATACAATATGTACCAGTGGAAACGTGTGTTTAAGACAAAGAAAACATCATGGCTTGTATTTTTATGGCCATAATACTTTTTAATTGAAACATCAATTTACTTAATGTAAAAGTAAAGTGAATGTGTGTGTGTTTACTTTTATCAATATGTACCCTTGAAAAGATGTGTTTGAGAACAAGAAAACAGCATGGCTTGCATTTTTCTGGCCATGATACTTTTTAATTGAAACATCAGTTTACTTAATTTGAAGATAAAGTGAATGTGTGTTTACTTTTATCAATATATACCAGTGAAAAGTTGTGTTTAAGATCAAGAAAACACCATACCTTGAATTTTTATGGACATAATGCTTTTTAATGGAAACATCAGTTTACTTAATTTGAAGATAAAGTGAATATATGTGAACACTCGTTTATTTTTCTACAATGTGTACTAATAAAAAAGTGTATTTAAGATCAAGAAAATACCACGGCTTGCATTTTTATGGCCAGGATGCTTTCTAATGAAAACATCAGTTTACTTAATTTGAAGATAAAGTGAATGTATACAATATGTACCATTAAAAGGTGTGTTTAAGACCACAAAACCACCATGGCTTGCATTTTTATGTCCATGATACTTTTTAATCGGAACATCATTTGATTTAATTTTAAGACAAAGTGAATGTATATGAATACCGGTTCACTTTTATACAATATGTACCAGTGAAAAGGTGTGTTTAAGACCTAGAAAACACCATAGCTTGAATTTTTGTGGCCGTGATACTGATATTATTATCTAGTGTTTTTAATAAAAACAATTATTTTACTTTGTCTAATGTTTCAATAAAACTTTTTATAAACTTCTAGTTTTTTTTAATGACATTTTTGAAAAGTTTGATAAACCTAACTAACGGTAGGACTTTCCAATAATTTAATATAGATGCTGTATTGATTACTTTTACCCAGATCGTCATCAAATGACGATCTTTCATTTAGGTACTTACAACTACAGATCACTTTCAAATGAAGGAAAATTGGAAGAATTGGAAAAAAAAGTTTCCAATATTAAATAGAACATTATTGGTCTTAGAAAAGGTAAAGAGACAATTGATTTAAAAAAGTGAGCATGTACTGTATTACAAAAGCATAAACATTGGAAGTACAAGAGGAGTAGGATTCATTGAAAATAAAAAGTGGAAGAACAAAACTGTGGAGATTGATTTTGTATCAGACAGAGAGGTAAGATTAACTATTCAATTTAACAGTAGATACTAAATGCAGATTATGCAAGTTTACATCCCAACAAGTTTACATTGTATTGAAGTAGAAGGTTTTTATATGGATAGACGCATAAAAGGCTTTTCATCAGATCAAACAACATTTTAAATTTAACGTCAGAGACTTAAATGTTAGAATTGGTAAACAATTGAAAGATGAAAGTGCTGTAGATCAATTTCGTATGGTGATAGAACTGAGAGAGGACATAGGCTTGTGGAGTTTTCAGAAAAAGAAAAAGTTTATGATTTTTTTTTTGAGAAAAATGTTAAATGGAAATGGAAGCATCCAAATGAAGGTACAGCAGAATTGGATTATATTTTGACTAATAGAAAATATGTATTTCAAGACTATAATGTTCTTAACAAATTCAACGCAATTAAGAAAAACTATATTCACAGTTGATATTCCTAATCATCGGAGACATTCCAATAAATTTAAATTGTAACTTGTGTATCGTTTTTAAATATTAGCAGATTTTGAACGTGATTCAGATTTGAATGAAATTAATAAGAAGATATATGATACACATTTAAAATCTGCAACAAAGGTAACTGGTGCAAAAAACTAGCAATTGACCAGTAAAACTTTTATTGAGACAAGACAATTTATGAAGAAAAGAAGGAATATGAAAATATATAAAAATGATGCATTAAAAAAGATTGAATATCACTAATTTTCAAGACCTAGAAAGAGGCCACATATGAAATGGATAGATGAAATAAGAAAGGATGCTATGGTGATATGGAGAAAAGAGACTAGAGGTAGGAGAAGATGGATTGAAGGAGAGACCTTCATTCTGCAATAGATCGATAATATTAGAAAATGATGACGATGATGATAATGATTTATTGCTTTAGATATGGCGCTCGAATAAATATAAACACTTTTAATGCGGCATTTGAATTACTTAAAGTTAGACAGTCTTGATCTAATTTATTTAAAAAAATGTATAAAGCTTGGAAAAGTTAGTGATTCAGAGAAAAGGATAGTTCAGTTAGCTGTGGTACATGGGATAAAAAAAAAGTTTAAATATCCTCAACAACCAAACCGTCTTTATTCAGAAATCTAAGTCAATCTTGATGTCAAATAACAAAAAATAATTTATAATATAATAACTTTTTGAAATGATTTTAAAAGGACTTTCAATCTAGGTAAGTTTAGGAATATAAACTTATTTACATTTACGAAATTTTTAACATTTTAATTGTGTATTTAAAACATGCTTTTTGTGGGCTTAAAAATAAACTATTGAAGGGGTTACATTTTTTACATATTAGATTGCACTTAATTTTGATATATAGTTTATCTTTCAAATTAGAACATTCATTTTTATAGCAAATAATTATAAACTATTTTTTAAAATGTATATATTATAGTGACAATTGTTGGATCTCAGGACTTTAAAGGATTCATTATTCAAGCAAGGGATCGAGTCACGAACTATCCTGGGGGTCATTTTGAAAACTATTCACCTGATATTCGACCCGTGGACTGTACACCTGGAATGTTTCCATCGGGAAATAATTCGTTAACTCATACATCTCCCATCCCTAAACGGATGTTAACATTTACGTGGATCGCTCCGGATTTATCATTCAACACAAGCTTAAATCCTCCACCTATGATATTTCTGTAAGTAAAAGTATAACTGCATGTATATAACATATAGATAAGTTTTATAAATTATTAAGAATTTTAAACTTCTCTCTTAATATTATAATAAATAAAATTAAAAGCGTGTGAAGCGCTTGAAAGAGAAGCTATAAAGAATGCAAAAATATTAAAAACTTAGCGCTTTTGAGGCGGGTTGCCTCATATTCAATACTGAGCAGTGCAGAACAGTGAGATAATGGCGATATGCAAAATATGCAAATTATTTAGATAGCCCAGCGTTTGGAGATAGCGAAGGCGTCGCGTCTATTGATAGAATTATTATTACCAGAAGTAAGTATATCTATGTTGAATATGAGGCAACCCGCCTCGAAAGCGCTCAAGCTTTTTTAATATTTTTTGCACTCTTTATAGCTTCTCTTTCAAGCGCTTCATACGCTTTTAATTTTATTTATTATAAATAAGTTTTGTAAATGAGTATATATGTATATACCGTGTATATCACTATCAGCTCGCGGCTATCGTAAACGAGTATGGTCATTCCATCTCCAAAATAAATAATAATAATAATTCAATTTATTTATCGTACAAAACTACATCATTAAATCAATTACAGAAGTGCATCACAATTAATATACAATAATATAAACAAGCAAGTATATATATAAAATTATTAAATGGCGGTTGCCTTGACAACAGTTTAAATTTATTGATGGTTATTGATATTGGGATTGTCTAAAGGTTGACTGGTTTTAATGATTTAAATTGAATATAAATCTATTTGCACATTTTCTTGTAATATTATTAATATTTTTTAAAGAGTTTTGCCTTTGTTTATAATTTGAACATATTATTATTAGTAAAATCTTGATTATAAGGATTAGCCAAGAAAACAGCAAAAAAAAATATTTTGATGTGTCTGAGCAACAACCTTGTCCTATTATTAGAAGTGTGCGTTTTATATAAACAATTTTTAACTGAAATATATGAGATTTTATTTGTTAAGATAATTTCTCGAGTAAGTAAGTTTACATAAGATCTCTGATCTTTGTCTATTAGATAGAGATAGATTATAATCATTTAACTTAATATAATTAAAAAAAAAATCATAGACCAACTGGATTGTGATAATACCTCGTGTGGAACATTGAATGCCAACTAGAGACCCATACTCCAAAATAGAAAGAACCAAAAAGAAAAACAATTTATGCTTTATATAACAGTCTAGAATGAATCACCATCAATTAATGTAATGATGAACAGACCCATTGATAGAAAACAAAATGCAGTAATCGTTATGGATATTCATTCAATTTATTAGATGGTCTTCAATATAGTAAGTAAAGTTTAAAAATTGTAATATCTTGGAATAAAAAGCGCTTGAATGTTTTACCATATTAATATTCATTTTATTATATTTACATCATTTCACAAAATTGTTAACATCTCTTTGCAAAAGATTGCAATCAGTGATTTAATCAATATTTCTAAACATTTTGCACTCTTCTCCATAAATATAATAATAATCGTGGCTAAGATAGTATGAATTTAAAAAGTTGTGATTAAATTTCACCTTTGTTTTTTTTTCTTTCTACTAATAGATTCAAACTATTTTTACAAAAATTCAAAAAAGGAAATATAGTTTGCTCCACGTTATCAAATATATTTAGATAGATCAAAATAAAAGTTATCTAAATGAAAGTGATTCTCAAAGGCATTAGCAGGTTGATTAAATATTGTGAGAAAATTAATTTTGGTTGATATATAAAAAAATATGTTTCATTAGAACTAAAATTATATTGCATTATTAATGATTTTTTAAAACACGTCTTTGGAATATATATATATATGAAAAACTGAAACAAGTCTATAATTATTAACATTATCTCTCGAACTATTTTAAAAAGTTGGCTAATTGGGAAAAACACAATTTTTAGTGGTTAAGAATGTAAAACAGATGTAGTAATCCATTATGCATATTCTCTAGAAGATATATTGTTATAAGATAAACTTGAATGTAATATATAGCAAGCATAATATCATTATTTTTTATTATCAAAAACAGATTTATTCAACTATGTATACAACAAAAGAAAAAAAAATAGCAAAAACTCACTCCTCCAGAGAGGAATGTCCAACATTAACAAGATTCCATGTGGAATTCGCCACAAAGTGAGGAGCTAACTTCAAATCTCTTTCTTTGATTTCTTTTAATTTTTGTAGAAAACTTAATTTTTGATCAGGCAAAACTGACTTGAAGATTAGAATGCATCTGACAAACCATAGACAAAAAGTAATGAAAGTGGCACTTCTTATCATTATTGTTGAAACAATTCAATAAAAACACTACTTTGAAGACATTCGATAAACAATCACATCCATCAAAACACAAATAGAGCTATATTATGAATTATTTTAAAAATGCCAGAATCGAAAGACCAAAATTTGGTAGTTAGTTGACAAATTCGATACTTTTTATATATTTTTGATGATGAATTTTATGAACAGCTTCAAGCGGTCTTTTAGAAAAGTTATTATTAAAAAATAAATTTTAGGGTTAATTCATGTTTATGGTATATGGTTTTTTTGTAATAACTTCCCTAAATATAGCAAAAAACTAAGAATGAAAATAATTGTAAGAAGTATATTTTTTAGGAATATAAAAAACATTCAATTCACTAAACTCTTAATTAAATAATTCCATACCGTAATTAATGTATATTGAGGAATACATTGAGCTCCAATTGAGACCAGAAAATGATTTGCACAAACTAAAACAGTCCCCTTTTTATAGCATTTTTAAATTTTTAAAGAATGAGACCATTTGAAATAATTTATGATAGCAAAATATTCAATAGATGGTGATATAAATCAATAGAAAAAGTCAGAGATGAATTAAAAAAATATTTAATTTTGAATAAATTATTTAAAACATAGATAAATATTCAGTTTGAAGAAAATTCAAATAGAAATTGTGTTAAACAAAGAGCTTTGCTAATTGCCCAACAAGCTTCTGAAAACCACCCGTCATCCCCTTACCAATGGTTTCATGCTTTTGACACTCCTCAGAGAGGCGCTAGGATAGCTTCAGACACTAGATCTAAAAAAACATTGTGTTATTTTAAATGCAATAATTTGCAAAATTTTAACATTCTATAAGTTCTGGGTGGCAATAACCAATCATTAAAAGAAATATTATCATGAATTAACTATGGAAAATAAAATTTCCAGTAATGATAACTTCATTAAAATTTTTCCAAAAAAAAACTAATGCATCTAATTCATTAATTATCATCATCATCATCATTATCATCATCTTTAGAATGTCATGCATTGTTTTAGGAATTCTTGTTTGCTTATTTGTTTCACACCTGTAGTCCAAAAATGTGACTTTACAATAATAGAATATTCTTAAATGAATTTTTCAACTGTCTTTATGTTAAATCCATAGGGTGTCCAAGGTTTATTCACATGTATTAATATAGGTGAATTAATAGCTCTCTATGTAGTTAATTTAATTGCAGTAATTAATTCACTGAGATAAAGTGGCTTATGTTTTCAGCTTATAATTATCTAAGATAAAGAGGCTGGAGTTATTTTTTTATCATTAACTGATAAAGAGTTAGAAATTTTTTGAATATTAATTATTAAACAAACATTTTTAAATGTCGCATTCAAAATATTAAAATCATTTCACGAACAACCAAAAATAGCACTATCATTCGAATCCAGAATCCAAGAAGACTGTGTCCATATTTCTGCTTTTAATCGATTCACATCAAAAAATTTTATTACCCAACCTGTATGCACTTAAATCTCTCTTCATCAACATGCCAAATAGTTCTGAAGATCGTTGTTATAAAAATTATAAACAAAAGTGGAGCAAGTATATACCCTTGTTCAATTTAACCCAAGCTTTCATTTCAAATTTTTTATATTTTTCAATTGCACTTATAACATTCCCTTTAATTCTACCATATAAAAGCTACATAATATGAGTAAACTAGTGGACACTAATCTAATTTCAAACATTGCCCCAGACCGTCAATTAATTGGGTCAAATGTTTTTGCTAAATCTATAAAAGTAATGTATAAATGATTCCTTTCTTCCCAGATTCTTTACTTTCCCTGGCAAGAAAAACATTATCTATAGTACTATTGAATGTCTTGTACCATTTACTTAAGACTACAAGTAACTTATCCAATAATATAGTTGAAAGAACGGTTTCTATAGTGAATTATAATGATATTACATCGAATGTCACTGAAATTTTGTCTACTTCTTTTACTTTTTAAACGATTGCTACAATAGAAGAATTATGCCACCAACATATTTTAAAATTTCTTCAAATATCTCATCTAACCTTCAGTTTTAGTTTCAAAAATAACTTTATTAATGAAAAATAATTGATTATCTAAGAATATGTGAATACATTGTCTTTCTTGGTAAGAAGTTCTAACATCCTAATTGAGAATCTGTGATGGATCTAAAGTTTAATCCCCTGGAGAATCTCTAATGGAAATGCTAGTATCAAATTTTGTGTGTGATTGTTTATGTCTTAGGTGATTTTTGGTATTTGAAAGAGATTCCATGTCTCATTATAGAGGAATTTTGAAGACAGGATAAGGTCTTTACTTTTCAACTTATTAAGGTGATCGATAAATATGACATCTTGATTTGGAGGTGGGAAGGTGAAGATTAGTTTGCAACGGACACTCCAGATTGTATGAACTAAAAACAATGAAAGTCTAATGAAAGGAAATTGTCTACTTTGTAAGGAGTCTTTCAATGATAGAATTTTGTAAAAGTCAATGCTCGAACTTTGCGATATTAGCAATCTAATGCCTACCAGCCGAGGGCATGATTTAATAATATGGTCAAAAGTATCCTCTTGAGTCTTGCAGAGCGGGCATATTGGATCAATATTATTTAGATATCTCTTGAAATGTAAAAAGTGATTAGTATGCATGGCATTTTGATTTACCTTAATTAAGAAGGTAAGAAATTTGGGTTCTAATTTAAGAAATTTAAATAAAGAGGTGATTTTGTGATTGTTGATTCCTAAGGACGGTTTTATATTATTGATGATTGGGTGCAAAATTAGATGTGCATCCCATATAGAAATTTTGGAGTTGAAAGTGGTATTGGTGATTATCTGATATTGGTTGAGATACTGAAGAATAACATCAAGCCAGGAGTTGTTATGAGGTGGTGGTTTGTCAGTTGGGTGTATTACTTCTGAAGTAATGAAGTTGCCATGTTTTAAAACCAAGTTATAAATCAGGGTATGGGATTTCTGATAGTATAAGGATAGAATAGAATGCAATGACATACCATTCGCTTTACGATGGAGTTGCATCCCCGCCATACTTATGGAATTTATTTTCCCTCTCCAGAGGAGTTGGGAGCATTGTCTATTGATCTTTCTTATAAATGATTTTGTTAATGTGATTATGGGAAGATAATAAGCAATTTTGGATATAACTTTCATATTGAGAAGTGATACTTTCCCTTGTAGTGAAAGGTATACCCTAGAGAGTGTTTGGACTAGTTGAATTGTAGAGTTCAGGAGAGAATTCTGGATATGTTTGGACATAGATGTTTGAGACATGTAAACAGGAAAACCAAGGAAGGCCTGGGGCATGGCCAGAAATTTAGAGCTGATTTTCTTTCCTGTTAAGATTTTCCATGAGGCTGATTTATCTGGATTGAATTTTAACTGTGATTCATTTGAGAATTTGTCTATTATGTAATATAGAGTTGATAGATGTTTTTGATCTGGGAGTATGACGAGGATGTCATCCATATAAGCGAATAATTTAATGAATTTTCTGAGTCGAGGAATGTATACTCCTGGGAGAGAGTTTTCTATCTCCCTTAAAAGAGGGTTCAAGTAGCAAATGAATAACAAGGCACTCAAAGGTGATCCTTGTGGCAGCGAAATGTTGGGTAGAAAACCATTTGTGTATGTACCGTTTAATGTAATATGAACCTGACGATTGTAAAGTAAGTTCTCAATAATGCGTATGATTTGAAACAGAATGTCCAGGTTATTAAGGATTGAGAGGAGGATGTCGATGTTGATTGAATCGAACGCTTCAGAGATGTCAAGCTGCACTGCTATTGGTCTTGACATTCTATTTTTCCTGATGTGATGAAGTAGGGTCTTTACCTCCCCCATAGCTGTGAGGGCAGAAGATCCCTTTCTGGCAAATTGGTACAGTGAAATATTGTCTAGTATCTTGTGTTGAATTTTTTCTTTGATGACCTCCTCAATAACTTTAATTAGAATGGGGGTCATGGAAATGGGTCTAATGCTGTTTATGCTTGAAGGATCTTTGTTCTTTTTTAAAAAAAGGGACCAGGGCTACTGGATATAAATTCATGATTTCTTTTTTTTTTCCATTGAAAGATGGTTAATCATTTTCATTAGTATCGGAATTGTGAAGTGATCAAGGTGTAATAGTAGGAATTTAGGGATGGCATGCATCCCAGGATGTACATTATCAGCTAAGGAATAGAGGCGGTTTTTGAGGTCTGCAGGAGTTATGTCGTGGCTATCTAGGTTAGAGGGCTTGAGTTGGTCTTTGTTAGTTGAATTTGTGACGTTTTGTAAGCGATTTTTAAAATGCATTGCGATTTGAGTAATCATCTGGTGGCCTATTATATGACTACCATCTATGTTAAGTGAGGCTGGAGTAATGTTCTTTCTGTGAGCTCCTAATGCCCATCTCAAGTAGCCCCTGGTCCAGCAGTGTTGGCCCAAAAGAAAATTCTGGGCTCTTTTGACTGAAATGTATTCAGCAATGGATATCTGTTTTTCTCTGTATTTTGCTTTGAGTGAAAGTAGTTCATCTATATGTAGTGGATCAGTAGAGCAATTCTTAATTTCTCTATTTATCTGGTCAAGTTCATTCATTAGGGTGGTAGGGCCTTTGTTGCCTTTAGTGTAATGTGAAATTAGAGATTGAAGTATGCCAACAAAGGCAAACCAAGCCTCCTCAGGATGGGTGTTTAGTATATCTATTTTGAAGAAGAGGATATAGGCCTCGGATATAATGGCTTCATTGGCAGAGGCTTTTGTTAGCATTTTAATCGTTTGATTTAAGACCAGAGGTTTAAAGTTATCAAGGGTTGTTGAGACCATTAGTGCATGATGGTCTGAAAAAGAAACCGGTTGTAAAGAGGCATCTATGTTGTGATGTAGGTCTGATGTATAAAACATCAGATCTATGAGAGTTTTATACCTTCTGTTGTAAAATGAATATGCTTGCTGAGGGAAAAACCTCTCCCATTAATGAAACCCCTGAGAAGAAGATGTAGGTATTTTTTAGTAAAGGTTTCATAGGAGGTGTTAAAATCCCCAAGTATGATTGCTGGAGTGCTGCTGTTGGAAGTAAGCATATTGATGGTGTTTATTATTTGGAGGTATGTATGATGGCAGTTTGGAGTATATATATAAAAGGCATTTAACAAGCTGGTGCCATATGTGAGATTTAAGCAAATTATATTCTTATCTAGGTAAGTAATTTTAAATTTGTTGGGGGGGGGGGGAATTATTATTAATTATGATCCCCACCCCTTCAGATGCATTATAGTTGACTGAGAGTTGTGTGTAGCCTAGAGTATTGAGTTCTGGAAGAATTTGAAGATTGGATTTTTGATGAAATTTAGTTTCTCCCATGAACATAATGTGGGGTGATACAGAGGTAAACCAATGCTTAATGGCATTAATGCGCATCAGAGAATTGATACCTCTAATGTTGATGGCTGCAATCTTGATTGGTATTTTAGACATGAGATGATTTATTGCTAGAGTCTACCACTAGCTTGATAAGTTGGTGTGGTAAGTTATTATTTGAATTATTAGTAGTTAGTTGGGAAATATCACTGGAGAGTTGGCCAGTAAGTAGGTAATGATCAGCTGATTGTAAGTCACTTTGAGGTTGTGAATGAGGAAGAGTTGTGTTATAGAATTTTGGTTTTTTAGTAGATATAGGAGTTTTAGATAGGACTTTGAGCTTAGTGCTGGATGAGTGTGAGTTGATTTGGTTAGGAGAGATTTCATCTTCTGCACTTGCTTTGTTAGAGATAACTGATTTCCTTTTGTTGCTGGCTGTATATGAGTTTTTAAACTCCATCTCGGAATCAGAATCTGATGATTTAGAATAGTGCGAGAATGCTTTGGTGATGGATCGTTGAGAATATAAACATGGGTTATCCGTTTGGATGGGCTGGGATGAGTCAGGGCTTTTGGTTTTACCTTCAGAATTTTTTGATAGTTTATTGGAAGAGAGATTACATTGATTACTATTTCTGGAGTTCAATGCAGAATTAGAATTGTTTTGGATGGTTTTACTGTGAACTGTATGTGATTTGGAATTGTTTTTGTCATTTGGTTTTAGCATGATGGCTGCATTTGTTTTTGGATTGCTTGAGTTGTGGGGATTTATAATGGGATTGGTTGTAGTTGCTGTGATAGAAGGAATTTGTGACGGAGTATTTTGTGTATCCCTAAGTGTGGTTTCTATCTTTTGAGATTTCTGGTTGCTTACTTTTAGATGATCAGATTGGTCTGGGAGTTGAGTTTGTTGCATCTGAATTGTGTTTTGGCTTTGTAAGTGATCACTGTTTAATGCCGGTTGGGGTATTAAATTGTGTCTACATCTGTGTGCTCTGTTTTTTATGGTGACACACATATTGCAAAAACGGGCCAGACAGTCCTTTATGAGGTGAGACCTCTGACCACAATGAAAACATTGAGGTTTAACCCCCAAGAAAGAGATGATCATACAGGAGTTCCTCAGTCTGACTATGGTTGGAATATCATTAGGGTTTATGTCCTTTTTTAGCTGTAATTCAAATGTAGCTATGTTTGAAAGGAAAAAGAATTCTGTTTTGTCTACTGGCAGATATTTAAATTTAACAATTTTGCCAAATGGTTGGAGAATGTTTTGGAGCTGGCCTTCAGTTTTACAATTTATAAATAGCTGTCCTACCTTCTCTAATCTGGATATTTTAATCAAGATCTGAATTCATAATTAGAATGGTTATACTATTAAAAGTCATCTTTGCACTTTTTTATTATTAGTCAAAAATGATCAAAATACATTCTCCATCGTTTTCATATGACTGTTAGCATTTAACGTTGTGGAATTGGTGAAGTTCAATACCGTTATAGTACTGTTTTATTAGACCACGTGTTTTTTTTCAATATGTCAAAAAAAGCAATCCAAAGTAACTATGATTGATGATTGTCTGTATTTCTTTGGCACTTTTAATTCACCAATCGTTTTTTAAGTCTTGTCGGATACCAAGCAGAAAATGCTACGTGTTTCTTTTTAATAAACTCTATTACTGAATTGTTTACACACAAGCAAAACTCTCCATACAGTAGCGCCACTCAGTGCCAGCCAGAATAATCAATGGATTCAAGAATATTTAAGCATAAATTCCCTATCTAGTAGGTATTCATCTAACATCTCCAGACTAGTTTCTAGCTGTGGCTTTTATCAATGAAAATCCTTGGATCTGAGAGCACTGCACCTAGACCTTAGCATCTAATGTGACCCTTTAACTTATTAGCTAACTATATATAAAGCTTTTGAGTCCTAAATGAAAACACAATAATATTTTCAATTCAAACTCATTAGCTTGTATAATCATATAGATCTGAACTCAGTTCAGCATCCATACATTTTGGGTCTTTGGTTTTTTAATAACCACAGTCACCATAATCCAATTAGGAAGTATTGGTGATCATGTGATGTTTAATGGTTTATTATTGAATTGTTGTTAGAGAATATGTCAGCATTCCTATTTTTAGTTAACTGATGAACAGATTTATTTTTATTCATAACAAATTTTATAAAATATATGTTATACAATATTTCAATAGCTGCAGATTATTTGAGTTCCCTGAACAGTCCAAATTAAGATGGGGAGGTCTCAGGATCGATTCTGACTCTGGCAGTCCTGGTGCTGAGACTGTTTATGAACTCCTGAGCAATAAAACTATAAGCCTTTTTTTATTTGAGTTCACAATCGACACAAAGTGCACTATTTAATACTAACATATGGATTAAAATCTCCATAAATAAAAAAAATCAATTATTTAATGGTATTGTTGTAATAAAGCACTATCCATTAGCCTCTCATTGACACAGAGGCGTTACACTCCCTACAGTAGCACCACCCAGTGCAATCCAGTGTAATCAATGGATGCAGGAAGGTTTGTGCATAAAATCCCTATCTAGTGCCTGCTCATCCAATATCCCCAGACTAGTTTCTAGCTTGTGGTTTTCATCCTGCATCCATTGATTACTCTGGCTTGCAATGAGTGGCGCTACTATATGGAGAGTTTTGCCTATGTGAAAACCGGTTGTGTAAGCATAATGAACGGAGATCATATGTTTGACGGTTTAGCCTTTTATTGATACATCAATAAATTTCAAGAATAATAGTTATCAAATTAGTCTTATAGAAAATCCAATGTCGCACAGTCTCCTTTAGCTGGTTTATCAGCCGTTTGAAATAAACTTATATCCATCCATCTAATTGTTTTTTTTTTTTTTAAAGTTCTTCTCTAAGATGAATGTCACTAAAATCTGATAGATCACAATTAAATCTCCACAGATTATTATCTATTGCTAACTCCGTTCAGGTTTTGAACAGTTTAGGACATGTAAAATGTGCTCATTCCATATACCTATAGAAAAAAAAAAGATTTGAAATACTTTTATTAAGATTTTTCTTTCCTGTTTTATGATCATTAACATTATTTTTTATAATTGTATAATCATGTGACTAATCAAGCTATTAAATACTTGTAAAACATATTTATGCATTTATTTAAAAATCATCAAATATATTAATGCAGTAAATAATAATTTGACAAGTTGTCAAGCGTTGTTAGCCTAGAGGTCAGCGCAGCCGCCTTGCAAGCAAGCAGTTGGTTGCAGACGGTTTTTGCTGCTTCGCCTCGATGCTATGACATATGAAAAAAAAGTTGATTCGACGAGTAAGATATAATGCAGTAACATACTGAAATGCCAACAGTGGATGTAGTCTAACACCAGAAGCTTAATAAATAAATAGATATAGTAAATTATTGTATTTAAATTAGAACTACCCAAGTTTAACGAAGAGCAGAAATATTATTCTAAATTATTTTGAAATATGCAGTCAGCATGTGTAAGAAAATAACTGCTACACTTTAACATAAGCAATCTGAATGTGATTAATTATAACAATTGAATGATTCATTGTTCTGGAATTTGTAAAAAGTTCAAGCACAAGACATAGAGCTGGTCCGTGATTCAAGGACTTTGAGCTCCTGAGTCTCCTAACTTTTTACTGCACCAAACCATGGAGGATAGATTGTGATTTTTAGCATGTTTTGTCCAAAGCCAAGTGGAATATGAATTAAGGACAAACACTTTCGTCGATTTAAATAAATATTTACCCAATTAATAATAGATATAGTCAAATGTCATAATGTATAATCTAGGTGCTTACAATGGTGTTACAAATAAATATTAATATTAAAATAAGACCAATGAAGTTTTTAAAACCTTCGGAGACGGATCTCTCCGGTTCCTGCTGTCACTTGCCAAGAGTGTAATGTAAACGTCCTCAAATCAGTTCTTTGCAGATCAGAAGCAGAAGAGCAATGCATGAAAAGAATGGGAATCCCTGATCTGCACTTCTATTTGCCACTTTAAAATGTTATTTATTTTTTCGTTGTATGTAATAAATTCAACACGTGGGAATGGAGGTAGTTAGATTATTTAATTTATTACAATGTTGTTGGAAAAGTTAATTAAAATATATAACTAAGCATATTTTTAAATAAATACAAACTTAGAAAATTTTATAAGCAGAACTGGCACTCCAACTGTTCTAAGGTCATAAGGTACAGTTAGGGATATAGTACTGATATGACAGTTTCATATAAAGTAGATGCTTTATAAAAGATAATTAATATGTGCCCTTTTCCCTACAAAATAGCCGTTCTTACAAATCGAAATTGGCAAGTTTTGTTTTGTGAGTGTGTGTAGTGTTGTCCTTTTCTAGAATGCAAAATAGCCCTAGCTAGCTCTGCTATTAAGTTTATATTTACTTAAGAGTACGTTAATATATATATTTAATGGCATATATATATATATTAAAAGTAAATTACGAAAATTATGTCCTTGTAAAAAGAAGTCTTAACTATACACCTTTATTGTTAAAAGGAGGTTGCCTTGACAACGGTTTGAAATTGTTGATTGCTATTGATATTGTGATGATCTAAGTGTTGACTGATTGTAATTATTATTTGTATTATATATATTGTACATATACATATAGTATTCAATTATTAAAAAAAAAAAATTTTTATTCTTTTATACATACAGAGATTTATATGTATAAATCTATTATTATGAATAAACAGTTCTTTTTTATGATTTATTATATAATATTTTTATTACTAAATAATATGTGTTAAATTTATTTAACTTTCATTTTGATAAAATAGAGTAAATCAGAAAGGTGTGAAACAAGGCAATCAAGATTGTTAGATTAAAAAAAAAAAAAGGAAAAATTGTACACGTGTGAAACAATGAATAGATCTGTACAAACACAAAGATGCTTTTACACTTATTTCTGATTGCTATAGATGGCCAGCTTTGTTTGTTATCTGTATCTTAAAATTATTTTACAAAAGAGGTGCTTTAATGTAGATAATCATAGCATTCAATTTTAAATCTTTTTTTTGATAGTGACCGACCTCAAACTTGTGAAGCTTTGATTTTTTAAGATAAGATCTCCAGATGTTTTTTTATCACGATATAAACGATTAAAACAATTTTTTTTGGGGCAGTCAGTATGAAATTTTTTAAAGAGGCAGTTAATCATAAATTTTTTTAAGAGTCAGTAATAAATTTCTTTAGAGAGATGATCAGTTAAATTATTATTATTATTTTGAGACTCAACTCAGTCGTCCTTCCTTGTTATAATTCTTAGGCAGAAATGTAAGCTCGAATCTTTTTTTTTAAAAAAGAGAGTGAACGTTTTAATTTTTTTTTTCTCTCACTCTTTGAAAGTTAAGAAAAAAAAAAGAGCAAATGAAATGTGCGTTTATATAAAGCAATTTTCAAGCAATATTAAAGAATAGGAGAGAAATGGAACAAGATTGAATTTATTATAAGCTAGTAATAATTATAAAAATGATATTAACATATTTGGTTTTGCAAAATACAATGCCTCTGCATTGCTAAACCATTTTTTCTGCTTCCTGATTAATACAGAAGAGTCAAAATCGCTGATCTATCTATGAAGTCATGTATCCAGTACTAACCAACAAAATGAAAGATTTTGAGGCCAAACACACAAGCTATATGGAATGCTTGGTTTCTAATTCCTGGCTGATGAAAAGTTCATTACCTTCAAATGAATGGAGAACAGGAAATAGGAGAAAAAGAAGATTTAAAACAGCTATGTAGAACCAAGTTTGAAGCCATAAATCAAATTTTTGTTGATTTACCTCAATCATCTAAAGTGTCAACAGCAATTATTTTTTTAGAGAAGAGAAACAAGCAAATCCACCGGTACCTACTTATTCAAAGTACTTATAATAACTTTTTTTCTTTTAAATGGTAGAAGGAAGCCAATCAACAGTGAATAATAAGGAAATTGAAGAAACAAGCAAAGTCAATTGATTCAGCATTATCTTAAAAGTATCTGCAATGATTTTTTTTTTTTATTGGTGAGCAAAGAAAAGCAGTCTAAAATTCAAATTCAGGACATTAATAAGAAGTAAAAAGTAGACGGGTAAATATGAACTTTCTTTAACCGATTTTATTCTTTTATTTATTAAAAGTAAACCTTAATTTACTGGTCAAAGCAATTTTCTTTTTTTTTTTGATACAGAAACATTAAAGACTTGTTTATCTATAGTTATTTGCAATATCTCACAACATAGCACAAACATAATTTAAATCTTTAAACTTAAATTTTTCATTATTTTTTTTTATTATATATTGTAATGTTGAAATGTTTTTTTTTTAATTGTTCATCAGTTGTTAATGATAATGAGCAACCTATAGATATATGCATTTATAATGTTTTTTATTTTTATTTTATCTTGTTGCATATTAAAAAATTAATATATGTATTTTATTTTCTTTCGCTATAAGGTTGCAAAAGAAAAAGATATTTTTATATATGTAATTTTTGGGTATACATTTTAAACATATATGTTAACATTACCGAATGCGTGAATGTGTAACTGTTTAACCAAACACATCAAAGAATAGGTTATATATGATTAGTTTAAAATAGTAAATTAAAAAGTAGGGCATTACATTTGAATGGAAATGAAATAACATATACAAGTTACACCTGAAATTTATTTTATGATATGATAAGTAAGAAAAGTCTTAAATAAGCATTTATAGAATATGTATTTTTTTAATATTGAGTTAAAACAGCTTATTTTGAGATATCAAGAAAAGTGACAAACCTATATATTAAGTTTATTTGCTTATACTTATATCAATTTTATATTAATAAACCATTTATTTAATTGTCGATTTGACTTTAAAGAAGGAAAGAAAGAGTAGTAGTGTTAATAAAATATAATTATATATCTTAATTGGTTTCCGAGTAATTATTAAGAATATTGTGTTTTTGTTTTTTTTTGTCTTAATTCTATCATTTTAATTCATCATCATTGCTCGCAGTTATTAAGTATTACTATTCGTATATATTGAGCAATAACTTACAAATATTAAGCGTCGCAAACTAATAGGTAAACCAGAATGTTGATATTTAAGTATTTAAGGATTATGCTTGAGAATAACTAAATTTTGATAATTATAGTTCAACATAGAAAGCTAAAATTGTGTTGTGTCCATGAATTTAGATCATCCTCATCAATGATGGATATTATGTTATTAGTTAAAAATGTTTCAAATAATACTATATAAAAATGATCGCCATCAATCATCATTAATAAATTATAGTCATTAAATTTAATGTTTAGCGTAATGAATATATTTTAGTAAATAGGGGTTTATAGAAAATTGAATATTATGCAAAGAGATGCATGATGATCAATCATCACCATTAGTATTATTAAATCCCAGTATGAAATAGGATAATTTTAATAGATGCCTATAAATTTATAAAGATGAATTTATTGTTGTGAGTTTATTGATAAGCCATGGCTGGTATCATCATCACTATTATAATCATTATTATGACATCACTATTATAATCATTATTGTGATATCACTATTATTATCCTTATTATGATATTATCATCATCATCATCATCATTATTATTATTTATCATGATAAATAAATTAGTTAAATGGCCATCAATATCAATAATGGTCTTCACATGCTTGTTTGGAAGCCATTAATAGGATTATACATGTCTGTTCATCAATATACGCTAATGAGCTAGCAATGTCTATAAGAATCTTTGATCTATAGTATAAACTTTGGTAATATTGGGATCCTGTAATTTTATCAATATAGATAAAATGTAGGAATGTCATTTTGTTCAATAGTCATCCAAGTCATGTGTAATAAATATGTACTGAATGAGTTTGAACTCAAGTACACTATAAATAGATACTTATCTAGATTGAAAACAATCTAGTGGCGCTCATGGGAAAACACATGTACTTAGCTAAACTGAATAAAGAGTGAGATCATCCCTTTCCAACTTCATAATATTAGTTTTATAAAATATATTTTTTATAAGTTGTCATGAATAGCACCAGTGTGTGCATATGACCATGAATGGTCTTATATATTTGGAAAGAAGGATAGGAAGGATTCTTTATTAGAAGAACCTAGTATTGGAGATAAGCATAAGGCACTCCAGGAATCTCACAGTGGGTACTTTTATTCAGTTGCTATGTTTAATATTATTTTTATTAGATGACAATGTCCAGTATGTTTTACTGTTTAAATGACTGCCCCAATATATAAATAAATACCAAGAATCTTTAATGCTGATATTTTCTTTGTCTATGCTATGATGAATTGAAATAGCTACAAATTATAATTACAAATACATATTTATATTAACTGATAAATAATTGTTATAAATGGCAATTTATAAATAATTGTTACAAGTGGCAATTGATTTATTTAAATTGTTACAATATATATATATATGCATAGTTATATCTATTTCATATTAATATCTCTGGGTTAGTAAATAAAAGACACACACATATATATATAAGTAATTACATATATATTATTTTTTTATCAATAGGGCAACAATTGTTCAAAATTTTAGCACTTTTTGGACCGGGCTAACTTCTGATGTCATAATTCCCGTTTATAAAACTGATTTCAATTCTGATAATCCCACAAATTCTCAGGCAGTTTTACCAATGTCCCAATCCTTTGATCAAATTTCTTTACCATTTCCTCAGTCTCAAGATCAAAGACAAATAACTCAACAATGGCGACCTCTAATGTCCTCTCCGGTAAACAGCATGCAGCCATCTATGATACTTTTACAGGCAAATGATAAAATAAACAGATATCAATTACCTCCTTATTTAAATTCAGAAAGAATTGGGACAACATTCTCTCCTCTTCTTTATTCCTCCTTATCACCTTTCTATTTAGAAAAAGCTCCACAGTTGAATTCATCATCGCTAAAGCAAAATTTTTTTAATCCATCTCAAAAAGTAGATGATGGAAGTACAATAAATTCTCCACCCACAGCATATTCATTTCAAGCTGTCATGCAACCAAGTCCAATCAACAGTTCAACTACGGTAAGATATATAATAAATAGTGAATGGTATTAATGCGATTAAATGAAGAAAATATTTAATCCTTAATTAAATGATTTATATTTCACACAAATAAAATTATGAGTATAATGTAAACAAATAAATGAAAAACAATAAATAATTCAAATGGATATTGAGTTTATTAGCTAAGTACTTTCGAAGGAATACCTTCATTAGCAAAGCTGTGTGCTAAATGAATTGCGAAGTAAGACCATTGCTATGAAATGCAAAGTGTATGCAAATTACGTTTGCCATTTTTGGATATTGCATAACATGTGTCTCTTTTGTTCATCGAATTACAATCCAAGTTAATAAAATAGGCTGCTTTGATCTTTCTCTTTAAGTCATGGCGCTCTCTGCATACGACCTGAGGGTTGTCTGGGATGCAGGGATGGCCTGTGAAGGTGCTATGCTGCGCGAAAATGGAGGTGTGTGTGTGGGGGGGGCTGTTTGTGCTTTATTATAAGAATATGTGTGCTGTAAGATCCTTGGGTGTAAAGTTGCCATCGTTTACCCAAAGTATGACGTGCGAGGCAATCATCATAAGGACATGCTATATTATATATTGCTTGCTGTGTGTGTATTTAAGGTAGCTGATCTTTAGTAATTGGACTGTAATTTGATGAACAAAAGAGACACGTGGCATGCAATACCCAAAAAAATGGCAAACTTAATTTGCATATACTTTGCATTTCATTCCAACGGTCTTACTTCACAATTTCTTTAGCACACAGCTTTGATAATGAATGTATTTCTTCGAATGTACTTAGCTTATAAACTCAATATCCATTTGATTTATTTATTATATTTCATTTATTTGTTTACTTTACACTCATAATTTTATTTGTGTGAAATATATATCGCATATATATTACTCATTACAAACACAGAAACAAAGTGATTATTTATTAATTAATCCTTAAAAGTAAATATTCATTAGCCCTTTTAAGCTAAAACTACTTTTAGTTTGGTTCACTCTAATTAATTCCTTTAATTGTTAAAAGTTAATATTAAGGTACACCCACAAAAAAAGTATTTGGTTGGAACTAGCTAATATTTTAAGGATTAATTATTATCTATCATTGACACACATTGTTAATTGTTCATTATAATGAAATAGTACTAATCGTTATATATATATTGAAACAGTAAGGTCTGCTTTGCAGATCTTCGTTTCACGTTTTCTCACCTATTTTCTACCCTCATACCTTAGTTTGAACCCCAATCTATCGTAGTGTGTCTGCAATAGGCTTATATACCGAAAATCCCACCTAATTTTATGCCACGAGTACAATGCTCGTATTATATATAAGTATAATTCATTCCCAAATAAATAAAGTATTATAGATTATGTATATGTTCACATAATTTAGATTTATTAAAAAGTAGGTTATATAAGTTGTAATTGCTCACACACTATGATATGCATTTTAAAACATATCAAAATTATAAATTGTTAAAGTTATTTTGTTTGAATCTATTTACAAATATATTACCGTCGTAATATATTTTGATTTAAAATAAAATTCATTTAGTAAATATTCGTTTAGTAAATAGATTCAAATATTGCAATTTAAAAGTAAAATAATTTTAGTTTAATTTAATAAAAGTCATCCCAAATATTTCTCTTAAAATAAATGAGGGACAATAGTTTAATTAGTTAATGTTCTATAAGTTTATCTAAAAACAGCAGCTGTCCACTTAAGGTTTTCTTTAATTAGTAAAAGTAATTTTTAATTAAATCTAGTTTGTAATTGGAGTGTCGACAGGGAAATTAACAAAAGAAATTTATTAATGTTGAATTCCTTTGGACATTCGGATAGATTTAATTACAGCCAATAAGTCTGATATATTTTGTAACGCTCCAGGGCAGTTCTATTGTTAAATTCTACTATAAAAAGGAGGGTTTTCTTTTGTTCTCCATTCTTCTAATGTTTCTAAGAGAAATCATTCTGAGTTCTATTCTAATAATTTGCTAACCTTGACATGACAGAGTAGAGGTGTCATGATGGCTATGTCCCCTCGGAATAGCCAGCCGCTGCTCCAGACCATCGGAAGCTATCACATAAGGAACCCCGGAACTGCTGCTGCTGCAAAAATATGAACATTCCAGATTTTGCTGCTGAATTATAAAACCTGCCGAACATCTACCCAAAATGCTTCTCCAGAGGTAACCCTAAATTAACCCAAGAGCTCTTGTGATAACTAACATGCTATAGCTATTTAAATTGTTTTTCTTATATTTCACATAACTTCATTATGTATTTCTTTAACGTGTTTAAATCTACTCAACATATTTTGCTCTCTATCCTTGGGTTAATATTTTCTATTTATTAAGCTTTCTGTTATTTTATTATGATAATGTGTCAGAATCATCTTTGACTGAGTGAATTATTCCTGTTGTTGAAAATATGACAACGCTATGAAGGCATATTTTAAATTTCTAAATAATTTCCAATTTTATTATCTTGCAAATCACTCATTCGAGGGCGATTCTTTTCTTTAATATATAATATAATCACATTGTTTAAAATCTACATGTTATTGATTTTAATCTAATATGAGAGTATGTGCGAGGTCAATGATTAAATGTGTCCCCTAATACATGATTGCGTATATAAATCTATATTTACTTTTCAAACCTGCAAGTGTGCATTTTCCTATTTTAATTACCGTGTTCTACTTTAATTACAAAGTTCATCATTGATGTCGAGAATGTGCGGACCCTTTTAAATGAATTTCTGGGAATTTGATTGGGCATTTCTCTTAATCCAAGTAAAACCCATTTAGTATGTTTTATATACACTAGTCTCGTATTGCTGGTACATGAATTGGTTGTTGAGACCGCTTTGTTTTACTTTTCCAAGGATTCTTTACATGGCCAAGTCCATTCTCTTCGCTTATTGCAGTTTCCAGGCAGAGTGTGTCCCCAAACGACACACCTGGGAATTAAACGCAATCATCACACAGTCGCTAAGTTTTGGCTGTTCATAAAATACTTTCCTATGGGTTAGTGGTGAGATGCCCTCCGTAATCATTCCGGATATTCAATATTGTTTTATTTTTATATTTATTTTACAAAGCATCCATGACTTAAACGTGTCACACCCTCCAACTTTAATAAATTCATTATCAGCAATACTGACCTCCCAATGTAATTTTATTATTATTATTATCGAATAAATGCTTTGATCACATTCCCATTTTGTTGCTTAGTAAGCTTTTGTCCGTGCTATTCTCAAAATCAATAAATATTTTAGAACACTTAATTTTCAAATATTTTCTTAGACTTGTATAATTGCTCAAAGCACCTCACACATGTTCCTATCTCATCAAGCACATTATCATAATGCTATTAACCGAGGAATAGAATATATCACTTTGCTTTAAAAATTTTTTTGTCATTTATTGGAATATAATGACCACAATTATTTAATACATGTCCCTGTCTCATATAAGCAGACAGTGGTGTTCTATATATATTTTATATAAATAAATTTTGTGAAATTATTTAAAACTAAATTTGATATCTTATTTTATTGATTCCTATCACTGTCCCGGTCTCTCTCTCTCTCTATATATATATATTTTCTGCATTTCTTTTGTAAATCCATAGACATTAATTAGCCACTCAAACTTCTTTTAGTATAGAGTCTTTTGTTTCACCCTGACCACCAGGCACCGGTCAAAGGTTATACCAGTAGTGGCACCAGATGCGTTATCATGTAGATGGCGCTGTGAAATTTGGACTTTAGATTCAAACTTAGTATATCTAGAAGGCAACTCCTCCTAGAATGTTCAGTTTCATGTCTGGGGTTTGAATTCTGCAGTGTGTTAGCGAGATAGACGATTCTGACTGTTACAATATATATATATAATAATAGACCGTTTAAACAGTAAATATTATTGTAAATGAGACAACCTTCAGTCATCTGACAATACAATAAAAAGAAAATCGCAGCCACTTTCAAATTGTTTTTTTATAACATTTAGTGATTGTTTTCATTTTATATATATATATATCGGATTTTTCTTAATGCTAGATAGTTTATAAATGTAAATTATATGAAAACAGTCTTACTTATCAACACCAAGAAATCTTAAATCTGCTATCAAGACAACTATTATAAGAGATGCAGCAATCTTTTTCTTATAATGGTTGGTTTTATAGCAGATTAAAGATTCTTAGTGTGGATAAATACAGATTACTCATAAAACAATAACATTCCTCAAATTACAGAAATATATTCTTGGGTTGTTTATATTATTCCTGTTTTATGCAAGATCTTATAAATAGGTCAATGTAATTTGAGTTTAAATGAAAGAGGTTAACATACATAAAAGTAGAGTTAATAAAAATATTGTATTTCTGCATTATATATTAATGAGAAAAATGTAGGCCATAAGATTTTGTTGTAGCAATCAAAAGATTGACTTCTTTGAGAAAAATAAAAGAAAGAAAACATTGAAAAAAGCTCTTTTAATAAAGTATTATAAATCTGAAGTTCTTAATTTGTTTAAATTTTTTTTAATACTAAAACAATTGGAAAAGTTATTATAGTACTAGTAATAGGGATTCCACCTTTATTGTTAAAAAAAGGTTACCTTGACAACAGTTGAAATTGTTGATTATTATTATATTGAGATTGACTAAGTGTTGACTAGTTTTTAATGAGTATTACATATGTATGTGTGTAATTTTTGATGTTGTTTATGT
This sequence comes from Epiperipatus broadwayi, assembly GCA_028023455.1. Lineage (NCBI taxonomy): Eukaryota > Metazoa > Onychophora > Udeonychophora > Euonychophora > Peripatidae > Epiperipatus > Epiperipatus broadwayi. The sequence continues at coordinate 3,080,874 of JAQFVV010006249.1, read as the reverse complement.
CTGAAAAGTACTTTGAGAGGGAAACTATTGTAAATTTTTCTAAACTTGGTAATAACTAGTATTTTAATTTTGTATAGGTGCATAGGATTTTATAATGTATATATAAGTGTGTCTGCATAAAAATAAAAAGGTTAAACAGACTTTTAACCCATTCACAAACTAACTCCCCCCACTCTTATTCAAAAGCCTCAGTGGTAGTTTTGTTTATATTTTCCATATTTATTTTTATAATTAAACTTTTATGTATGTTCAAGACATGCAAAGGCGAGTGGGCTAGTATTTCTAAAGATTTAACCCATTTACCTCTAAAATTCCCAGATTATCAGCTTAGATTACTGGATTTAAATTCAGTTAATTATGGGACTATAAATGCATAATTTTTCTGGAAATGTTATAATACTTTACCTAATTCATAACCATTTCTTAGACTTTATATCTACAAGTAATCATTATCTTTTCATTATCACTATCACATGGACATATTATTATTATTATCATGTGCATATCATTATCTCTAAAACAGCATGTAATAAAGTGTGATAAAATGAAAACCAAATAATAGCAAATAATCAGTAGTTTTTAAATATCAATGCTGAATAGAGTCACCCTCTGCAGGTTCTTATCAGGAGCAGAATATAGTTATCTTTCCATTTTTATATACATTATATATATTATTCTTGTTTTCTCAGTATGGATGTCATTAATATCTATTTTATCATCATTGCTGTTACACACATATATATATTATAATGATCCAGAATAGGAGACTTAATGTAATCTTCACTACAGGGCGCCACTAGGCATTTGAACCTAGAAAATTTTTATAGTAGACAGATACATAAGTCAAAAAAAAATTTTATTGGTTGATTCTGGTCGTTAGCCCATTGTCACTAGCTCAGTGGAATAGCAGAGATTTATATTTTATAATAAATTCTTATCTAAGATACATTTCAATATTAAAAAAAGGAATAAAATAAGCCACTGCCAGAAATTAACACACAAACATTTATTTACGCACATATATATAAAATTTAGCATTATTTTAGAATAACTTTTACTTTGGATTTTAACTTGATTTTAGAATTTAAATTTACATTTTAATTTTTATAATATTATAAGTTTACATTTTAATTTTTATAAGTTCGCACAGATGTATTTATGAAAGTTTGTTTTATAATGTTGAGTATAGATCGGTTACACAGATTACGTGGTCAAAAACATTTCAATAATAAACATAAACGATCAAAATATAAAGTCATTAATGGAATTGCAGAGGGACATTCATAACAAACCCAATGGCATTCATCATAAGATGCCGCATTTACAGCAATAACTTAAAAGACATCCGAAATAAATACATCTTAGATATTCACCGTAAGGTATCAGTATTTACCGAATGTCTATATATTTTGATCACATATGAAAACCAAAAACACAATTAACCGATAACGAATCCATGCAAGTGTCTATACCCAACTTAAATTTAATGCATTTTTATTTAGAGCATCGAGTATGAATAGACTACATAGATTGCATTTGAAAATAAAATATTTTATCCCTTATTTAACTTTAGGCCAAAAATTTGCAGTTAAACCAACGTCAATCCACCTGATATATCGATGTGTTCAATGTAATATGAATACGACAGCACCAATAGGTTAAGAGAAGAAATTGCCTCTCGTAAGATAGGAATATTACATCTATCTGACAATAAGAGCAATAAAAAAAAACTCCATAGGAAGGACTGTGGTCATTTTGCCGACTTACGATCACCTTCCGTAGGCAAAAAGGAAGTGTGCAGCGTATAAAACGATTCTGCCCGTAGCGAATCTCGTACTACATCTACTAATTACACCAATATATCCAATCCATTGACCTAATTCAACTACGGACTGAATAACCTAAGATTACCCTCCCCTAATATAACTTTACAAATCTATATGGCCATTCATGCCCGACTTAAGTTTAACATTTATATAATTTAATTTAATGAAAACAAAAATCATAATAAGAACTTAAAAGAACAAAAAAAAATGATAATGATTTTACAAAAGAAATACATCAAATTAAAATTACTTGTTAATAAATAAAGTTGGTCAGATAGGATTCTATTGCAATTATTTTAAATACGGAAAGTTTTTAATTTAATGTTCATGAATTACCTAAAGTTCTTATGGTTTTAAAAAGTCCATAATTTGTAGTTGGGTTGTCATCGATGAGCAGATATATCCCACTGGATGGCACTGTTTTCATGCTAAAACACATAAAAATGCCGTTTCCATGGCCGACACCTTCGAACCTGCATTTTCTATAATACAACTTTTTTGTTGTGCTACAGATTGCAGGTCGCTATGTCGTGTCGCAGTATAGCATGTATGTTTTATGCAGCAAATATATTTTGTGAATTCGCACAGTTTATAAAATGATTATGGCTTGGGGAGAGGGTGTGTTTTTTTGAATTTGATGGAAATGTTGTTTTCATTGGATTTTTTTTATTTTAAAGTATTGAAATGTTCAGATTTTGTAAAGTAATAATTAACAGACTTTTTACACTGTAGTGTATTGAAGTTTTAAATAGTAAATGTTGATGAGATATATGAATAAAGTTATTTGGAATTAGGTAACGAGTCAAGTAACGTACTGTTTGTAACATTCCACGAGACATTTTAAGATTGTACAGTGTGTATATTTTTGAAATTAAAAAAAAGCGTTAACACAAAAATATCCAGTAAGAAAAGTACAATTAATTGTACACTGTTTTTTTAAATGTCATAAAAAGCATATATTATAAACATTTTATACATATATATATATATATATATATATATATTTGTCATTGTTTAAAAAAGTTTTAGTTTCTTTCTTTTCTCCGACTACTGTTATTCTTTGTTGAATATAGTTTGCGTTTATTGTTATCATTTATTTTATAGATGTTAGTAAAAAAAAAAAATATTTACAAAAATACGATTTTGATATTTTTTATTTTAACCGTAAACCTAACCCTAAAACTAATCCTAAAGCTAACCCTAAATTAACCCTAAAACTAACCTTAAAACTAACCCTAAACTAACCCTAAAACTAACCCTAAAGCTAACCCTATAGCTAATCCTAAAACTAACCATAATCCTAACCCTAAAGCTAACCCTAATCCTAACCCTAAACATAAATGTAACAAGTTTTACTATGAGTTATCATTCTGTTTGAAATAAAAACTAGCAGTAAACAAAATCTTCGATAGAAAAAATCTTCAATAGAAAATTGATTTTTTCTAATAAAAAGAAAACTAAAAAAGACGAATGAAATTGTAATTTGTTTATTTTATTTTACATTTATTATTATCTTTAATTTGTATACGTTAATAAAAAATAATATTTAAAATTAAGTAATATTTAAAAAAGACAATTTTCTTTTTGTTTTTATTTTCACATTACAAAAAACACATCAAAATGATTATAATTAATGGCCCATGAATGATCATATTTTATAATTTTAGCGTGAAAAGTGTGCCATCGAGTGGGATTTAGCAGCTATTCTATGAGAACCTGTAGTTGTTTGTAATTTTGAATGGGAATTCCCACGCTGTCCTGAAGATATTGGTATCCAGTTAGCCATTGTGTTTTACTTATCCGGAGGTCTGGTCCTTAATGTAGAAAACGATGTCATTTCCTTTTTTTTAAACAAAACTGAAGGGATTGAAGAGTGCATCTTTTCAATCCCTTCTCCCATAACTCTGCACTAATACATATCACCAGTGCTGTCATATGTCTCTCCCCTGCTCTTTTTTCCTTCACTTTTTATAGTAGACTTTCAGACTCAGTAGACATTACATCACGACGATGGTGATGGTCTTTTCACTGAGGTCCGATTCCCAATGGATTTCTTTCATTGTCCATTAGTTTCTATTGTTTTCCTATCTGACTGTTGCTTATACATTTAACAGCTCAAGGGCTAGTTCACTTGGACTAATTAAATTAATCATTTCCATTTTTTCAATAACATTAATTAATTTGTTTTGTACAAACTTAGATATATTTTTATCTTTAAATCTTTACTGACAATTTAGTTTTAAAATACTTTTTCTTTTTTTTTAATAAAGTTTCTTTTTTTTTTAATTTCTCATCTGTGCGATTTTAAATATATATGAGTTTAGTATAGAATTTTAATTTTTAATGCTTAAAAAAGAAGTTTTATTTGCGAACCTTTATTTTTTTCATGTTTAATAATAAAAAAATAATGTAACATCGTATGTGCCCGTTACAATATTATATAATGAGTGTGAATAGATCTTAACAAGCTTTTCCAAAATCTTTATTCCCAGACCAGTTTCTAACTGCTGTCTGTCGTCAGTGAGATGCTAGAATATTCAGATATTAGATCTAAAAATACTAGCTCAAGCCCATCATAGGGATATGATATTCAAAAAAGCTTGTTAAGAGCTATTCATGCTCATTATATGACATTTGTAGTAAAAGGTTATTAAATTGAGTCACGCGATGTATGACTTGATTTCCTTGCAATATATATAATATGTGTGCAAACACACCCTGAGTTAAATGCTATGATAGCAAAAATGATAATTAATTTTCTAGGATTTAAACTTTACAAAACAAAATATTGAAAATAATAAATATAAATACCAATATGCAAGGTTGGATTTTTCATCTATATGATTACTATACAAAAAAGTCACCTTATCATGTTTATTACATCCAAATATAATTTTTATGAGGTTAGCATGTAAGGACCATATTAAATTATACTAAACTACTAAGAAAATAAGTTACTTGTAATATTTTTGTAATATAATTTTCACTACACAACTCTCATGCAAGGTAGGGGACTGGTTTCTACTCACTTTTAACACTTTGTGAAGGGTGTAATCATAAAGACATGACAAATATGTACGATCCACAAAAACCACATTTTATGCTGAATGAACACTAATCATTTGGCCCAGATCAAAATCTTTATATTATATATTACGTGAAGAATTTCTAGTCTAATGAATGACTAATAAAACTTATTAATATACTTCCATTACGTGGTGTGCGTCAAAGTTGGGAAAACAATGTTTGACACATCAATTAAACTGTATTAGTTAGCTATCTATACATATTGAACAATGATAAAAGATATGTCTAAGAGATTGTGATTTAGGCCAATTGATGAGTGCTAGTTCAGTCCATCATGAGGATTATACATTTTTTTCACGTCTCTGGTCATATGTTTATGATTACATCCCTTCAGAAAGTGTGAAAAATTGATAGAAACCAGTCCCTAACTTTCAAGAGAATGATCTAGTGAAAATTAAAGAAATGCTATTCAATAAACATCACGGTGAGTTTATTGTCTTTTTACCTCAGAGTTATTCATTAAGTGGACAATCTGTAGTCTAATGAATGATTAATAAATATTATTAATAAGTTAATTATATTTGAAGTACAGTTAGAGATATTACCATGTCATCCATTATATCACAATTCTAGCAGCAATAATTAAACATCTTTTGACCATATGCTGCAGAAAGGAGTTTGCTATTAACTGAAAGGAGACCCTTTGATTCCTCTTGGAGGCCTGAAAGTAACTGAGCAGGGCAAATTTCTAATGCCCTTTCCATAAGTTCTTGTCGTTGCAGCTGTTATTACTATGTGATTATTTATATAGTATCCAAACATGGATTGGCTGCTCACCAACACACATTAGCCCTCATGGTAAGTTTATTGGCTTTTTATCTATGAATTTAAGATCAAGAAACACCATGATCTTTCTTCTTAGTTGCCTGATAAGGCAGAATGAATGTTTGTGTAAATGGTAAATATTTTTCCAATACATACATACAATTATGACAAACAAAAATAAATCATGGCCCTTTTTCCAGGAGGCTGTAAAGTCACCAACCAAGGCAGCGGTTGGTGGCTGAAGAGAGAGGGTGCTAAGAATCCACTGATTCTGGACCCAGGCTGCCATTTGATGATGATAGATACTTACAAGTGCAGATCACTTTCAAGTGAAGGAAGATTGCAAGAATTAGAAGAAGAACTGTCTTATATTAAATGGGACATTATTGGACTTTGTGAAGTTAGAAGAAAAGGTGAAGAGACAATTGATTTAAAAAGTGGACATGTACTCTATTATTAAAACACAAATATTGGGAATACAAGTGGAGTAGGATTCATTATAATTAAAAAGTGGAAGAACAACATTGTGGAGATTGATGGTGTATCGGACAGAGTGGCAAGATTAGTTATACAACTTAATAGCATATACCAAATACAGATAATTCAGGTTTATGCACCAACAAGTTCTCATACTGATGAAGTAATAGAAGATTTTTATATGGATATACTGTACCGGATGGTTCTGCCAAATGAAGTATACTTACACTATATATGTTTTGCTGGTTTCATACTTCTTCATAATACATTTAAAATCTTATAAATGTTACGTGAACGAACTGGCACGTTCGAGCAAAATGGGAGATATTATTGATAGCTTTAACTATTAACAATGGCCCACCTCAGCTGCTAGATTCAAACCCCTACTATTAAACACTTTATTTGTTTCAGAGTAAACTCCAGGCGCCAGCTATCTATTCAGAAGAATAAACAACGTATTTGGTCAGTAGGCTCATAATCCAGTGCTTGAAACTATCCCAAAAACTAGGCCAGTCTAATTTTAATCAGTAATAAAATATAGAAAAAGAATTGATAGAAAGAATTGACCAACAAATAAAGTTTAATTTTAAAAAGCAATTTATTAACTAACATTTACTAATTTTAAATATTTTTATAAATCTAAATAACACACACATTTTAAGTTAACATACTATAAGATATTTTATGAGAAGGCATCAATAATCTTTGACATTTAAATTATCTAACATTCACAAACACGCACATCAATAGTTCATTTTATTCATGCTTATAAAGTTCAAATTACTTGTCTCTGTAGGATTTACGAATTACAGTGGTGGCTACTACATATAAATGAGAATAATAAAATGTTTTACCTAGGATTTTTGGAACATGGATATTGCTTGTTGTTAGCTGCTTCTGATGGAGTATATCTAATAAAGGATATATAACCGGTTAGATTTGATGTTTCTTGAGATTTTATGCTAATCCTTTGGTTTTATTCTTGGAGACAGTTGAACATTGATGGAGGATTTCTGAGCTGTTAGGTAGACATTATTTCAAGGGCAGGTCTTGCTGATCTTATTGGACTAAGGGCTGAAATAAGAGTGTATATTCCTTAAAGCTGCTCAACACTGCATTTCTGTTTCTGGATACATAATATAAATTGCACTGTTATTTGAACTGAAACAAGACTGACACTGAAAACTAGGCTGAAACTGCAAACTGATAAAAATCTGGCTATTTATATATGTGAATTGTTTTCATTTTAAAATCCTCCAGCAATAGGTGTTGTCAAAATTCCTTTAGTAACTAATCCTATAACGTGTTTTTGAAGATTGTTTAATTAGTAGTAGCCATTACAAAATATGTTGTTTTTATATTTTTAATTAGTAGCCCACCACTGTGTTTTTAAATACATTTCATTTCAATATTTATTTTCATGTGTTTTTCAATATGATTTTAACATGCATTTATTATATATCTTATTAACAAGCTTACATTTATTTTTATTTACCATCGCACATATATACGCATTTATTCTAATAAACCGGAATGAAAAGAAATTTATATTTTAACTTTTAATTTATAATAATAACACTCTTCAACTTTTATGAACTCTCAGTTTTATCTTTTCTAACCAAAACTCCCTCCCTCTTTTTAATCAATTATTTTCTAACTTTTATTTCAAACTCTTTTACGAAAATAAACTGTAATAAACTCTTCGACATTTAAATATGGTTTTCTTTTATGAAAGATTATTTTAATAATTTTTTTAGATAAATTAGTATGTGCCAATTTCAATATTGGTACAATACAAAGGCATTTGATCAGAAGTAACAACATTTTAAAATTGTTATGGGAGACTTTAATACTAGAATTGATAAACAAATGAAAAATGAAAGTACTGTAGGTAATTTTGGTTATGGTAATAGAAATGAGAGAGGATATAGACTTGTGGAGTTTGCAGAAAAAGAAAAACTTTATATTATGAATTCTTTTTTTGAGAAAAATGTTAAAAGGAAATCGACATAGAAGCATCCAAATGATGGTACAGCAGAATTGGATAATATATATATTAAGTGTCATAGCATAGGCTGGGACGCGAACCCACAACCCGGCAACTGCCTGCAAGTGCAAGGCAATCACGCTGATCTCTCGACCACCAATGCAAGACATTGGATAATATTTTGACTAACAGTAAATACATATTTCAAGATTGTAATCTTCTTAATAAATTTAATACAGGAAGTGATCATCAATTAATAAGATGTAAGATACGTGTTAATGCAAAACTAGAGAAATAAAAATTATTAAGAAAAACAATATTTACAGTTGATATTCCTAATCTTCAGAAATATTCTAATGAATTTAAATTAGAACTTACAAATCGGTTTCAAAAGTATTAGTAGATTTTGAACATGATCCAGATTTGAATGAAATTAATATGAAAATAACTGATACACTTTTAAAACTGCAACAAAGATAGCTGGTAGAAAAAAGCAGCAATTAACGAATAAAATTTCTACTGAGACTAGAGAATTTATAAAGAAATGAAGGAATATAAAGATATATAAAAATGATGCAGTAAAAAGGATTGAATATCTCGAATTTTGTAAAATGGTGCGGAAAAGAGTTGAAAATGATAAGGAAGTATAACTGTGAACTAGCAAGGAAAGCTGTAGAAGAAAATAAAAGTCTCAAGAAAGTAAAACAACATTTTGGTATTGGTAGGAGATTTATATCTGCAATACTAAAAAAAGATGGAATTATTACTAAAAAGAGAGAGGACATCATGAAATGGGTAGAAGACTTTTATCAAGAATTATATAGTAATAAAGAACAAGTATCTCCTATATCTATTACATCATCTGAATTGCCCAGAATTTTAAATGAAGAAGTGAGACATGCAATTAAATATATGAAAAAAGGAAAGGCTCCACGTAATGATGGAATTACAATTGATATATTAAAAGAAGCAGGTAAAGAAATAGAACATTTTTAGCAAAGTTATATACCAAATGTCTAAATGATAAAGATGTTCCAAATGACTGGTAAAAATGCAGTATTAATATTTAAAAAAGTAATAAAGAAGATATTAGAAATTACAGACCTATCAACCTTTTATCAGTTTTATACAAAATTTTTACCAAGATAATTACAACTAGTCTACAGAGAACATTGGATTTTCGCCAACCAAGAGAACAAGCTGAATTTAAAGTCGTTTTAGTACAGTAGATCATATCCAGGTATTGGGAGAAGTTATAGAAAGGACAAATGAATATAAGTTGCCATTGTGTTTTGGATTTGTAGATTATAAAAAGGCATTTGGTTCTATAAACATTTCTTCAGTGATTAAAGCATTGGATCATCAAGGTATAGATCCAGGATGTTGTCATATTTTAAAGAGTATTTATAAAAATGCAACAGCAACAATTAGATTACATAATGATACTGGGAAAGTGAACATTGAGAAGGATGTAAGACAGGGTGACTCTATATCTCCAAAACTTTTTACGCACTGCTGCAAAAAGTATTTTGTGGATTAAAATGGGAAGCTAAAGGAGTGAAAGTAAATGGAGATTATTTAAGTCATTTAGATTTTGTAGATGATGTAGTTGTTTTGGCAAATAATGCTTTGGAGCTGCAGGAAATGTTGCAGGAGTTATCAGATGAAAGTGGGACTAAAAATAAATGTTAAAAAGACTAAAATAATGTTTAATCGATTTTCTCAAAATATGAAAATGAAGATTAATTATGATGAGTTAGAAGAAGTTAACAGTTACAAATACCTTGATCGGCTTATTTATACAGAAGGAAACATAATGGATGAAATTAATCATAGAATTAAACTTGGTTGGAGTGCTTTTGGTAGAAATAACTTGATACTAAATGGAAATATGCCTATGGGTTTGAAAAGGAAGGTTTTTAATTTACCAGTTTTTACTTATGGATCAGAGACTTGGATACTCTTCAGACTACTCAAAAAAGTATGGAGAGATGCATGTTGGGAGTAACAAGAAGAGATCGAAAATGCAATGCATGGATAAGAGAATGGCAGGTGTTACTGATCTCATTAAAAAAATTAAAAGATTGAAGTGGAGTTGGGCTAGACATATTTCTAGAAGAGATGATAATAGATGGACAATTGAAATCTTAAACTGGATTCCGAGAGATTGTAAAAGACCCAGAAAGAGACCACATGTGAGATGGATGAAATAAGAAAGTGTGCAGGGGTGATGTGAAAAAGAGAAGCTAAAGATCGAGAAAATGTATTGAAATTGCAGAGACTTCATCCTGCAGTGGATTGGTAATAATTGATGATGATGATGATGATATATATAATTATTAAAAAAGCTAGTTAAAAGAGAAATTTTGTTACCATACTTGGACAATTAATTATTAGTATAATAATCATTAATGTTATATTTTCATTTAGATAGTATATTAAAGTTATACATTTTAACTTGTAGCAGAAATATCTATTGATCTATATTGCAATATTGATAGCAGTGGCCAACTCTGGCCATATCAGTATTACAAGATATCTAAATTTAAAATTATAAAGGGGAAACAATATATTAATTTTACCATAGATGTTATTTTTATTATAATATCAAACATTAAACTTTACAGTTTATTAAAATGATAATCTGAAAATTTTCAAACATTAATTTTTTAAATGAATATTTTAATATGTGATATAAATATTTATAAAAGAGAGAGAAAAATACAAGATCAGATAAATATTTGCTTTTGTTCTTTCTCTTCAAAACAGTTACCAGTTTTAATTTTAGTTTTTACATCAAATATCAGCCTTTTGAGCTAATTCTGCACGCGCTTTGCGAGTGTTAATAATAAATGAATACTTTCCTTTCCAACACAAGATATAGTATTTATGCAGGAATAAAATGAATCCACCTATTCCTACAACTCAAATGCTTATATATGAGCAAATCTGAAGTACTGGCAAGGAAAGCGTGAGGACAGACCACTCACTTTAAATTACTATCTACGATGTCTGAATGAATGATGTCGGTGAAATTGTCTACAATTTACTAAATGTCACTCTAACTGAAACTTAATCATATGTAAATAAGCATTTGAGTTGTAGGAATAGGTGGATTCATTTTATTCCTGCATAAATACTATATCTTGTGTTGGAAAGGAAAGTATTCATTTACTATTAACACTCACAAAGCGCGTGCACAATTAGCTTGAAAGGATGATATTTGAATGTAATACAATTGTAAACACACGCTATATAAAGTAAATGCTTATTTACATATGATTAAGTTTCAGTTAGAGTGACATTTAGTAAATTATATACAATTTCACCGATGTCATTCATTCAGACATCGTAGATAGTAATTTAAAGTGAGTGGTCTGTCCTCACGCTTTCCTTGCCAGTATTTCAGACTTGCTCATATATAAGCATTTGAGTTGTAGGAATAAGTGGATTCATTTTATTCCTGCATAAATACTATATCTTGTGTTGGAAAGGAAAGTATTCATTTATTATTAACACTCACAAAGCACATGCACAATTAGCTTGAAAGGCTGATATTTGAATGTAATACAATTGTAAACATGTGCTATATAAAATAAATGCTTAATTTTAGTTTTTGAAAAAGTATTAAAAAATTATCTTCAATAAATTATTGAACAATTTTTAATTTTAACTTTTTAAGAGAGATAAAGTGGGTCAAGTTTTATGTTTAACAGTATTTTCAAAAAGAAGGGGAAAAATAATACTAAAGTTCTAATGTTTTGTTAAATTTTATTTTAATTAGTTAGAGGTGTTTTTTCCTTTCTCTTTATCTATCTCTCTTTATCAAAGATAAGTAAAAGAGTAACCTGTTGTGGTATAAGTGAAAAACAAGTACAAGTTATTTTTTTTCACTTGTTTTGCAATAAAAAAGGGAAATAACTGAAGAATTGTTTTTGTAAAAATAGATCTAATTGCTTAGTAGTAAATTTTGTCATGTAGGAGACATGGTTGTGATTTGTGGAGGACAGATTTGTTTCAAAAATAGGAGAGTGTGTAAATCAAAAGATCTCAATGTCTTGTAAAAAGAGGTCAGTCTCAACTAAGTTGTTGAAGAGAACAGCAGGAAAAGCCTCGATCAAGCTGTGAGGAAAATAGACATTCTTAACTCAGCTAATTTAATTAAATAGAAGCAAAAGTTTAGCTATGGAAAAAATGTTTTCTAAATTAAGACTACTACAACAACATCAACAACCTCCATGCAATCAGGTTACTAGAAAAATGTAATGGAAAAAAATATATCTGAAATAATCTGCAACAAACTGTGTCTCCATCCAACAGCATGAGTGTCTCTTATTCTGTGTTAGTATGACTTGGAAAATTATTAGAAAGAAAAAAATGAATAAAATTTTTCTGTGTCCTTTTTTGGTAAATATTCTATTGTACCAACCTTTGAGTAAACATGATAGCTGTCAAGTGTTTAAATTATAGTGGAATGTATTTTTTTTGACAAAATATTTTTGAATATTAATCGATGACGGTATTGTGAAATAATACCAAATACAAATGCATAAAAATAAATTCAGTAATAAAACTATTCACTGCAGCAAACCTGCCTAATAAAAACGACTTGCTCTATCAAGTGGATAGTTGATACACTAATCTATACTTGTGTAATATTCCTGTAAGGAGGCAATGCACTTATAGCGCAATACTTGGAAAGACACGTGACCTTTATGTCTAATAAATTCGGTAGATAGTGTTTACTATCTATCTAATTAAAAGTGTTTCTTTGTAAGAATATTATAACTTACCATCGTTTATTTATACTTGTATCGTAATGTAAATTAATTATATGTATGTCACATAACTAGATATCTATTCTATGCACACTTTTATTATTTTTTAAAACGCATTTGTTTTTATTTCAGGTATAATCAATCAACCTTGTGCTATCTACTTTAAGCAGGATCAACTACAACTTATGGATCAATTAGACAAATATTCCAAACTTTCAAGTTATCAGCTATAAAAAATTTTGTTTTAAAAATAAAATTTGCTTAAAATTAAATATAATTGTTTTTTTTTCAAAAAGCAAAATACTACAAAAATCACTTTAAGCATGTATTAACAGAAAAATAGTAAGTATTGTAGATGTGTGTGTTTTATTATGAAGCATAATCTAAAGAGTTAACCAGCTGAATAAAAGCATTAACTTCGAAATTCAAAAAAGAATCAAGATTCATGAAAAAATGTTTGACGGTAACATTAATGTTTAGTTGATTCAATTTGTGCTAACATGTTTCTTTTTTTAGACTTTGTCTTATCATAGCACTCCTTATGAATGCTTCAGAATTAATGCTGTTTCAGGAAATCTGACAAAAATCACATGACCAACAGATATCACGTGACCATAGCTTACATATGGCTATTCATTAGCAAATTCTTCTACTTTCATTACTTTTATGCCATCTAGTGTAAACTTTAGTAATCAATAGATGCCAGCTGATAATGCTTAATAAATCCTCAATCAGGGTTCTCCTAACTAAATATATTCAGACTAGTTTTTAGATTATGGCTTTCATCAGTGAAAAACTGTTTGAATTTTTGAACAGAGCAAAACAAAAAGGAACAGTTACCTGATAGAGAAAAAATGTTCCAGATTCAAAAGATCCATATGACTGTTCAAAAATCCAAGAGCTCCTTAGTGATGAAAGCCATCAGCTAGAAATTAGCCTGACATAGGAAAATATTGGATAATTATTTATTAAGCACTATCATCTATCTTTTATTGATTATTAAAACTTACACTAGGTGACATGAAAATAGTGAGAATCAAAGAAATTGCTAAGGAATCTGATAATGTCATTAAAATAAAAACTTGTTATACATGGTAATATTTGAAATACAGGCACTCTTCATATACTTGGAGCCTAAGTGTAAATATAGGGATTTGAACTCAGTCTTTCAAATACCTTTCAACTATCCACACTATCTCATATCAATGATACACATGACTCTTCAGCCATCCAGATCTGAAGATGGAAAGCCCAAATCCCATGCTGATGCCAATATTACTGTCATGCCCATGTTGATCTCAAGTCACTCTCACCCCTCATGTACAGTGACTTGATTTTCAATGGTATAGATGACTAAAGAGTTGGAGGTTGGAGTAGATTGAAGGCTGTCCATTAAAGTATGAAGATTTGGTATCTTAATATAAACCGAGCACTGATTATATAAATGTGTGAGAGATGATACTCTGGACCAATTGATGAGAGCTGGTTCAGCATGAAATATGTATATTGGTGATTATTGATCTTTTTTTCATGTGTGTGATCATGTGTATCAGTGATATGAGATAGTGTTGATAGTTGAAAAGGCTTGAAAGTTTGAGTTCAAATCCCCTATACTTATACATGGTACTAAATCAATACAATTGGGTGTTTAGTTGATGACATTTGACCAAAAGAAGATCTGCAAAGATTATCATTATAAACATTAAAAACTTTATATATTGATAAACTAAATTTTTTTCCATTTTTAAATTTTAGTTGCTTATTTGTAGAAGTTTAAGACAAGAGCAACTTTCTGCTTTAACACCATCTTGTGCAATCTTGAGTAATTATTTATTACCAGATGTGTATAAAATCTCCATAATTAATATTTAAATTCCCATAAGTTTACCTCCAACTTTGAATCACAGAAGTCATTGATATTCAAAATAAAAAAAGATTGACCAAACAAACAATCAATTCAAAGAAACAGACTTTCCAGTTCATCGTCATAATGCTCTCCCTAGTTTGTAGTAGTAGTAGAATCTTAGAATCTGGAGTTTGAATCAATGAACCACAACTAATATCTGGCATTTCTATAGTCAAGCTTTTTACAAACTCCTAAGCAATAAACCACGTGATTATTTTTTTATTATCGTGTTGCATTTCTATTCAGCCTCCTCTTCTTAAAGCATCCTTATGTACAGAATGCTATGATGAAAATAAATGTCTAATCTAACAAGATTCTAATAAATGGATAAACAGTTTAAATATATTAAAAGGGGATTATTAAAAATATGGGTGTGAGAGGAACGGCAATTATAGAATATCTGATAAACAAAAACCATTTATTACCACAATGCGATCTACTGTGAGTTTGAATAACGAATGATTATTGGATCACAAGGAATTGAATCTCCATCATCGATTTTACCATTTGTCATTGTAGGTGAAAACTTAGTATCAAAAATAGTACAATGCAGGTGCCTACAATTAGGAAAGTACTAAGCTATTATTGGCATGAGTAAAATCTGTATAAACTTGCAGGTAAATAGCTTAAATTCAAAACATGAAGTTTTTTTACATTTAAATGTTTAGCTTAATAATGTAAAAAAGTTAAAGGTATTTGCCACATGCATAATGTCACTATCAGCAGCTTTGATCTCAAGTCTTATTAACTGCTAAATGAAAAGGCTGAAATCTAGTCTAAGAAGAGGATCGAAATGTCACCTATATAAATCCCTGATTACTAAAGCTTACTACAGATAGTGTTAGAGTAGAAAGCTGCTTAGGTTTATAATATCATATAAGCTAAAGAATCAAATAATATTATGTCAATATAAATTATAAAATATATTGGAAAGGGTAATTACAAATGTTGTTTAAAATAAATAGCTACCATAGGTATTGGATTGTAGTTTAAAATTTAAAAAATCATTAATAAAGTCTTATAAAAGGCTCTAAATAGTATTGTAGAAGAAAAGATAAATAATTTTCAAAAAGTGACATTAAAAAAAATTCAGTTTTTTTATAAAGAATCTGTGATGATTTGACTTGAAAAGTGAAACCTAACTTCTGACAAATATTCGACGATGATATATTATCAAATGTTTTCACATTAAAGTAAAAAATAAAAGAACCGATTATAATTTTAGTAACCAGTTGATAGTAGAAGAAAACGCCAATCAAATCTTGGTTATTAGCCTTATTTAGTAAAAAGCATGAATTTACTTACATTCACACAATAATCTCTTAATTTTTTTGTTATCGTCCTCATCAACATTATCTCTTTATAAATAAGTATGACTTTCCAACTCCAAAAGATAATATATATATAATATACCTTAAAATAAAATTCGAGATGATAATATAAACCAACACATCCACCTATAGAATTCGCTGGTCTATTATTGTATTTGTTTTGTGATTCTGGTTTAATTTATTTGCAAAAAAAATATTTCTGAAATACTTTACTCTGAGTGTCAATGTATTTTTTAATGTATTCTGTTCTCTTTAATATCTTTTCAATAAAAATGATCAATAATGCACTTTTTTATAAAATGTCATTCAAACAATTCTTATAATGTAATCCCGTCTGTCACTTCCACGAAAATCTTGCTCAATTTACCCATAAAGCATTTTTTTCATTGATCATTTCAATGAAGATGTACCTATACAATAGTGGATTATGTAGCATCAGATTAAGCAAGTTGAAAAATATATTGATTACTTTTTTGAACTTATTATTGTAATTTTAAAATTTTACTGAGCCTCCTTCAATTAAATTTTTCTAATATTTTAATGCTGTGTTCATAGGATATGCAAGTCTCACATTCTTGTAGTAAATTAAAGAAAAAAACAGTTTTATATATACATAATTTTGATGTAATAGTTATTTCACTTCCATAAAATATCTTTTAACTTTTTAAAAGCAGCCGTAGCATATTAGAGTTTGAGCCACACCTCAATATCTAAGCACGTTTCTATTTAAAAAGCTGGCATACATTTTCAAGTTGATAAATATTCAAGATAAAAATTGCTGAAGATTTTTCTTCTATCACTGACTGATAGAGAACTTGAGCTTTTGAACATTTTATTGTTAAAAAAACGTCGTTCTTGTCAAGCGTTGATGGCCTAGTGGTTAGCATAGCTGCCTTACAAGCAGCTGGCCCTTTTTGCTTCCGGGTCAACGCATTTGACATATGGGGGGGGGGGGGAAACGTCGTTCTATGTTGCATTCAAAATATTGATTACATTCTGTAGATCGTCATTTGAACATCCAAACAATCAACATATTGTCAAGTGTTTAACGTTAGCCGAGAGGTCATCGCAGCCGCTTTGCAAGCAAGTAGTTGGTTGCAGACGGTTGTGGATTCGCCTCCCGGCCGATGTTATGACATATGAAAAAAAAACAATCAACATATTGTAAATTTCTGAAAGTTCTTATTTTTGCATTTAACCAATTCTAATTAAAATTTCTACTATCAAATCCGTACCGCAGATATTATATTTGTTAATACTAAAGGCTTACTTACATATATAATCTAGTGTGGCCATTTGTACCATTTAATTTTCATGCTTTACTCAACATTATAATTGATATTTTTTTTTATGTCAAAGCGTTGTCCAGGAAGCGAACCCCGGGACAACTGCTTGTAAGGCAGCTGTGCTAACCCCTCGGCCACCAACGCTTGACAAGAATAATTGATAATTTTATAGTAAGAGATTAAAGCGACTTACTGCTTCTGAAACAATAAATCGTATTTTAAAGTATCCTATTAAGGATTTGTTTCAGTATATAAATGAAAGAGTAAATACGCCAATCATTGTTGTGATATGAAAGTAAGTGAATACAAACCTGTCTTTGAATAGAGAAAATATTAAAAAACATTTACTACTATATTTTATATAGGAGTCGATTAGAATATAATGGGATGAATTTTGACTTCGTTACCACAAAAAGGCAACTGAATGCTTTTTACTTTATATTGATCCAACAATATTGCGATGTTACCCTTACAGGTGAAGCGGCATCTTTTTTAAAAATAAAAAATAGTTATTGAAAATAAAATGCAATAAAGTTCGGCACTAGAAACGCCCATAAAAAAAGTATGACCCTTATAATTCTAAAAAGAAAAAAAAAGGTAAGATAAAAAGGAAATAATATAAAAAATAATAAAAAAATGCTTCACATCAATGAATTTAAAAGTAAAAAATAAATTTTCTTCGGTTTTTATCGTTTTCTTGACATCACATAAACAAAAATAAAAATATGTGGCGCTCATATTTAAAAATAAAACCAGTTTGCAGTTTCTCTCAACTTTTATAGTCTTCTTATCAAGTTAGAATTACAATTTAATATTTATAACAATATTCTTTGTTGATTTGTGACTATGTATATGAATGAAATTTATCTAACTTCTACTTACTTAAACTATAGCTTAACTTTTAAACGACTTTAGAGAAATTCAAATTTTATTTAAATTTTATTCCCATTTCTATCTCTGTCTTTTCTATCTAAAAACTCTAGAATAAATTGTTTTTTTTGTTTCTATAAGTTATTTTATTCAATTGTATAAAGATGAGCAAACTATCTTCTACTTTTCTTCTTGAACAAAATCTTAACCTCAACTAAGATTTTATACTCTTCTACGCAAATCCAATAATTCTATCCATTATTACATATAATACCACAGCCTTATTAAATATTTACTATTCCGCCAAGAATTATTGGACATAAAATACAAGTAGGCAGAAAAATGAAACCACATTCTATCCACTTTGTCATTTTAATATTCTCAGGTTAAATAATGCTCTCATTCTTATAGTGATGCAGTTATTTTTGTTTTATAATCTTTGGATTTTCAATTTTCAGCTACTTATAATTTGGGTGTAATAAGAATAGGTTGTTATATTATTTGTTCATTCAGATACCTGTTTAGCACTGAGTAACATTATCTATTGGTACATGTATTACTTAATATGTATAATGTTATATAGTATGAGAATTATTACTATTTCTTAATAATTTAAAATCTATTTCTTTTCTTTGGTGTAATAATCTAATCCTCATACCTTCCATTAATTGGAATCTTATTATTATCTATAATTTATTAAACTTTTCTTTTAAACCAATCCCTGCACCATGTTCTCTGAATGAGCACCAGAAGCAGCAAAGCTGAGACACTATCCATGAATTCAAAGCTAGAGTATTCAATTCAGAGCCTTGATATCTTTTTTTTACCAATTAATATTTCCGCTATCAATTCTTCTATTTTTATTGGCTTCTTGTGACGTTTGATGCAACTTAGTGGCAAATTGGAATTAAATACTTCATTTATTAAAATTTGAATGAGTATTTTTCTTTACAGTTATTTAATTAATAATCTTAGAATTTAAATAAAAAATTCAACACTCCTAGATTTTTGCTTATAACTTTTACTTATTTTGTTTTTTTTTAATCTACCAATTTCATTCTTTTTAATTAACTCTTGCGATGATAAGGATTCTCTACCATTTATTATTATTATTATTTAAACAAATTCATTGAATGTTGTTTTTAAATGCTTATCCATATTCACAATCTCATCCAACTGTGTTAATAACAAAATAAAAAATTTTTATATTTCCTTCTAAAATATCTTTTTTTAAAAAAAAAAAAACACCTCTTAATTAACGTCTCTATAAGTTTATTCCCATTTCCAATTTTATTCTAGAGATTTTTAAACAACTATTTCAGTTAACCTTATTTTCATTTTCTTTCATTTATTTTTTAACAGCCTATTTATATTTTATACTGATTTTTATTATTATTATTATTATTATTATTATTATTATTATTATTATTATTATTATTATTATTATTATTATTATTATTATTATTATTATTATTATCATCATCATCATCATCATTTTCGTTTTTTGATAGTTATTTTAGTTCTAAATAAATACTCATTTGCTATTTTAGTTTGTTTTTTTAAGTGTCATAGCATCGGCCGGGACGCGAACCCGCAACCCGGGCAACTGCCTGCAAGTGCAAGGCGGTCGCGCTGACCTCGACCACCAATGCAAGACATTTGCTATTTTAGTTCACTTTTTACTTTTCAATTCAGCCACTTCTTTTTTTTGTCTAAGTTTTTATTAAACCTATTCAACTTAGATTTCTCTTTATTTCTCACTCATCCCTATCAAACTTTTTATAAAGTTATCGATCTAATTTTTTGGGTATCCCTAATTTTATCACGATAGAATTGTGGTCATTACTAGATCTTTTTTCTTCGTTATCAAATGGATTCATTCTTTTTATTTGTTTGTTTGTTTGTTTTTTTACCCAACAACATATAATCAAAAATGTGTGCCAAATTCTGTCTTGATCATAACCTTTTACAGACCGCCAAAACTTTTCACAGCATTTCTCATACACTTTTTCAATAATGTCATTTCCATGCTTTTCATTCCTTCAGTTGTTAATTACAATCAATATATTACAGTTATTCTTTCTAAAATCATTTATATCTAGGTTTAAACATTATCAATTATTTTTATTCCCCTCTTTCATATTCTTCTCATTTCTAACAGCTAAATATATTTTCCGCCAGAAATTTTCTCTTTCCACTTTTGAAATTTTTATTTATATAAGTTCCTTATATTTTTTTTAGTAAAATATTCTCTTCATTAATATTTCTACACTTCCTTATGTTTTATTATCATATGTATTCACTTATTTCACTCATATTTTCCAAAGTAGAGTAGTTTTTCATTTTTTAAACGCTCCAACAAAACTTTCTCCAACCCTATTCTTATTAATATCTTTATCCATTTCTTACTTATAAAACAATTCTTATTTTCTTGTTCAATATTAATTTCTAATAATTATTCTCGTATATCATCTTTATAAATTTATTTCTATTCTTAATCATTCATCATATTTTTTCTCTCTTATTACCTTTTTTAAGAATAAACATATTCTCTTTTTTCACTTCTGTCTCCTAACATTCTTTTTTTTTATCTTTACCATCTCTTGCTTCCTAATTAGCAGTCTCTTTAATTACTTTACTAAATGTTTTTATCTTCTCAAAGAAGCAAAAACATCTAAGATAGCTATAACACTCCCTTTACTTTTAACAATATCACTTTTTTTGTGTCAAAGCGGCAGGAAGCGAACCCCGGGACAACTGCTTGTAAGGCAGCTGCACTAACCACTCGGCCACCAACGCTTGACAACAAAAACAAAAAGATTTTTAGCTTGAATCTTAATCCTCATTGGCAAAGCCACAAATCAATCTGGAGTTGTAACTATTGTAGCATTATATCACCGAATTATGCGAACTTGTAATTATTGTAGCATTATATCACCGAATTATGCAAACTTACTGTAGGTGACTCTGGAGTAGAATGAAGATTACTATTTGTACAAAAGATGGGATGATTGTGTTAGAAGGATTGTTGAGTGTTATAGTGGTAAGGAATGGGATAAAAGAATAGATTTATTAATAAAGAATAGGGAGTTAGAGAGATGGAGAACTAGTATGGAAAGTTAAAAGAGTTTAAATATATATATAGAAATAAACAGAATATTAGGTGTGAGTTAATATATGATAATAGTATGGAAAGTAGTTTATTGTTTAAGGCTGAAACGGGATCTTTAGCAACAAGAGAATATACATGTAAATGGAAAAATATGAGTGATTTAGTCTCTAAATTATGTAGGGAAGGAATAGAAAAATTAGGCATCTGTTAATTGAATGTAAATGCTTGAAAACAGAAAGGGCACATATAATGAAGTTATGGAAGAATAAATATGAAAAAAGTGATTATACAGAAAGTGGATTTTTGGTTTTTATGCTGGGTTTGGGAAAAGATAAGGGGGATTTAGATATAAATGCCATAGAGTTGACAAAAATTATGTTGTGGAAATGGGATGGAGTAGAATATGGGAAAATTTAGACTGAGGAATGTAAAATAAAGTAGCTAACAAGTTTCTCTGGGCATAATTGCTGAGAGATTCGTGACTTCGTTTAAGGAGAAGCTACAGTACATCACATCACATCACTGTTCTTGCTAAGCTTAATTAATATTTATTTTGACGCATTACTTCCTTTTATTTAGAACTTATATACATTATTATTATTATTACTAATTTATTAAAGTAACACTGCAATAGAAAATTCGAAAAAAAAAATGTAATAAGTAATTAATTTTAAATTATACCAACGATTCCGTTTACTCTTTCAGAGTATAATATAAAAAAATAAACCAATTTCTCTAAGTAATTTTCTATTTTATTCTTTTACTACTATTAATTTTTTTTAAAAAATAAATAAATGTTTTAATAAAAAAAATAATGAATTCCTGCCTTTTATGTAAATACCTATTATATTATTATAAATAATAATTATTTTTTTATGCTTTTGCAAAATCATAAAACAACATTACATAATCACGATCTATTTTATATAAAAAAGTATTGAACGAGTGCTGATAAAGTGTGACCTTTTAAGTTTAAAATCGGTATGTAAGTGACTTTCTTTTTATTTCGTTTTTTACTCAACTGCCTTTCTTTTCTACCTTTCTTCTTAACTGTTTTCTTTTGATACAGAAAATTAACAGAAACGGTTAAACAATTATAGGAAATAACATATTAACAAATATTTTTAAAATTAATTTAAGCTTTTTGCCGTTGTTATTTTTGTACAGAGTTATTAAAAAACATTTTTAAATACATCTTTAAAAATATTTTGTTGTACTGCATATATATTTTTATGTTACGTGTGTTCCTATCTGTGTATCTATTTATATATATAGATATGTCATTTATACAGAAAATCTGGGTAAAATTATCTATTATTCTATGTATTTAGAAAATAAATAGATTTCAATGCATTTTAACTCATTAAGTTAATATATTATTGAATGGTTTTAAAAATTAGATCACGTTGTGACTTCATTATTTATTACAGGCGCAGTGTTTTGCAATAAAAAGATGACTAATATGAAATAAACTAAAGGTGTTATGTATGTTTTGTTTCTAGTATTGATTATCCAAAATAGACTTATCTTGCATTTCATTATACGGCTGGAAATGACTGTAAAAGTGAAGTTGTCTTTAAAATCCCCAAACTTTGTGCAAGTTACTTGATGCCCTGAATTGAACTGCTGTCCGCTCATTTCATAGTCAACTATAATTTTAGAATTAGTCATATGTCCACAGGAACTAAATCAGAACAAATACCCAAGCACAAAATCTGGGCACCATGAATTTTGCTCACTGTATTTAGATCACTTGAGCAAAAATATTTGTCCAACAAATGATTCACAGCATCCAAATAGTAGTTATCAAATATTATAACAAGTGATGAGTAGGGTTTTCAATATGAGCCACCAATCAAGTACCAGACTGCAGATGAATATCACCAGGAGAAAGTAAGCCAAAAAATTTAAATGGTTAGATTCTGTACTTTACATTTTCAATTTTTTGGGCTTACTTTCTCCTGGTGATATTCATCTGCAGTCTGGTACTTGATTGGTGGCTCATATTGAAAACCCTACTCATCACTTGTTATAATAGTTGATAAAAATCCCCTACTCGTAATTTTAATTATTTACATGTTTGTACAGTAGTGCGCCACGGCATTGTTTTGATTGATTGTTATTAACAAGTGAGGCAGAAAGTGGCATGTATACTTCCCACCTTTTCAGACCTTCCATTAAAATGCAATGATGGTAATGCTAGTGAGTTTCAATGAGTCTACAGACATACATTTATCAACTGGAAGCTTCTGCCAACTTTTTGCATATTTTCCTTATTATCAATGGTCTTTGATGTGCCTGGCCTTGAATACTCTTCGATGCTTTCTCTTCAGTTATAAAATCTTTGAAACTACAAGAAAACCAGTTTTGTGACTCTTGACTTCTCCGCCATGCACAGTGTGAACATTTAAAATATTTCTGCTGCACTTTTACCAATTTAAAATTTAAAAAAATGATGTTAGCTTTTATTTAATCATGTATCTGAAACACACTGACACATTTCATATGAAACTCAGTTCAGACGTGATAGCGTTTTAAAATCTTTGCAGTCAATAGCTTAACTATGTCAGTACATAAAAAGTATTGCCATGGAGAAAGAACAAACCTTTTTACTGAGGTATACTATGTATATTTGTTGCAATTTATATGGATGGTTTAGTAATATGTAAGAGTATATTATGTGTACTTATATATTAATTGATAACAATCAATTCTTAAGCTATCAACAATATCAACATGTAGTCAGGGCAACCCTCTTTAACAGTAAATGTGGTACCACTTTTATATATGGTCTGATATGTTTATATAGACATTAAACATTGCAATTTGACCAAGGAGTGTGAGATTAATAATGCAAAGAAGTTTAAACAAACCTCATTAATCAGGAAAATATAACCTGTTCTGAAAGCAGACTAATAAACAGTGTGTCTATATAAACATATCAGATTATATATAAGTAGTACCACCTTTAATGTTAAAGGTGGTTGCCTTGACAACAGGTTGAGATTATTAGCTTAAGGGTTGATTATGATCTATATTTATAAACGCATCGAGTAATTGGCTTTATTGTTTTAATAAATATATATTAGCATACACAAATTTAAATCATTTTTGACAGCAACATTTAAATAAGTAAAGTTATTTTAACTCCATAGAAAAGAATATATATGAAAGACACAGATAAAAAGAATTAGAGATAAATTTCTTATGGAAAAATAAATTGCCAAATGGTTTATTGCCTGGAAATTTAAAATGAGATGAGGACTGGAAATAATAAAGCCCAGACACAACCCAAGGTTCTTGGGCTCCAGAATCTGCTCCTCTCCAACTCCAACACACTAAGCAGAGTAATCTGTAGGTTCGCTTACTTAATTATTAATCAATATGCTCTGGATGCACTCAATAATCCTCAAATATTTGAGTAATTTCTCATCAGAATTTAATAAGTGCAAGTAAATTAATTAGCCAAAGATTTTTATTTTGCCCCATTCACTTTAAGGAAATTAGATATGGAATCTTTATCAATATGACATCTAGATTCTAATTAGTTTAAGGATGCTCATGTATCATCCTAAACATTATGGCGAGATCATAATACTAATCAGTATATTTTTCATCTTGGTTGGAGGCGATGCTATAAAGATTACTATTGTAATGGCATATTAGGATTGGACATATAATACTTGAAAGATAAGAAACTTTCTAAAAAGTATTTTTGGCAAATTTGAGAATCGTCTTATTTTTTTGGAAGAAGCAAATATTTTAAGATTATTTCAAATACACTCTAAAAAGCTGCAGTATTGATTATTTTTATAGGATGATATGACTGATAATAGAGTACAATATAGAGCCACATTTAGATAAGGTATTAAAATCTATCCTGAAATAACGTTGTCGGCAAAAAAAAAAGCTAATAGCAACATCAAAGTCATCTAATAGTAAGACTGTAATTACATATGACCATATATATAGATCGGATCACAAATCGGTATATTCAGTAAATTCCAAAACATTTTAAAACTCTATCAGGAAATAAAGTTTACAACAAAAGAAACACATCAAAAGATATTTAATAGCAAGATTATAAATATCCATGATCGTATTTGTGGATTACCATGAATGCCCTGTGCAGTTTGTAGAGTGTCCAACTTGTGATTGGACTTCTCTGGATTGATTCTGGCACTCACAGGTCTGGCTCTGTGAACTTCTTATGATGTCCCAAACCATATGCCCCTTTTTAAGACCATAAATGAATATATAATGTTATTTCCCAAAAAAATTATTTTTTTATTCTTTATCTCTTTTTTTATCTTCTAGAAATAAATGACCCATTCGTTTACAAGGGATTGGTGATGAAAAGGACATTTTAGTTGAATAAATCAAAAATAATCTGTTTATCCAATTAAATGAAACTTCGCTGCTCAAAGTACATTATTAGGATGTGTGAACATCATTTTAGTTCTTAATCAATTGACATTAAGATTTATATATAATTAATTAAAAGATAACTTTTAACTATGAAATTCTGTAAACTATTTAGAGAGAGTCGCTTGGGGATTAGTATGCATAAATAATTTAAGAATAATTAGCATGTTTTATGTAAAGCCACTAACCTGTGCTATTACTAACAATTGAATGTATTTGGAATATTTAAATAAGGTTACAGTTTTTTAAAAATATTCAGTACTTACATTAGATTATGGAAATAATCCAATATGTAAATACAACACTTTTGTATATGTTTATCTTAAATTTTATGATGTTGACCTATTACTTATTAATTAGATACTAGACCAGTGGTGGCAATCTAAGGCAAGCATGCCAGAGAAAGCATGTTAGATTATTTTACTAAACTATTTATTTACATATCACAATTTTCAATGTTTTAAATTATTCAATTTTATTTTTTGTTGCTAAAATCTGTATTAATAAAAATTTATTGTAAACTAAAAGTAAAATAAATAAATATAATATTATATTAGAATTCAATTTACAATTGAACTATGATTAGAAGTAATAAATTACAAAATTTGGGGAAAAAATTATACCTATGTAATGGGGATGATATTTTAAGTCAAATAAAGTGGTACATATACTGTTGTATCATATTCTATAAACCTATCAAGTGATTCCAATAAAACTAAAAACTCAGTAAAATATTTTATAATCCTTTGAAGTAAATTTTTTCAAATCTAAAGTAAAAGTAATAAAATGGTTTTCTGCCCTAATATTTTTTTCGGTATTTTTCATCTAAACGTGTTGATATCATTTATTTATTTAACGTAATCAAAATCGCGAACAAAGGAACGAGAAATGCGTAAGCAACGCCATCAAACGACGTTTTTTTTTTTTTGTTGTTCTTGTTGTTTAAAGTTTTGCTGTAGAATTGAAATGTAAGGGTAATAATATATTTTAACATATAATAAATCTTTGATTTATACAATTATTAAAGCTCATTTAAATTTACTTTTAAATAAATTTGTTACCATTATATAAATATGACTAGTGAAAATAAAAAACAAAAATAGTCAAGCAATAGAGAATTTCAATATTGGTGGACTGATGAATATGGAATGATTAACAAAAGCATCGTGGTAGTAAGTGTTTTGTTCCAGAGCAATTATATTGAAAACATCATGGTAAACCGACTTTATGAGACCAATCATAACTTGCTCAATAAAAAAAGTAAAAATGAACAAAAAGAATATATTGCTCAAGTATTTAAAAATATAAATATTCAATCAACATCTATAATGAAATTTATTGAAAATCGTTCAACTATAACTGCTTCTAGTTTTTTTTATTTCAATTGCAATTGCTAAACATGGGAAACCTTTTCATGATGAAAAATTAATGAAATTTTTAAAAAAAAATTAGAGACCGTTATATTATCAATTTTTTCATCTAACATATGCATATGAATCATTATTTTCAAAAATGGTTTTAATTAGAGACAGTTAGAGAAATAGAATAACAGATTAATCTAGTTCAGCATGTACATTATTAAAAGTGATAAAATGTGAAACAAATATAACGCATTTGGCATCCAATGTACAACAGCAAAAATCTCATCAAATAATGTCTATGTTGATTTTATATGTTTATTTCCAAAATTCTGTTTTAATTACTAATAATTTTTTACTATTATATTTTATTCAACTTGTGCTCTTCTAAATAAATATCGTTCACGTATATTTAGATTACTTAGAAAATTTCTTTATTATTGTTATTATTTTGTTTTATAAACTTTTAAAAACTGCAATAATTAAGTGGTTTATATTTTGATTTAATAACTGTATGATACACCAATCCCTCAAAAAATGTTGTTTTATGGAAAAATTTTGGCACATAAAAGGTCGCCACCACTGTACTAGATTATGGACATCATTAGTTTTAATTGTTAAATGATTTTTAAAAAAATGGGAATTGAACGGTTAACCGTTTAGATTCGTGAATAGTGAATTTAAGATGCACTCTAATCAATTAGCTATTCTGTTAACGACCACAGCTACAAAATAAAATTATCTTTTTTTTTTAAACAAAACGACTTGCTTGACAGAAATTAATCTTATAAATATACACACACATTCTAGTTTATGCCCATATTGATGAGTATAGCAGTTATATCTCATACTGTTACATTTGTCACACAATGTGAGTAGTTGGTGGAATTATTCAATTAAACTTTCTTCAACTTACAGCTTCAACATGTAGCCAGGGATAATTAATCATATTTATTTTATAAGACTCTTATTTTATATTTTCACAAACCTCTACTGTTTATCAAAATTTATTAATTCTTAATTCCATTGCAATTGGTACACTAGCATATGACCAGATCTTGAATTTCTCTAATTCCTTTCCATACCATTAAGATATTGGAGTGAAGACTTTAATGGGTAAAATTAAGATTGGATTCCATTATCAATTTTTAGGTTAATGAAAACTCACTAAGGATTCAGATCTGTATGTGCTGTAGTAAAAGGTTAATTCTAGAGTTTAAACTCCATGGATCTTAACTTCAGCTGGACACTTTTGATACTGGCATTTCTTATGAACATCCAAGTAATAAACATTGATCATTTGAAAAATTATATTTAAAGCATGCAATTTTTAGAAAAAGGTTATTAAATTCAGTTTAAGATTGTAAAGGAAGAAAGGGGAACCGTGTATAAATACAACACTTTATATAGCCACTTAATATTTTGCATTTTTATAGCAGCAGTCATCTAGCTAAATTTCCAATTTTTCATTGCAATATATTAACCTTTATTCTTCATTATATTTCCACAGATTTTAAATTATTTTTTAAAAATATAAGAAAAGAATTAAAACCATTTTTAAAAATAATATTTCAATTCTTCAAATATAGATAAAATCTCATAAATTCAAATACATATTTATACAAGATAAAGTTACAAGTCATGAATATATCATACAAAAAAGGATATTAAAGATTGATCAGTTAACATTGATGATAATAAATATATTACTTGGTGTAGTATCACATTATATAGATTTTTAAGCACATCTTCAAACAACAACTAAACATAGTAAAATGGTTTAATAGGAAAATGCTTATCTAAGAGAATATCTAATTGTTAAATATTTCAACCAAGGATTAGTTTTCTTCAGCATATGGAGCTAAAAGACAGAGAATGTTTTATGTCCAAAAATTTAAAGTATGAACACATAGCCTTACGATGTTTTATTGGTATAGTAAGAAGATATGTCAAAAGATTAAGTCGAATGTCCATTCGTCCATTGTACTATACATTTAAATGATTTTGACAACTTATTCACGAACACGCATCTATTAATAAAATATTTCTACACCTCAACATCAAAAAAGATATTTACATGTATTCGTAAATACATGTGTAATATCGCACACACAAATATAAAACATGCTTATTATTAGCAACGACTTCTAAATACGTATGACCTGACAAATATAAACTTTCCTAATATATTTAAAATATAAAGAATATTAAATGACTACTTAAATATTTATTGTTAATTATTAACAATTCAATTCGGTTTTGAATGAATATTCATTTCTAAATGACGTTAACCTCCGTGCTTATCTAAACGTAAGATTATATTTGTAGATTCGTGATTGTACATAAGTGGGAGCACATGAAATATTGTTACGTTTAAATTATATTTTATGAAAAATGTACTACAAAATATAATGATGCGTATTTTATTCGACATAGGTGGGGTGATTTAAATTGGAAAATAATATAATGAATAAAAATAAATTGTTTTAACTCGATATGAGTTCTTATTCCACCAGTAAAAATTCGATAGACTGTGCGTTTCTATATTTTTAATATTCTGTGCATTTTTATATTTTTTTAATATTTATATGGAGTTACTCTGCCTTTGAGATTTAAAAAAAAACGCCGTTTCTGGTTGAAATATTAACAACGATTACATATTTAGATAAGTATTTCTTTAAATATATTTTATTTTTGTTATATATATATATAATATTTATAGAGGTCAATATATTACGAAGTATTCTTATTTCTGTTAAATTTATAACGATACAATAACCTAGTTTGAAGTAATCATTTAATTTTAATACAAAACTTTGACTTATAATTGGAGTCAAAGCTGTTTTCTTACTACGAAAGCAATATTAGATCTAGTTATTAAGTGTTTAGGTGATAAATACATTATATTTATTCTATTTCTTTATAGATAAAATAAATGAAAGTTTATTAACCAGAATGAACAAACCGGTTGGGGAAACCGAGAGAAAAGCTTGAAAAATATTTTTACAGTTATTGGAATAATATAAATTCATCATAAAACATTTTATTTAACTATTGCAATCCGATCAATATGCTACTGAAAATAAATTATGTTTTAAACGGAATTTTACTCCTAGCGGCAACAACTATAAAGATATATGCCTATCCACGCGGAGCTCCAGATTCTGCTTGTACTAGCTTCGAACCCAATCATGCAGAAGGAATGGCGAATGATCATGGTAGCTTCAGTCTTAATATGTGCACTCGATCAAGCAATAATCAAATTGAAGGTAAGTAATAAATAAACGCAATATATATATATATATATACCTGCATAGTGAGTCAAAAGTAGTTGGATATTGATGCCTGGTTAAAAAGAATTTGTGTTACTAATTTTTATTTCATATTTTTGTCATTTGTTAGCCTTTGAAGTTTATCAAGATAAAGTCTACTTTCCATGTGGGGATTATTCATTTTACCTAATGCATGTTACTTGCTGGATGGACTATAAGAACACTTTTATCCTCCCACCCATTTTAGTAAAATTAAGCGTTGTATTAATACTCCTATCCAACTGATAGAAGGAAGACTACAGTTGAAATAAAACAGTTTCTTAAAATGCATGAAAACTGATCTACATCGGATCTTTAAAACTATGTGAGTAATCTTGAATTCGAACCTTAGTATTTGATTGAATTTCAATGTATTAGCATGAATAATATAAAGGTGTAAAAGATTCACAAATGTTTTAGTTACAAACATGAATTCTAGTCCTCACTAATAAAGATAAAAGACAGAAACATACAAATAGCCGCAGGATAAAAGACGGAAACATATGAATACGCTGTACCATCGGATTGCCATTAATTACTTAAGCTTATAGGAGAAGGCTTTAGAGTAGATGAAAGATTAATCTGCTGTGAATAAATTTAAAAACGAAGACAAAAACAGAGAAAACAAAGACTTGGTAAATTATAACCAAAAACAAACAAATATATTTTAGATGCCCCCCCCCCCCCGAAATATGTACCATAGTAAAAATGGAACATATATGTTTCAAGCCGTACAGAAAGGAAAAAAATTCAAAGACGCTGTTCGCATGACATTTGCAGCAATCTCGTAAGTCAACCTAGTGTGACTATACATATTGTAGGAAAACACTAATCAACTTTGTCCTTAGGAAAAAGTGGACAAATCAAAAGGAACCTCATAGATAAATATATAAAATTTTTACTGACTGTTACCTTTGGAATGATGGCTCACTTGGTTAGAATATTGTCTTAAAATTTAATGTTTGAGAATCTAAGGGGCCAGGTTCGATTCCCATGCTAGTACTGTCACTGCAACATCTGAAGTTCTAATATCTCTCAAAATGTTGTACGTATGCTAACCTGTGTCTGTTATTAATAGTTCAATATAATTGGACAATTAAGTTAATTTTTTCCCAAAACATTCAATACTTAGTATTAGATTATGGAAATAGTCCAGTATATAAATATAGAAAATGATAATACTTTATAAAAGACAAAATAATATTAATAAAAGTTATTAAGAACCTTCATATAAATACGTAATTGATTTTCCTAACAATCAGAAATACGCCTATAAATATGACTCAGTGTTTCTGAATTGATTAAAATATTAACTAAAAACATAACTTGTCGAAAATGATAATACTTTAAAAAGGGCAAATTATTGTTAATAGGAACGAGAAATAAAATATATTAAGAAAGCTCTTATAAATAACATTTTCCTAACATCAGAAATATTCCAATAAATTTAACCCAAAGTTTCTTAATTGCTTAAAATATTAATTAATTCAGAATATAGTTAAAATTTATTAATAACAGTATAACAAATACTCAAGACTAGCTGGGATATAAGAACGAAAAAACTGCAACTCTTCAATAAATTCTTCAACTGTCACAAAAGAATATATGCAATAAAAAATGAAGATAATTACAAATAGCATTACAGAATATTTAGGATTTTGAAAAAAAATATTAAAGAAAAAAAAACATTTACTGGTAACAAAAAAATGTAAGTGTGAATATATGTAATCACTATTTCATATGCTTACACAGGCAGTTAATAACAGGAGCAAACTCTCCATTCCGTAATGCCACCAAGTACAAGCTTTTATGATCAGTGGATGCAAGAAGGGTTGTACATAAAATCCATATCTAATGAGTATTTGTGCACAAATCTTGCATCCATTGAATACAAAGGCTTGCACTTGGTGACACTACTATTTGGAGAGTTTGCTTCTGTTATTAACTAGGAATATTCGAACAATACGTCATATTTTACAATAAAGTTGTTTAATATCTAATATACAGGCTATATATATATATACACACACCTCTACAAACAATGTAATATATAGGGGATTTTTTGAACTCAGACTTTCACTGGATTATGTCCTGTACATGAGGGTCAGAGTGACTTTTGATCAACCTGGGGGTGATGAGAATGTTGGCAGCAGGGTGGGCTTTGAGCATTCCATCATCAGATTTTCAATAGGATGGATAGCTGAAGAGTTGGAGGGTGTTGTGCATTGAAGCCTGTCCATTAAAGTATGAAGATTGGCTATCTTAATATAAACCTGAGCACTTATTGTATATATGTGGAGAGTGGACCAACTGGACGAGGGCTGGTTTAGCATGAAATATGTATATTAATGATTATTTATCTTTTGGAGATATATGTGGTCAAGTGTATCGGTGGTATGAGATGGTGTGGAGAGTTGAGAGTCGTGTGAAAGTCTGAGCTCAATAAAGTTGTTTAAAAAATGAATAAAAAATTTGGAAGTATTACTAAAATGAGTGACATGATAACTTAAAATGTAAAAAAAAAAAATTGAAAAAATAAAGTAGTTTATGAAAATAAAAATATTAAAAAATATATATATTTATTGATAAGATTAAACATTCAGTTAAATCTTTGAAGAAGTAAAAACATAAACTCCAGTAACTAATAGAATTATTATAGACATTTAAAAAAAAATATTTTTTTAAAAATCTTTACAAAAATCTATTTTTTCATAATACACTTTTCACAATGTTTTTTTTTTTTAAAAAAAAAATAACAGTTTCGATTGACTCACAGTCTTCTTCAGATATTTAAAATATCTTTTATCTTGTATTCATATGTTGGATTATTTCCATCATCTAATTTAAGTACTGAATGTCTTTATAAAATTTTAACTTTATTTAAATATTCCAATTAGATTGATCTGTAACTATTAAGATTGTATTCCTTATATGAAAGAAATTACAGAGAATATTGGACATATACTAAA
Source organism: Epiperipatus broadwayi (assembly GCA_028023455.1). Lineage (NCBI taxonomy): Eukaryota > Metazoa > Onychophora > Udeonychophora > Euonychophora > Peripatidae > Epiperipatus > Epiperipatus broadwayi. The sequence goes on along the minus strand of JAQFVV010006249.1, from coordinate 3,047,386 downwards.
ATACTACAATATAAAAACAGCATATGCTACTTGTCAAAAAATTAGTATCATAATCAAGCCTAAAAATTCAATCCCTCTTGAGGCTCATGAAATGTAGGCATTATCAATCACCTCATCAGTACTAAAAGAAATAAACATGCTAATGCAGTTAAACAATCATTATCAGCAACACTCATTCCATGCTATGGATTCAAGTCACAATATTGATTTTTCTAATACTAGAATACTATTTAGATGTGGCACTGTCCACCAATGTATAATTGGAGAAGCCATTGAGAATCTCAACAGATCAAATTGTATCAACAAACATGAAGATACATGCAAACTTTCTTTTATTTGGAATTTTTTTTACAAAGCTCATTACCCTGAAGATTTTTTGCCTTTTATTTTTCAATTTTGTATACTCGTTTTTTTCTTCTATTGGTGGCACTTTGACATTCCTTTTAAAGCACTGTTTATAATGCTTCTTCAACCATCTTTAAAGCATTCATCACCCAATTGATGGCTTGCATAATCAAATCAGACCATCAATATATTTGTAATAGGAATCATGCATGAATGAACCCACAAATATATTATTTATATATATTAGTTTTAATTTTTGACATTAAATAAATACAAAACCATCAAATGAATACTATAAATAGCTGCAAAAAAGTGGATTTAAACAGAATGACCAAAGTGTCACTATACTGCACTGAAGAAATGCTACAAATAGATGAAGTGTTCAAAATTATAAATACAAATTTAAATTTTTAATACAAATGTTAACAAAATCCACAACTTTAATCGTGTACACATTTGATATGAGATATTTTAATTGAAATAAATTAACTTTAAGCATAAATATAGTTATAAGTTTAAAAATAAACATTTGTATTGTAACAGTCATATTTGTATATTCTCGCAACAAAATCCAGAGTTCTGGCAAATTATACTAAAGCTGATTCAGATGAGAGGTTGAGACCTTGAATCTGACCATGCTTCAACTCCTTTACCAGTGCTCTATGATTTAATATCCTATGGATGAAATATGAGATTATATTCAGTCTCAATTTAATTCATGAGCTGGCAGTAAAACAGGGTGGAGCATAAGTCTTGGGAATGACTGATAAATTACTAATAATATTAACTAACCCACTTATGGCTAAATAAATGAATATATATAAATTGACATGCTAACTCTAAATTTGGACTGACTTGGAGTGGTTTGAAGTAGTTTATAAGAAACAAACAAAACAGAATTACAATTTAAATATCTTTAATAATTAAATTAAGCAAATTAAATAATATAAATCAAGCAAAACAGAAGTGCATTGGTGAAGTCTTACACATGTTGGTGTTTTAACAATGATGAGCTAATTTGGTTACAGGGATCTCATCTTTCAGAATGCAGTTTTAATAGTTTAATATTAGAATTTTATTACAATTAAATATCTGTGATTAATATTAATGTCTAATTAAGCTATGCTATCTATTCTAGGTTTGCTATAAAGAGCTAAACTTTACGAGGATGATATATGGTTAATTATAACTTATTCTAACTAACATATGCATAATGAGCAATAATACACTCCCTATGCAGATTACTTAAGTAAACTAGATTTGGTGTTCAGATCAATGCTGAACTTGATAATAATAAGGTGGGACAAACTGATGAATATAGCCAAATTTCTGATACTATGGTGCATAAGAGTTGCTACGAATGTATAATTAATCCCTGGGATTCACTACCAAGTACTTGGTTCCTTTGGACCACATGACTTGCTAGCGTAGATCAGAGCAGCTTTACAATTGGTTTCCAGACCTTCATGTTCCAGTTCTAAGCAAATTTACAGTCTTTTTTAAAAGGTACCATAAGGCACTGATTTGGTAAATTTAAAAAAAAAAAGACTGTACATTTGCTATGATAATGACAGTTTTAAAGTGACTTGAAACCATGAATGAAAATTTTCAGTTGATGCACTTATTAAACACAGCCTGAGACTGAAATTGGCAGTAATTGTATTTTCTTTTGTGATGAATCTGATTTCTTATCAGTTCTCAAACATATCCACATATTGTCAAATAGCGATAATGATTAAAATATGTTTAAAAAAATATAAAATAATTTACACATAAATACATATTGTTTTGAATAAAATTAAACAGTTAATAAAAAAAGTAAAAAAAAATTGTCTTGAATCAATTTTTTATTAATTATACTTTATTTCCTTATTTTTTTAATGCAAATTTTAAAGTAATTTTACCTTGTTGTTTTGCTTTTATGCAATTTTTGAAAATTATGGAATGTATCCCACGTTTTTCAATGTAAGTTAAGACTATTTTTGTGTGATTTTTTATGCATGTTTTTTGCAGAACTTATCTACCATGTAAAATGAGACCCAGGCATATTTAAAATTAATTATTCATTAAAATAGGCAAGACTGTTACAGTTTTTAAATTTAATTTAAAGTTACATTAGATTTTATAACAGTTTATTTTACTGAGGAATTATTAATAAGTTTATAATTTATGAACATCCGTTAAAATAGCAAGCTTAGGAAACTTTAAAAGTAATTTAGTTGAAGATTCATTTAGAGAGCTCTGCAGGAAGAAATATTACCAATCTTTCTTCTAGTTAAGTCACCCTGCATGGTATTAGGTGCTGGAACTTTTTAATGGGTTGTCTTATGATGCTTTCTTGCAACTGGCAGAACAATTTCTTCCATTCCACAGTGATAATGATGACTTGTGGCAGATGAGAAGTTACATATTTTCTGAAGGAAGATGGCAAAACTGGGCTTCTTAGCCAATCATTTTTATTGTTAAAATGGGAGTATCTCCCAGCAGCAACTGCTTCACTTATAATAGAGTGGGAATCTTGAGTGCTGAAATTTGAAGATTTTTATATGCATTTTCTGACATCCCCCTCACAAACCTATTAACTTGTTTACCATTTTAAAAATTAATCATTAATTTTAGCATAGTTTTATTAACTTTTAAAATCAGTATTAACATTTTAATAAGGAGAAAAGCAATTTTAAGTGAATAACAAAATAGTGCAGCTTGGTTGATTTTGCTGTGTCCCAAGTTATATTTTAGACATATTTTAAAATCTGTTTTGATCTACACACAACTTTAACTAGATGCATGTGATGTGTTATTTTCCAAGAACCATTTAATCTTTCAAAACTAATTCTGTTAATGTAAATATTCTGCTATATATGTATTTCAGACACCTCAGGAATTGAAATTATATGCGAGTTTTAAATGAAAGAAGAGTAAATTTATATTTTATTTCTATAACAAATTAAAGGTGTAAAATAATATAATTGCATTGCAATGCTTATCAAATCTATTGTGTTGCAACTTTACTCGCATATATATATGTAGGTGTGCTCATATGTGTATTACAATGTTTACACAATTTACATTCAATTTATTGTACAAATACTCATCTGATATATGTAGTATATACAAGTTATATGTTCACATGTTAACACATGAATATTCCCAAATATACCTAAATGTACTCAAATATACATGTACTTGGTAAAAGGTAAACCCAGAATAAATACTACTATGTATTATAGTACGTGAAACGGGTTACATGTCAATAAATACCATTTCAGTATTAATAAATGAATTCTATCAGTGTTTATTTATGGAATGAGACTTGCACACTTAATAGAACAATGATATAAATGGTATCAAAAGTTAATATGTTAGGGTTAGAGTGAAGTACTTTATAATAATAATTTTATGAAGATCATATCATATTTGATTGTCCAAGTGGAAGAATCAGCATGGCTGCTGTTTTCACTAACTAATAGTATTTTTATTTTTCTCAGTTGAAATTAACATAATAATCTGCACTGACATAGTTGATAAAGTACATTTCACTTTCTGTTTTTATCCACTGCATGGCGCCATTGAAGCCATACTGGGAAACTAATCGATAAATTAAAGTTTTTTTTTGAAAAATTATTTCTTGTAATAGAATATACTAGTGAGGTACAAATCAATTGCTATTTAAATGTATAATTGCAAACCTTTTATTACTTGTCATTGATGTATTTTTATCAAACTTTTATTATTTGCCTTACAAATTTTTAATTTTCTTATTTGTCTTTGAAAAGTGAGAAAAAAGTATGGGTAAGTTTATATGTCAAGTTTTATGCAAACAATAGTAAAGGCCAAAATAATTGTAAGTCGTAAACGTTTAATTTTTGCTAAAAGAAATTAAATTTTTTATTCAATACAAATTACAATGAATATAAAAATGACCTAGTTTTATAACAACAAATAAAAAGAAAGGTAAAATGATTTTTTTGTTTTGTTTTGATTTCTAGTGATAAACTGCAGGAATGTCATGAAGAAAGACTGGAAACAGATCTTATTTGCTTAGACATTTTTTATATTATGAGATCCACATTGGACTGCAATAGTTCAAGGGATGTGTCTCTCATTTTTAGAATTTTGAGTTTGAATTCAATCCATGAAGATTCAATAACTTGCATCTTTAATATAGTCACCAGATAACACAATGTTTTTGCTGATGGTCAGTCAAATGCCTCGTACCCCTATTTATCAGTATTGATAAATATTTCATATTTTCATGGTAGACTATACTGGTAAATGTTCAATTTTGTTAATAAACCAAATATTTTATTATCATACAAGAGCAAACATATGTTTATTATTAGATTAGTTTGTAAAAAAAAATGTTAACGCTATAAATGAAGAACACAGTGTTTATTTTTACATTTCTTTATAAAAATTAGAAAAAAAAATATTGTAATGCTATAAATGAAGAAGATAAGGTTTATTTTTAGATTTTTTAAAAATAAAATGTTTTTAATATAATGCAGAAAAGTGTTTTTGTTTTTTTTTTGTTTTCAAATTTATCGTTCCTTTTCAATTTTTTTCAACTATTAGTGAGTATATTTAGTAGGTAGAGTACACTGAATCTAAAATTTATAAATTACTTTGATGTGATGTGATGTGATGTATTATGGCTTCTCCTTAAACGAAGTCAAGAATATCTCAGCAATTAAGCCCAGATAAACCTGTTAGCCACTTTCTTTTACATTCCCCACTCTAAATTTACCCATAATCTGCTCTATCCCATTTCCACAACATAATTTTTGTCAACTCTATAACCTTTATATCTAAATCCCCCTTATCTTTTCCCAAACCTAGCATAAAAACCAATAATTCACTTTCTGTATAATCACTCTTTTCATATTTATTTTTCCACAACTTCATTATATGTACCCTTTCTGTTTTCAAACATTTACATTCAATTAACAAATGCCTAATATTTTCAATTCCTTCCTTACATAATTTACAAAATAAATCACCCATATTTTTCCATTTACATGTATATTCTTTTGTAGCTAAAGATCCCGTTCGAGCCTTAAACAATAAACTACTTTCCTTACTATTATCATATATTAACTCACACCTAATATTCTGTTTATTTCTATATATATTTAAACTCTTTTTACTCTCCATACATCGGAAGCTCTTCCGATCTCCTAGTCTTTATTAATAAATCTATTCTTTTATCCCATTCCTTACTACTATAACACTCAATAATCCTCTTAACACAATCATCCCATCTTTTGTACAAATATACTGATATAAATTCTTTATCCAAATCTTTTGCATAGCGCATTACCTTTCTCACCCATCTTGTTACCTGCCCTTTACTCATAACCCAATTAAATACTATTTTAGCTATTCTTTTATTATCCATAAACTGCAATCTACCAAACATTTTCATTTTACTTTTTGCATCTCTCATATGAAAACTTGACCATCCCATTTCTCCTTGAATTGCCTCCCTTGCTGTCCATACTTCTGCATCCAATGCATGTCTTCCTACTTCCCTTTGAGCTTTTTCTAAATAATCTAATATCTTTTTACTAACATATAATGCATCATTACCATATGTTAACCCTGCTACTGCAACTCCTTTCCATATAATTCTAGCTACATCATATTTATTATATGAAAATACTGTTAATTTCTTTATCAATCCCTTTCTTTTCTTTGCTTCATTTATCAATTTTTTCTCCCATTCATCCAAATAATTTTTCTGATTACTTAAAATAATTCCCAAATAACTATATCTATTCACCACACTTAACTTAATATCTCCCAATAAAAATTCTACATCTTCTCTTTCCTCAGTATTAACCATCATTATATTTGATTTTTCTTCACTAAATTTAATCCCCATCTCTTTACCCACCCTTGCACATGTCCTCAACATAACTTCCATATCTTCTCTTTTTTCTGCACACAAAAATATATCATCTGCAAAAAAAAGACCTGACAAAATAAATACTCCCTTACTACCTATTAACGGTATCTCTATCCCTCTTCCTAATCTTTCTATTGCTCTTTCCATTTCACTCAAATACAACACAAACAAAATAGGTGACATAGGGCATCCTTGCCTTAGTCCCACACCATTTTTAACTTTAATTGATTCTATATTCTCTAATTGATATATATAATAATTATTTTCATATAATTTCTTAATAATATCTATTAAAGCTTCATCCATTCCCAAATTTGCTAAACTTATCCATAATCTATTTCTATTTACTCTATCATATGCCTTCTCTATATCTATAAAACTCATATATAACTGTTTATCTGCATTCCTACTCATATCCATAAGTTGTGTAACTACAAATAAACTATCTCCTATACGCCTATCTAATCTAAAACCTCCTTGCATTTCACCCACTACATTATTCCCTTCCATCCATTTTACAACTTTACTAGCCACCATATACGAGAAAACTTTATATAAAACTGATGTTACCGCTATCGGTCTATAATTATTCAACTTTCTATGATCCTTACCCTTTCCTTTAAATAATAACCTTACTCTTGTATTACTCCAACTACTTGGGAAAACTCTATTCTGTGCCATTTTATTAAAACAGGATAATAACTTTACTTTTGCCCTATATCCTAAATTCATTACCATCTCTGCTGCCCATCCATCTAAACCTCTTGCCTTCCCACTTTTCAATTTTTTCTCTACCTCATTTAGTTCATTTTCTGAAAAACTAATATTCCCATTACTATATTCTTTCATATTTTCTAATATTCTATCATTCACATTTAACATCTTTTCTATATTCATTACATAACTATTTAAGATTCTCTCTAAATCTTCTCTAGAACTACACTCAGTTCCCTCATCATCTAGTAATACTAACTCTCTCTCCCCTACATTTCTCCTTTTAATATAATTCCAAAATTTTTTACTTCCATCTCTTCCACTTTTATTAATATCCTCCAACAATTTACTATTCAATTTCATTATCTCTCTATAAATATCTATTTTAACCAACTTCTTCTTTTCTAAGTACTTTTCCCATTTAGCATTAATATCTTTTTCACTTTCCTTATTCTTAATAGCACACTTATATTCTCTACATGCTTCTTTCCTTTCTTTTACACTTTTACTAATTTTAATTTTTTTATTACTTTTATTCTTTTCAATATTCTCACTTAAAACCCTATTTGCAACTTTTTCTACTTCCTTACACCAATCCTTATACTCATCCATACAGTGGATAAAAACGAAAACTGAAATGTATTATATTAATACCCAATAATCTTTAACATTTGAATCTGCTATTCTATCACAGGACTAAACTGCTCTATGGAAATACACCAGAGAATAAATATATCACTGACATTATCAAAAAGAATTAATATGCTGAAATGCAACTGGTCTTATGAAATTCTTAAAAAGACCATAATAGATAGCAACTGAAGTCCTCAAATATATTCAAAACATTGTAAAAGAGATTTATTTGAGATACAACAATTAGATAAAAATATTTACTGGAATATAAAAAAAACTATGGCATAGCTAGTAAGGGATTTTTTTATTTATATATATGGAGTGAAGATTTTTTATTTATATATATGGAGTGAAGATTGTTCATGAAATGAATATATAATGGAGAGAGTAGTGGTTATTTTCTGTACAAGTGGATGGTTGTGATATGGTGAAATTAAAATGAGAAAGGCACTGGTTAAAACCAAAAAAAAATTCTCTCTCTCTCTCTGTGTGTATATATATATATATATATATATCATTAAAAATCAGTCCATATTTAGACAATCCCAATATCAATAACAATCAACTATTTCAAACTATTGTTAAGGCAACCTTCTTTTAACAATAAAGATGGAATCCATATATATATATATATATATAGGATGATATCCATATATATATACGCTATTCCGATCTATTGTACCAGATGGTTCTGCTGATTGAAGTATACTTACACATATATATGTTTTGCTGGTTTCAAACTTCTTCATAATACATTTATAATCTTATAAATGTTACGTGAACGAACTGGCACATTCGAGCAAAATGGGAGATATTATTGATAGCTTTAACTATCAACAATGGCCCACCTCAGCTGCTAGATTCAGACCCCTACTATCCAAACACTTTATTTGTTTTGGAGTAAACTCCGGGTGCCAGCTATCTATTCAGAAGAATAAACAACGTATTTGGTCAGTAGGCTCATAATCCAGCGCTCGAAACTATCCCAAAAACTAGGCCAGTCTAATTTTAATCAGTAATAAAATATAGAAAAAGAATTGATAAAAAGAAATTGATAAAAAGAATTGACCGACAAATAAAGTTTTAGTTTAAAGACAATTTATTTTAACTTGCATTAACTGTACTAAATTTAAATATCTTTATAATTTTTAACTAACATAATATTGGTATTTTTGTCACGTACATTTTAAATTAACACAATATAATATATTTTATGAAAAAGCAAAAATAATCTTTGACATTTAAATTATCTAACATTCACAAACACGCACATCAATAGTTCATTTTATGCATGCTTATAAAGTTCAAATTACTTGTCTCTGTAGGATTTATGAATTACAGCAGTGGCTACTACATATAAATGAGAATAATAAAATGTTTTACCTAGGATTTTTGGGACATGGATATTGCTTGTTGTTAGCTGCTTCTGATGGAGTATATCTAATAAAGGATATCTAACCGATTAGATTTGACATTTCTTGAGGAGATTTGATGCTAATCCATTGGTTTTATTCTTGGAGACAGTTGAACGTGTTGGAGGATTTCTGAGCTGTTAGGTAGACATTATTTCATGGGAAGGTCTTGCTGATCTTATTGGACTAAGGGCTGAAATAAGAGTGTATATTCCCTAAAGCTGCTCAACACTGCATATCTGTTTCTGGATACATAATATAAATTGCACTGTTATCTCTGAAACAAGACTGACACTGAAAACTAGGCTGAAACTGAATGTCCGATAAAAATCTGGCTATTTATATATGCGAATTGTTTTCATTTTAAAATCCTCCGGCAATAGGTGTTGTCAAAATTCCTTTAGTAACTAATCCTATGACAACATGTTTTTGAAGATTGTTTAATTAGTAGTAGCCATTACAAAATGTGTTGTTTTTATATCTTTAATTAGTAGCCCACTGCTGTGATTTTAAATATATTTCATTTCAATATTTATTTTCATGTGTTTTTCAATATGCTAACATTTATTTTTATTTACCATCACGCATATATACACATTTATTCTAATAAACTGGAATGAAAAGAGATTTATATTTTAACTTTTAATTTATAATAACACTCTTTAACTTTTATAAAACTTTTAGTTTAACTTTTCTAACCAAAACTCTCCCTCCCTCCTTTTAATCAATTATTTTCTAACTTTTATTTCAAACTCTTTTACGAAAATAAACTGTAATAAACTCTTCAACATTTAAATTCATTTTTCTTTTATGAAAGATTATTTTAATAATTTTTTTAGATAAATTAGTATGTGCCAATTTCAATATTGGTACTATATATATATATATATATATATGTAGATATATATATAGTATTCAATTATTTAAAAAAAAAAAATTTTTTTTTTATTCTTTTATACATACAGAGATTTATATGTATAGATTTATTATTATGAATAAGCAGTTCTTTTTTGTGATTTATTATATAATATTTTTTTTATTAAATAATATGTGTTAAATTTATTTAACTTTCATTTTGTTAAAATAGAGTAAATCAGAAAAGTGTGAAATAAGGCAATTAAGATTGTTAGATTAGGAGATAAAAAAATGTACACGTGTGAAACAATGAATACATCTGTACAAACACAAAGATGCTTTTACACTTATTCCTGATGGCTATAGATTCCAGGTTTGTTGTTATCTGTATCTTAAGATTATTTTTACAAAAGAGGTGCTTTGATGTAGATAACGATAGCGATCAATTTTAAGTCTTTATTGATTGTGACCGACGTCAAACTTGTGAAGCTTTGATTTTTTTTTTAAGATAAAGATTTCCAGATGTTTTTTTTTTCTTTGGTTGAAATTCGCGATATAAATGATTGAAACAATTTTTTTAATCAGTCAGTCATAAATTTTTTTAGAGAGATGATCAGTTAGTCTTAAATTTTTTTAAAGAGATGATGAGTTAGTCATTAATTTTTTTAGAGAGAGAGTCACTCAAATTATTATTATTATTTTGAGACTCAACTCAGTCGGTCCTTCCTTGTTATTATTCTTAAGCAGAAATGTAAGCTCGGATTTTTTTTTTTAAAAGAGAGTGAACGCTTTAATTTTTTTTTTCTCACTCTTTGAAAGTTGAAAAAAAAAGAGCAAATGAAATGTGCGTTTATATAAAGCAATTTCCAGCAATATTAAAGAAGAGGAGAGAAATGGAACAAGATTGAATTTATTAGAAGTTAGTAATAATTATATAAAAATGATATTAACATATTTGGTTATGCATAATACTATGCCTCTGCATTGCTAAACCATTTTTTTCTGCTTCCTGGTTAATACAGAATGAGTCAAAATCGCTGATCTGTCTATGAAGTCATGTATCCAGTAATAACCAACAAAATGATAGATTTTGAAGCCAACCACACAAGCTATATGGAATGCTTTGTTTCTAGTTCCTGGCTTATTAAAAGCTCATTACCTTCGAATGAATGGAGAAGAGGAAATAGGAGGAAAAGAAAATTTATAACAGCCATGTAGAACCAAGTTTGAAGCCATAAATCAAATTTTTGTTGATTTACCTCAATCATCTAAAGTGTCAACAGCAATTATTTTTTTTAAAGGAGAGAGACAAGCAAATCCACCGGTACCTACTTATTCAAAGTACTTATAATAACTTTTTTTTTAAATGGTAGAAGGAAGCCAATCAACAGTGAATAATAATGGAATTGAAGAAACAAGCAAAGTCAATTGATTCAGCATTATCTTAAAAGTATCTGCAATAACTTTCTTTTTTGTTGTTGTTGTTGTTGGTGAGCAAAGAAAAGCAGTCTGAAAATTCAAACTCAGGACATTAATAAGAAGTAAAAAGTAGACGGGTAAATATGAACTTTCTTTAACCGATTTTATTCTTTTACTTATTAAAAGTAAACCTTAATTTACTGGTCAAAGCAATTTTCTTTTTTTGATACAGAAACATTAAAGACTTGTTTATCTATAGTTATTTGCAATATCTCACAACATAGCACAAACATAGTTTAAATCTTTAAACTTAAATTTTTCATTATTTTTTTTTTATTATATATTGTAATGTTGAAATGTTTTTTTTTTTAATTGTTCTTCAGTTGTTAATGATAATGAGCAACCTATAGATATATGCATTTATAATGTTTTTTATTTTTATTTTATCTTGTTGCATATTAAAAATTAATATATGTATTTTATTTTCTTTCGCTATAAGGTTGCAAAAGAAAAAGATATTTTTATATATGTAATTTATGGGTATACATTTTAAACATATATGTTAACATTACCGAATGCGTGAATGTGTAACTGCTTATCCAAACACATCAAAGAATAGGTTATATATGATTAGTTTAAAATGGTAAATTGAAAAGTAGGGCATTACATTTGAATGGAAATGAAATAACATATACAAGTTTCACCTGAAATTTATTTTATGATATGATGAGTAAGAAAAGTCTTAAATAAGCATTTATAGAATATGTATTTTTTTTTCTAATATTGATTTAAGTCAGCTTATTTTGAGATATCAAGAAAGATGACAAACCTATATATTAAGTTTATTTGCTTATACTTATATAAATTTTTATATTAATAAGCCATTTATTTAATTGTCGATTTGACTTTAAAGAAGGAAAGAAAGAGTAGTAGTGTTAATAAAATATAATTATATATCTTAATTGGTTTCCGAGTTATTATTAAGAATATTGTGTTTTTTTTTTTTTGTCTTAATTCTATCATTTTAATTCATCATCATTGCTCGCAGTTATTAAGTATTACCATTCGTATATATTGAGCAATCACTTGCAAATATTAAGCGTCCGCAAAATAATAGGTAAACTAGAATGTTGATATTTAAGTATTTAAGGATTATGCTTGAGAATAACCAAATTTTGATAATTATAGTTCAACATAGAAAGCTAAAATTGTGTTGTGTCCATGAATTTAGATCATCCTCATCAAAGATGGATATCATGTTATTAGTTAAAAATGTTTCAAATAATACTATATAAAAGTTATGATCGCCATCAATCATCATTAATAAATTATAATCATTAAATTTAATGTTTAGCGTAATGAATATATTTTAGTAAATAGGGGTTTATAGAAAATTGAATATTATGCAAAGAGATTCATGATGATCAATCATCACCATTAGTATTATTAAATCCCAGTATGAAATAGGATAATTTTAATAGATGCCTATAAGTTTATAAAGATGAATTTATTGTTGTGAGTTTATTGATAAGCCCTGGCTGGTATCATCATCACTATTATAATCATTATTGTGATATCACTATTATTATCATTATTATGATATTATTATCATCATCATCATTATTTTTCCCTACCTTTATTGTGATAAATAATCTAGTTAAATGGCCATCAATATCAATAATGGTCTTCACATGCTTGTTTGGAAGCCATTAATAGGATTATACATGTCTGTTCATCAATATACGCTAATGAGCTAGCAATGTCAGATCGGAAGAGCACATGTCTAAAGATATAAACTTTGGTAATATTGGGATCTTGTAATTTTATCAATATAGATAAAATGTAAGAATGTCATTTTTGTTCAATAGTCATCCAAGTCATGTGTAATAAATATGTACTGAATGAGTTTGAACTCAAGTACACTATAAATAGATACTTATCTAGATTGAAAACAATCTAGTGGCGCTCATGGGAAAACACATGTACTTAGCTAAACTGAATAAAGAGTGATATCATCCCTTTCCAACTTCATAATATTAGTTTTATAAAATATATTTTTTTATAAGTTGTCATGAATAGCACCCGTGTGTGCATATGACCATGAATGGTCTTATATATTTGGAAAGAAGAATAGGAAGGATTCTTTGTTAGAAGAACCTAGTATTGGAGATAAGCATAAGGCACTCCAGGAATCTCACAGTGGGTACTTTTATTCAGTTGCTATATTTAATATTATTTTTATTAGATGACAATGGCCAGTATGTTTTATTGTTCAGATGACTGCCCCAATATATAAATAAATACCAAGAATCTTTAATGCTGATATTTTCAAGTGGCACAGTGATTCTATAATTTCTTTATCTATGCTATGATGAATTAATATAGTTACAAATGGTACAGATTGGATAGGCATATATCTAATAATTAATAATTTCCCCTATCTAAATATTTATTATGGTTACAAATGTGACATATTAAAATAGTTACAAATTATAGTTACAAATACATATCTTTTATATTAATTTAATAATTACAAATACATATTATATTAATTTATAAATATATTATATATATATATATATATATATATATATGCCAATATATATATATATATATATATATATATATATATATTAAACCTCCACCCCACTCGACACCGATCCTACCCATTATATGAACAAGCCCAGGGCACCAATTCTATTAATGAATAGAATAAATTAACAACTCTATTTTACTTTGAATTAGTATTGAGACTGTTCTACTTTTGCCTGGCTTATAGCTTAGCTCAGTGGAGAGTTATAGAAAGTTTAGAATATACAGAATGTAAAAAAATGAAGGAAGAAATACTATTGATGATTAAAATAAGATACGTACTTCATTTGTTAATCAATCAAATAATAAAAATCAATAAAGTTTTATACATTCAAGCTAATAAACTATAATTTACATTTGATCTCTTCCATCATTTAAATACACTCATAGATTAACTACAATATAACTTTAACAGAAAACATGATATTGAATAACTCCACTATCTAGTACTCTTAATCTAAATAGCTAAATTAATATTAATTTGGAACTTTAAAATCAGATCTCAGGGAATCTTTAATACGATTTGGTTAAAGAAATTCTATTACACAATAACTTATAACTATTTTAATAATAAAAAAGAAAATAATAATAATGGAATGAATTGGGTGATGTTTCATTCAACTAGCAATTAGATAATGAAGGAAATAGGGTACCTTTTAATCTCACATCATTGTCTAAATAATAACTAAGTATGCAACCTTCTTCACAAGTTTACTGTGCCGGTCAAAATATGTTTATCCATCTAACATGAGCTGGAACTCACAAAATGTACTTCAAACCCAGTCAAGCCCAAGATTTAGGTCAGGAACCAGCCTGGATTCGAACCCACTCTCTAAGTCCCAAATCGAACACCTAATGAATAACATAATAGTTATGGCTCATGAGAATTAATCTTAATTCGGCCGACTAGCAAAGCTGAGAAGACAATGTGACATCTATTAATTATGATTATATTAAAATATACATAAGTATGGCTGTAATATATGTGGAAGAAGTGGAGGAAAAGGAATTCGAACTACTCAAATAAGTTAAACAATAAAAGATAGTTTAATATAATGAAAATTTAGTTATATACATTTATAAATTAAGTACATTAGTGTGTGCGTGAATGAGCAAGCGATTACATAGTGTCATTCACGCTGTTAGTTCTCATATGCTCTTTATTAGCTAAATAATATATTACAAATAAACACGCATCTTTGGTGGGTCCAACATTAAGATGCCAATCAGTTAATAAAAGGAATTACATAATATTGCTATTAACGCTTTGACACATCAAAAGTTATTTAAATTTATGAGATACGTTTAATTAGAACATAACATTAGCTACAGATATTTATAGGCTTGAGCTTTTTGAAAAGAGGGATTAATATGAAGTGACGCGGTGTTAGCATAATGACCGAATATTTGCGGAATCCAATACTTTGAGGTGCTTTATCATATTATAGAACAGTCTAGCCGACTTGCCACTCCACATTTTGTGGAATCGGTTGACAAAGGGATTGCAATGGGCCGAACTTTGCCGGACTTTTCCCATGCATTGCTACGTGAGCATATATATGGTCCAGGGACATTCATCGCCCTGTTTGCGACCTGAAACGAAGAGGAGACGGCTCGGGTATTCCGACGCACGTCTTTAGATAAAGCTTAATAACATGAGTGTGTCCTATGCTAACAACGCTTTGGGGTGGACTAATAACTAGTCAAATAACTACAATTAAGCATATAACCTATAATGATAACATCAAAGATAATGGTATGATCTTATTTATTAAACATAGTTTAAAGATTTGTTAAAAAAAATATTTTTAAATACCAACGAAAGTTCTAAATCCCCTCCCCCCCTTTCATTACACTTATTTAATAAAATTCCACATACGTATAACATAGTATACAATTAAGTCGCCTTATTTTAGAATTAAATAAATAATATTTTATAAGATTTCAAAGCGTTAATTAGTTTACGTTCTGGATTTTCAGAGTTAAACAAATCAATTTTTATATTAAAAACGAACCTAAAATGTTGATTCATAAAATAATCTGGCGAACGTATTAATTTACAATGCATTATATATATATTTAAGGGGACGTTAATAAACTTGATTCATGAAAGTTTACTTAAAGACAGAAAAGATTTTTTTAGAAAATTCAATTCGTCAGATTGTTTTAGATTGACATATTAATAAGCAAGCAGATATATAAATCAAATAATCAATAATATAAATAAATGACCCTACCAAAATTAAAGAGCATATAAGAGAGAATTAAATTTAAATAAATTATTTAAGAGCAAATTACATGTTATTTAGATATATATATAAAAAAAACAAAGTTAAAGAATACATAAAAAAAAATCTTGAGAGATTATTTAGACTAAATTGACTATTAGGTAGCGGCTTGGAATTTACCTTTCAATTTTAAGAGTCCGATTAAAATATTGTCCGTGCACGGAAATTGAAAATGAAAGTTCTGGAAGCTTCTATTAACATTAAAGTTCTTAGGTCTGGCTTTTCTTCATTGCAGGGCAGCAGGATATTACGGTAGCGCAGATGATGACCCAAAGGGCCGAGCAAGTTGGTGGATTCACTGCTACATTATTTTTTTTAGTTTTACAGCAACGTTAACAATCTCTCAATCAATAGTAACTAATAACTCAACTCCCCAATTGATTCAAAATTTAGTCATTTTATACTTTTTCTCTTATCAGTTGTTTTTGAAGATGCAATTGTTAGATAGCGCCAAAAATAAATTCAAATCTATTTCTAGATTAGAAATAAATAGATTTAACAACATGTTTTTAACACAAGTAAATCTTTAATCTAATTAATCCCATTTATCTTAAGTAAAATTTTAATTAAAAAATACCTTTCCCAGCTTAAAACAACAGTGCTTCCAACCCCTAATTATTTTTAGACAATTAAACAACACCTGCATCCTCCATATTGGATTTTATATAAAAAATGTATAATTTATAGAAAAACAAGCAATTTGAAAAGAAAAAGCTAAAAACGACATATAATAAAATATTTACAAAAACATCAATATTTTGTTAGTAAGTTTTGCTCCTATGTATATATTTGAGCTGCAACTATAATTTTAATAAGAAGAACTAATAATTAATAAACAGAATCAATAATAATAAATATTGAAAGTTAAACTACAAATTTAGGTGCGCATCTCAAATATATACATGAAATATATATACTGACAAAAAGGAGCGGTATGGGAAATAGGGGTTTGAATACGGGTTAGTAGGTAGAAACATGAAGCACAATCTTAAGCTAAGATTGACTGCTTCATTACTAAATGGTAAAGTATTTCATATAATGTTTGGATCAAGAGAACAATATTATCAGACTTAAGTACATTCATTATCACATTTATAAAGTAGTGCATTTATGATGTAATAGATATGTAGAATGTGGAAACTAGAATACAAATGCATATAAGAACAACTGGAGACAAAGTTTTGAATAACAAATAAAGCATTTATTTACATTTACAATTAAAATAGATATAATTAGCTCACATTGGGACTATATGTCCTAATCCTTAAATTTATGCATACATTTACTAATCTAGGTTTGATATTTCTTTTGTTACACTTTTTTTTATCATTTATTGACTAGACGTTTACAAGACATGAATTAACAAATAAAATAATGCCCTCATATTCTAACTTAGAATATATTTAGGCTGTTAATTAACTCTAACATTTTTTTTAGCAAACAACACTGGGTTGGAGAGGTCACACTATCAATTATTGAGATAAAACAAATTAATAAATTTGGCTGTCAAGAGAGTAACCTTAAGTAGCTCAATCAAATAATTCCTTTAAATATCTATACTTTTCACACATTCCAAATAAAAGTAATCATTCTGATGATTTGATGATTTAAAGCTTGTGGTAAATTAACATGATATAATTCAAAATATTTAATTCCTGATGTATAAATTTAATAGTATTATACTCTCATGTATTATTTGCATTACATGTGTGTCGCATCTTATGCTATTATTAAGGCAAAAATTAATATATTTACATCTTATCGGTTTACTCGTGAATTACTAAATAAGTGTCGTAGTACGGATAATGCCATAAACCAACCAACAAGTATAACACTATTTCTGCTTTAATATTCCATAAAGAATTTAATCTTACCATTTATTTAACCACCAACTACATTACCTATAGCTATGAGTCTATGATAATACAAAAATAAACATTCAAAAGAAAAATTTAAGCACATGAGGAATAAACAAGCTTCTTGACTAATAAATCTAACGACAAATAATGTATCCCCACCTTGATGTGGAACTGAGTCTCACCACCAGAATAAAGGGGACATATACTACTCAACTTCATAAAATATCATTTTTATAATATATACATATGCAATCTAGGTATATACTTCACTCACGGCAAATAGTTATTAAGGGACAGTTCTCAATCCCAATCTACGTAGAACATATCACGAATAACTTTCTTTCTCCTAGCTACTTTATACATTTGATTCTATACATTGAAAAATAAATACACATACAGAAAGGTCACTAATTTCTTTCAACTCTTTTAGTATACGGCATTATCCAAAATGAACAGAAAGAAAAACAATTGTAAAACTGAATATTTACTAATTTTATGAAATAAATGCATAAGACAGACACATATACGTATAAATAAGATCATGAAAACAACTTGAAATTATATAATACATGAATATTATGATAAAGTAAATGGTAAACTGAAATCTAAATTATATCACAATTCATTTTTTTTAATAATTATCTCTAGTCACTATTGGCACAATGTATACTTCCCATTGTATGCTATCTCTTGCTTATTCAAAAAGAGATGATTAATACACATGTACTTAAAAAAGACAGTCTTAGTTTCTGTATTGGTGGGTAGTTATGATGTGATAGCATTGAGATAAGAGAATACTAATAGAAACCAGTAAAATTTGAATATATATATTGTACCTGACAAAATTGGACAACCAACATGAAAATTACCTGAGTGAATTCTACATACGCATTCCATATTTAGCATCACATATTAATAACTTTTTCTTTTACCACCTGCTAAGGTCAGGGAGAAACACGAAACTCTTAAATGTTTTACTTAAGTTATTGATTGCAAATAATGATCACAAACTTCCAAAAATGATGAGACAAAAACAGTTTATTACATATATACGAAATACTACACATTGGGTGTACTTTGGTTAATTGATTTATAAATTAATTCATGGTAAATAAAAATTTCTAAATATTATTAGTATTATTTTAATTTACTTTATGCAGAGATGTTGTATATAGTGGTGTATTGCTTAAATTTTTTAAAATAATTATTATTTAAAAATTACTAATGTAGAATATTATTATTATTAGTTGTTCATGAATGGATCCCGATCTATTGTATAGATATCTAATAGCTCATACCTCTCATTACCCCTGTTCTAAGACTAAATGACCCTGCCATGGATTTAACTGATTGGTTGTAGTAATCACTTTCAGGTTCTGATATTAGCCAACAATTAAAGTACTCAAATAATTATATAATATAGGAAATAATGTCTGTACTACAATAATTGATACATAAGAGAAAATACATATGTAAATTATATGCGTATGGTAGGAATTCAACTTCCATCACGTACTAATCCTTAGAATATTTGGTACCACATATAAGGGACTGACACTTGCAAACATATCACTACATGACATGTATGAAAATAAAATAGATACTAGGATAGGAAATCTTCATCTACTCTACCTCAATGTTTAAATAAATAATGAAAGTAATTGACCAGAAATCACAATGGTTTTACAATTATTTCACTAATCCATTAAGTAAGAATGAGTTCCAGATGTAACTATCATAACTTGCATTGACAGATTAAGAGTTGTCCATTTTGTCACTAATATCTCAAAAACAAAAGTGCAGCTTACTCAATCTTAAATCTATTACCTATGACCTTAATCTATCTTATCTATGCAGTGCAGTTGACCTCCATTCATGATTTATAAATTTTCTACTTTAATATATTATTTATATTTTAAACAAAATTAATTAACATACAATTTTTAATAGCATGATGAGAGACTAAAATACATTTTAACTGAGTATTATAAAATTATAACTTTAAAATTATCACTGATTAATTACAGCTTGTTAAATAAACAATACAGTTATCTCTTGTCATACATGCTCATAAACAGATTTATGCTAATAATTATTCCTTAACTTATTTTTATTAGATTGGAAATAAATCATGGTTAACTCATTTAAAGTTCATATCTCTTATTACAGGATGATAATTTAATGTCTTGTCCTTCAGTTATTACTTTATTTTGCAGAATTTTCTATTAAGCCATAGCAGTAGGTTTAAACCATTATTTCAAATTCGTGTAAGAAGCTTAGATACCAATGTAATCTTGTTTTGGTGGCTGGTTCTTTCTGTAGCATTGAACATCACATTTAAGCATATAGATTAATGTGTAGTATACACACATTTGGGTGTTTTCTCTGTTTGTTGATGACTCCTCTTTTGGGATCATCAGCAGGTTTTCCAGCTTTCCCTCTGCCAGTTTGATAGAGCAAGGCAGAAAATGGTTTCTCTACTCTTGCATAGTAGACCTGGATGGAGCTAGCAGATTAATTAACTGACTCACCGAATAACAGCAATGTAATAATAATGGCAAAATAGAATCCTGCAAGCAGACAAGAATTAGCCTCTGAATAAATTTTAAGCATTATTTAAATTTACTGGAGTTAGCTTATCAGTAAAATTTGTTTCCATTATTTGTCTTTTGGATTTTTTGATCTATTAGCTATAGATAACTCCAGAGAATCTGTTGTAGTCTGAGATTATTTGCCCAATACTGTATTGGCATTATCTTTGAGTGAAAATAACAGCCTTTTTTATTAAATCATGTTAATTATTTACTTAGTTTAATTTATCAATCTGTTTAGAAGCATTTTAATTACTTTTTCCTAGAATGCCATTTTCACTTTCAATTATTTTTAAAAGAAAACACGTTTTATTTTAATCTACTTTTAAAAATAAACTTAGAATTAATCAGCTTTGACAATTTTTTACAAAATTTTTTATTTAACTTGATTTAACAAAATTACTTTATAATTACTATATTGTATATATTCATCTGTGGTTATAAAATATCTATATAACTTTTATATTTTTTTAAATTATTTAAGACTTTTATATTTAAAACTACTTATTGATTTTTAATTTATAGATATGAAATATATATATATAATTGAAATAATATTTTTAACGGTTTACAAACAATTACAAACAATCCTTAAATCTGCAGAAGTACTTTCCGTTACTTTCTAATCTGCCTCAACTGCCATTAAATTCAAAAACCAAAAGCGGAAGCAAATGTCATCAAGTCAAATTCCACGAATCTCGTATTTTAAGGCTTCTAACATTAAAATACGAGATTCGTGGAATTTGACTTGATGACGTTTGCTTCCGCTTTTGGTTTTTGAATTTAATGGCAGTTGAGGCAGGTTAGAAAGTAACCGAAAGTACTTCTGCGGATTTAAGGATTGTTTGTAATTGTTTGTAAACCTTTAAAAATATTATTTCAATTATAATTACAATATTGTTTTTAATTAACGGATATTTTATTTATTATATATATATATATATGTGTGTGTGTGTGCAACTATCTGCATACTATGTAATTATTTGAAGCAATATTAAGTTTTCATAAGTCTTCTTGAGAATTTTCTAAACATTTATATTATATTAATTAAAAATCAACTAAACTCAAACTTATATTTGTTCAAGCTTTATCCTCTACAATTGCTTTGGAAATCATTTACATCAACATAGCATCAGTATGTTTAATTTGATTGTGAAGTTTGAATGAGAAAATCATTGGAGCACATTACTATTAAGTCAGTAATAACAGAGCAATATTAAAATTACTGCTAATTTGAATGTTCAAGCCTTGATATCAAATTTAACATAATAATGATATTTTAATAAAAATGTTGCTATGTTGACCGCATTGCATTCTTAGAATACCTGATAACGATGGAATCTGAATTGCATATGTTGAGATTGATTTTTTTTTTACCGATAAAAGTTTATTTTTAAAAAAAAAAAGAGTTCAATTACCAATATTGCTTAATTCGTAGCTGCATGTATCAACTATTTAGGTAAGTCTGAATCTGAAAAAATTGAGAATTTGAAAAATGTATATTTCTGATATAATAAAATCTGGTTTTAATTCATCTGATATATATAATAATATTGAGCGCATTGAAAGTAATATTACTACTGAATGAAAAAGATAGAAATGTGAAAAGAAAATCAATGGCACTACCTTGTGAACCAAATATTGGAAGAAATAAAATTAGAATATGTGTAGATAAGTTTAATGTTAGCTTTAGGTCACCCATAAATTTGAGTAGATTGAATATTAATATGAAAGATAAAGTAGATAAATTGGAAAACTTGTATATGCAATGGAGTGTGGCCAATTGGATTGCCCATATATATTTACTATAGTGAAACGAAAGCAAATATGAAGACAAGAATGATGTAATATTCTCTTTAAGCTAAAATTAATTTAAGAAATGTTTCTATATGTTATAGTCATAAAAAGAAACATGGACATGGCTTTGGTTCTGACATTGTTGAACTCGTTTGAGAAGAAAGAAATGGTAGAAAGCAAAAGATTCAAGTGATTTGATTTGTTGCACAAAATGGGCAATAATGAATCAGCCAATGGTGTTCAATTGGACAAAAAAATGGGGTTTTGGAAAAATTTTAACGCTAAAATAAAATACTTTTTTGTTGTTTTCGATGCTATGTTTGTGATGCCAACCTTGTTATGAAAGTACACTTAGTTTGTTTAAATCAATTTTATTCTTTCTTTTCTGTTAGTGTTTTTATATTCCTTATAATAATAGCAGACGTTCAATCTATTATATATATATTATCATAATTGTTTGTAACTTTTATTTTATTTTAGTTACCATTGTAACAAAATCTCAAGAGTTAAGAGGGTTTTTATTACAAGCCCGTGATAAAACAGTTAATGGACCTATAATTGGGACGTGGAATTCACATACATTGGCGCATGAACTTGCTTGTGATTCTCAATCTAGGACTACAATTACACATAACAACAATGACAGGAAAGTAAATCCCACTTTTATCTGGAAACCAAAAGTGGTTGGAAAAGGAATGAAGATTTACTTCAGGTTTGTATATAAATTGATTAATATACTTAAAATATCTAATGCATGACACTAACAGGAGAAAAGTACAAAGAATTACTCACGCGCAATATTGATTACAAGTATTTAGTAAGACACTAAGCTATTTATTTATATAAAATTACTTAGCAACCGCAACTATTTTTATAGTCGTTGCTAAGCAATTATTAACAAGTAACTTGGGATCGTGATGAATAGTTGTTATCGATATTGGAAGGTAATAATTATATATATACAAGCACATACGCATTCACATATGTATATATATAATTAAAAAATATATATCTAAGACATGTTAAAATATGCTTGAATATCCGAACACAGATTTCATGAGATTAACCTAAAAATTCACATCAGTTTTCCCTTTACATGGGCTTGGTTATTTTTAATGCTTAATAGTTGGAAGCGTTTGATCGCTATTCTTAATTTTTAAATATTTTTTATGTAAATATGCGTTTTTCGAAGAATTTTATTTGGGAGAAAATCATTTCTAAAGGAAATGCGTTTTCCAAAGTTTTTTTTCAGATTTGATTATATTTGCACATAATCATTTCTATATACATATATAAATTGGTTTTATGATATATAGCCTTTAGTGTACCATTTAGAATTTATAATACATGTGTAAATTTGTAATTTTTTAAGAGTTTTGTTTTGTCTATTTACTTTTTTCTATTTCTATCGAACAGAATCGCATTTTAAATTTAAATATTAAAAGTCAACACGTCCATATGTAGGAAGAAACTGCTGACAATCCTCTTAGTACTTTGATGAGATCTTTGAAGATTAATATTGGTATCGTTACGAAATATATGAAAATGGATGATTGGTTACTTATTCATTTACACATTTATGTATGATTTCATTAACTAACTTTGTTATATAGATATAAATAAACACATCATTTTCACCCATTATCTATATGATGAAAGGGTTCTCATATTTAATTCAGAAATTCTGATCTATAGAACCTCTTCTCCACTACACACTGTAAACTACTTTAGTTCATTTACACGTCTTACACGTGGTCCATTTGTCCAGCCCGATTTCATTTCTGTCTCTTAATTTTTCAATGATGTCAGCAATGCTTGTTTGCTCTCTCATCCATTTATTTCGTTTTTGATACCTTCTTACTAATACATTTGTCCATACTTCATTAAGTGGTTTGAAGTCTCTGTACTGCTTTTTTCTTGAGTGCCCAAGGCTCAGATGTATTATTAAAAACAGGTAATCTTTCCAAAAACCTAAGCACATTTCTTTTAATATCCATTATATTTCCATCTTTATAAATAATCTGACCAAGGTATTTCTAGTTGATTATTTCTTTTAATTCATCATTATCAATTTTATTTTTTTCTAGGGAAAATCCATTGAAACATTAGTTTAGCCTTTTTAGCTTTTATCTTTAGTCTTACTTTATCATTTCGTCTGATAACTATTGCAACATTTCATAACTATAAATCATTATTTGCAAAAACAACCATGTAATCTGCAAAATCTAGCCTATTTACTTTTATTCTCTGAACATCCTATTTTAATACTCAAAATATTCACTGTAAACCCGTTGTAAACAATTTTGTAGATAAACAACCATCCTAACTTATACCATTTCATCAATGTTAATATTTTTAATATCACCGTATCATTTTCAAATAAAACAATGGTTCCGAGTCTATATCTTAATTAGATAATGTATTGATCTCTGTAGAAATACTTATAGAATCAAATTCCTTTTCTGAATCTACAAATCCAAAATATAATGACAACTCATATTCATTGGTCTTTTCAATAACTTCTCTCAGTAATTGGATGTGATTCATTGTGTCAAAACAACTTTTTCAATTGAGTTTATTATTTTGGTTGGTTAGAATCCAAAGTTGCTGAAGGTTATAATTATTTTGTTTAAAAATTTATTTAGAACTGATACTATAATTACGATAGAATGACAGCCTGTTAAGCTAAATTGCGCAGACGCTGTGAGAATGTTGTTAATAAATGAATACCTTCGAACAACCACATGATATAGTATTTATATAAGAGTAAAAGGAATCCTTCTTACTCCTACAACTCAAATGTTTATATATGAGCAAATCATGTGGTTGTTCGAAGGTATTCATTTATTAACAACATTCTCACAGCGTCTGCGCAATTTAGCTTAACAGGCTGTCATTCTATCGTAATTATAATCGCACGCAAGACGTTATAAAATAAATGCTTATTCGTAACTGATACTATAGTAAAATATCTGCCATGTCTAATATATTTTATCATCTTTTTTTGCATATCGATATTACAATTGCATTCTTCCAATCGTTTGGCACATATTTATCATTTAAATCTTTAGTTTATAGCTTTGCTATCAATTTGTCTATTTTTTTTACTTATTTTTAAGGTATTAATAATAATTCTATCAGTCTCTGAAACAGTTCCATCTTTTGGGTTTTTAGTGCACATTTCGTTTTTTATTTCAAATACTGGTTTTCAGAAGATATAATAATTGTAGTACATACTTTCTTGTTCTTTGTGTATGTTCGTTATTATTATATAATTTTTATAGAACTCTTCCACAGATTCTATGAAGATCGCTTTTTTTAGTAATAGTCTCATCTTTTCTTCCTATTGTAGAAATAATTTTCTTTTCAATACAAACATATTGCTTTATACTTTTAAGACATTTATTCTTTCCTATAGCTTTACCTATTAATTCACAATTATATTTTCTTTTAACATTATTAATTCTTTTTTGTATCATTTTACGAAGTTTTAAACATTCCATTTACTTTTAATGTATCATTTTAAAAAAAGTTCATATTTCTTTTTCCCCCATATATTGTCTTGTCTCAATAGAAAATTTATTTCTGTATGTAATCCTTCTAAACACTTTCCTTCTTCCTTTCTTTTATTTCTGTTATCTTCATATAAATTATTGCAATTCAAATAATTCTTCTTACACTTATTTCAGCAAAAACTTCTTCTTCTCCTTCTTCTTCTTCTCCTCCTCCTTCTTCTTCTCCTCCTCCTCCTTCTTCTTCTTCTCCTTCTTCTTCTTCTTCTCCTCCTCCTCCTCCTTTTTCTTCTTCTCCTTCTTCTTCTTCTACTTCTTCTTCTTATTCTTATTATTATTCTTCTTCTTATTCTTCTTATTCTTATTATTATTCTTATTCTTATTCTTCTTATTCTTCTTCTTCTTCTTCTTCTTCTTCTTCTTCTTATTATTATTATTATTATTATTATTATTATTATTATTATTATGATGATGATGGTGTTTCAAAGGATAAGCTTTATTAGTATTCTAAAAGGTTGTACAAGTTACATTTGACAACTTAGTTATTATATATAAATTGGTTCACAAAACTACATATGTACAATGATTTGATCAGTGATTGTATGCGTTATCAAACTAGAAGTATTTAGGAAAAAAACAGTTCAACAAAGTCAATGATGATCACTCAATCATACGATTATATACAATTAGATATACTTCAATTAAACTAAAGCAGGAATGTGTCTAATTTGTGTCAGTTGACTTCAGACCTGGCACAAGGGTCCATGTTAGATATGGTTTTTCTATTAGTGCTTTTATATAAGTTCTTGTATATTCCAGGTGTCAAGGTTATTAGTATGATCTGTAATCTTCATGACTCTTTCACGTATGGTTTGCAGTTTATTTTTGAACATGTTTGGATGTCTTCTGGGGTTATAATTGCATATGAAATTACACCATGTACACCATAAGGCATAGAGTATAAATGTGCAGATTCTTATTTCAGCAAAGCTACCTCTTTTAAAAGAGTCAAAAAGGATTTTCATATTTTTTTTTTTTTATCCTTGAGTGAAGTGCTAATAATTTCATGAATATTTTCTAGACTTGGGCATGAAAAAAAAAGGTGGTTTTGTGTCTCTGAGTCCCTATGGCAAAGATTACATATATCATCTATATCTTTATAGTTTCTTTGATATTTCAAAAAATTGCGTAGGTAGCGAGTCCAGATTTATCTTTAGGAGAAAGTCAAAATATTTTGATTCAAGTGACCATAGTTTGAATTTGTGACATAATTGTTTTTTAGTGATATGAAGTGGAGTTTGTACATCATCTTGACTTAGATGTAGAAGTTGATAAACTTCCCAATATTTATATTTGGCTTGTGGTGGTTTGAAGTTAAGAGTGTGGATTGT
The DNA here is from genome assembly GCA_028023455.1 of Epiperipatus broadwayi. NCBI lineage: Eukaryota > Metazoa > Onychophora > Udeonychophora > Euonychophora > Peripatidae > Epiperipatus > Epiperipatus broadwayi. The sequence goes on along the minus strand of JAQFVV010006249.1, from coordinate 3,020,070 downwards.
TAGTAACGGTGTAAGTAGTGTGTTCAGATATCCCTGGAGAGGAGGTGGTCTATCTGTATGGGTAATCTTGGCAGAAATTTCTAAATATGGGAATTTTTGTGCACATGTAGATATTATGTTCAATGTTTTTTGCATCCTGAAGACATGTATTGAGTGAAGGCCAAGGCCATTTTGTGAAAGGAGTTTTCTAAGACATTTTACTGATATTGAGATAATCTTTTTTCCCCAGAATAATTTCCTGCATAAGGAGTCTATCTTATTTGTAAATGCCTTGGTATAAATGATTGTTGGAGTAAAATAAGAGATTTTTGTAATCACTAGTATATTAAGCAAAGCCATTTTGGTATATAGAGAGAGATAAGCTTTGGAGAGTGAATTGACAATCTTTTCCACCTTCTCTATTAAATTTTTCTGTATGAGCAATTTTATAAGTGAATGGCATAAATAGAAGTTGAACCCAAGAAATGCACTTGGTCTACCTTTGAAAACATTAGTAATGCTATTACCAGTGAAGATCTGCCATGCACATGATTTCTCCATGTTAAATGTTAGTTTAAATTCATTTGTAAAATTGGTAAGTTTCAAAAGTTTGGGAATTTGCTTTTGGGATGATAAAAATACTGCTACATCATCCATATATGCGATACATGAGATGTTGTCATTGATGATAGGCATGTAGACTCCTGAAAATTCATTTCTATTATTTTTATAAGAGGGTTGATATAGGCACTGAACAATAAGGCACTGAGAGGTGAGCCCTGAGAAATGGAATGATGTTGCACTATTGGAGATGAAGTTTTCCCATTTAGGGAAACATAAATTTCATGGTTTAAAAGTAAGTTAGCAAGCAAGTTTAGATAGGTGTTGGGGACTGAGTATTTTTGCAGAGTTTTAAGGAGAGTCCTGATGGAAATCATGTCAAATGCAGCTTCAATATCTAGTTGAATGACAATTGGACTGTATTTTTATTATTTCTCTAAGTTTCTATAGTTGACTTGAATTAAAAGGCCACCTATTCTGTTGAGGATTGTTTTTTGGTAAATTGCATTTTTGATAGTTTGGCAAAATGAATGGCTCTATTTTATCTTTTATCACGGATTCTATTATCTTTATACCAAGGAAGCACATTGAAATTGGACATAGGTTTGTAGTATTTGAGATTGTTTCTTTTTCATGAATGGTACAAGCATAATTTGATTTAAGCCCTGTATTTTATAGATGTCTTTAGTGAGGTAGGAGACTAGGTTAAGCATATATTGTGCTGCGATTTTATCAATATGTTTGTATACAAACTTGGGAATTCCATCTATGCTGGGATGACATGAGTCTGACATCTCTTCTATTTTTTGAATGAAATCTTTTAAAGAAATATTAAATTCATTTTCTGATCTATCTTGTGAAAAAACCATTAGACTTGGTGAGGAGACCCTCTGGAATTTTTCTTTATACAATATGTAAAGCTGCTCCAACATAAAATCTCTGTAGACAATTTCAGTTTGAACTTTAATAGCTGTTGGGACTCACACCTGGGAGGGGTGGCCTAGCACCCATCTAATGAAGTTTCTGGTATACATGTGCATTATTATTATTATTATTATTATTATTATTATTATTATTATTATTATTATTATTATTATTATTATTATTATTATTATTATTATTATTATTATTATTATTATTATTATTATTATTATTATTATTATTATTATTATTATTATTTAATATTTAATAAATATTTTGTTTCTAATATGCCAGTGAGTCTTAATTCATATAATATTAAGGTCTTTCTTGAAAAACATTTAAGAACTAGGATCATATGTCATGAAATTAATATGTATAACTTGAAATCTTCTTGCTTTTATATATCTGCTCCTGCTCATAAACATAATGATTTAATCTCTTCCAATTTATGGCCTCGTGGTGCTTCCATTCATTTTTTTTATGGAACTTTGGCTAATTCTTTAAAACTTTAGTGGTATTTATTTATTTATTTTCTTTGTTTTCTTTGATTTCTTATTTTCTTTATTTTCTTTTATTTCTTATTTTCTTTATTCACTATACTTACTTACATTTTTCTTTACTTGATTTCATTTATTTATTTGTTTTGATTTATTTTTAATTTAATATGGTAGGGCTGTCTTGCTTTTATATGAATGTTAGAGGGATGAGAACTAAGTGTGTGGAAATTAAACAATTCTTCGAAACAGAGCATTTTGATTTGATATTTTTTACAGAGACTTGGTTAAATCAACAATTTTCTGATTGTTCTTTCCTTGATAATAGGTATAATATTTTACGTACGGATAGATCTTTAGAATATGCAGCTAGAGGAGGTGGTACTCTTATTGCTATCAACAAAAATGTTTTATATAAAGATCTATGTTTTACTTCTTCTGTATGTGAATCTACATGGTGTGAAGTTTACATGGATCATAATTTTAAATGTATATTGGGAAATATTTATTTTAAACCTAATATCTCACTTTTAGAGCTTGATTACTTCTTGACAGCACTTGAAGATTTTTTGATTAGATATAATAATATTATCATTGTTGGTGATTTGAATATGCCTGATTTATTTAAGGGTAAGATTATTACGCATTATTCTTTATTATCTCAGAAAGCTTTAAGAATGCTTAGATTTTGCAAATTTTTTGGGCTTCAACAATATAACCCTGTTGTTAATAATTTTCAGCGTACTTTAGATTGTGTTCTTTGTAATGTACCAATAGTTAGTAATTTTCACTTTGTCTCTGTTTCTTTTCCAATTGATGTTCATCATCCACCTATCGAATTTTATATTAAGATGTGTTATTCTAAAATTACTTGTTTTAATGTTGTGAAAAGGGATTATGGGAGGGGTAATTATGTTGATCTTTGTAGAAAATTTTCTGAAGTTGATTGGAATAATATGTACTCAATTAATGATGTGAATTTTTGCTTGGATTATTTTTTGAAAATTTTTAATGGTTTTATTGATGTATATATTCCTAATAAATTATCGTTTAACAAAGGTTATCCTCTGTGGTTTTCATATACTCTTATTAAGATTATTAAAAGGAAATCTTACCATCATAGACTCTATTTTAAGACACAGAATATAATTTATTATAATAATTTTATCAATTTTAGAAGATTGGCTAAATATATCTATAAACGAGATTTACAAGAGTATATAAAACAAATTGAAATTAATATTTCTTCTAATCCTAGAGAATTCTGGAATTTTGTTAATAATTCAGGCTTGGGTAAGAAAAAGGTTCAAATGACTCACGGTTCTGCATTAAATGCAGATGATTTTTCTAAACATTTTGCAGAGTTATACTTTTCACAACATGGAATTGATTCTAAAATTACATTTCCTGGCAATTTGTCTAGTGCTAAATGTACAATTGATCATATCTCTAGGGAAGATGTTATTGTAGCTATTAGGAGGCTTAAGACTCACTCTAGTTTAGGATGTGATAATATTCCTTCTTTTATTTATAAGGGGCTAGCCGAATTTATTGCAGTACCTCTTGCCTTTGTTTTTAATCTGTCTCTTAATTCCAGTACTTTTCCTAGTGTTTTGAAATGTGCTAAAATGGTTCCAATCTTCAAAAATGGTGATCGAGATTGTGTTTCTAATTATAGACCAATTTCTGTTTTGCATACCATTGCAAGAATTTTTGAGAGATGTATTTATAATAAAATTATTTCAGATGTGGGTAAGATAATTTCTTCTTCTCAACATGGTTTTAGTCCTAATAGATCAATTGATAGTAATCTACTGACAATTTATGATCATATAGCTCATGCTATTGAAGATCGTCAAAGACTAGATGTTATTTATTTTGATTTGTCAAAAGCCTTTGATAAAGTTGATCACAGTGTTTTACTTCATAAATTACATAAAATAGGTTTCTCTAATAAACTTGTATATTGGTTTCAATCATTTCTATGTAGTCGTACAGCATATATTAAATTCAATAATAAAGTTTCATTTAATTTTGAATGCAATTTAGGTGTTCCACAGGGTAGTATTTTAGCACCCATGCTGTTTAATGTAAACATTAATGATCTTAAGGTTTGCTTGAGATATTCTTTTCTTTTAAGCTATGCTGATGACTGTAAGATTTTTAGAAGAATTGTATCAGTGAACGATTGTGTTCTCCTTCAGAAGGATATTGATAACATTAGTGCTTGGTGTCAGTCAAATAATATGACAGTTAATTTTGATAAATGTTCCTTTAGCGTCTTATTCCAAAAAATCTGAAGTTTTACAGTTTTATTATTATATCAATTCTCATAAAATTATTTCAGTTAAATGCCAAAAAGATCTTGGAATTATGTTTTCTTGTAATGGATCTTTTATTCCTCATTTTGAAATGATTGTTGGTAAAGCTTTTAAGGTTATGGGTGCCATTCTTAGACATGGTTATCAGTTCAGTAATGATACTAAACGGAAATTGTTTTTTTCATTGGTTCTTCCTATTATTGAATATGGTTCAATAATTTGGAACCCTAGTTCTTTGCAAGGATGTAACTTGTTGCAGTCTATTTCAAAGAAGTTTTTCAAATATGTTTCTTGGGAGGGTAAAATGATTAATCTTTCATCTAGACGAAAGTATAGGGATTTGAAATATTTTTATAAAATTGTTAATAAACAGGTTATTTTATCAGATATAGTTTCAACTATCTCAGTTAGGTCTTTGAGTTATGATACTAGGTCTACTTGTGTATATCAGATTCAAACATGCCGTTCTAATATTCTTAAATTTTCTCCTTTATTTAGGTTACCCTCTTTATATAATCAAATTGGGAGTAACCTTAATCTGTGTGACATTGATTATAAGAAATTTTGTAAACTTGTTAAACTGAAATGTGAAGTTTGATTTTGTCTTTTAAATTTTACTTTATTATGTATACATTTATATTTTCATTTTATGTTATATGTTTTATTTTCACTTTTATTGTATGTGCAAGCTGTAATTGGCTTTATGCTGTTGTTTAGCACTTAAATAAATGAATTGAATTGAATTGAATTGAATTATTATTATTATTATTATTATTATTATTATTATTATTATTATTATTATTATTATTATTATTATTATTATTATTATTATTATTATTATTATTATTATTATTATTATTATTATTATTATTATTATTATTATTATTATTATTATTATTATTATTATTATTATTATTATTATTATTATTATTATTATTATTATTATTATTATTATTATTATTATTATTATTATTATTATTATTATTATTATTATTATTATTATTATTATTATTATTATTATTATTATTATTATTATTATTATTATTATTATTATTATTATTATTATTATTATTATTATTATTATGTTTCAAAGCAAAACTTTATTGAGTCTAAAAAGTTACAGAGTCATATATTGATTTTTTACAAATGAAAAACAAATTACAACTTTCAGTATATAAGTCTTTATCTTTTCTGCATACTTTTTTTTCTTCTTGTTTTTAAATTTGGTCTTCTATTTAGTTCAGTTTATGCTTGCATTTTTTTTTTTTAAAGTTGGAAAAAATGCTGATGTTGAAAATGTCATCATCTATCTTATTGGTCTTTATATTTCATAGACTGGATCTCTGTTTCAAGTGTGACCATGTGGCTGCAAATATATCTGGTTGAGCTAGGATGCTGTCTCTTTTTCTTAACAGTTCTAGTTTTATTGAATATGTTGCTGGGTGGCGTCGAGGGTTATTGGCAAGTGCAAAAGTGCATCTGGTGCACCAGTAGGCATAAAGGCTGTATGTTGCTGCACGAATAGCAGGGTTGTTGCCTTTTTTAAATGTATTTATTATTTCATCAATTGAAATGATAGCCTTTCTGTATGTGGTAAACATTGTGCGACGTATTGTTTCTAGGGCACTGCAGGAATGAAGAAAATGATCTTGTGTCTCTTCTTCTCTATGACATAGCCCGCACATGGGGTCTATATTGGTATAGAATCTACGAAATCTAAGGAAATGGGTTGTGGGTAGAGCATTGAGATTAAGCTTAAGTAGAAAATCGAATAATTTTGGTTCTAACGACCATTTTCTGAATTGTTGCAGTAGTTGCCTGTTGTCTATTCCAAGAACTGATGGATGTAGATTGGGTGTCTGGTTTGGATGTAGTATATTGTAAATGTCCCAGTATGTATACTTGTTGTCATTATTGAGTGATATTTTGTTGTATATTGGCTTGAGTTCTTCAATCAGTGTGGATAGATATCCATATGAAGGGGGTGGTCTGTCTGTGGGTATTATACTGATTACACACTCCAGGTCTGGAAATCTTTTTATGGTTGCTGTTATTAGATTTACTGATTTCTGTGTGTAAAAAACATTGATTGTATGGAGTCCAAGTCCATTGCTATGTGGTGGTCTGCTCAGATTTTTTAAAGAGATTGCCACTGTCTTTCTCTTCCATATTAGTTTGTTACAGATTGACGAGATTTTAGATATGAATGTTTTTGCAAATTTGATTATAGGTGTATAGTATGTAATTTTTGTAGTTATAAGTTGATTAAATAGTGCTACCTTTGCATATATTGACAGGTATGACTTTTCAAGTGAGGCTGTGATTTTTTCAGCATCTATTTTTAATTTATTTTGAATTTTTTGCCTCATTCCATTGGTTCCAAGGTAGAATGGGAAACCAAGGAAAGCAGATGGTTTACCATTAAACATCTCTGTACAGTGCTTGCCTGTGTATATTGACCATGCAGCAGTTTTATTTGTGTTAATTTTTAAATTAAAATTTGAGGTATAATTCTTGATTATCTCTTGTAATATGGGGAGGTTCTTTTTAGAGGGGAGGAAAACGGTTACATCGTCCATATAGGCTATGCATGATATATTTAAAGCAGTGTTTGGAATTTGAATGCCTTTTATTTTTTTCTGTATCTCTATTAATAGAGGATTTATATATATTGTAAAGAGCAAGGCACTTAGGGGGGATCCTTGTGGGATGGATTGACTCGGTCTGAAGGCTGGTGATTTTTTTCCATTCAATGTGATGTGAATTTCACGGCTGAGTAGCAGATTGGCTATTATATATAGTAGGGATGGAGGTGTTGTTGTTTTTTTCAGCACGTCTAATAATTTGGCTATAGGCACTGAGTCAAAAGCTGCCTCAATGTCTAGTTGAACTATAATTGGTGCATATTTCTTTCTTTTTTTTTACTACTTCAATAATTGTTTTGTACATTAAGGCACCCTGGCCAATGGATGATCCTTTTTTGGCATATTGTGCTGATGATAACACAGGGAGTATGTGTTGTTCTATTTTTTCCTTTATCACTCTTTCAAGAATTTTTATTCCTAAAGGTCCCATTGAAATTGGTCGTAGATTAGATAAAGATGATATTGCTGTTGGTTTTTTGTTAAATGGAACCATTGCAATTGGGTATAGACTTTGTATGTTGTAAATTTTTTGGGATATGTAATTGGCTAGATCGCACAGGTATTTTGCTGTGAAGTGACTAAGATGTTTGAACACAAATTTGGGAATTCCTTGTGGTCCTGGGTGACATGTGTTTGTTATTGTTGCAAGTTGAAATACAATGTCAGTTGTTGTTATTGGTGTGTCTGTTTCAGGGTCTCCAAATATGTCTTCATTTGGTATGTACACTCTCTGTTTTTGCAGTTTTTTTTTAAAGTGTTGATATATTGGGTTTATCATGTTATGTCCAGCTGTTATAGAGCCATCTATTTCAAGTGCCATAGGCACTCTGACTGTGGATGGATATCCCAATGCCCACCGTATGTATGCTCTGGTCCAAGTATGTTGTTGTGTAAGGCATATTTTTTTCTTTTTTATTGCTACATATTGCTTTAGTGTATTGCATGTATTGTTGTACATTTCTGTAAGTTTTTTAATTTGTGTTTGATTATCTGTAGTTGGTCTGGAAATGGTTATTCTTTTATGTAGTTCATCTGCCAATGCTAATAATCTGGTGGGGGGTGTTGTTATTATTATTATTATTATTATTATTATTATTATTATTATTATTATTATTATTATTATTATTATTATTATTATTATTATTATTATTATTATTATTATTATTATTATTATTATTATTATTATTATTATTATTATTATTATTATTATTATTATTATTATTATTATTATTATTATTATTATTATTATTATTATTATTATTATTATTATTATTATTATTATTATTATTATTATTATTATTACAGTTTTGACTATACCTTGCAGTCTTCATCAGATCTAAATAGATGACTTTTTGTACTGTTTACCATTCTTGTAGTTCTTAATAGAGCATTAGTTATTTTTTTTATTAATTTCAGTCAAGTTTTAACTACAATCAAAGTCTGTTAATTGTTTAAAATGATTTACAAGTTGTAATTTAAATTCTTCAAAATGTTTTTAAATGTTAGGTATGTCAACTATTAATACTATTTCTTTTAATAGTTTTCATCTTTCAACATTAACATATGTTTTACTCTACTCAATGAATTATCTCTTCCTGTATTAAATCTATTAACAAACATTATTATCTTGACATAAATATTTTATGCTAGCTAAAATAAAATCCACTTCTGTTGTATCTCCATTTGAATGTTTTTATGTCCATTTCAATTTAGCATTTTTTTTAAAGAAGAATTTGTAATATACTTTTTTCTTTTTTTTCTCTAAACTACAGGAGTCTGTATTCTCTTATTTTTATCGACATAATTCAATATATTCACAACACTTTCATTTTTCAATCATTTACTAATTTTCGCATTAAAGTCTCTCATGACATTAAAATATTTGGTCTGAATAAAAGCATTTTCTACATCCAAATAAAAATTCTCTACTGCATCACACTGAGAATTTATTGAGCATAAAACTAAATTAGCTGCCTTTATTATCTTCTATTAAATCGAATAACTAATGTGAGGATTCTGCATGATGTACTATCATTTTCCACAATGTTGTTCTTCCCATTTTTATTCATAATGGATTCCACTCGAGTTGTGCTCCCAATATTTATGTTTTTGTAGTAAAGTAGCATGTCCACTTTTTAAATCAATTTCTTTTCACTTTTTTCTTCTAATTTTATAAAGTTCCACATTGTCTCATTTAATATTAGACAAATCGTCCAATCATACAATCTTCCTTCAAGTGAATGTGATTTGCATTAGTTGGTATTTAATTAAAAAGTCATTATTAAATGACAACCTGAATTCAAAATCAAGGAATTCTTCTCATTTCTGCCTTCAGCTGTCAACCAATGTTTGGCTGCAAACTTTCAGAAAATAATGACCATAATTTAGTTTTGTCTCTCATGATTGTAAATATTTGCAATAAAAAATTATTCTAGCTTCAAGAAAACTCAATTGATGTTGATAATTGATGAAAACATCCATGTATTTCTTGATTTTAAAATCAGGAATAAAGATCAATAATTGTACTGTACTGAATAATGCATACTGATATGAACAGCTTATCTGTGTTCATTTACTATGGAATAATCATTTAGTAATAACAACTGCAAGACAAGAATATATGGAATGGATAACAAAAAGACTACTAGCTCAGTTCCTTGAGGGTCTTTTAAAAAATTAAAGGTCTTTTTTTTTTCAATTAGTAGTAAATGTCTTTCTAATGATGACCACTAGGGAGTGTAAAAGGCTGTAGAACGTTTATTGTTACATGATTAATTTTTAACAATGGCATCTTGAGAAGATTCATTTGTGAACGAAAATCGATTTGATGATATTAAATTTTCATACAAACCGGTTGTCTATTATTTCGAGTTCTGTATAATTCGATTGATTAAGTGAGTATATATATATGTTTGTGTATTAAACTCCTTACCCCACTTCACAATTAAATATCTAGCCAAAATTACATTTAAAAACAATCACTACCAATGGTTTCGCTGCAGGCAGACTTCTGAAGTGTTAAATAACACAAACACTAAAGAATTATATAATAACAATATTGCCCCGTAATTCTAATCTCACTTTCCAATTATCTCTTTAATATTAAAATAACTCTTAAATAAGTTATTAGTTCCAGAATTATAAATCTTTAATAGCAGAGACTTTTTAATTTTTCTCTTTATTTCATTTTTTTTTTTAAAAAAAAAAAACAATTTTAACCTCTCAAACATAATCAAAATGGCCTATATTTCTTTTAGGTATGACTATTTATTCTTTATTCTACTTTTATAAACTCTAATTGAAGTCTTTAATTTATTATTTATACTTGTAATGATACTTTGGTAATTTTGCTTTAACGTTATGGGAATAATTTCTTTATTTTTTTTAACCTTCTTCCATAAATAAATAAATACATTCCTTTTTTCTCCACCATAGACATTATCTTATATTCTTATGTCTGTATATTACGTATGGCTTTTTGAACTTATGCGTGTATTATCAAGTTGTATATTTTAAACAAATAGTAAAAATCAAATCTAATGACAAATCTACTGTATATAACTAATGCTAGATATGATTATGAAAAATATTCTTTTTAATATATCATCTCCATAATTATTAACCATTATTGATCTATTGCATGATAAAGATCTCTCCATCCTTTCTTTTTCATATCACTAACAAACTTTCTTATTTTATTTATTCATCTCACATGAAATGTTTTTATAGGATTTGAATCAGTATAGGTCTGTATCGATCTATTATCACTTTTTTTTAGCAATATGTGAGCCCAGGTCAATTTGAGTTTCATAATTTTTTGACTGATGTCAATGATATTTGCTTGTTCTCTCACGCAAGTATTTCATTTTCAGTCTCTTTTTGTTACTCCTAATGAACATCATTCTGTACATAGTTGGGTAATGTGAAATCTTTGTATTGCTTTTTTGTAAAAAGCCCAGATCTCAGATGCATATGGAAAAACTGCTAAAGCACGTGTATTTAAAAAGGTTGTTTTCAAAGATATAACCATATTTTCTTTTCCTTTTAATATCAAATTATTTTTATCAAAAGCATTTTATACAAGTATAATTTCTTGCCAATATTCATTCATAATTTTTTCATCCACATTAATAATCTGACTAAGATATTTCATTTGCATTTATTAACTTCTAATTTATGACCAAGTCTTTCTTTAAGTAAAAAATCTATTAAACATTATTTTAGCTTTTCTTGTCGTTTATCTTTAGATTTATTTTCTCATTTTCATCTGATAACTCTTGCAACATTTGATAAAACTGTGAAGATTGTTGAGAAGAGAATCACATCATTGGAAAAATGTAAATCCCTTAAATACACATCACTGGCAAAATGTAAGGCATAAGCTTGTGGTTAAGACCTGTAGAGGTCCCTAATATCGCATTTTTGCAAGCATATTCTTGGGGTTAAAGCCTTAGTAAGTATTATTTACGTAATCAATGTGCGTTTAAATAAATTTATAATTACAACTTTAAATTTAATTCATTAAAAAAGAGCCAATTTAGTACAATGAAACATAATTTCAGATGAAATGATTAAAAGCAAAAAAAATTAATATTTAAAAATTTAAAAGGCTAATGGCAGATAAAGATGATAGTGGGAGGAAGAAAGTTGGATGTCAGCATGTTATATAGGCTTGATTCAAGATTTGAAATGATACCAGATATATATTATATTAAACACACTGATACATTACTTTTTTTAAAATAAGAAGGTTTATAAAGTTATATAGATAATCAAACAGCTTATCCACTCAAGGGGTCATAAGACGTTTGTCAACAAAAGTGAAAGAATGAAACTGTGATAAATAATCCTTGTTTCCAGAATCCACCTCTCTACCACTCATTATATCATGCAGTCCTTATAAAGTTTATAATTACAAACATGATAATAATAAGATGAAAATTTAGAAACAAAATTTGAGAAAACCATGAAAAAGCAGAAAGTTCTAAAATTTACAAACCAATGATTTATAAGTGAAAATCTATTCTTTGTTTGGTACAGTAGTACTGTGAAACACCTTGGAGATTCAGGATCCACAGACTGGACTGAACTGTGTCACATTTGTGGTTCAAGCTTCTAAATAATTCTTAAACAATAAAGACATTCAATTATATAGGGTGTCTCAGTGATAATGTAACTGGTTTTCTTTCTGAGCAGCTTGTAGTGCCATCTGTGAATCAACATTGTATTAGATAGTGACATAGTTTAGGTATTTGATACAAAAATCTTAAGATGCTAGTGTGTCTGGATTGCAATTTACAACAAATGTTATTGTGAGTTTTATACCATTAATTCATAATGAAACTACAGCTAATAATAAATTTTGTATAAATTTAGAAAAACTGCTCCTGAAACATTTGAAATGATTCATACTCTATATAGTAGTAAGCTATGAGACACAAAAATATTTTTGTAAGATTTTACTATAGTATGAAGCATTGAAGATGATCCACAAAAGTACAAAATGCACTATCACATTTATGCTGTAACTTGTAGTCAATGTGTAGTGTTTAAAACTTTTTGTGTTGAATAGTTAAATTATCTCACATCACACACGATGAGATGACATTGCAAACTGCTTAAAGATAAAACTAGTCATCTTTTCACTGAACATACTATGTGATGCTTTTTATCTATTGTTACTGATTAGAAGTGAGATGATAAAAATTAATTTTATAAAAAAAACTTTTTTTTTCTTATACATCTGGGTCTCGTTTTATGCAATAGATAGCTTCTGCAGAAAACCTGCATTAAAAAAAATTACACAAAAATAGACTTAACTTCCCTTGAAAAGTGAGGGATACATTCTGTAAATTTCAGAAATCGCATAAAAGCAAAGCAACAAGGAAAAATTACTTTAAAATTCGCATAAGAAAATAAGAAAATAAAGTATGACTAATAAAAAAAATTAAATATTTGAAAAAAATTGATACAAGACAAACATTTTTTACTTTTTTATTAACTACAGTATTTAATTTTACATTTTTTCATACATATTGTAATCATTATCACTATTTGACAATATGTGGTTCATTTGTGAGCTGCTAAGAAATCAGATTCATCACAAGAGGAAGTACAACTAGTGCCATCTTCAGTCTTGTGCTGTGTTAATGGTTTTCTGTCTACAATGTAATCAGTTATTAAACTTTGAGATTATGATTTTACTAATTGTTTATAAAGCTCATGATATCCAGACATACAACTATTTAGCTCTCATTGGAATTTAAGAGATTGTTCATCACAGCAAATTCTTTTAGATTTCAACATTTTCTGACATTTTTCTTTGTTTCACACATCAATGTAAAATCTATGATGAAATAATTATTACTTATCAGAAAATAATAAATTTGTCTTCATTTGAAAGATATTTTTGTTTAGTATTGAAATAAATTTTAAATGTTCATATTTTGCTTCTATATTAAAAAAATGAGATCACAATCAAAATGAAAAAATTATACATTATCATTAGAAAGATTATTTTCAGTATACTAAATGAACAAAATCTTTGTTATTTCTGATTATTTTTAAAAATCTAAATGAATATTTATTTCTGTTGTATCTAACAAAATATGTTTTAAAAGTTTAAAATTTTTGAATATTTATTGCAACATTTTTATACTCGTAAGTATAAATCTATTATTTTTAACTCATAAGTGTAAGTAGGCTATTTATGTAGAAGCTAAGATTCTAAATATCTTCAGGCTATATTCATGTTAGCCACTAATATAATGCTAATTTTTGAGAAAAAAAAGTTTCAAGTCAAAATAAGTTATTACTAATTTAAATTTCTTGATATCTAATACATATAGTAAAATATGAACTTCTTTATCACATAAAAGAAAACCCACATAAAAAGATATTAAGAAAAAACATGAATTGCATAACTTAAAAATCACATTTAAAAAATCTGCATAAAATGTGACCCAGGTGTATATTTTAATATTCAAATTTTATCCATATAAACATTGCTAAATTTATATATTGAAACGGTTGTCTTCAAATCCCTCACCATTTCACCAACCATCCTAATAACCCACTCGTCTGTGCTAAGTTTAAACCTGTTTAATAAGTCTAAATTAAGATTTGTAAGCTAAAAATTGCAATCACGGCTATATAAACAGCATTATATACACACATCCGAAAGAACGCTATAATTGAATAGTGTTGCCAGAGTTATAGCGTATAATTTTATCGCGTAATATTTTTAAACAGTAATAATGCAGCATCAATTTATTAATTTATTACTTAAATTCGTATGTGGGAATATAATCCACCTATATTGAATATATATATATATATATATAGCATAGTGGCATGATTAAAATATTTATTAAGTTTTAAGTTTCATTTTTATTATAAACCAATTTAATGTAAAAACACATTGAAAGGGTGATTGATTGCAAATGCGCTGACAAGTTTCTTTTTAAAAAGAAAAAAGAATTTTTTTTCTAAAAATAAAAGTATTTTCTGAGAATTAAAAGTTTAGTAAAGTTTTTGCTGTAAACAATTGTATCAGTATATGCCACACCTGCCTTAGGTTTCTACAAAGAAAAGCCAATTTTAAAATAATCTAGCTAATTGATTCTAAATTATTTTGGAGACCTCGCTAATTAAAAATATGTTTACAGCAGGGATTTTACACATAAATTATAAAATCAGAACAAAATTCCTGACTAATTAAAATAAAATCTAATATCGGATTAAACTGATTAAAATTCGATTTAATTAAAATTTGATAATCAGAGAAAAGTTATAACACCTAAAAGGAATGTCAGCATGTTTGAAATCAACCACTAATTGAATAAGCAAATTAAAAATTTTGTAATCTTGATGGAGACGAAATTCCAAGGTGTGTGGGCTGATAAGGGATCATTTTAAAAAGGCCATGTAAAGTGGAGGAGCCATCTTAGATCTTTACTTTTTTGAAACCTTGACAGCTTTGAATCTTTGAAATCTTTACAGCTTGAATGCTACATCTGTGAAGTTTTGCCTTCTTTGATCATCGTTAAGCTTTTGAATCCAGCGTGTATCCTGAACCAAAAGCAACCGTGAACATTTTGACATCCAGTTAAGACAATAATTTTTATATCTGTGCGAGAGAAAATGTCAGGCTAAAACAGGCAGCCTTGGCTAAGCTCCAGAGTGAAGGCGACGGGCCTTTACTTCCATCCAAAAACCACCATCACCAGTATGCCGCCATAACAGCTCCGCTCTAACCGTGGGAAGAAGATGATGCCGCAAGCCGCCCCAAAGACTCCCGTAACTCCAGCTCAAGTACTACAAGATGACCGGTAACCTCACCATTTCTAACTGCAGTTCAATATATTAATTTTTCTTTAAGTCTAGACTTATAAAATTTATTTTCATTCTAAAATCTTGAATTCAAGTAAATTGCTAAATGTAAAATTTTATTCTTAAATTTAATTATATAATTCTGACCTACTTTCTAATGTTTCCTAACTAAATGATTTTAATAATTTTATTTTCAATTTTCTCACTGCAGTTGTGACTATGGTTTCTTTATTTCTTTTTTTATTTTTTTTAAAATATAAATTATATGCTAATGCCTCGAAACAGCGGGCATGCAATATTAATAATAAAGAGAAGAGAGAATGACCCCTCTTCATTTAATAATTATTTATCGTAGCTTAATGCACGCTGTTTCGAAACCCTCTTAAATAACTGTTAAGAATTGGCTATGTGCTGATTATTATTTTGACCTTGATTATTTAATTATTTGTTGGCAATTTTAAAATGGGAATCTTGTTTTAACCCAAAGTAAATTTCAATTTAATTTTCACTAAGCAATATCCAAGCCTTGAATAAGTATATTTGTTATCTATTTCATTTTGTAAAAGCCCTCCAAATATACTTTTTTCCCTTTTTTTGTTTTTATTAATTAATCGCGTAATCAAATGTGTTATTTGAGATTGAAACTAGAAAGCAAAGAATATTTAAAAGTACGCCCACGTATAGCAGATGATTATTAAAATGCTATATTAGAGTTGGCGCTAATGATTCCATTGATTAGCTATCGTTCTCGTGGCTAAATATTAAATTATTTCAACTCTTTTGCTTGGCGGATGTGATAATTTTATTATACATTTAAACTTTCTCGTTATGTTGCATTTTTCTTTAAGATGGGACTCGGAACGGCCATCCCTCTTACACTCCTTGGGTCACCCACGAATAAGACCTGACGTCAAATTCCAGGCAATAGTGTTAGCTACCCCAACCCTCTTTAGCAGCATGGCGATCGGTCATAGGGCTCCGGTGTTGATCACAAAACCCTAAATATTAGATCGGTCCATGAGAGCAACATTTATTATAACTGTTTACCAGCGCTATAGCGCATTGGTTCTTTTGGTTGCCAACTCTTCCTCCCTTAAATTAAATTTCAGCCATTGCCTGACATATTCAAGAGCTAGTTTCGGTCTCATGTACAATAGTTTGAAATAATAATATTATAGATAAATTTGACTTTAAATGTTTCACATATATGTGAAAACAAGGCTTAGTCTGATTACTTAGCTGAAAACCATGAAATAAGAGGGATTAGCATAATCTGCCCCATAGCTACAATGCAGTGACTGATCAATAAGATAATAAAGCAAATGATGAAAACAATATTTAATTTCATCGAATAGCACAACAAATGTAAAATAATTTTAATTGTAAGGAGAGAAGGTTAAAGCGCTCTCCAAAAATGTTAGATGCTACGCGCATTTTAATTGTAAAATGCAAGAATAATATATATAAAAATCGTCAAATTTAATCTACAAAAATAAACATACAATTTAATAAATTACTCTGCTCTCGATCTTATTTTATTTCAATCCAATTCAAAATTCTTTATATTATATATGTGATTTCCTATGCATTAATTAGTTTTAAAGATATAGGGTTGATAAATGCCATTTTTTTTGTTATGAGTCTCATTGCTTCTTCCTGGCCTATGTCGGCTCGCGGTTGAAATAATATCTATATGTATCTTCAAGGTGGTCATCCGTAGGGTCGTGAGTCTTGGAGCACAGGTGAAGGAGTTGAAGTGCGGTCAGTCTCGAGATCTAACCATCTCCTACTGGTCGGCTTGGTATCTTTGCTTGGACTCTGGATTCTGTTGCGCGAATGTACTAGCTTGACCGGTACATAGATTTTTTTTTCCCGATTATGGCTGCCCAACTGGGGCTTCATCATAAACACCCACATACCCTGAGTACTGAAGTCTGTTATATGTATTTTTTAAAAAAAAATTGTTATATAGATTTTTTTCCCCGATTATGGACGCCCAAAACGTGGAGCTTTTGATCAATGCCACGACCCTGAACCAATGATAAAGGAATTTAATGATATAGTATATAAATTTTTTTTCCCGATTATCCAAACGTTAGAGTTTTTGATCAAAATCAACAGTATAGCATTCATTTTTTCTTACTGCTTGCTCAAATAGGAGACTAATTATTCTCCGTCCCTAAAAATTGAACATTAAAAAACTATATATATATGACTTTTTCTGTTAATGCATAGTAAAAAAAAAAAAAAAATTTTTTTTCAAATGACTTTTGGTAAATTTTGAGTTTAATTTTGTTAAGCTTTCTTGCTCACTGGTGACTGGCGCCCGAGGATGATTTAAATAAGCTATAGGTCATCCTCATATAAATTTGTCATCAGGGGTAGTGAGGGAAAACATTGTAATTTAAAGGGAAAGAAAAAACCGTTTGTTTTTTTTTAATGTAAATCATACTTTATGGATTGGATTGAATAAGAATGAGAATGAAATTGGAAAGTGGGTCAGATATAAATTTTACCGTTTGAAACTGGCACAGACGTATAAAACAAAATATTGTTACAATCATGAACGAATTTAAAATTAAACTTTAAAGCAGCTGGAAGAAACCGAGGGTGAGTCAACTTTTATTATTTATTTTTATAATTGTATTTATTAAAGTTATGAAATAATGGGCGGGTCTTGCAAAATAAAAATAATAGCGGTATAAAGTTAGGCATCATAGTAGAGTTAGGCATCATAACAGGATGGGAAGTGAACCAGTCACTTTCATTCACGGAGTTTAGCCATCAGCCGTATATTCAATAAAGTTTTTTTTAGTAAATTAATCAGTATTGTTTGAGATCTAGTTTGATAAGAGTAAAAAAAAAATAAATAAATAAATAATAATAATATGGAGGAAAAAAAAAAAGAAGGAGAAAAAGAGAAGGAAGAAGAAAGAAGAGAAATATTGAGGGATCAAATAAAGGTGAGGGAGAAAGAAAGAGAAAGAGGAAAGCGCCACGGGGGGGGGAGGGGGCCCCCCCCCTGATGAGGAAAGTCCTACAGGAGGAGCTGCCATTATCTCAGAAGAACCAGTAAATAATGAAGTAGAACATAAACAGGTGGAAGAGTCCAAAAACAAAAATTGGGATGTGAATTTTATGTTGGAGAGGATGACTCAAATTTTTATAAAGAGAGACGAGGTAAATAGTCAGAAATTAGAGGAGAGAGATCAAAAAAATAAGTTGGAAATGGAGCAGAGATTAGAGGAGAGATCAAAAAAATAAGTTGGAAATGGAGCAGAGATTTGAGGTGTTGGGAAAGGAAATTAGAGAGGGAAACAAACGGTATGAGGAAGGGATAGTAGAAGTGAGATGAGAAATGGAAATGCAAGGCCAACGACTTGAAGAAAAGCTATGTAGGAGCTGGCAGGAGTTGTCCATCAGCTGCCAAGAAAAATATGAAGAAGTTCAAGTAGAGGTCACAAAAAAAATTAGATCAAAACCGAGAAGAAACCAACAAGGAAATAGAATCACTAAAAGAACAACTCACAGATGTTAGAGGGCAGACCGAGCATCAGGAAATGGTTATGGAGGAGAAAGTCTCTAAAATGGGGCAAGATATCTGCCTCAAAATTGAAGAATACGAAGAGGGACAGAAACAGATCAGAGAGGAGATTTCTGAGTTAAAAGAAAACTTGAGTTATAGAAATCATGTTTCTGCCCAAGAAGAAAATGCCATTACAGAAGACATCCAGGAATTGAAGAGAGAAAGTACACAAATAAGGGAAGCAAAAATGGACATTGTAGAATGTAACTTAACTACTGGTTCCCAAACCTACAACCAGGGCAAGACAAACACTGTACCAGATATTAGTAAGACTACAGATAGTGTAAAAGATACTTCTAATATAAGGGAGATGAAAATCAACATGGAAAGCATTATGGATAAAGAATCTGAACACTGTTCCATCCCATGCAGGAGTGGTTTAGAGTTAACACTAGAAAATAGACAACCAACTATATATGAATCAGTGACATCATCAATGAATAGTGAGTCAGAGAAAGAAAGTAAGAAGCAAAAAGAATCTGTACATTTTGCACCAGTCGCGTTAAATGATAAGGGAGTGAATAAAGAAAGTTATTTAGATGATCTGGGCAAAACAAGTCAAAAAAATGGGAATATCGTTATATCAAATATAGAAAAAGAACCAGCAGTTAAGGAAGATAAGATTACACATAGTGAGTCAGTTTGTCGGGACTCGAAGTCAAAAAGGGGTTCGAAATTAGAGGAAGATGATTGGGAATTAAATAACGAGATCCCATACGAAGGGAGTGAATTTGCCAGAAGCTTAAAAATGCACCCAAGTCAGCCTCTGTTAAGACCAACAAACGAATGTAATGAGACATCTGAATCCGAGGATGATGATGACCTGTTGGGATATTGTTTTGGCTTTAGTAGTCACGAGCCAAGTATTAAACAACCCCCAGATCCTACTTAAAAATTTATTAGCTATAAAAAAAAAAAAAAGGATCTGTCCCTCCCCCAAAAACATTAAATATATATACTGCATATTTAAAAAAAAAAAAAAAAAACTAACATGTCTACCCCATTCTAACTGACAAATATCCATTTGGATATTAATTCAGATTTATTGAGATTGCATGATTTTTTTTTATGATTGATTGGTGATTTAATGTGTATATTGCTCTTGATATTAATTTTATTGCGCGTATGTTTTTTTTTTGGTGGTAGGAGAGTCGTAAGTATAAAGGTACTGATAAATAAATCCCTTAGCGCAGCAAGTAAATAAGTTTATGTGCATGGGAAAATAGGAAATTATTTAACAAATTGATAACGAAAATTCAAAGTCATGATTGTAGCAAGGTCATTTTTTTTTAATTGTTTTTTTTTTGTAAGTTTACGGAAATGAAACGGTTGTCTTCAAATCCCTCACCGTTTCACCAACCATCCTAATAACCCACTCGTCTGTGCTAAGTTCAAACCTGTTTAATAAGTCTAAATTAAGATTTGTAAGCTAAAAATTGCAATCACGGCTATATAAACAGCATTATATACGCACATACGAAAGAACGCTATAATTGAATAGTATTGCCAGAGTTATAGCGTATAATTTTATCGCGTAATATTTTTAAACAGTAATAATGTAGCGTCAATTTATTAATTTATTACTTAAATTCGTATGTGGGAATATAATCCACCTATATTGAATATATATATATAGCATAGTGGCGTGATTAAAATATTTATTAAATTTTAAGTTTCATTTTTATTATAAACCAATTTAATGTAAAAACACATTGAAAGGGTGATTGATTGCAAATGCGCTGACAAGCTTCTTTTTAAAAAGAAAAAAAAGATTTTTTTTCTAAAAATAAAAGTATTTTCGGAGAATTAAAAGTTTAGTAAAGTTTTTGCTGTAAACAATTGTATCAGTATATGCCACACCTGCCTTAGGTTTCTAAAAAGAAAAGCCAATTTTAAAATAATCTAGCTAATTGATTCTAAATTATTTTGGAGACCTCGCTAATTAAAAATATGTTTACAGCAGGGATTTTACACATAAATTATAAAATCAGAACAAAATTCCTGACTAATTAAAAATAAAATCTAATATCGGATTAAACTGATTAAAATTCGATTTAATTAAAATTTGATAATCAGAGAAAAGTTATAACACCTAAAAGGAATGTCAGCATGTTTGAAATCAACCACTAATTGAATAAGCAAATTAAAAATTTTGTAATCTTGATGGAGACGAAATTCCAAGGTGTGTGGGCTGATAAGGCGATCATTTTTTTAAAAAGGCCATGTAAAGTGGAGGAGCCATCTTAGATCTTTACTTTTTTGAAACCTTGACAGCTTTGAATCTTTGAAATCTTTACAGCTTGAATGCTACATCTGTGAAGTTTTGCCTTCTTTGATCATCGTTAAGCTTTTGAATCCAGCGTGTATCCTGAACCAAAAGCAACCGTGAACATTTTGACATCCAGTTAAGACAATAATTTTTATATCTGTGCGAGAGAAAATGTCGGGCTAAAACAGGCAGCCTTGGCTAAGCTCCAGAGTGAAGGCGACGGGCCTTTACTTCCATCCAAAAACCACCATCACCAGTATGCCGCCATAACAGCTCCGCTCTAACCGTGGGAAGAAGATGATGCCGCAAGCCGCCACAAAGACTCCCGTAACTCCAGCTCAAGTACTACAAGATGACCGGTAACCTCACCATTTCTAACTGCAGTTCAATATATTAATTTTTCTTTAAGTCTAGACTTATAAAATGTATTTTAATTCTAAAATCTTGAATTCAAGTAAATTGCTAAATGTAAAATTTTATTCTTAAATTTAATTATTTTTTTTATATAATTCTGACCTACTTTCTAATGTTTCCTAACTAAATGATTTTAATAATTTTATTTTCAATTTTCTCACTGCAGTTGTGACTATGGTTTCTTTATTTCTTTTTTTTTTTTTTAAAATATAAATTATATGCTAATGCCTCGAAACAGCGGGCATGCAATATTAATAATAAAGAGAAGAGAGAATGACCCCTCTTCATTTAATAATTATTTATCGTAGCTTAATGCACGCTGTTTCGAAACCCTCTTAAATAACTGTTAAGAATTGGCTATGTGCTGATTATTATTTTGACCTTGATTATTTAATTATTTGTTGGCAATTTTAAAATGGGAATCTTGTTTTAACCCAAAAGTAAATTTCAATTTAATTTTCACTAAGCAATATCCAAGCCTTGAATAAGTATATTTGTTATTTATTTCATTTTGTAAAAGCCCTCCAAATATACTTTTTCCCCCTTTTTTTTTGTTTTTATTAATTAATCGCGTAATCAAATGTGTTATTTGAGATTGAAACTAGAAAGCAAAGAATATTTAAAAGTACGCCCACGTATAGCATATGATTATTAAAATGCTATATTAGAGTTGGCGCTAATGATTCCACTGATTAGCTATCGTTCTCGTGGCTAAATATTAAATTATTTCAACTCTTTTGCTTGGCGGATGTGATAATTTTATTATACATTTAAACTTTCTCGTTATGTTGCATTTTTCTTTAAGATGGGACTCGGAACGGCCATCCCTCTTACACTCCTTGGGTCGCACACGAATAAGACCTGACGTCAAATTCCAGGCAATAGTGTTAGCTACCCCAACCCTCTTTAGCAGCATGGCGATCGGTCATAGGGCTCCGGTGTTGATCACAAAACCCTAAATATTAATCCATCCGCAGAGCAACATTTATTATAACTGTTTACCAGCGCTATAGCGCATTGGTTCTTTTGGTTGCCAACTCTTCCTCCCTTAAATTAAGTTTCAGCCATTGTCTGACATATTCAAGAGCTAGTTTCGGTCTCATGTACAATAGTTTGAAATAATAATATTATAGATAAATTTGACTTTAAATGTTTCACATATATGTGAAAACAAGGCTTCGTCTGATTGCTTAGCTGAAAACCATGAAATAAGAGGGATTAGCATAATCTGCCCCATAGCTACAATGCAGTGACTGATCAATAAGATAATAAAGCAAATGATGAAAACAATATTTAATTTCATCAAATAGCACAACAAATGTAAAATAATTTTAATTGTAAGGAGAGAAGGTTAAAGCGCTCTCCAAAAATGTTAGATGCTACGCGCATTTTAATTGTAAAATGCAAGAATAATATAGATAAAAATCGTCAAATTTAATCTGCAAAAATAAACATACAATTTAATAAATTACTCTGATCTCGATCTTATTTATTTCAATCCAATTCAAAATTCTTTATATTATATATGTGATTTCCGATGCATTAATTAGTTTTAAATATATATAGTTAATAAATTCCATTTTTTTGTTATGAGTCT
The DNA here is from genome assembly GCA_028023455.1 of Epiperipatus broadwayi. Classification (NCBI taxonomy): domain Eukaryota; kingdom Metazoa; phylum Onychophora; class Udeonychophora; order Euonychophora; family Peripatidae; genus Epiperipatus; species Epiperipatus broadwayi. The sequence goes on along the minus strand of JAQFVV010006249.1, from coordinate 2,996,952 downwards.
CATTGCTTCTCCCTGACCTATGTCGGCTCGCGGTTAAAATGATATCTATATATATCTTCAAGGTGGTCATCCGTAGGGTCGTGAGTCTTGGAGCACAGGTGAAGGAGTTGAAGTGCGGTCAGTCTCGAGATCTAACCATCTCATACTGGTCGGCTTGGTATCTTTGCTTGGACTCTGGATTCTGTTGCGCGAATGTACTAGCTTGACCGGTACAATATATATATATATATTATAATGATCTGGAGAATTGGAGCTTAATGTAATCTGCACTACAGGGCGCTATCTAGGCATTTGAACCTAGAAAAATTTATAAAGTAGGCAGATACATAAGTCAAAAAAAAAATTTTTTTTATTTATATATTTTGATATCCGGTCGTTAGCCCATTGTCACTAGCTCAATGGAACAGCAGAGATTTATATTTTACCATAAATTCTTATCTAAGAATATTTTAAAAAGGAATGAAATAAGCCACTGCCAGTAATTAACATACAAACATTTATTTACGCACATATATATAAAATTTAACATGATTATTTTAGTATGTTTATTTTAGATTTTAATTTGATTTTAGAATTTAAATTTACATTTTAATTTTTATAATATTATAAGTTTACATTTTAATTAAGTTCGCACAGATAGATTTATGAAAGTTTGTTTTATAATGTTGAGTTTAGATCGGTTACATAGATTTCACGGTTAAAAACATTTCAAAATAAACATAAACAATCAAAATACAAAGTCATTGATACCATCAATTACAGAGGGAAATTTATAAGTAACCCAATAGCATTCACCATAAGATGCTTGCATTGACACCAATAACTTAAAAGACATCCGAATAAATACATTTTAGATACTCACCGTAAGGTATCATTATTTATCGAATGTCTATATATTTCGATCAAATATGAAAACCAAAAGCATAATTAACCGATAACGAATCCATGCAACTTCCATACCCAACTTAAATTTAATGCATTTTTATTTAGAGTGTCGAGTATGAATAGACTACATAGATTTGCATTTGAAAAAAAAAAATTCTATCCTTATTTAACCTTAGGCTAAAAGTTCGCAGTCAAACTAGCATCAATCCATCTGATACATTTATGTATTCAATGTAGCATGAAAATACAACAACACAAAATACTATACTGTCAGGAATGTACATCTGAACAGTAAGTAGAGTTAGAGAAGACATCATCTCTCCACCAACAGGAATGCTACATCTATTGGCAAGTAGAACAATAAACAAAAAAACTCCATAGGAATGGATTGCGGTTCTTTGCCGACTTACAAACCCATCCATAGGCAAACAGAAGGTGTGTGGCATATATATGCAATCCTGCCTGTAGCGGATCTCATACTACATCTACTAACTACATCAATATATCCAATCCATTGACCTAATTCAACTATGAAACAAATAACCTAAGATTTACCCTCCCCTAATATAACTTTACAAATCTATATAGCCATTCACGCCTGACTTAAGTTTAACATTTATGTAATTTAGTCTAACGAAAAACAAAAATCATATTAAAAACTTAAAAGAACAAAAAAAAAAAAATGGAAATGATTTTAAATAAAAATAAAAAAATACATCAAATAACATTATTAACATTAATTTACATTGGTCAGATAGGATTCTATTTGTATTATTTACTAAAAGGTTTAGAATTTAGAGTTCTTATTGTTTTCGAATGAATATAAAATTCTTACAATTTTTAAAACATCCAGCTTTATCCTTAGTTGCTTGCCATTGTTGGTAATTTTGAACGGGAATTCCCACGCCATACTGAATAATATTGGTATCCAGTTAGCCATTGTTTTTATTTATCCAGAGGTCTTTACTTGAGCTGGTCCTTAACGTAGAAAACAATGTCATTTTTCTTTCTTTTTTAGCAGAACTGAAGGGATTGAAGAGTGCGTCTTTTCAATCCCTTCTCCTTCGACTCCGCACTAACACATATCTGTCCTCTCGTAATAACTAATTAATAATTTCCAAACTTTTCCTTTTATACTAATTTTACGGATTCAATTGACATTATGTCATCGATGATGATGATCCTTTTGTTTTGAGGTCTGATTTCCCCGATGGATTTCTTTCATTGGCCATTCTGTTCCTATTGTTTTTCCTCTCCTATCTGACCATTGCTTATACATTTGAAATGCCCAAGGGCTAGCTTACTAATTAAAATAATCATTTCCATTTTACAAAAGATTAATTAATTTGTTTTCAAACTTAAACATATATTTTTATCTCTAAATCTTTTCTGAAAATTTAGTTTTAAAATACTTTTTCTTTAATAAAGTTTTATTTTAATAATTATTATCTCTAAATCTTTTCTGAAAATTTAGTTTTAAAATACTTTTTCTTTAATAAAGTTTTATTTTAATAATTATTTATCTGTGCAATTTTATATATATATGAGTTTAGTATAGAATTTTAATTTTCAATTTTTTAAAAAAAATAAGTTTTATTTGTGAACTTTTATTTTTTTTCATGTTTACTAATAAAAAAACAATGTAACATCATCTGTGCCTGTTACAATATATATATATATATATATGTGTGTGTGTGTGTGTGTGTTTGTGTGTGCGATTTTATATATATATGAGTTTAGTATAGAATTTTAATTTTCAATTTTTTAAAAAAAAGAAGTTTTATTTGCAAACTTTTATTTTTTTTCATGTTTACTAATAAAAAAACAATGTAACATCGTCTGTGCCCGTTTACAATATATATATATGTGTGTGTGTGTTTGTGTGTGTGTGCATGTGTGTAAGAAAAATGTAAGCTTTTAAATTTATCCAAAAATATAAAAATGTTTATTGTAGATGCACTTTAGTTGAAGCCTACTACAAACCTTGGTTTAAAGTGGACACTATTTATTCATATGGAAACAATGAATGCTCATAAATTAGAAGACACATCAAGTCCCTGAATGACAGATGATGAAACCTTAACCACTGAAAATTTTTAAAATGTTATAATTTTAGAATAAAAAAATATTGAGAAAAAAAACGGTTTTATTATCTACATAATATATAGTTTTAGTGCAGTTTCAATGTTAAAAATGACTATCTGTTAGTTTGTTTTCAAAACAGGTTACACTTATCTGTTTAATTGGGGTTTATTTAAATTTCTATGAATTAAAAATTTTAATCTCTTTTAATCATGCTAATCTTTAGTATCTACATAAATATCTTAGACCATAAATAGAAGTGGTTATCCATCTTTATCATAAAAAATTACTTGACAGCAGATTGAGGTTCTTGGTATTGCATAAATGTAATCTGCTTTCATGTATATATATATATAGTAACAAAACCTCCCTTTCCTTATAGAACTATATATATATATATATATATATATATATATATATATATATTATCACATGTATGCACATATGCGAATGTATTACTTATGAGAATATATGAAAAAAATTGTAACAAAACCTCCCTTTTCTTATAGAACAGTAGACATAAAAATATAGATTTATTATTGCACATATACATATATGGGAATCTATTACTTATGAGAATATATGCAAAAATGCCTACTTCTACCATATGTATTATTCTAATCTATGACAATAAAAAGAAAATAGTTTTCCCAATGCATATTTATGGACATCTAGCAGATTCCAAGTGCCAATCTTATATAAAATAAGAATTACATGAAGGGGATAAACTAATGATGAGTAAACTAAGATATAACTATAGACTAGAGAGGTTTGACCATCGACTGGCTCAGACTGAGGTCAGGTGGTATTATTGCCAGGAATAGATATGGGTTGGAAATAATCACCCTTATATTTCAGCACCCCTTAGTAATCAAGAAAAATATAAACCCTCATGAATGACCATGACTAAACAAAACAAAATAACAATATATTATACATGTGATTTTAATAGCTATCATAAAATTTATTAGTTTACAAATTAACATCAATCGATAATGTTATTATATAAATGAGGAAAGAACAACTCTTCAATACATGAAATTAATACTCTGCTGTGTCCATTACCACACACACATCGCATACATCCATATAAACAATCTACATTTGAGGTAAGGTTTAAAAGTTGAGAAGAGATTGAAAAGAAATTCTTCTATTTTTTATTTATTAAGTTTTTTATTTCATGACTCTTAGTTTAATTCAAGGTGTGATGTCAGCTATTAATGGCAATACAAGCTTGCACAATTTGTTATTTCTTGGTAAATACTCTTAAGTTGATTTTGTTAACAAAGTCGAGGGAATCCGTTATGAAATTTAGATCAAAATCAGTATAAAAATTTATACTACCTGTATTTCCCCAGGGAGTTTGTAGAATAAAAACACATTTACAGTATAATATGAATCCAGGTAAATATGTGACAACACACGAGGTTTCTTCTTTATTTTTACAGATCTCACTTTCCTGAAAGTTGACGATTTGCAGCTTTGATAATGATGGTAACTTTTAATCCAATGAGATACATTCTTTCTTTATCAGTCATAGCAGCATACAATTAGCTGGGGCCAGGGTTTGAGCCTGATACATTAGATTTTCACCCCCACATTTTCACTTTGGATGCAATTTGATGTAAAATTATTATATCAATCTCTGCTGCATTAACTATATCTCTTTACTTTTACTTTGGTCTCTGCAGGGACAAGTTGACTAGCATTCTGGGTCCTTTCCTTTTATACCTCCCTCCATTCTATCCAGAAAGTTCACTGGTTTTCTATTTCCTGTTGTCTTGTTTTATGCCTGACTGGATTCTTATCAAGATATGTGAAAGCATTTAGCACCTTTCAAATTTAATTGTTCTGGCAATTTATATGCTTCTCAAAAAACAACCAAGCAAAAGAAAACCTCATCTCTCCCAAAAGTTAAATCTATTCATGCACACATCCATAACCCATACATACATAACTGTTTCAAGTCAACAGAGCATGACCCCCCTTTTTCGATATATATTTAAACATCCATAATCACACAATAAAATATAAAAAAGAACTAATTAAAGATGGCTAAATTTAATAGTCAATGATGACCATCTTTTGCACTTGTTGTGACCATATTTGAACCCATTCTGTCACAATATATATATACTGTAATTGTATCAAATAAAGGGTAAATATGTGCAGATGGCAAAACTTCATCATTAAATAATAAATAAAATATAAAATGAATAAATATAAAATTATAAAATATAAAAGAAAATAAATACATAAAGGAATGAGATCAGCATTGGAATATAAAATATAATTAGTTTTACTAATAATTATAAGTTACAATATAATATTATATTGCTATCACCAGCATTAGACAAGAATAGTCATCTTTTGTGACTATTTACTAGTTAATGGTAAACTTTGGGCATGATATATAGCAATCTGGATACATATGCTTATGTGCTAAAGTATCTATTAGAAAAAGTAATGCTGGGATCCTTACTCAAGCTTATCATCATCAATGTTGTAGCCATATAATGCCATGAGTGTACAGGTCAACTATAAACTAAATGTTATCTAAAAATATAAAATTCAGTGAATAGACTTTAAAGAAGATTTTAACCTTTGTGTTGTTCAGAAAATTATCTGGATGTCCAAATACAAACATAAATCCCACATATAAATAGATTCCCCATTATTGATCTAAAACTAGTTCAACATCAAAAGAACTATAGTGACTATGATGGTAAATAAGAGAAAGTATACATAGATATGCTTAATCTATTTAAAATCAAATAGGCTTATTGGGATAATTTACCAATCCTTTAAAATACCATGCTAAAATTAAATTCAGTCACACATACTATTTAATCATAGAACAAATAGCTGGAGGGATAATGACTTTACACTATTTTAACAGTTATTTAATAAATTAGCTAATAAATCAACAAATTTAAAAATATATACAACTGATAATCTGATAATTCAAACTTAAATATATTTTTATCAACAAAATATAATTTTGTATAGTAAGCAATATTAATTTGTTGTTGTCTCTTACTAATTTAATTAATGAACATTAATTTTAAACAGAATTGGTTTCCCTTCAATGATTAAAATTGAAAAAGAGCATTTCAAAAGATAAAAAACTATATATAATTAAACTTTGGGGGGAAATGATTACAAAACATGTTTCCCTTTAAACATACTAATGAAGTTATTAATTACAATTAATTGTTACTTATTTAAAAAATTATTTATAAATCTGAATGTACTGTGCACATTTAAATACCTTTTTTCTATGAATTTATTTTGAGTCTTTCTTTGGTTGTTGTAATTTTCAGTTTTTTATATTGGTTATTTTCTTATAAGCTTTTCCATTAATACATATTTTGAGAATAGAGTACATAGTTAAAGTTATCCATTTTTACAGTAAAATATATTCAGGTTTTATACAGGCTGAATTTGTGCATTTTTTCAATGTAATAACTTAGTAGTCAGGCAAACATACAGAATAAATGTAATCATTTTTTCCAATCTACTAATTTTCAAATCAGGCTAAGACATAATAAGACAGTCATTATTTTGGATAGAAACAATGCCTGTTTCAGATCACTTCATGGTTATTCTGTTCCTACAATTTGTTTAGTGAACACATCACATGGTAAATTTGATGATATTCACTTTCTAGCTAAAATTCAGACAATGGTTTTTCCCAAATTGATTTTTAAAATCTTTTTTAAAGTAATAGTGAGATGAGTCTTACTTCAGACTACCAAACTATTTCTCATTGTTCTCTTCACAACTGAACTGCTGCTTTTGTTTTCTCTAACAGCTTATTCATGGATAACTGTTCCTCACAAGCAACTGAGGTCTACAAATTTTACCCACTCTATCCTATTTCATTTTTGAACAATCTTGTATCTTGTCTTAAACCTGACAAAATTAAACTCTGATCAATTGGGCCTGTTTTTACAAAATTTTGATTATGTTCCTGCTTTTTAATTTAAAAAAATTCCTATCATGATAAAAAAATTACACTGTTATTTTTCTTTTTTTGCCAAAAACAAGATAATCTTTAAATTACTTTTTGATTTTACCAATATCACATATATAAACTTATTGCTCAAACTACAAGATTTCATAATAATTTTGCAATGCTCCAGGAACAAGAAAATATAAATTTTAATAAAAAATAATTTAATAACAATAAAAGTTAAATAACAAATGTATTGTTTTTAACGTTAAAATATCCCCCAATGAAATAAATAAACATTTTTTACAGATATAACAATATTAGAGAAAAAAATTATATACATAAAGATATAAAATAAAAATAATCTCAAAAAATACACAGATATTTAATGCATTACAAACATGAAAAAATAATTTAAAAAGTACCAATAAACAAAATAGCATATTTTCACCTCTGATTTTCAGAGCTAATTTAAGTTTATATTTCCAAGTACATACTATATCTGGATTCTGTTGTGTGTTCACGTATATTTTGAGTTAATTTTTTTAAAATGTCATGACATCATGATTGATGTTGCGGTGGTTTACCAATTGGAGATTGATTCTACCAAAAGGACTATTCATGTTTTGGGCTGATAGACTTATTTTTCAGGTTACTTAACATACACATATATCAAATCATAATAATATATTGCTTTAACAAAGGCAAAACTCTCCATACAGTAGTGCCAACCAGAGTAATCAATGAATGCCAGAGGCTTGTGCATAAAATCCCCATCTAGTGCATACTCATCCAACATCCCCAGACTGCACTGGGTGGCACTACTGTATGGAGAGTTTTGCCTTTGTTAATAACAGATGTGCTAGCATAAGAAATGGTAATCTTGTGATGAATATATTGGTTTGTTGCTCTGGTCCCTTGAAAAGCATTAGCTATGAGATTTATTTCTTTAACAGGGATTCCTTTCATCTCTTTTCCTCCCTTTTAGAAGGTAAAGATGTTCTGAGAACTAGACCAGTCATCTCTGGCAATAATGGTGGTCAACACTTATAAATATGGGATTTATGCATTCATAATGGTCATTTCTTTATAGATATTATTTTCCATTTCTCTATTGGCATATTACTGAATTTTTTGCCCATGATTATTAACAATGGTTTTAAACATCGATTTATAGAAGTAAATTATTAATTTTTCTTATTATAAGTTTGGCTCTGTCACTCTTTGTTAGCTGCAGACAGAAAGAGAGAGAACAATGAAAAGAAATTCATTTTATAGCCTACCAATAGTTGAATTACATGATCAGACGTGAGCACAAATTAATAAAAAAATTATTTTAGAATTGTTTTTTTATTTTTCTCTTGATTTCAAATTAATCAAAATGATTTTTAACTAACAAGAGAAATAATTCAACAGTGTATTATTTTACAGATCTGTTTATCTGCTAACAAAAGAAATAAGTTAATATAAAAAAGTAAATGTAATTAGAAGTTGCATATTTTAACTTTAAAAAAATAATATAACTTTACATTTTTTCCCACAAAGTTTAATAAACCTGAATAACATTACTGAATTTAATTAATACAGCCACACAGGGCTTTACACATATGTTAAATCTACCATTTTAAACAATTAATTAAATATAATAAAAAAAAATGCAAATTGAAATTTTCTTTCTTTTTTTTTCTTTCTAAAGAAAATACTCTAAAGTGAAAATTGAAGTGTATAAACCCATATACCATAATGTTCTGGCGTAATATGCTTAATGCACAGTAACATAAATTGAAACAAAATATCAGATATAAAGATGGAATAGATTTTGCAATGTAATGTAAAACAGTTGTCAAAGCTTTAAGCGAAATGAAAAATCACAGAATACATAGAATCTTGATATGTCTATGTAATTATTAAAAGCTATAAACATATATCTGAGCACTTATTGCATATATGTTTAGAGATGATAATCTGGACCAACTGATGATTGCTGGCTTAGCATGAAATACGTATATTGGTGATTATTTATCTTTTCGACATATATGTGTTCAAGTGTATCAGTGTTTGAGATGGAGTGGTGAGTAGTGGGTCGTGTGAAAGTCTGTGCTCATATACCCTATATATTACATATATTGATACAGGTATATAATAAGTCTGGATTTCAGTTATTACATAGTAGAGATGTATGTCCATCCCTTGTATATGTATTAAATGGATTATGTCCTGCACATGAGGGGTCAGTTTGACTTCAGGTCAACATGGGTGTGACAAGAATCTCAGCCTCAGTGTGGCCTTTGAGTGTTCCATCATCAGATTTTCAATTGGATGACGGTTGAAGAGTTGGAGTGTGGAGTGAATTGAAGCATGTCCATTAAAGCATGAAGATTGGCTATCATTATATATCTAAGCACTTTTTGCATATATGTTTAGAGATGATAATCTGGACCAATTGATGATTTCTGGTTTATCATGAAATAAATATATATTGGTGATTATTTATCTTTTCAACATATATGTGTTCAAGTGTATCAGTGTTATGAAATAGAGTGGTGAGTGGTGGGTCATGTGAAATATCTGTGCTCATATACCCTAGATATTACATATATTAATACATGCAAACCTGTATTTCGGTTATTAAAAGCTGTAAAGGAAATGGATTTTCCAATATCGTTTATAACTGAGTAGATTTTTCTTAAACGGATATGACGCTATTAAATAAAGAACCTAATTTGAGTTTCAAAACAATTACCTTAATCTGACATGAAATTAAGCCCTGTTGGGAATATTGAATATGTGTATATATAAGTTATAACTTTCATTTTTCCACATGCCTTAATCATGTGAATAAAGACATCTGAAAAGTTTAAATGAAGATCCAAGATGCATTTCATGATGAACCAGAAAGCCAGGCTAATAGTGCTACGATAATTTCTAATCTAATAATAATGAATAGTAATAACCATTGCTATGTTTACCTAGGAAGAATGGAATCTTACTTTTGAGTGCAGAAAGTTTGGCTTTTTCTCAATAAATTCTACATTTTTTTAAAAAAAAAAATAGGCACATTATTTCAAGAACTATTAGGATTTAGAATAAAATAGAGCTCATAATATAATTGAAAGTGGTGAAAATGAAAAATTTCGAAAATGTATTTACACGCACGCACACACACACACACAAAGAACACAAATTCTGAATTCGATGTAATTTATAAGTGTTTTTCGCTGATTTGGCTTTTACCATTAGATAATATGTATACCATACTGTCATTTACAAATGTCAAATTTTTGCACTCATAACTTTGACACTAATGATTTCTGATAAATATGTTATCCCTAAACCAGATGTATATTTTAAACATCAGTTAAAGATTGATATATCTGCTGTTAAATTATATAAATATATACTAAAGTTTTTTATTATTATTTTTATAAATGTATTTATATAAAATCTAATACATCACAACCATTCAAACCACCCTCCCTCACTATGCATGCATTTTGGAGTTTTTACGCTTTTCAGGTGAGTTTACCATAAACCGTTGATTAATTCAACTTCATATATGCATACATGTTTAAATATTCCATTTCAACATACATTTGAAACATATGAACAAAGACAACTGATAAAGACATATAATTATATAATGACGTGTTTAATGCTGGAAATATGTAATATGAAATCTTCTTGAGACATCTATGGAAAACATTGTCATTGATAGAACCAATTCAGTTGCTAAAAATAATATGTTATATTTGTACTAGGGTGTACGATTAAATTTTAACATTCAATCGAACGAAGTGGTCACGAGATTAATATTACTATATTGATGAAGTATCCGCTATTTCTAGGATAGCTGGTGAGAGACATTTATTAGAAAATTTACATATGCATAAATTTTTTTTTTGTAGGATTAACTGAAATTCTTATGAATCACAGGGGAAGCAGAAAGCAGAAATGCTACATGGCTCGTGTTATAATTAATAAGTGTAATTTTATTAACAGTCGAATTAGAATTAGGATTATTCCATTCATTTATCAGATTTTATGAAAGCATCGAATTTGTGCTTAGATAAAGCTTTTGATTATTAAATTTTTTAATAAAATACTCAAATTTTTTCCATAGCTAATTTTATTTATCCTATTACTCAGTTTACTTATCTTTAATGATGTAGGCGAAAAGTAAAAAAAAAAATCTAGTTTAGGGATAAATTTGATACCATGATTCATTGAAATGTATTCATTGAAACATATTCATTTATTTTTGAATCTGAAATAAAGTATTGTAAAGAATATTGCTTTCAGTGAGCTAGGTTAATCGTGTTACTTTGTTTTGTTAAATTTGAACATCTTTTGTAATAGAATACCATGTCAGTAAAAATTTACTAATAGAACATTCAGTAATAGTACAATGATGTCTTGCATTGGTGGTCGAGAGGTCAGCGCGACTGCCTTGCACTTGCAGGCAGTTTCCCGGGTTGCGGGTTCGCGTCCCGGCCGATGCTATGACACTTAAAAAAAATAGTACAATGATCTCACATATTATTAGTGGTATTTTTATGTTTGTAGGTGCAAAATCATCTAAATCATTAATATGAGTAATATATAGGATGTAGACATAATAATTGGAATACCAGCGTTATTATATTTTACATATTTTTAATATTGAATAACATAGAAATACAAGTAAACACAAGCATAACATTTTTCTACAGTCATAAGTCTAAAGAAGTAGTAAAGAATATATGAAAAAAATGTATTCTAGTTTTATTATGAGCTTAAAAATAAATGTGAAATCGGCCTGAGTTTTAAAAAAAAATCAAACTATTAGCGTTAATAATGCTAACAGACATTGGTGTGTAAAATTACAAAATTAATGGTTCAAGCATTGGTGGTCGAGAGGTCAGCGACAGCTGCTTTACAAGCAGTTGTCCCCGGTTAGCGTGTTCGGCTGATGCTATGACACATGAGAGGGGGAAAAAATAACAAATATCTTCAGAGATAGTAAATATATTTATTTAAAATTAGAAAGTGAAACTTTCCATAACCTAATTCCTATCAAGAAATAGTTATATATATATTACAAAATATTATAAACAAAACATATAAAACAACAGAAAAATTAACTACAGACATTATCCAACATTTAAACCTGTACGAAAAGATTTTTAAGATTATCATTTATGACCAAACTTTTACTTTAAAGAAACTGATTTCCCAGATAAACGTTACAATAAAGAATCATCGATATCATGTATTCAAGAACCGGGCTATGTGAAATTTGAATTATATCTTATGGTTAGACAAATCACGGTTTAATGTACTGTAGCTCAATGAAAATAATTTTATTTAGCAACAGGGTAAAGTAGTCTGCTCACGAGGCTATCTTCATCCAAATATAAGAAATGATAGAGAAACTTTCAGCTAAGACAAAATATATATTGATTACGTTTCTATTCAATCTATACTGTAAAAATAAAGTTTACACATAATTTGAAAATATTTTTTGAATAACAATATTTTTACCTGAAATGTTATTGTTCTACTGCCCACAACAAAGCTTGGGGGTGTGGCAGGATAGTTTATTGTTCTGGAGAAGTAATATGTTCAAGGATGAGAAATAATAAAGTTAAGTTGTTATTTAAAGCCCTTCAGCTCTCAAATTTACTACGTTTTTACAGCAATAAGCTAGAGGGCACAATATGGACAAATTATTGATTTGAGGATATTTGATTAAGATGTTATACGAACCCCATTGTCTCTTCAATAATTTAAGTTAATGAGCCATTTTTAAGCAACTAGTGAGCTATTTTTAAGAATAATAGATTAATATTTTTCTACACATTATATTATATAACTTTATGTTCTATAGAACTTAAGTCAATTCTTGACTAAAATGATGTTTCTCCACTGTTACAGTAGAGATATCATAATAGCTATTTTGTCCAACTTCTCTATGTACACATATGTGTAAATATTAGATTAAATTGTATCTTCTAAGATCCATATTTCTGACATTGTTGATAAGAAAATATTCTGTAGATATGGCATTCCAAAAAATATTGAATTGGTATACAACAGTTGTCCTAAAAAAAAAAAAAAAAAAACATTAGTAAATAAAAATTGAATAAGAGAAAAAAAACAAAAAACAAATATTCATGACTTATTGAAATTATAAAGATAATTTCCACGTATTTATCTAAATAAATATATAGAAAATCTGTAGTTTTTTTTCCAATGTATACTGTATTTACTAGCATAGGACACAGCAGTGGTGATATATAAGTGAACACTTTTTTTATACACATTATTAAGAAAAAAATATATTTTTTACATTTTTTCATAAATTTTCATGATTTACTATAAATAATATTTACTAAGGCTGTAACCTCAAGAATGTGTAGGTAAAAGTACGATAGTAGGGACCTCTACAGGTCTTAACCACAAGCTTACGTTTTGGACTGTACTAATTTTATAGTTTCTTAAGTCTACAAAAAATGTAACTAGGGAACACTATAGTTATGTATCTTTCAATCTTCATCCTCAAAACCCAGAAATTTGTCTCCAGAGATAAATGAAGAAGCATTTGAAGCTTCTTCTTCAAAAACTGATTTTTCATAAAAGAAATCATCCTCTGCGTCATCAAGTGAATTACTACACATTTCTTAAATGACTTCGTAAGTATCTCATGTTAAGCAGCACACCAAGATATGTAAAAGAACTTCACTATAATTAACTTTCATTTCTCATGAGGCTCCTTAAATGATAGTACTTGTGATATATTGAAAAACGATGTTGCCTTTTTAAGATAACATTTTCATAACAAATCAAATAAGTTATTGGACTGTATTTATTCAACATAACAAAATATTCTTCTTTCCAGTTGTCTTTAAATACTACTTTCTTCGATTTCTATTTTAAAGATGCTTCTACCATTGTGAACAATTAAATTATACTCTGACATAAACAATAATATTTTAAAACACTTCACAAGTTCAACACTTGAAATTATAAGAAGCAAAACTGGTTTGTATCGATTTAATTATGTAACTAAAACAAACGCTCTAGAATGCAGTTTCCGATCAAAGCGAGGAGCCTGTAGAACGCCACATTTATCTCAAGATTTTAAAAACTTAGTTTGATGAGGATGTGCTTTCAGATGCACATAAAAGCTCAGTGACTCGCACATTGAGTATGGCTCCCATAGTAGAAACACACAGTAACAAATTCACATGTGCATGAACACACACAAGTTATAATATTTCTGTAGTGTAATCTTCACTACACCACTCTCACTCAAGATAGGGACTGTTTTCTATCTGCTTTTAATACTTTGTGGAAAGGTGTAATATGAAAAAAAATGAATGATTCCAGGCTGCACATTTCATGATGAACCAGCACTCGTCAGTAGGCCCAGATCACAATCTCTTACACATATCTTCATCATTGTTCAGTATCTATAGATAGCCAATTACTTCATTTTAATTAATGTGTCAAATTTGCATCTTGGAAATCATACTTCTTTTTTTCATATCTTTGGTCATATGTTTATGATTAGATCGTTCCACAAGAGGTTAAAAACAATAGAAATCAATCCCAATTTTGCATGAGCATTGCATAGTGAAAATAACACAACAAAGTCGATAATCTCTAGTCTAACGAATAATTAATAAAAATTATTAATATACATGTATATATTTATAATAATTAAGAATAAATAGAAAGAAACTACCGAAATTGTACGTAGCCCACAAAGCCCAGAGGTGCTTTCCACACTAAAGTAACTTTTTGCTTGCCTATAGGACTATTATGACTGGCAGAATCTTTATCCATAATGCAGGATTGAAGTATTGCAATTTGATCACTAGATGGCAGTAGGCGCCATGTTCCAACAATATTATTCCTTTCATCAACTGCCAAGATTTTGAAACCTTTGAAAGAGTTGAAATTTTCATTGTTTCTTTTAACCAGTACTGAAACTAAAATATGCAATTTCAAAACATTAGTTATATGTATATGTTAATTTACAATCATGTGGTTACATAATAGTTTGTTAAACTGAAATGCATACTTACCTATTAACAATATTTGAAAATTGTATGACAAGAAATAAATAAACACTTCATACTTTTTAAATTCTTACTGTCTAATCCAATAGTTTGAACTCAATATCTTAGTTTGGTCAATTGTTTCAAGTGATTAACTTAAATAGTAAATTAAAAGTAAAAAGATATCACTGTATTGTTTTAATGAAATAATTTACTATCAGATGAAAATCAACCATCAAGCAAGAACTGTTTGAAGTGATGTGATGTACTGTGACTTCTCCTTATATGGAGTCAGGAATCTCTCAGCTAACATGCCCAGAGAATCCTGTTAGCCACTTTGAACCCCTTTTCATTCCCCACCTTAAGTTTTCCCATATTCTTTTCTACCCTCCAATTTCCACAACATAATCTTTGTCAACTTAATGGCATTTATATCTAAATCCCCCTTATCTTTTCCCAAACCCAGCATAAAAACCAATAATCCACTTTCTGTATAATCACCATTTTTTTCATATTTATTCTTCCATAACTTCCTTGTTTGTACTCTTTCTGTTTTCAAGCAGTTACATTTAATTAACAAATGCCTAATATTTTCTATTCCTTCCTTACACAATTTATAGACTAAATACCCATATTTTTCCATTTATATGTACATTCTTTTGTTGCTAAAGATTCCGTTCGAGCCTTGAACAATAAACTTCTTTCCATACTGTTATCATACATTAAATCTCACCTAATATTCTGTTTACTTCTATATATATTTAAACTCTTTTTACTCTCCATACTAGTTCTCCATCTCTCTAACTCTCTATATTAATGAATCATTCTTTAATCCCATTCCTTACCACTATAACACTCAACAATTTTCCTAACACAATCATCCCATATTTTATACAAATATACTGATATAAATTCTTTATCCAAATCTTTTGCATACCACATTACCTTTCTCACCCATCTTGAAGTCTGCCCTTTATATGTAACCTAATTAAATACTATTTTGGCTATTCTTTTATTATCCATAAACTGTAATCTACCAAACATTTTCTATTTGCTTTTTGCATCTCTCATATAAAAACCTCCTTGAATTGCCTCCTTTGTCATCCACACTTTTTCATCTAATGCATGTCTTCCTACTTCTCTTTGTACTTTTTATAAGTAATCTAATACCTCTTTACTAACACATAATGCATTATTACCATATGTTAACCCTAATAATGCCACTCCCTTCCATACAATCCTAGCTACATCATATTTATTATAGGAGAACACTGTTAATTTCTTTATCAATCCTTTTTTTTTTGCTTCATTTATCTTTTTTTTCTCTCATTCATCCAAGCAATTTCTCTGATTACTGAAAATGATTCCCAAATAGTTATATCTATTCATCACTCTGAACTTTATATCCCCCAATAAAAATTCTATGTCTTCTCTTTTCCCAATATTAATCATAATTACTTTTTATTTTTCTTCACTAAATTTAATTCCCATCTCTTTACCCACCTTCGTGCATGTCCTCAGCATAACTTCCATATTTTCCCTTCTTTCTGCACACACAAAAAAAACATCATCCTCAAATAAAAGACCCAACAATGTGTATACTTCCTTGCCATCTATTAATGATATCTCTACTCCTCTTCCTAGTCTTTCTATTGCTCTCTCCATTTTTCTCAAATACAACAAAAACAAAATAGGTGTTAAAGGACACCCTTGCCTTAGTCCCACCCCATATTTAACTTTAACTGATTCTATAATCCTAATTGATACATTTATGAACATTTAGTTTACTGCGCCATCTATTGTCCATTGAAGTTAGTAGTTGTATAGTTTGATGTATTTATAAAGTACTGATTTTAAACTCATGCAATGTAAATCTCAGTGTTTGATATTCTTATGAACATCCAGCAATAAATTATTTGACTATAATAAAAGTCAATGTTTTCACAGATTCAAGTACTAGGAAAGTAAACTCAAACCTATCCAATATGGTTAAATATTTATTAACTTATAATAAAAATGTAGTTATATTTATTTACAATAGTAACTGATATAATGTTGGCTAGGTATAGTATCTAATTGCAATGCAACTATTGAAGCAAGGGAATTCAGGTGTCCTTCCAGATATGCCTTACAGTTTATATGTGGCAACTTTCATCATGTCCAGGTGCAGTGTCACTTCCAGATAAACCATAATAACATAACTCATGTCAGATTTAATACCTAACAGCTTCCATGCTAGTGTGACCTTGCCTCATTATGTTACAATGTTGAATAATGTCTGACTATCTCCAAATAAACTGCAATGTATAGCCACATTCTCTTTCATAATGGAAGCAATAGGATTGACTGAGCTTCTTTATCTACAGGCTTGTGTCTGTCATAAGCTTTATTTTAGCAATACATATTCATTGGGTGGTAGAGACGAATGCTGAATTCAATCAAGATAAGACTGCATCTGGATACGTCATTACTTGAAAGTAAACTGGCCATAAAATCTTATTCCATATTTTAAATATATATTTAAAATTCTCTCTCTCTATTGCACATTCTTAAATCATATTAATAACTACATCTGTAAAGAAATATCTCGTACATGAAAAAAAAAAAAAGAAAGAAATTGAAAAGAGAAATAAAAGTTCACCAAATGAAAACTGTTACGAAAATTAATAGTAAAAGATTTTAGATTACACTTTGAATTTATAAATTAAGTTACAATAACAAATCACCATTTTGCTAAAGATAACTTCAATTGATTATTTAGTCATCCCAGTATTTTTCATAATGTCAAAGCAGTATTTAAAGAGTCAACTAAGAAGAAAATCAAAATGATCCCATTACGTATATCTAAAATTATATATATATATATATTTCTATATATAACCTATATTTTAAAATTATATATATATATATATTTCTATATATAACCTATAGAAGAGAATAAAAGTCTTAAAAAAGTGTAAATAACATACTGGTATTAGTAGAGAGAATAAAAGTCTCAAATATAAACAACATATTAGTATTAGTAGAAATTTTATTCCTGCAATAAGAATAGAAAATGATACTACTGCTAAAGAGAGACAATATTGTGAAATGTGTGGAAAAATAACAAATTATATAGTAATAAAAAATAAAAAAGACTTCCCTCATAAGTACTACATCTGAATTGTCTACTATTGTAAGAGAGGAAGTGAGAACTGCAACTATATCTATGAAAAAGAGGAAAGCTCCAGGAAATAATGGAATTTATAACCAATATTTTAAAAGAAGCAGTGAATAAATAGAAAAATTATTGGCAAAGTTATATATCAAATGTCTAAATGATAAAGACATGTTAGATGATTGGAAGAATGCAGTAGTAATATTAATATTTAAGAAAGAAGTTACAGAAGTCCTTGCAATAAAATAAAAAAAGAAAATGCCCAGTGACCTCAGGTCTCTCAAGCAGTATTCTCATTCCATATGATATGATATAAATATGGTGGGTGTCTTAATGACCAACGATGAGCTGAAAATGCTACTATCACTTGGGCAGCATATCAGAAATAGTATCACAAAGTGATAAAACCTTTTGATACACTCTTTACCAATCTTTCAATTGGATTTTATTTCAAATTCTGTTACTATATATATATATAAAATTAAACAAGTTATAAATTTCATAACTTGCTTTTAAGCTTGCATTTTATGGTCACTAGATGGAGCTTACCAATAGCTCTTAACAAGCTGGTCTCGAGGTAGGGATAATGATAGAGATTTTGAATTCTATCTCTTTCGGCACTTATAAAAACAAAGCTTGTTTAGAGCCATTAGTAAGCTATATATATATATCATGTTATTATTACTATTTGTGGGATATTTCGTGTAGTGAAAAAGCACTACATGGAATATCCCGCAAATAGTAATAATAATATGACATCTTTTATCCGTGAAAATATTAGAATTAACAATATATATATATATATTGTAATTATAATTGAAATAATAAATTTAACGGTTTACAAACTATTACAAACAATCCTTAAATCTGCAGAAGTATTTTCAGTTAATTTCTTAAACCTGCCTCAACTGCCATTAAATTCAAAAACAAAAGCGGAAGCAAATGTCATCAATTCAAATTCCACGAATCTCATATTTTAATGTTAGCAGCTTGTCGATTTATTAAATGCATTTTATTCCTGTTTATAAAAATTGCCTCTTTAATTTTTCTTTTACTATGGTTTCTCTCGTATTGAAGAATTTTTACATTTGCAAAATCAAATTTAAATTTATATTTAATTTTATTTTTAATTAACAGACATTTTATTTATTTTACACATATATATATACTGACTGAAGAGGTTTGAGAGAAATAAAATAAAAAGAATTAAAGAATCTTTATTACTAAAAATTTATGATTCTAAAGCAATTAATTTAAAAGTTAAAAGCTTTTAATATTAAGGGTGTGTGAGATGTAAGTGGAATTGTGGGTAATGTTTAGTATAAATATGTTGTTATTTTGTACTTCTTCACACTTGAGAAGTCTGCTTGTAGCAGTGAAATGATTGAAAGTGTTTTAGAGTTTATTTTCTTGACTAGTCTGGTTGAATTCTGAATTTGAAGTAATTTTAATTTTATATATATATATGTGTGTGTGTATGTGTGTCTGTGTGTGTGGGTGTTCACTATACAGAGCTCACCACTAGCTCTAATCAAGCTTTAATTTATAAGTGTTGAAAGAGAAATAATTCAAAATCTCTATCGGAATGACCCTATTCCCAGATCAATTTGTTTCAAGCTTATGGCTTACCTCAATAGAGTGCTATAACTCGAGACACTAGATCCAAAATACTAACCCAAATGTCAGCACCTATCTAATATGTTACTATCAATTTGAAAACCTGAATTTTTCAGACATGTAAATCTCTTCAAATCCAGCCTTGCAAACCAGATAGCAATATCAGTCTGAACTCAGTTCAGTTTCACAATATATTAATAGGCTCAGCACTATAACATTGTGAAAGCCTTCAAGAGTACACTTATAATAATTAATAAAACAAGACACAAATTGTGTAACTTACTTTTAAGCTTATATTAAAATAGTCACTAGAGGGAGCTTATCACACACTCCAATCAAGCTTTAATTTATAAGTGCCAAAAGAGAAAGAATTCAAAATCTCTATCAGAATGTTCCTATCCCCAGAACAATTGGATTAGAGATTATGGCTCACTTCAGTGGGGAGCTAGGACTCCAGAAACTAGATCCAAAATATTAACTAAAAACTCAGCACTTATATAATATACCACTCAATTTGAAAACCTGAATTTTCAGACATGTAAATGTTTTTAAATCCAGCCTTACAAACCAGATAGCTATATGGGTATGAAATCAGTTCAGTTTCAACATATATTAATAGCTCCAGCAATATAACATCACAAAATCCTTCACAGGTACACTTATGATAATTAAAAAAACAAGACACAAATTGTATAACTTGCTTTTAAGCTTGTATTAAATATTCACTAGAGGGAGCTTACCATTCACTCCAATCAAGCTTTAATTTATAAGTGCCAAAAAAGAAATAAATGAAAATCTTTATCGGACTGTCCCTATTCCCAGACCAATTGGTTTTGAGCTAATGGCTCACCTCACTAGAAGCTAGGACTCCAGATACTAAATCCAAAATACCAACTCAAAAGTCAGTATTTTTCTAATATATTACTATCAATTTGAAAACTGGAATTTTTCAGACACGTAAATGTTTTCAAATCCAGCCTTACAAACTGGATAGGTAGATCTGAACTCAGTTCAGTTTCACCATATATTAATAGCCTCAGCAATATAACATCACAAAAAGCCTTCAAGACCCATATAGCTATTTAATTTGTAAGGCTGCATTTGAAGACATTTACATGTCTGAAAAATTCTTGTTTTCAAATTGATAATAACATATTAGATAAGTGCTGACTTTTGAGTTGGTATTTTGGATCTAGTATCTGAAGTCCTAGTTCCCCACTGAGGTGGGCCATAAGCTCGAAACCAATTGGTCTGGAGATAGGTTTTGGCACTTAATAATTTAATGATTGATTGGAGTTTGTGGTAGTTCCCTCTAGTGAACATTTTAATACAAGTTTAAAAGCAAGTTACACAATTTGTGTCATTTTATTAATATAAGTGTACTCTTGAAGGCTTTCTTGATGTTATATTGCTGAGGCTATTAATATATGGTGAAACTGAACTGAGTTCATACTAATATAGCTATCTGGTTTGTAAGGCTGGATTTGGAGACATTTACTTGTCTGAAAAATTCATGTTTTCAAAGTGATAGTAATGTATTAGATAAGTGCTAACTTTTGAGTTGGTATTTTGGATCTAGTGTCTGGAGTCCTAGATCCCCACTGAGGTGAGCCATAAGCTCAAAACCAATTGGTCTGGGGATAGGGACATTTCCGATAGAGATTTTGAATTCTTTCTCTTTTGGCACTTATGGATTAAAGCTTGATTGGAGCTAGTGGTGAGTTTCCTCTAGTGAACATTTTAATACAAGCTTAAAAACAAGTTACACAATTTGTGTCTTGCTTTATTAATTATTAGAAGTGTACCTTTGAAAGTGTCTGAAAAATTCAGTTTTTCAAATTGATAGTAATGTATTAGATAAAAGCTGACTTTTGATTGCTATTTTAGATCTAATGTCTGGAGTCCCAATTCCCCACTGAGGTGAGCCATAAGCTTAAAACCAATTGGTTTGGGAATAGGGGCATTCTGATAGAGATTTTGAATTCCCTTTTGGCATTTATAAATTAAAGCTTCATTGGAGCTAGTGATAAGCTCCGTCTAGTGAACATTTTAATTCAAGCTTAAAAGCAAGTTACACAATTTGTGTCTTGTTTATTAATTATTGTAAGTGTATCCTTGAAGGTTTTTGTGATGTTATATTGCTGAGGCTATATATGATGAAACTGAACTGAGTTCAGACCCATATAGCTATCTGGTTTGTAAGGTTAGATTTGTTGGCATTTACATGTCTGAAAAATTCAGGTTTTCAAATTGATAGTAAGGTATTAGATAAGTGCTGACTTTTGAGTTGGTATTTTGGATCTAGTTTCTGGAGTCCTAGCTCGCACTGAGGTGAGCCATAAGCTTGAAACCAATTGGTCTGGGGACAACATTTCAATAAAGATTTTGAAATTCTTTCTCTTTTGGCACTCATAAATTAACGCCTGATTGAAGCCAGTAGTAAGCTATTTCTAGTGAACATTTTAATACAAGCTTAAAAGGAACTTACACAATTTGTGTCTTGTTTTATAAATTATATATATAATTATAAGCATGATATGATAAAAAAAATATTATTTCTGCATTTAAATATAAACGCATCATACCATTAAGGGAATGGACTTAAATATCAGTAAAAAAAGTATCGCTGATATTTTTTGAAAGAATTAAAAGACTGAATTTCACACAGGATTTTATATTTTGAAATAGATAAGACTTCTAAAGCTTTTAAACGTGATCTCAAGTGATTGTGAAATCATCTACAAAAATTCAATATATGAGACTGATAAACAAAATGAGGAAATGTGTTGCTGTGATATAAAGAAGAGAGGATATGGGTTGAAGAAACTGAATGAAACTTGAAGATATCATTCTACAGAGTATGGTAATCGTTGAAAATGTTTGGGAAAGGGCAGGAGGACCTGTTTACATCATTCACATTCTATTCCTGATTTCTGTATTCTTGAAATGGCAAATGTTCGTTTTAGACAAGTTCTCCCTCAAAAGAAAAATAATAAATTATTATGTAATATATAGGACCAATTTATTTTATATTTATTTGTATACATATATATATACACATACATTCTGCAATTTGCTTTATAATTTTTTGCAGTACTTATAAAATTCATTATTAATGTAATCTATTTTCTATTAGTTAATTGAAACAATCAATATTTTGGTTCCTAATCTGATTACAGCTGATATTTTCTGATAAATTTTCATTATAAGTTTGAGTATTAACGTTATTAAAATATTAAATAAATTGAATTACTAAACAACTTACCTGCTACTTCTCCGACGTAAGTAAAATTTGTATGCACTTGAATTTTATAAGGCACTGGACCTGTTTGTGGTGATGTAAACTGATGCCCAGGTATCATTTCATTTTTACAACATTCTTCACCTGACTGGTTGGGGTATTCATGAGAAAGTTTAAAAGTTAGACAGAAAAATAATTCTTTCACTAGCAAAATTCGTAAAATGTGGGACATATTCATATACAAGAACGGAACTATAATTTCACTAAGAAACTATTTATTAAATTGATTTTACATTTCCCTAGTTTTACTAACACATTTTCGTTTTTTAAAACTTCTGGTTTTTATTACGTAAATAAAACAAATAAACTGGTTTCCTTTTTAAAGATGAATACATGAGCTTTGAACTATACTATTGTTTTAACTAATTAAAATTAATAATGATTAATTATTAATTATAAATACACTTATTAAAAATATCGTAAAAGAAAAAATTCCAGGTGTTAATAAGCCAATTAGTCTAATTAACAAACAAAAATTATTTCTAATTTTCTGATAAAGCTGTGATATGAAATGTATTTGAATACTTGAGTTTTGTACTTAAAATTGGAAACTTTATTCTAATAGATTGTTTTCTTGTTTCTTTTTTTAAAAAATACTTTTAATTAAAATATTAAGATTTTATTTAGAATGGCAAAACATTGAGACTAAATTTAAAAATCAAGAACATACCTCATTTAACATAAAACAGTATAAAAATAAATTATGAATAACCAAAAAAGCAAAATGGATTCCCTTTGACCCTAGTATATAAGAATAAAAAATTGGGTATATAAATTAGCCGTGTAGCACGAAAATAAAGAATTAATATACTGAGCTAATTCGTGAAAGATAAAAAAAAACATTTCAGAGAAAAACTTTAATGTGAGATAAAATTATCATCATTTTGACCATTATTGATTTAATGCAGGATGAGTCTCTCCAAATTCAATCCATCTCCATTCTGTAGCCTTTCTTCTCCCCATCACCTCAGCACATTTCCATATTTCAATTATCCATTCCAACATGTGGTCTCTTTCTATGTCTTTTGTAATCACTTGGAATGATAGGATCAAAAATATGTGTTAGAATATTATGAAGAAAAACATCTTCCTACAGAGTTTGTGTTGAAGTAATAAATTTAGTACTTATCTTACTATTTATAATCAATTCAGGTATTTGTGAGTATATAAACAATCATAATTCATAAGGAATTTATTGTAACTTTAGAAATTGTTATATTTTAGTTTAGAATGATAAAATATGACTTCTAAATCAACTAACAAAAAATAGCAATATTTTTGGGGGAAAAATATTGTGCTGGCAATAAGAACATGGAGATTACTATTTTTGAGACTTCTAAATCATCTGATGAGCAAAGTTTATGCATACAATTCATGCATGGTAGAAGAGGCTGGTCTAAATTTCTGTGTTGGTATATGATGGAGTTGAGATAAGATTGCAATGATAACAAAAAAGTTGTTGCATCTCTGTAATGTATCGATTATTCACTGTTCTGCAAGATATTAAAAGTGGATAGAAATCAGTCCCTACCTTGTGAATGTATCATGAACAAATGTCAAGTTGTTATCAAGGTCATGGAAATTCGGGTATTTGAGACATTAGTTTACCTATTAAAGGAAAAAGTTTCTTATAAAATGCAAGCATAGATGGTTAAATTGGATTAAGCTTCTTTGCTGATTGATAGATGATGTATAATGAAGTTGAAATATGGAATGCAGGAAAAAAATGAATATCCATTATTTTCATATATGCAAGTATAATACCAGACAATGGGCTGATTGTTACTTCCCCCAGTTAATCATTTCAAATTTTACAAATGACAGAAAAACTATGTTGATAGAGTATAAAAGCAGTAGTAGAAAATTATAACTAATTTAAAAAACAATCCACACATGCATAAACCACCGTCATCATTTTCAATTATTATCAATTCATTGCAGGATAAAGATCTCTCAAGTTTAAAACTATCTTCTCTGATCTCTAACCTCTCTTATCCACATCACTCCAGAACACTGCCTTATTTTACCCATTCATCTCATACATGGTCACATTGTAGGTCTTTTACAATCTTATAGAATCTGGTTTAAGATTTTCAACTATCTACCTATTATCATCTCTTCTAGAAACATGTCCAGGCCAACTCCACTTCAGTCTCTTCTTTCAATGATGTCAGTAACACCTGTTTCTTCTCTCACCAATGTATTTCATTTTTGATCACTTCTTATTACTCCCAACATACATCTCTCAATATTTTTTGAGTGGCCTGAAGTCTCTATATGACTATTATGTTAAGTTTTAAAGTCTCAGGTTCATCATATAAATAGTTTATACTAGGTTTACTTAAAACAGATATATATAACCACACAGATTTGTGGTATAATAATTTATTAACCTATTTGAATTTGTCAAAACAATAATTGAAATTAACCTTTTCATAATTAATTCTCTGTTGAATATACATAGTATTCACACATTCATGTCTATATATATAAAAAAGTAATATGAATCAGTTATCATATTCTATCATAACAGTAAACTCTTTTTTTAAAATAATATCAATTTATTGACAGTTTATAAGCTCCTTTTTTATGTCAGTCTCAATTAATTAAATACTTCTTTAACTTTATTTGCTTTCAGAGCACAAGAGAGATGCTTCCGTTTTTCAAATTTTAAATTTGTGTTTTTACCCTCTGCTGAAAATTTGTGACACTTTTTGTTTTTACAGCATTAAAATTCATGTATATTTATTTTTTCATATTTTAAATACAAAAAAGTCAATAGAGTGCTTGGAAAACCAAGAGGCAGTCCAACAAATGATCGCAAGCTTTGCCGATGGTGAATATCCATTATCTATTTCACGATCTCAAACCTTGCGTATTCACTTTGAGAAAATGTTTGGTCTTTGAGAAAATATTATGTGTAAAAACTTCATTTTTGGAAATTTTATGATTATATTGGTAACCTAATTATGTAATAATTATTAAAAATGAAAAGTCATTTTTTTTACAGAAATGTTTTATTTTTAAATAAAAAATAGTATTTTCTTCTAAATGTTGTTACTATAGAGATTATAATCATGGAAAATACTGCTGTCTACAAAATGAGGTCATTCACCTGATTGGTATTATATTTAGCAATATCATAAAAATTATGAAAAAATTGTAAACTTTTAAAGCATAATTTAATAGATTTAGTAGTTATATAAAAATTTGTTTAGATTTTTTTTTCTCATGTGCCATAGCATCAGCTAGGAAGTGAACCTGCTAACCTGGGACAACTGCTTGTAAAGCAGCTGTCACTGACCTCTTGACCACCAATGTTTGACAAATTTGTTTAGATTTGTAAATTAAATTTGAAACAAGGAAGATTTCATTCATTTTACAAATTGAATCAGTTTTCACCTAAAATTTGATGATGCGATTACATTTTGTTTTGAATAAATATATTTTTTTAAAATTAATTACAGAAATCAAATGTGATTTTTAAAAATTTATTTAATTTCTAAACAAAAATATCTATTGAATGAGGTCAAATTTATTATATTCTGGTAAATAATAATGGTTTAATAACAAACTAATGAGAACAAAAAAAGCTGTCAGAAAAATAGTGAAAATTGGTAAGATTAAATCAATCTAAAAACATTTGTTTTTTGATCACTACTTTTTAAAAAAAATAGAAATGTCAATGAATTAATTATTGACTCTTAGCTTTTCTTTTAATTTAAGAAAAAATATTTACTTGTTTCACAATTAAAATGTTTCAATAAATGATTTAAAATAATATTATATATATAACTTTTAAAATGTCATTTTTACTAAAGAAATTTAAAATTTTGCTCTTATTATATATAATGCTACTTGCCATATATGTTTATTTGTGCTTCTCTACATACAGATAAATCAGAATGTGTATATATTAATTTTTAGCAAGATCAGAGATTTCTCTTGGTAAGTTGGTCTTAGTGAGCTTGGTTTATAGTCACATTGGAAAAAGTATAATTCAGGTATATGCAGTGATCCCCATTATGTCCAGGATATGGTAGACATTCAGGCCAGCAAGCTGTTTTTTAGAACATTTATAGCTATGAAACACAATGATGTTGGGTCATTCTCCTCCATGTGAATTCACACTCCATCATCAAAAAATAGTCACTGCTGCTTCTGGACTTGCCCTCCTTGCAATCTTACATTTTCATGTTAGTTTTCTGCTCTGATCTGGACTACTCTGCTAGCTAGCTACTTCTCAAAACAATTGCTACTACAAATTACTCTAATATTTCTATCAACCCTTTCATATAGTCAGCCGGGGTGACAAAAACACATTAATTAAAAACTGTTTTTCTTATCTTGATTAAAAACAATTTTAATCCTTTCAAAAGTAACTTTGAAATTTTATCAAAAGTATGATCTTCAAAGATTTTTAAAAAGATATAATAGAAATGTTTACAATTATCAGTTCTATTTCAACATCCTTGTTTTTAGTTTCAAAATCAGAATGAAATAAAAATATTTATTAGACCTTTTAAAATGTTTAATTTATAATAAATTTCTATTTTAAATTTAAAATTATTTAATCTTTTACTATGATTATTCCAGGGAGATGAAGAAAATGTCTACAAAGTTTTGTCTGTTTATTTCTACTTTTCCTTTCAACTTTATATATATATGCACACATACTATGTTATTGTGTGCCATGTAACATACCTGTTACAATATATTGGAGATTGTTTATCTTTTTCATATATATATATATATATATGTGTGTGTGTGGTCATGTGTATCAGTTGTACATAATGGAGTACATAGTTATAGAAACTTTAAATTCTGAGTTCAATTCCCTTCTTATTACATTAAATTTAGTATAGACAATATACTTATATATATATATAATAAAATGTCTATTATAAAATAATTAGTGTTATAAAATTGTATGAAAACTTAATGAATTTTGATATTATGATGGTCGTAATATATTTTATAAATAATTATAATAACGCACAAAATGTATATTCAGATAATTTATTAACATTTTTCAACTGAAAACTATTTTAATGCAAATAAATCTCATCATGTCAATTCCAATATTCATGAATTTAAACACTAGAACATTGTCTATTAATTAAATCCAGACGGCAAAGCAATTGGAGAAAGAGCTAAAGAACACGATGCTATTGCTAGGAAAGATGATAGATCTGCGTTATATGTTCATTATTAGCAGTACGGACATAAAATAAATTGTATTGATAATATAAGTGTTCTTGATTATATTAAAAATGTTAATAGATGTAAAATATATGAAACAAACTATATCATGTATAATAAAAACAACTATATGAATATATACAAAACATCCATTAAGTTGAATAATAAATGGTTAATGGATAACGAATGGATAGTTAATTAATTAATATATGTGGATATATGTCCATTCAATATATATAACAGGGTAATTTTGTAGTAGGATTGAAAAAAAATCACTTAATAGATTGTGTTGGATATCCATTTGTTTATCTGTCTTCTCTCATGTATTGATATAAATGTCACTGTATGTACTTTAAATCGTAGTATTCTGGAGACATATTGAAAAGAAAACAGATGTCATTATTCAATAATTATGCATCCTATTTTTGATTCACCTATATATAAACCTTACATTGACATTAATACAGATAGATATCTGATATACAAATAAACCATCAAAATCCATCATAACTTTCAAAGGATTTTGATCTTTATGTAAGGAAAAGACTTCATACATAGGTGAATTGAATTATATATAGTTTTGAGAAAAGATAAAAGGAGCATCAATTGTTATATAAACATATAAAAAATAATAATAATGATTTGCTAAATGGCTTCTGTTTTCTTTAATTATGAAAAAATGTATTTCCTTTCAATTTAGATCTAGAAAATATTAAGATTCTTCATGAGGAGAGAAATCATAGTAAAAGAAAAATTAAGGAGGCAATTCTGATAAGTAAAAATATGATATCTCTAATTAACAGATAATGTGGTAACATTGAAATTTATGAATCTTGGAATATGATATGATAACATTTAACTTCCACTAAATTTGAATTTAAATAGTTTTCAGTTAAACACAGTTAAGAAATTAACTGAATGTATTTTGGTGATTTATAATTATTTATAAAATATATTATCACCAGTATAATTCACTATTTTTAGTTACAACATTATACTGCAAATTTCCATTCTAACCACTTTTTTGCAACATATGAATAAAGACATTCAAAAAGATAAAGAACCCCCTATCTGTATTTCATGCCAGTACAGTCCTCATCAGTTGGCCAAGGTCAGATTTCTGGACTTATTTGTCACTACCCAGGTAAAGCATATCATATAATTCCTTGCTCAGATATAAACTTTAAAGTTCAGTTAAATAATAGTATACATGTTTTTTTAAATACTGCAGATGTTATGGTCAGAAAAATTACAATGTAGGTTGCATATATTCGACAGATACATTTAGATAGATTTCTTACTCGTATGTACTTAAATACAGAAAAAAAAAATTAAAAATACTTCAAATTTACATTTATTATACAAAAATATAGATTTTTTTAGATCTATTTTCAGTTAAGAAATTATTAATCAAAGAAATATAAAAGTATATATAATCAAAAAAATTTCAAATAAAAATATTTACTAAAAAAGTAGAACCCAAAGATGCTTCTAAGAACAATTAATGAAAATCATCAATGGCCTGTACTGCAAAATGTTTCTAACAGTTATTGCAAACAATATTATTATGCTTAAGACATTAATAATCTTCATGACCAGAGCTGTACAAATGTTTTCACATATGACTCATTTTGTTTAGATATTCACATTACACGTCCTTATAAACATGTGTGATAACCAAACTAGAAACTTAAACATTAAGTCTTAACACTCATCCTAAACAAACACTTAGCTAGTTGAGACGAAGACCTTATATATATTAATTTTTTAAAAATGATTTTGTTTATATCTTTCATATAAGCTGTAACTTCAGCTGGTTTTATTAAATAAACAAACACACGGAAACTTCTTTATCCTTTATCTACGTGTAATGACGTTTGTAGATATGCTTCAAACTTGCATTC
The DNA here is from genome assembly GCA_028023455.1 of Epiperipatus broadwayi. Classification (NCBI taxonomy): domain Eukaryota; kingdom Metazoa; phylum Onychophora; class Udeonychophora; order Euonychophora; family Peripatidae; genus Epiperipatus; species Epiperipatus broadwayi. The sequence continues at coordinate 2,966,807 of JAQFVV010006249.1, read as the reverse complement.
AATCACAATTGAAACATATGTTTCATTTTAAAAAAAGACAAATATATTAATGTTTAACTAACATTTAATGTTTATGTCTGAGTTACGAATGTTGATAATCTATTCTCTAAGAAATGATTAGTAATAAGCATGAATGATTTTATCTGAAGGGGATAGTGACAAAACTATGAGGGCAGAAAGTTTGACATTTATAAGTCAAATTTTAAAAATGTATTTATAATTGAAATCTGTTAAATCTTCAAAGTGAGTGTCTATAATATTTTGTATATTATTTCATATATTGTTATATTTTTTAAAGTTTGAACATTTGACTTAATAGCCTTTGAAAACAAACAGTAATCCCTTCCACATAGCAACGTCATGTTTATTTGAATACCACCGAATATATCTATATGATATTAAAGTTCGAATATGTACGTTAATGATATTTAATAAAGTTTGATTCATAAGGACTCATTAACACACTAAACAGTTACATAACACTCATTTGTGCGAAATTCATACGGAACCTTGCTCGACCAAATAAATATTTATTTTTGCAGTAAACAAATTATCGGTTCTGTACAAATCAAATTAATTGAAGCTATATTTAATGTTCAAAGCGCTTTGAAGTTTTAATACCGTTTCGAGTAATTTTTTGTTTACAGTCTGCTAAATATTTACTAAACAGCTTATTATCTTATTATCAAGTTAATTAATTCATCAGAAATGAATAAACAAAATTAAAAAAGGCCTACTTTCAGATTATTTTTTAAAAAATCAAGTAGGTTTTTTGAAATTTTATTTATTAAAGTTTAATTCTCCAGTTTTCATAATACTGAAAAAATTAAAAATTCTAAACTTTTATAAAAATACTAAAAATTATTTTCTTATTCATTTTCTCTACACATATCTTTTCTTTACCTTCAGTATATTTATTAATGAAAAAATATTGTATAACAGGCTTTAGAAAAGAGTTTGCTATTAACTGAGAGGAGACCCTTTGATTCCTCTTGGAGACCTTAAAGGAACCGAGCAGGGCAAATTTATAATGTGCACTCCATACGTTTTTGTCATTGCAGCTGTTATTACTATGGGATTATTCATATAATATACAAACATTGATGGGTTGCTCACCAACACACATTAGCCAGTGTGGTAAGTTTATTGGCTTTTTACCTAGATCAAGAAATACCATGGTGAACTTGGAGATAGCGTCATCCTGGAGTGGATTGATAATGGTTGATGTTGATGATGATGATGTTTGTATAAAAAAGACTTCATGTAAACATGTAATAATAAAAAGCATTAGAGTTACAGTTGAATAGGAAGTAGTCATTACAAATGACTATAACCATTCTAATTTCAAGAAAAAAAAAAAAAAAAAAAAAAAAAAATAATAATAATAATAATAATAATAATAATAATAATAATAATAATAATAATAATAATAATAATAATAATATATGTAGCATATTTATAATTGTCTATGAACCACAAATATATTCACTTAGAGAATGTTCGATCCATTATGATACTTTGCAATGCTTTTAAGATGTGCAGCAAATAATAATAATGATGATGATGATAATATCTATTATTATTATTATTATTATCTATGAGGCATTATGATATTCACATAGAAAATAATTGATCCATTATATTATTTTGCAATGCTGTAGTTTAAATTCAATAAGCTTTCTCTTCTGAAAGACTTCATCTTATCTTATCATAGCTACCTGTTATATTGGATGTATCCTCAGTTATATCTCTCCAAAGAAAGCATTCTAAATTGCATTGGTTTAGATCATCTTTCAAAAAGATAAAGACAGTAAAATCATTAGCACATTGTATATCATGAAGCCAAGAAGGTGAAAATAATACTTTTACTTTTTATCCATTCACATTAAAAATTTCATTATCTACCTGAATGCAACTTGGTACCTGGTACCTGCTCTGTATCCAAAGGTAGCCATTGTAAAAATTGAAAACAAAGTTGAAATTGATGCACAACTTTGCTTAATACCAATTGTCATTTCAATTGTTTCACATTTTTCATCTGGTAGAACATGTGACTTGGGATCAGAAGATCACATGATTGATTGTGGCATCCAGAGTTCTGGTGCTCAAGCATCTTACAAACTCCAGAGCAATAAGGATATTAGCATTTTTCTCTCATATTTTATCATATAGAAATTATATTACAGAAATAAAATTTGGTGATAATTAATTTCAGACCTGATGATTAATACATTGAAATACTTGATCATATCAATGGAAAAATCATGTTTCCAATGCTTTAAAAAAATCCATGCCCATAATGCTCCTTGATTCTCAAGCATCACACTGAATCTATGATAAGAATTCATCTATTTTAGTTAGCAACATATTCAACAAAATTCTATACTTTTGCAGTAATGGATAATAATAATAATATTTGACGTAAATTAATGTACAATTCTCTTATTGTATTTTTATATTGGACTATTTCCATCATCTAATATGTGTATTGAATGTCTTTAGAAAAATTTAAATATTCCAAATACATTCAACTGTTAGTAATAGCACATCAAACAGGTTAGTATATGCTCATAGTTTCGAGGGGTATTATTCTCCCCTCTTCTTCAAGTGACGCTGGCCTGACCAGTGACAGTACCAGCATGGGATTCAAACCTGGGTCTTTAGATTATTGTTTAAATAGTCCAATATAAAAATACAACTAGAATACCATCATCACAAAGCTTCAGGAAAATATACAGTTCTCTAAAATTGGAACAATATAAGCAACTTGATGACTTCATATATATTCCTTAGCATAACCAATAATTTTAACACTAACAATTTTTCCAGATATTTCATCACAATCTATAATTCTTACCTTTTCAAGATTATAAAATCCTATTTAATAATAAGTACAAAATTTTAACAATTTGTCATCTTAATACTTCTTATTTATAATTTGGAATTTATTATTAACTAAAATTTATTTACCTTAAAGTAAATTCTTAGTAAATATATACTTTAGGAAGATATATGACTTTTAATTAAACCATTACAGGGAAATAGCTTTTGTATTTATTTACAAATGCAAGCGTTGCTAGCCGAGAGGTCAGCGCAGCTGCCTTGCAAGCAGTTGCTTGCAGACAGTTGTTGGGGGTTTGCTTCCTGGCCGATGCTTTGACATATGGAAAAAAAAAATGTAGAGAAGATAAACTATTAGTTAAACGGAATTTTTGTCAGAAAAAGAAATTTTAATGATTAAAAAAACATTAAGGGAGGGCGGTAAATGAATGATTTTAACGATGTGGAACTGAAAAAGAATAAAATAAGTTGAAAAGAAAAGATTAGTATAAATGCTAAACAAGGTGCGATATTTTTTATTGTTAAAATTATGAATGGAAATGGGGATTATATTAAGCATAGATTTCATGTGAGAAAATTTTAAAAAATATATCGGTAAGGATTGTAAAATATGGATTTTAAAAAAGGAAGATAAAAACCGAAATTATCTGATAAATGTAAGAAGTGTATTTTGGAATATTTAAATAGAAGAAAGCTAATAATAATAACGATTTTTTAAAATTATATTTTATTAATAAACAGCTATTCACAAATAAGTATGATCATTCTAATTGCAAAAATAAAAGGAGAGTAAAAAAAACTATTCTACAAATTAGTTTGGTGAAGATTATATAAACAAATCTGTTAATCCCAAATATTCCTACATGTAGAACATGCTGGTTCATTTTACTGTTTATATAGTGTTTTATAATGTTATATTTTATCTTCTTCAAGAGAAAACTTTTCCTCCTGAAATTTTCCAACAACATATTTAATTCTCATCATCACTATTTCTTATGCTTGCTTATAACTGTTATTAAAACACACAAAACTCTCCAAGGCTCCTCATTGACGAAGGCTACAAGCCAGAAACTAGCCTGGAGATATTGGATGAGTAGGCACTAGATAGGGATTTTATGCACAAGACTTCTGGTATCCATTGATTACTCTAGTTTGCACTGAGTGGCACTACTGTATGGAGAGTTTTGCCTGTTTTAATAACATATTTAATTATGGTTCTCCAATATATTCAATTCTCTACCATATTTTACCAATGAAAACAATTATATTTTATTACTAACAGATAAGCATAGAAAGGAAAGGGACAAGTAACATATCATAGCAAAAAATGAATATGGAAATAATATTTTTTCAGATGGAGGAGGGCCAAAAGGATGAAACCATTGGTCAGGGGATTGGGTGTGGTTTTCAGATAGAGATATTTTAAATGCTTTCTCTTGTTAAGCATTTAATCACAAAGCTTGCTGAGCAATTAGCAACACTCTTTACTAATAATAGATCACTTTACCTTTTAACTTGATAAGCATTTAAGTAAAACAAAATGAGAATATTGTGGTGCAAACCATACTCAAATGCATAGCTACTGCATTTAACAAACTAAAATATATTTTATCAATGATATAACAATCTTAACTAAATTAATATGATATATCTTATTAAATTTGTTATACAGAAGTGAATTATGGATAGAATATCAATAAAATATTTGAAGTGGTTTGCTGTAGTAGTAGAATGATAAACTCTAAAGCTCTAAACCAATTGTGGCATTCAAAATTCCTAAGAACTGAGCAATAAACAATTTGATTATATAATTTGAAAATTATAATTAACAATTTGAAGGCAAAAATTTACTTATGAATGCTCTTATTTAACATTAAACTCTTTTCATATACTAATGAAATATTCCCAAAAACTTGAGCTGAGTCAAGCCACTATGAAAAGTTATACATATAGATATATTCTAACTTAATAGCATTAAAGTTAAGTTTGGAGAGAGCAGGATAAATATACAGTTTATAAAATATGCAAATTATTGCAATGAGATGTTTTCCCCTTTTAACATCAAGACCATCAGGACAGAGAGGGATGATTGTAAAAAAAAATTCCTAGGAGGTATAGTGCAAGAGACTCAAATTCAATCAACAAGGAGAAGTTTTGTGTCCCTTTGTCAAAAAAATGGAACATCTAACATTTATAATTTACATATATCAATGCAATAATTTGCATATTTTATAAACTAGATATTCATCTTGCTCCCAGCATAGTTAGTTAATTAATTTTGCACTATAATTCTTGCAAGAATTCTCCAAAAGTTAACTCAGTGTCATCAAGTTAGAATATATTTATAGGGTTATACCTTTTCATAGTGGCTTGACTCAGCTGAAGTTTTTTGGAATATTAAGAATGCTGTATAAAATTTTGAAAATACTATAATAAATTCACTAGCTTAATTAATGTGTGTTTCAGATTGCCACATGAGATGATATTTATATATATAACTGAAACGATTTTTCTTCATTGTTTTGGACAGTGATTTATTAAATGTCTTGGCATTAAATGTATGTACATATATATATAATATAAAGAGCATGCTAATAGCTCTAACAAACTTATTTTCTTTTATCTTTTTTTTCCATGTGTCAAAGCATCGGCTGGGAAGCGAACCCGCAAACCTGGGACAACTGCTTTTACCGATAAATGCAGTAAGAGAACGCATTCAAAATCTCTATCTAGTCTTACCACCATCCCCAGACTGGTTTTAAGATAATGGCTCTAGACACCAGACCCAAAATACAAACTCAAACCCAGCATTTATTTAATATTTAACTATAAATTTATTTAAACGCACATTGATTACATAAGTAATATTTACTAATGCTTTAACCTTAAGAATATGTGTGTAAAATGCGACATTAGGGACCTCTACAGGTCTTAACTACAAGCTTACGCTTTGGAAGAAAAGAGGGGAACCCTTCTTTACTTCAACCTACTTTCTATTTAAATAGGTGAAGCTGAAGTGGTTAGATCTAAAAGTGTGAAGCTATTAAATACTTCACTGATTTAAATAGAAAGTAGGTTGAAGTAAAGAAGGGTTCCCCTCTTTTCTTCCAAAGGTAAGTTTGTGGTTAAGACCTGTAGAGGTCCCTAATATCACATTTTATACGCATATTCTTGAGGTTAAAGCCTTGGTAAATATTACTTAATATTTAACTATTAAATAGAAAGTCTGTAATTTTCAGATATCTATATGTCTTCAAATCCAACTCTCCAATTTTATTTTATTAATACTATAGATTGACTGTTAAGGCTTTCACTATATTATATTGATAAGACTATCAATATTCAGATGTATCTGAATTTAATTGGGAATGGGGATACGTCTAGGTAGATATTTTGATTGCAGCCTCTTGCTGCATTTATCAGTAAAAAAAATAGCTTGTTTAGAGCTATTAGCATGCTCTTTATATTACATTTGTAAATACAAGCTAAATATGTCTGAATAAAAATTCATCTTTGATAGTTTTCGTAAATTTGGAATGGGGGGGGGGGCATTATTGATTTTGTGAAAAAAGTTATATAATAAATAGTCAAATTATAAAAATAAATTACCAAACTCCCATCTTAATTAAAAACTGCTCTGCATTCTAATGACCCCTAGAATATGTTGAATAATAATTGGTTACTAGATAAATACAAAATCCCTATTCTTAGTTTTTGTTGCAAATAATAAAATGGTTTATTTTTAAAAAAATCACATGACATTCAAATATAGGAAGTGAGAGATTAAGCTATGATCTGAGAACTGTTAAGTCCAACACTCTGCCACTGCGGGCAGAAATTTATTTTAACGAAACTATTACACTTAGCAATTAAAAAATATGGACTTAGAATTTAAAATGGTCTTGAAATAAGGAAAAATCATCCTTTATCTTATACATATGTGCATATTAAAAAAATAGAACTGTTAATAAAAGTATTAAGAAAAATTTTTTAAAATACCAAAGACTATGATTTATTGTATGTTTTTGTTGTTATTGTAGATAATGATGATATTTTCTTATATGAATAAACTAGAAGGATATGGACAAACTCAATATTAAACTCTGAAACTAATGACTTAAAGTTAATTGAATTTTTAATTGACAGAGATTAAACCAAAACTTCTTATATTTCCTGATCGCTCCCTTACCAAAACTCTATTGCCGTGCTTTTTGACATGATGTAGGCCACAGCATACCTTTGAAAGGCATAATTTAAACATTGCCTTTACACGCCACTTTCGGAAAGAAAAACGCCTCCAAAATAACATACCACTATCAACAAAACAGACGCAAATAAGTAAAAAAAAGAGATCGGCATGACAACAAATTTGTAATAATCTGATAAAATAGTATCTCATAGGCTTCCCTCAATCATCTCTTTATCTCAGATAAATAATAGATTGTATTATGATTGGAAAATTTGTAAAGTCTTGTTGGAGAGAGAGAGAAAGTTAATGTAATTAAAAATTTAAAACAAAAGTAATATTTATTTTCCCCAAATAAACCCATTTTCTTAAACGAAGCATTATAATAAAGAAAAGATCTATGAATAATACTGATTTAATTAACCTATGGAACTCCCCTCACTATTTTCATCTAAATACCCTGGGAAAATATGGTCTGAGTTTCTATATATACACGTATATTAGGCATTACTTTGGTTTCAGGTAATATTAACGAAAAATATACATATATGTTTATCGACGCATACTTCCCACTTTTTTATTAAACATTTTATAAGCTTGTGTTTTGTATATCAATCAAACGCACCTGGGGACAAAATCAAATAATATAATTTCACCCAACATGTATTACAATCAATAACAAAAATAAAAAGAAACCACACACATATGTAGACACATGTAAGCTTTTTAAAATTAATGTGGGAGGATGATTTAAATTAGAAAACTCCAATGCTTTGTGGATAAACAATTCGACATACATGAAATGCAACAAACATATATATTGTGCCCTTGTCTGTAGGTCATAGGTAGGTAGAAAGGTCAAATGTGAAAAAAATTTTAAATTTTAAGTTATATTTAGGTGATATAAAAGTAATAATAGTTTTGTAATACAATTTTAAGCTAAAATACCTAATAGATCATAGTGTAATAAAGTATTTTTAAAAGTAAACAGTTAAATAAAGTTTTAATATCATTGCTTATGGTTGTGAAAGCTGGCCATACAAAATAACACAGCTATAGATAGCTAAAATTATTGTAATAATTTTAAAATAATAGTCTAAGAATTAATAGATTAAATAAATGAAATATAATTTTATAGTTAGTCAAAATTAATAGGGTATATTTTTTTATTAATAAACTGTAGGATGGTGAGAGTTATATTTGGTTCTATAAGTTTCAATTTATTTTCCAAAATTTTATAAAGTACGTTAGTTTTGGTGATTTAAACCGAGACATAAATAAAAAAAGAAATTATTTTATAAAGTTGATAGACACGTGATCGTATATTAAATGCCTTCACGCACACACACACTTGGTAGATAATAATAAAGTTTGTGAATTTAAAACTAGATATAATTGCCATCCATCATTAAAATTAAAAGTTAAAAATGTTATATATTGTCTTAATAATTATTTTAAAGATCAAAAAATAAGTTTATCAAACTATAATTTAATTTAATAATATTAAGTTAAAATAATATTCCAGACATTACGTCATAAATATTTATTTAAAAGTACAATTTATTATCCCAAAATAGAATGACTAATATTGTTCGCGCTAAAAACAAATATTGACCAATCAACGGATTTAAATTGGCAAGAAAAAAATCTAAGATAGACAGAAGCGGGAGACGGAATGTGAAAGTTGAAGAGGACGGTAACCTTTTTGAATTGCTTGTAACATCAAAGCTGAAAAAGTAGTTTAAATTTATAAATTAATAATTATTCTAAAGTTAGTCTTTAACAGATAATATAATCTTGTATCCAGAAAGATGATTTGCTAATTTCTACGTGATCTTACCAGTGGATTTATTCAAATTTGACCATTCATACTACAGTAAAGATGGAAATACCAAAAATAATAATTGAAATAATTATTGAAAGAAAAATGAGTGAAAATTGTATAATTTTTATGTTATTCGTGCTCAACCAGAAACTAAATCCTATAACGCTAAAAAAGAAAAGTAATACAAAGAAGACGCTGTGTGAAAATATAAGAAAGAAATTATTTATTATTGAGAGAATCTTATGACGAACATTTGTTTTATAAATACTTAAAACTAAGTCATATTTCTCTATGAGAAAAATCATAGTATATGTTCAAGTAAATATAAAGAGAATGAGGAAGAAAAATATGTTATATTCAAGGAAAACATTATTTAAAAATATAATTTCCAAAAGTAAAAAGTAGGAGAAAAGCCATAGTCCTGTATAAAGTGCTATATAAATTTACTAAGAGGAACCTAGATTTTATCTCATCATAGAAAAGAGGAAAATATAATTAAATGGAAGAAATATTGTTTAAACAGAGATAAAATTAATCACTAAAGGAGGAAAATGGATCCATGGAAATAAGGAAAAATTTATTGAATTTTCTAAAATAAAGTACAAGATGCATCGAGGGAAAACCAAGCGCGCGGGGGAAAAGAAGAAAAAATTAGCAGACTATATAAAGGAGATATCAAGAATAAGTGGGAAAAATATGAAGAAAACTAAGGATCATCGTCTAAGAAGAATTAATAAACATAATTAAAATTTTAAATAGAACATTAAGTGACTAAAGAAAATAAAGTATATTTTTTTTATTTAGCTTTGCAAGGAACGATTTTCCAAGCGAATCCAACAAAGATGTATCGTAAATATAATTTTAATATTTTTTTTATTGTATTTAAAGTATAAAATTTGAATTAGCTTAGGGAAACATATAAACATAAATTTTATAATAGTTATAATTAAAATATGAGCTAATGGAATGAGAGAAATATTAATAATAAATAAAATGTGTGTATGGAAAATGTTAAATACCTACTAGAAGTCCTGGAATGGAGAAGTTTACAAATACGATCCAGAGGATAGAGATCGTTGGTAATTTTAATATTATTGGTAATATGTAATGTAATTTTTTTTTATAGGTCATCTATTAATGAATGAGGTATGAACGATGTTAAAAGTTATAAGTACACATTTATCCAACATCAAACATATATTTGAGAGAGTAGTAAAATTTTAAAAATGTGCATGCAATAAATAATTTAAAATAATTAATAATAAGTAACATATTAATTATGTGATTCTTTTGAATTTTATATTGAAAATATCCAAATAGTTTAGAACAATAGAGATAGAAATGTACGAAAAGTATAGTAAAGAATTTTCTTAAGAATAGCTGTATAGTTATATTAAAAATGAATTTTATTATTATTAGCAAGATAGACAAAGAATTTGTCGATGTAATGTAGAGATGAATCTGAAGAAATCAGTCAGATAGTGACTTGGGAGTACTGATATCAAAGGAAACCAAGAGGATGTTTTATTAAAATATAAGGAATGAAATATGGGGATCATAATAATTTGTGTGACCTCAGTATAGATAACTTTGCCCTATAACTGAGCACATATATTCTGGACAGTGTCTTTACATATCTTTGAAACTTTCTGATGTGATGAAGCTGAAGAAATAGCTTTAGCATCCTTCCAATATTAGAGGCAGATAGACAGATAAAAGTCACTCCTCTATGGCGTCCATAAATTCACTGTGCCATGATTGTCGAAGTTTTTATAAAGGATAATATCTTGTTTATTTTGATCCAATGCATCTATATCTTCGCTATCTTGATTTCATGAGAATACATCGTCAGGGAGATAATTTTATAGAAATGATACATAAGATAGAAAGGAAGCTAGATATTAGTTATGTAAGAATAGTTGTTTACTAGAGTAAAGTAGAATTGTATAAGTCCAAAGTGAAAGTATCAGTATTATAAAAGATGGAGAATCATATGATATAATTTATAAAGAAAAAAAAAACTTTAGAATTAAGTTTTAAAGTAATAATAAGATTTTAAAATATTGTACGTGATATTTTAATAGAAGAGATTGCACGTTTTGTGTGGCGAAATGATTTAAAATGTATAATAAAAAAATGTGTATTTGTACATGGTGTGTGGATGACGTTAATTGCTATATAAAACTAGGAATAGGATCAATAATTTGACTAATAATTATTATATGATCGATGATAAAACTGAACATCAAATTGTCATAAGGATTAAATTCTGTAGGATTCCATACTAACAAGAATATAATTAGAATTTTGTAATTTTTGTATAATTTTACATAAAAGTAAAGATTTTATAGAAATATAAACCTGAAATTATAAGGATATAAATGTCAATAGAAAATTTTAATAGATAGAATTTTGTGTATTAAACTAAGCTCAAAACATGTATCTGAAGATAATAATATTGTGAAATATATTTTTGTAATTATTAATGGTAAAAGGGTAAAATAAAAATTAGATAATAATAATGTTAAGACATCAACGGGTAGAAATAAAAGAGTTTGTAATAAGTAGATAGGGATATCCGCTGTAAATAATGTACAAATTGTTACTTGTTATAATGTTAATAAAATGTTATAAAATTTTATTAGTAAGCTTTGTGTCTTGGTTGTTGTTTTTCCTACACATGAAAATGCATGAAATCACAACGCACGTTTATAATTAAACATATTTAAGATTTTGCACAAAATAAATAAACATTAGAAATTTTAATAATTTATTTTATTTTATTTACGTAATGAAATGAAAGAAGTGTAATTAGAACAGATATGGTCATAACTTGATTGCCACAGTATTTAAGTAAAATATATGCGAACGTTACCACATAACTTTTGATTATCGGATTGATAAATATTACCACGAAAATATTTAATACATCTAGAAAGAAAAGAGGATTGTATTACTCTATTATTGTCATTGTTATTATTAATTAGTTATTCTTTACGTAGTGAATTATGACATAAAATTCCCTTATCATAGTTTACTATGGCAATATAAAATCAGTTTTAATTACAATTCATAAACCTGAGATTTAATTATTTATTTACTTATTGATTTATCTATTTGATTTGATATGATTAGATCAATTTAATTCTATTTTATTTAATTAATTTATTTTATGTGAGCTAGATTTTGTTTTAAAAGTATTAAGATATGATACTTCGTCTTGTTCCTTTGTCATTGCTCCAGGTCTCATGGGAATAATAAAAGATATTTGTGTTGATTTATTTCATAGACACGACTAGATTTTATAAAATTCTGAGTTAGTAATTGTTTTATTTAAATCATAATAGTAATATGTTTAATAGACTGAGCTGAAGAACCCGGAATTATTATTAATATTAATTGTTATTGACCGGAAATAAATAAGTAACGAAAATCCGGAATAATTAACATACTCTTGGCATGTTGTTGTTAATATTATTATGGAGCAAGAGAGGGAGGTTACAATATATATATATTATCAATAACATTTCATCTTGTCAAAGAATACTAATGATAATAAAGTACAATATATATATATATATATATAATTAAAAAGACAAATAAAATCCCTGATGGAGTAAACACAATATTTGCTTTAACTCTTTAAATAAAATTATCTTATGAAAGCAAAATTATACGACTAAAATATAATACAATATTATTCCTTGCTCACCATGATCCCTTAGGCAGAGGAGAGAGTACTCAAAGAGCACCTGCATCCAAGCCAGCAGATATATCTGTGAAATATATCTAACTGACCACATTTGAAGGAAACAGATTTATTCTCAACTGTTGAATTCAACACCACATTTAAAGCACTTTTTTGTTTTGTAGAAACAAAGGTGCCAGTTACTTACCCAGAGGATAAATAATGCACTTTGAACAATGGCCACTAATCCAATGCCTAAGATATACCCATGCTACTTGTAATCAATAACAAATTATTGTTTTAATTAGTGGTAATAGAATTGACCGACAAAATTAAGCTTTAAGTTTAAAAGACAATTTACTTTAATTAACATTTATTATACTAATTTTAAATACTTTTATAAATCTTAATTAACATAACACTGGTAAATTTTATATAATGATCACACACATTCTTAATTCACACACTAGAATATCATATAACAAAGCATTAAATAATATTTGACATTTAAAACATACACATCAATAGTTCATTTATGTACATTATGGAGTTCATTATTACTTGACTCTGGAAGGCTTCAAACTAATGTGATGGCTACTTTAAAAATGAGAATAAGAAAAATGTTATTACCTAGGATTTTAGACTGTGGACTTTTTCTTTCTGTTTGCTGTGAACTTTATTTTAATAGGTGACTGCTTCAAGTGAGAATATTTCTATCCGGCTGGATATTTCTATCTGGCTGGATATGAGGTTTCGTGAGGAGGTTTAATATTCAGTGGCACTATTTTTGGAGACAGTTAAATATTTCTGGTGATTCTTCAATTTTTTAGGCAATCATTATCCTTTTCCAGGCTGATTTTCTATTTCACTGGACTCAATCTAGAGAAAGTCATATGTTTCCGAGGGTTTTAACCCTGCATTATCAGCTGATCAATTGACTAATTTAGTTTGGCGTGATCTTGCTGAACTGAACTCTTTCTCAACTGTTATTTCAACTGAACTCAACTCAACTGTTTGTCCGATGAAAAACTGGACTATTTATCCATAAGACCTGTTGTCATTTTGATGTCCACCAGCAATATCTGTTGTCGAAATTCCTTCCTTGTTTTTAATTGCATTCCGCTGATAAGCTTTTAATCCTGTTGTTGGAGTTGCTTTAATTAGCAGCCATTGCACATTTGTTGTTGTTTTTTGTTTAACTTAATAGCCACCGCAAAACTTGTTGTTTTGTAGATTTTTAACTTAGTAGCCATCACTGAGTATTTTAAATTTTTTTAACCTTTATGTATTTCATTTTAACAAGCACGTATTTATGCTATGTTTACAATCGCACATATATATTTTACTATTTCTTATACTTAACATTAATTCGTCATTTATGCACTTGTATATTTTATTCTAATAAACTCAATACTAGTTTTAAGATTACTTTTTCTTTCTTTAACTCAAAAGAGATATCCTTTACTTATTTGAAAATCAACTTCTTTTAATTTTCTCCGTAAAACTATGAATTAATTGTTTTAGCAAAAAAACTCTTTAAACTTCTTTTATAAACTTTTAACTTAACATTTCTAAAGCAAACCCCCTCTCCCTTTTAATTAATTAATTGTAACTTATTTACAAAAAACTCTTTGACTTTTAATTTTACGTTTTCAAAAACAAACTGCAATAAAAAAAACTCTTAAACTTTTACATACTATTTTCTTTTAATGAACCATATTTTATTTTAGTAATTTTAGACAAAATTATTATATGTACCAATATGATCTTGGTACAATATACATATATATACCATCCAGCATTTTCAAGTTTCCTCATCCAAACTTCAGGGCTTCAGAGTGTGCTAAAAAACATAACAGGGCAGCAAGGACTTCTCTTCATTTCAGTAGCAGAATGTAGGCATTTAGATGTTTATCATCATCAGCTGGCATTGGTGGCTACATGGTGGCAGCATAGAAGGAGTCAGGCTGGTGCACTGACATGGGGAGTTTACCCGATCTTTATCATCCTGATTACTTTAGACGTCTTCATATTTCTTCAGGTTTCTGCTAATATTTTTTTCTTTATTGCAGCCTCAGCAAACTGCTAATTATTTGCAAAACTTTTAAGGAATTTTCATTAGTAGTCAAGTTCAGCTCTGTTCCTTTTTTCTAATTTCTTTAATGCTGGATGATCAGCATCTTCTTCTTAATTCTTTAGATAAATTTTCAAGTATGGCACTAATAAAATGACCTTGGCAGCTTTAGCTAACAAATATGGTCAAATACTTTAGTGGCAGAGTCCAGCATGACAGATTAAAAGAATGCAACACAGTAACCACAATATTTCATAGCTTATTTAAACAACCAGAGAAAAAGTGATCTATATCTCCTCAGCATCAGTTGGACACTTTATATAGCACACTCATGGCAATATGAATTCAGTACCCCCTGTTACTATTGTATCATCTAACTCTAAATTCTTAGCTAATTGATGGCAACAACGAGTACAGCTTTTAACACCTTATTCTTTTTTGTCTTTTATTTTTATCTTTAATTTTCACTCAGACCACCTTAATTGATCAAGAAGTTGTATTTACATCAATTTTCTAAAATTTAAGACAATGGGAAAGTTTTTTTCACTTTTCCCTCTTACAAAAAATTGAAAGAAATAACTAAAAATGGATTTATTCTACATTTTTCTCTGCCGATATTGGTATTAAACTACTTTAGATTTTCCATTTGTTTTTTATAAATAAAATACAAAGTGCAGAATGACTATCCTAATCCATTACTGGAAATTGACATTTGGTCAAACAATTACAACCTGCACACATAGAGCGTACCAATAGCTCAATCAAGCTTTTAATTAATAAGTGCAGTATGAGAAAATATTTAAAATCTCTACCCAAAACACTCCTATCTCCAGACCAACTTGGTTTCGAGCTTATTTCAGAGTTTCTACATAAATATACGTATGAAATAAGTGCTGTTTTTTTGAGTTGATGTTTTAGATGTAGTGTCCAAATACTCTAGTTCTTCACTGACATGAGCCATAAGCTTGAAACCAAGTTGGTCTGGAGATAGGAGTGTTTTGGGTAGAGATTTTAAATATTTTCTCGTACCGCACTTATTAATTACAAGCTTGATTGAGCTATTGGTACGCTCTCTATGTGCATTTTTGTAACTACAAGCTTGTTAAGAGTAATGTCACGTTAAATATGACTTGCTTTTTTAATTATTATAATTTTACCTTTAAGGATTTGGCTATGCTGAGGCTATTAAAATATGGTAGATCTGAATTTAGTTCAGTCCCATATAACTATTTAAGTTAGATAGTTGGATTTAAAGACATTTTCATGTCCGAAAATTTCAGAGTTTCTACTTAAATATACGTATGAAATAAGTGCTGGTTTTTTGAGTTGATGTTTTAGGTCTAGTGTCCAAATACTCTAGCTCTTCACTGACGTGAGCCATAAGCTCGAAACCAAGTTGGTCTGAAGATAGGAGTGTTTTGGATAGAGATTTTAAATATTTTCTATTACCGCACTTATTAATTAAAAGCTTGATTGAGCTATTGGTACACTCTCTATGTGCATTTTTGTAACTACAAGCTTGTTAAAAGTAATGTCACGTTATATATGACATGCATTTTAATAATTACAACCTGCCCTTGCTTTACCTTATTAACAGAAAAAATATCTAATAAACAAAAAAAAAAATAGACATGTAGAACATTTACTATAATTTTAATTATTCTTTTCTATATATATATATTCTAACACATTAACAACTTAAAAGAAATGCAAATCGGAAAAATCATGACAGTTAAAAATAAAAATATAATCATACATAAAAATTATAAATCATAACTTTTAATACTTTAGTTATTCCTGTGTAGGTAAAATATATATATATACACAGACCAGTATTATTCATCTAACAGTATGCTTATATAATTCGTACTTGATTTATTATTATAATGGCGGTAAAACACAAATTAATATAAAATATAAATCTACATACATGTCACTTGTTATAGCTTTAGCTAGCCACCTTGAGCATGACCACTCCATGATTGCCTGTCACAATATATTGATAAGGAATGTAAATAAAAAGATTATATCCATATAAATAGAGGTAGATCATTTTCACATCTTTGGTCATATGGTTATAATTACATTCTTCCTCAGGGATGTAAAAGGGGATAGAAATCATCCCCTTCTATGCGTGAGAGTGAGTAGCAAAAATTGTACTACATGAATCCCCCTTTTACTTCACTAAAATCCCAAATAAAGGAACTATTATATAGGTCAATAGAGACAAACTTGTATAGCTTTAGGAATGTCAATTAGTAATTGATGACTTCCTGATAACTAAGTTTGAAAATGTTATTACAGTAATTCACAAGCCAGAGTCTTAAAAAAATCATTTAAATAAACTTGCCAATAATATTGACTTTAAACCAGCAAACATCACATGATCCCCATTCTTTATGCTTAAGCAAGCTGTTTTTCACAGAGGCAAAACTCTCCATACAGTAGCACCACTCAGTGCAAGCCAGAGTAATCAATGGATGCAGGAAGGTTTGTGCATAAAATTCTTATCTAATGCCTACTCATCCAATATCTCAGACTAGTTTCTAGCTTGTATTTCATCAGTGAGGAGCTTTAGATCTAGATACAAGGTTTCTCACTAATGAAAGCCACAAGCTAGAAACTAATCTGGGGATATTGGATGAGTAGGTACTACATAGGGATTTTATGCACAAACATTCCTGCATCCATTGATTATTCTGGCTTATACTGAATGGTGCTATTGTATGGAGAGTTTTGCCTCTGTGAATATTCACTTTCTTATATAAATGTCAATCTATTTGTCAGATAAAAATTGACTACTTTTATTTGATCTCCACTTTCTTACATAATAACAAATCAAGCATTGATACATAAAAATGGCTGAAAATTTTTATTAGCAAATGATTTTTTAACAGGTTTGTTAAAATTAACCATAATTTTATCTGAATTAATATTTTAACCCGTAAGTTGGCTTGATTAATAATAAACATAAAATATGACCAATAAAAAGTTTTATATTATTATCATAATAAGCGAGATCACATAAAAATGATCATCTTTTATCTGACAAATAGATCAACATAGAAATAATATACTGAGAATTATTTGCATGTTTATTTAAATTGTTCTTTGAGAATATAAGTTATAAATTATTAACATTCAACAAATATAAACCTTAGTACTTACAATATATAAATAATATTATGCTTTTGCCCGATACCCTTGGTTTGGTTTTGTATGAGAGATTTGTGGTATCCTTCTAAGCTTGCCTATGCTTTCAGCTGTACCATGACAGCTTGTCTCAAGAGGAGGTATAGTGACACTTGCAGCTGTTCTGTGACAGCTTTCCTTCTGTCTGATTTATGTCTAGCAGTTTCTAGTTCTAAGATATAGTGGTCAATGTATATAATGGTGTTCAGCCTTGACAGTTGATATCTGATCTTATTCCAAATGGATTGATATCATCATCAACCATTATCAGTCCACTGCAGGATGAAGGTCTCTCCAAGTTCAATCCATTTCCTCCAAACTTTAGCCACTCTTCTCCACATCACCCAGCACATTTTCTTATTTCATCCATCCATCTTACATGTCATTGCATTGTAGGTCTTTTACAATCTTATGAAATCCAGTTTAAGATTTCAATTGTCCATCTATTATCATCTCTTCTAGCAATATGTCCAGCCAACTCCAGTCTTTTGATTTTTTCAATGAGGTCCATAACACATGTTTGTTCTCTTACCATAAATTGTATTTTCAATCTCTTCTTGTTACTCCTAACATGCATCTCTCCATACTAGTACAATTGGATTCAACAAGCACCCTCCCCTATTATCTCATTCTTGCCAATGGACATGTTATCTATTTGTATATCCATTAGTCCATGGTTGAATGCTGAATCCTATTACATTATTTGAACATAAGATGAAATGTAACAATTTGTCTTCATTTTCTACCAATTTGTATTAATCATGTGATTATAGATAAACTATTATCTATGCAGCAAATCCTTTTAATATCTCTTTCTACTATGTTATATTTTGTTTACCTTTCTAAGTATAAGCAAACATTGTGCTGACAACCAAAGTTGTACAATCAGTTAAAAAGTGATTATCTTTCTATAGTTTTTACCCTTACATTTATATAACAAACTAACCTTTTTCTCCCATTTCCACTATTCTTTTTTTTAATACTTCAGTCAAATTATTGTTATATATTTAATATTTCTTTTATTATATGTTTTGGTAATCTTTATCCTATTTTTCCCTGATCTATTTTTTTTCTATATTCATTATATGTTTCATATTATGAATATTATTTTTCTATTATTGAATACTCTCTCTTTATGTTGTAACGATCCGGAGAATGCGACTTACGTAAACTGCACTACAAGGCGCCATCTAGGCATTTGAACCTAGAAAAATTTATAAAGTAGGCAGATACGTAAGTAAAAAAAAAAATTATTATTTTTTTTCTTTATTTTGATTCCGGTCGTTAGCCCATATCACTAGCTCAGTGGAATAGCAGAGATTAAATAATATAATATCTTATCTAATTATATTTCAACATTAAAAAATAAATAAAATAAGCCACTGCCAGTAATTAACATACAAACATTTATTTATGCACATATATATAAGATTTAAAATTATTTTAAATTAGTTTTACATTTTAACATTTAACATTATTTTTAACTTTACCTTAGATTTTAATTTACATTTTTAATTTCTATTATATTATAAATTTACATTTTAATTAAGTTCGCACAGATGGGATTATAAAAGCTTGTTTTAAGATGTTGCTATAGATCGGTTACATAGATTTCACGGTCAAAAACATTTCAAAGTAAACATAAACGATCAAAATACAAAATTATTGATTACTGACAATTGCGGAGGGAAATTTGTACGTAACCCAATAGTATTCATCATAAGATACTTGCATTGTCACCAATAACTTAAAAGACATCCGCATAAATACATTTTAGATACTCACTGTAAGGTATCATTATTTATCGAATGTCTATATATTTTGATCAAATATGAAAACCCAAAACATACTTAACCGATAACCAATCCATGCAAGCGTCTATAAACAACTTAAATTTAATGCATTTTTATTTAGGGTCAAGTATGAATAGACCACATAGATTTGCATTTGAAAATAAAATATTCTATCCCTATTTAACCTTAGGCTAAAATTCGCAGTCAAACTGGCATCAATCCATCTGATACATCGATGTATTCAATGTAATATGGAATACGGCAGCACCAAAAAAGATTAAGAGAAGATATTGACTCTCAGTAGATAGGAATATTACTTCTATCCAACGAGAAGAACAATAAAAAAAAAACTCCATAGAAAGGAACTGCGCTCTGCGTCTTATAATTCCTTCCATAGGCAAAACGGGAGGGTGCGGCGTATGAAGCGATTCTGCCAGTAGCGAATCTCCGATTATATCTACTAACTACATCAATATATCCAATCCATTGACCCAATCTAACAACGACACAAATAACCTAAGATTACCTTCCCCTAATATAACTTTACAAATCTATACAGCCATTCACGCCCGACTTAAGTTTAACATTTATATAATTAATTTAACGAAAAAACAAAAAAAAAAATCATGATAAAAACTTAAAGAATAAAAAAAATAAATAAATGGAAATGATTTTACATAAATAAGAAAAAAAATACATCAAATAACATTATTAATGAAGAATTTAGTTTGGTCAGATAGGATTCTATTGCATTATTTACTAAAAAGTTTTAAAATTTAGAGTTCTTATTGTTTCAAGTGAATATATAAGTTCTTACGATTTTTTAAAACGTCCAACTTTATCCGTTGCTTGCCATGAACGTGAATTCCCACGCCGTCCTAAAGAGGTTAATGTTCTGAAGGCCGATTTATTTATCCATCCGGAGATTTTTGATTTAACTAGTCCTCAATGTATAAAACGATAGTTCATTTCTCTTTCTTTCCTAGCAAAACTGAAGGGATTGAATCGTGTGTCTTTTTTTCAATCCCTTCTCCTTCACTTCCGCACTAACACATATCTATCACATCGTAATAAATTATTAACAACTCCTCACTGATTAATAATTTCCAAATTTTCCTTTTATATTAATGTGAAGGATTGAATTTACATTACGTCACTGATGCGATGGTCCTTTCACTGCGGTCCGATTCCATAGGGATTTCTTCTTATTTGCTAACAGTTTCTATTGTTTTCCTATCTGACCGGTGTTTTTACATTTAAATACCGAAGGCTGGTTTACATTTAACTAATTAACAATCATTTCCATTTCTGATTAATTAACCTGTTTTCCAAATCAAAAATATATTTAAAGATAAATTTAAAGATATAATTTCATCTCCAAATCTTTTTTAAAATTTAGTTTTAAAATACTTTTTCTTTAATAAAGTTTTATTTTAATAATTTTTCATTATCTGTGCGATTTAATATATAAGAGTTTAAGATGATATTTAATTTCAATTTTTAATTCTTAAAGAAAATTTTTAAATGCGAACTTTTTAATTTACTTTCATGTTTAATAAATAAAAAAAAACAACAACAATGTAACGAAAGTCTGTGCTCGTTACAATGTTAAAGAATATATTTCTATATCCCTTATATGTCTATGTTTATATTTTTTCAATCTTAAAAATTGTTTATAGTGTTGTCTTCTTTATCTTAAACAAAATTAAAATAGACAACTAAAAATAAATATAAATTTATTTAACAACCACGGTTTCTTATAAGAATCTTATCAAGATGTTTCCTCTTTTATAATCCCATGTGATGTGAAGTGATGCACTGTGACTTCTCCTTAAACGGAGTCAGGAATCTCTCAGCAACTATGAACAGAGAAACCTGTTAGCCACTTTACCTTCCTTTTCCATTCCCCACCCTAAGTTTTCCTATAATCTGCTCCATCCTATTTCCACAACATAATCTTTGTCAACTCTATGGCCTTTATATCGATATCTCCGTTATCTTTTCCCAAATCCGCATAAAAACCAACAGCCCACTTTCTGTATAATCACTTTGTTTATATTTATTCTTCCATAACTTCATTATTTGCACCAGACCAATTACTTCATAGCAACTCCATTCAGTGGACATTATTTAAATTATACTAGAATAAACACATAAATAATATATATATACATAAAAGTGAATAAACATAGAAACTTATTGCAAACCAATTTTTTTAAACTTACAAAACAATCTACAAAAATATTTTAATTATAATTATTTTAATTTGTATTATTTTAATTTTTAATTATAATTAAACATTATTTGTTTTATATTATTTTGTAAGTTGAAAAATGTTGGATTGTAATAGGTTTCTATATTTATTCATTTATATATGTGTGTGTATTTTATTATTTAAGTGTTTACTACTAAACCTGCGGTAATGCAATTGACAATTAAAATATATTTAAATAATATTTACATAAAATTCATGAATTATCAGTAACAATTAAAAATATCTATTGTAGTGTATTTTTATAAACTGTTGTTGATAACTCGTATTATTTATTTAATGTAAATATTCTTTAAATATATTTTAATTCTCAATTACATTACGTTGTGTTATTTTACTAATATAAGCAAAACTGACCTGCGGTTTGCATGTGTTCGTAGCAGTTGACTACTAAATTATAGATAGATAGATAGATAGATAGATAGATAGATAGATAGATAGATAGATAGATAGATAGATAGATAGATAGGTAGGTAGGTAGGTAGGTAGGTAGGTAGGTAGGTAGGTAGGTAGGTAGGTAGGTAGGTAGGTAGATAGGTAGGTAGGTAGGTAGGTAGGTAGGTAGATAGGTAGATAGATAGATAGGTAGATAGGTAGATAGATAGAGTAGATAGGTAGATAGATAGATAGGTAGATAGGTAGATAGGTAGGTAGGTAGGTAGAGTAGATAGATAGGTAGGTAGGTAGGTAGGTAGATAGGTAGGTAGGTAGGTAGGTAGGTAGATAGATAGGTAGATAGGTAGATAGGTAGGTAGATAGATAGGTAGATAGGTAGATAGGTAGGTAGGTAGGTAGGTAGGTAGGTAGGTAGGTAGGTAGGTAGGTAGGTAGATAGATAGATAGATAGATAGATAGATAGATAGATAGATAGATAGATAGGTAGATAGATAGGTAGGTAGATTAGATTAGGTTAGGTTAGATTAGGTTAGATTAGGTTAGATTAGGTTAGGTTAGGTTAGGTTAGATTAGGTTAGGTTAGGTTAGATTAGGTTAGATTAGGTTAGGTTAGGTTAGATTAGATTAGGTTAGGATTAGATTAGGTTAGGTTAGGTTAGGTTAGGTTAGGTTAGGTTAGGTTAGGTTAGGTTAGGTTAGGTTAGGTTAGATTAGGTTAGATTAGATTAGGTTAGGTTAGATTAGGTTAGATTAGATTAGATTAGATTAGATTAGATTAGATTAGATTAGATTAGATTAGATTAGATTAGATTAGATTAGATTAGATTAGATTAGATTAGATTAGATTAGATTAGATTAGATTAGATTAGATTAGATTAGATTAGATTAGATTAGATTAGATTAGATTAGATTAGATTAGATTAGATTAGATAGATAGATAGATAGATAGATAGATAGATAGATAGATAGATAGATAGATAGGTAGATAGATAGATAGATAGATAGATAGATAGATAGATAGATAGATAGATAGATAGATAGATAGATAGATAGATAGATAGATAGATAGATAGATAGATAGATAGATAGATAGATAAGGAGGATACAATACAGAGACTCCAGACCACTGAAAGAAGTATGGAGAGATGCATGTTGGGAGTAACAAGAAGAGATTGAAAATGCAGTGTATGGGTAAGAGAACAAACAGGTGTTACTGACCTCATTGAAAAAATTAAAAGATTGAAGTGGAGTTGGGATGAACATATTTTTAGAAGAGATGATAATAAATGGACAATTGAAATCTTAAACTGGATTGCAAGAGATTGTAAAAAACCCAGAAAGAGTCCACATGTGAGATGGATTGATGAAATAAGAAAGTATGCAGGGGTGATGTAGAGAAAAGAAGCTAAAGATCAGAGAAGATGGATTAAACTTGGAGAGACCTTCATTCTGCAGTAAATTGATAATCGTTGATGATGATGATGAAGGAGGATATATTCTGAGCAGTAGAAGTTTGTTAATGCCGTATTATCTAACTTCCATTTTTGATTTTTGATGATTGAATACCAAATAAAATTTTTCCTTATTAATTTTCTTCACTTCTTTAGCTGTCCTATTGCTGTTATTAGAAAATTTGATAATTAAATATATTTACATATCCTACTTCTGAACTCTAGTTATACCTTTGTGTTAATATAAATTTTGATAACTAAAACATATTTATGTATTCCATTTTTGATTTTTGATGTATTGAATACCAAATAAAATTTATACTTGCTAATTCTCTCCATTTCTATATTTCTTCTGCTAGTAGAAAGTTTAATAATTAAAATATATTTACATAATATTTACAGTAAATAATTAGTAACAACAGTATCACAAAAATATGACTTTGATTGCATAAAATAAACGATTATTTTAAAATAAACTTATATTTTTAAAATGGCTATAAAATATTAATGCTGTCATAATAAACATGAGAAATTAATTGTCACCCAAACAAAGTTTAAATAATTTAAAATATATTTATTCAATAAAATTTTACCTGTATTAAAAACCAATATCTCTTCATTTCTCTAGTATGTAATTTAATACATAGACCATATCTTACTTTTTTTTGTGAGAATATATTTTAAAGGGAAATGGTAAAAGTTTATCAAATTCAATATTTCTTTTGCTGTATCCATAACATTTAAAATTTACCTTTTTCATATGTTAAATATATTTAAATGACATCCTAAAAGTTTATCAATTTCATAATAAAAGTTTATCAAATTCAGTAATATTTCTCTTGCTATACCAATGGCATTTTAAATTTTACTTTAACACATGTATGATATAAAAACTAAAATCTTAAAAGTTTATCAAATTTATTATTATAGCTGATTAAAATTGTCATTATTCAAATGAGAAATTAAATACATAATTGCAAACGGCAAGTAAATTAATTAAAAATATATTTACAAAATCAAATTTTATCTGGCTTCACCAAAAATTACACTTCATTTAAAAAATTTTCCATCTCTGTAATCTTTTAATCAATGCTTCCCTCTTTTTGCTTTTTTAAGACATAATTCAAAAACAATTGCAATAGAGATTTCCCATGTATTTTCAAATTGCAAATTAAAGTTTTTTAAATTCTATTCAAAAAAGGAAAAAAAATCTTGCAAGATTTTTCAAAATTGGTACAATATTTATTGAGTTATGAAGTCACAAACAAACTTTCACATTTATGTGGCAATATGGATTCTAGTATAATTTAAAGAATGGCCACTGGGTGGAGTTGCTATAGGGCAGTTGGTCATGTGATTGTAAAAGAGGAAATAAATATCTTTCCTATAAAAACCAAAAGATGTGTTAACTATTTTTTTTATTTATTTTTAGTTGTTCATTTCAATTTTGCTTAAGATTGATTATTATTTTTATAATCTTATATTTACAAAAACAAAAAAATTCTTTTTTTTTACATTTTTATTAATGTTTTCCAGATGCCTATTTTTTAATTTAAATTTTTTTTTATAATTATTTTACTTAGTTAACTTTATGCCAATAAGCTTCTATTTAATCTTAATTTTATTTTTATGGGTTTTATGTTTTAAAGCAATTTGACAATATATTTATATTTTTCTGTATTTAGCTTTTTTCTTTTTCTTTACTCTTTGAATATGTCTAAATGATTTATTACATTTAAGTTTCTGAACAGCTTTAGTTAAAACTATATTTCTAATCATTTTTAGTGTATAATAACAACTTTATAATCAATTGCAACAAAATCTTTCCAATTTTCTAAAGCTATACTATATTTGTTCACTTTATTTCTATTATTTATATTTTATCCTTAATTTTTTTTATCATTGCCATATTTAATATTATTTACCACTCAAAGGGGTATGGAGAGATGTATGTTGGGAGTAACAAGAAGAGATCGAAAACGCAATGTATGGGTAAGACAACAAACAGGTGTTACTGACCTTATTGAAAAAATTAAAAGATTGAAATGGAGTTGGGCTGGACATATTGCTAGAAGAGATGATAATAGATGGACAATTGAAATTTTAAACTGGATTCCAAGAGATTGTAAAAGACCCAGAAAGAGACCACATGTGAGATGGATGGATGAAATAAAAAAATGTGCAGGGGTGTTGTGGAGAAGAGAAGCTAAAGATTGGAGAAGACGAATTAAACTTGGAGAGACCTTCATCATGCAGTGGATTGATAATGGTTGATGATGATTGATGATTGACCATCTCATTTTTAACTTCTCTTTTAGAAAAACATATTGGATGCCTTTTTTATGCAAAACTTTAATTAAAATTATTTTGAGTCATTTTCTTCATATCTATTAATACCAGATGCAGTGTTTGTTATATATATTTATAAATGTTGGATATTCAAATTTCTTCTTTGAAAAAATGCTTTTCAATAATTCAACACCTTCATTATCATGTTCATTAATTTTTACAAAGTGTCCATTTACATCCTCTAAAACCATTATTTTTATCATCTTTTCCATAAAATTTTGAATCCATACTCAAACATATTTTGATGTGGTGATTTTATATTCCATTCATAGTTTGAATCCTGAATTCATAAGTATTATAGCTATTCTCCACTACTGATCTTTTAATTTTATCTGTATATACTAATATTTTTATATTTATCCATAATTAAAAAATTACTTGATTATATTCCTTCACACTTTTTATTCTCACTTTGATTTATTTTCTGCCAGGTATATATTTTCGAAAAAAATAAAGGTTTGTTATCTTTTTTTTTAATATACCATGCTGCAACCAGCATTTCACATTTTCATTATTAACTGTCTCTTTTAATGGAGGCCCTCTCTCTCTCTCTCAATCTTACCTCTTTGTATATTTGCATACACAAATTAAACAAGTTCTTCGTTTCTTATTACTCTTTTGACGTGTTTTAAAGTACTTTTTCAAAAACACTTTTACATTTGGTTATTATATCCTCATTTCCACAATTTATCTCCAACCATTTTCTTACATATTTCTTGGGTGGATGGGTGGGATATTAATACTTCACTCCCTTATATTATAATTATTAGTAAATTATCTTTTTTCTATTTTTTTACAATCTTTTTTATTACTGCTCTTTCTATAATATTTAGTTTCAAAATTCGATTCACCATTATAGGTTTTCCCCATACAGAAAATTTACTATATATCATATTTTCTAAAATGTCATTCTAAACTAATGATATCTTTAGTAAAAGTTATAATGTAGTTCTGATTTGACAAAAATGTTATTAACCACTTATCATCACATGATCATCACTTTTTATTCTTACACAAGCTGTTTACACAGATGTAATGTGATGCACTGTGACTACTCCTTATATGGAGTCAGGAATCTCTCAGCAACTATGTCCAGAGAAACCTGTTGGCCACTTTGAACTCCTTTCCATTTCCCATCCCGTTTTCCCATATTCTTTTCTACCCTGCTCCATCCCATTTCCACAATATAATCTTTGACAACTCCAGTACAAGACAGAGTAATCAATGGATGCAAGAAGATTTTTGCTTAAAATCCCTATCTAGTGCTTACTTGTCCAATATCCCCAGAGTATTTTCTAGCTTGTGGCTTTAAACGGTGAGGAGCCTTAGATCTGAGAGCACTGCACCTAGATCTTAGGATCTAATGCAACCCTCCAGCAGCTATCTTTTACCCTTTTATCTAACTTATAGCTGCTGGAGGGTTGCATTAGATCCTAAGATCTAGGTGCATGCTTTGAGAGCAAAATGAAAACAATAATGTTTTCAATTCACGCTTATTATTTTGTATAGTTGTATAGATCTGAACTCAGTTTAGCATCGATACTTTTTCATGTCTTTGATTCTTTGATAACCATGGTCACCATAATTTTATTGGGCAGGATTGGATTTAAATCACTAAACATCACATGATCAGCATTTGCTATGCTTACACAAGCTGTTTACATAGAGGATAAACTCTCTATATAGTAGTGCCTATACAAGCTAGTGAGCTAGAATAGAAAACATTATTGTGTTTTCATTTTGCACTCAAAGCTTTATAGTTAGATAATAAGGTAAAAGATGGCTGCTGGATGATTGCATTAGATCCTAAGATCTAGGTGCAATGCTCTCATGTCTAAGGCTCCTCACTGATGAAAGCCACAAGCTAAAAACTAGTATTGGGATATTGGATACATAGTCACTAGATTGGTATTTTATGCAAAAACATTCTTGCATACATTGATTACTCTGGCTTGCAATGGTTATGTTACTATGATGGAGAGTTTAGCCTCTGTGTAAACATATTGTTCAGTGGTTTAAAACCAGTCCTTCCCAATAAGATTATTCTGACTGTGGTTATTAAAGAACAAAGACACCAACAATTTATAAATGCTGAACTGAGTTCAGATCTATACAAATGTACAAGCGAATGAATTTGAATTGAAAATATTATTGTGTTTTCATTTTGCACTCAAGGCTTTATAGTTAGATAATACAGTAAAAGCTGGCTACTGGAGGGTTGTATTAGAATCTAAGATCTAGGTGCAGTGCTCTCAGATCCAAGACTTCTGACTGATAAAAGCCACAAGCTAGAGTCTAGTCTGGGAATATTGGATCAGTAGTCACTAGATAGGAATTTTATGCAAAAACCTTCTTGCATCCATTGATTACTCTGGCTTGCACTGATGGCACTATTGTATGGAGAGTTTAGCCTATGTGGAAAAAAGTTAAGTATGAATATTAAATTTACCCTCTCAAGCACAATTGACAACCAGATCTGCACTCTTATAAACAGCAACCCTTGTTTATTAACATTTTGCAGTTCATCACTGTTTGCTGCTAGACAATATAATTAGCATTTTAATTTAGGGTTAGGAGATAAACTTTAACTAGTGCTTACATCTGTAACATCCACTTTTAAAAAGAACATGTAGCTTTATTGCTCACAAATACCACAACCAGAATTGATCATGGAATCCCAAGTTGGATACTCTACCTACTACACCAAACCACTCAGGGCTATGAAATCCATTGACATATTATACGGTGACTCTAGCTATTTTGATATGTGCCAGTTTAACAATAATATTATAACTGAAAAGTATTATAAACCAATGTATCAAATAAAGAAATTTCCTCCAGTAGTTTAGTTTCAATGCCAGATATGTCTTATGATCCATGGACTTTGTGCTTCAGAGTCTTCTTTCTATCACAACATCAAATCAAATACGCATGACGATGTACCAAGTCATTTTATTCAATTTGCTACATTCTTGTTCATAATCTACTTTAATATTACTGACATCTTTTTTAAACTCTTTGTTGATACTAAAATTATTTTTGAAATTTAAAAAAAGAATAGGAAACAATTGATTAAAAAATCTGGAAATAAAAGAAAAGAAAATAAATTATTAATTATTATTGCGGATGTAAACTTATAAAAAAGGTGTTGTAATTAATTAATGTTAGCACTTAATTGGGTCATTCTTCTTGCAAACGAGTTATTATAGTTAATAAAAAAAATTTGCAGACTCAAAAAAAAAAAAAGTAATTTTCTCTTTTTCCTTTTTTATTCTGTCTCTCTTATATATATATATTTAATTTTTACAATATGAAAATATATTAAAATGACCCATTAAGAAGAATTGAATATCTAGAATTTTGTAAAATGGTCCAAAAAAAGTTAATTAATTACAATATAAGAAAATGTAATTGTGAATTCAAAACGAAATCATGACCCTCATTTCCAGAAGGATGTATATTCGCCAGCCACGACAGTAATTGGAGGCCAAAGACAAAATGTGTTAAGAATTTCCTGATTATGGACCAAGGCTTCCATTTGATGACTTTTTATTTAGGTACTTACAACTGCACATCACTTTCAAGTGAAAGAAGATTGCGAGAATTGGATAAACTGTTTAATATTAAATAGGACATTATTAGGCTTTATGAAATCAGAAGGTGAAATGACGATTGATTTATATGGTGGATATGTGCTGTATTACAAAGGCACAAACATTGGTAGTACAAGTGGAGTAGGATTCATTATAAATAAAAAGTTTAAGAACAACATTGCAGGAATTGATGATGTATCAATCTGAGTGGCACGATTAGTTATTTAATTTAATAGTTGATACCAAATGCAGATAATTTAGGTGTATGTCCCAACAAGTTTTCATAATGATAAAGGAGTGAAGGAATATTATATGTATGTACAAATAGGCTTTTGATCAAACCAAACAACATTTTAAAATTATCATGGGAAACTTTTAATGCTAGAATTGGTAAACAATTTGTAGATGAAAGTCTTGTAGGTAAATTTGGTTATGATGATAGCAATGAGAGAGGGCATAGACATGTAGAGTTTGCAAAAAAAGTGAAACTGTATTATGAATTCGTTTTTAGAGAAAAATGTTAAAAAGAAATGGACATGGAAGTAACTAAATGAAGGTACAACAGAATTGGATTATATTTAGACTAACAGAAAATATATAGATTCAATAAAGAAAGTCATCATTTATTCGTGAAATGTAAGATATGTGTTAACACAAAACTATAGCGAGAATAATTATTAAAAAAATAGTCTTTACAGTTGATATTTCTATTCTTCAAAAGCATTTCAATGAATTTAAACTAGGACTTGCAAATCATTTTCAAATATTAACAGATTGCAAACGTGATTTAGATTTGAACAAAATCAATAGGAATCTAACATACACTTTTAAAAACTGTAATAAAGTCAGTTAGTAGAAAAACATAGCAGGATCAATAAAATTTTTACTGAGATAAGACAATTTATGAAGAAAAGAAGGAATATAAAAAAATATATAAGATAACATATTAAGTAGGATTAGTTATCCAGAATTTTGTAAAACGGTGTGAAAAAGTGATTGATAACGATATAAGCAATTATAATTGTAAACTAGCAGGAAAAGCTGTGGAAGAGAATAAAAGCCTCAAGAATGTAAAACAACATTTTGGTATTGATAAGAAACTTATTTCTGTAATGAGAAAAAAGAGATGAAACTAATACTAAAAAAAGACATGATATCATGAAATGTGTAGAAAAGCTCTATCAAGAATTAGATGGAAATAAAGACCAAGGAAAAGAATATCCTACAACTACCATGTCTTGTGAATTGCCCAGGGTTTTAACTGAAGAGCTGAAACATGCAATTAAATATATGACGAAAGGAAGAGCTTCAGAATGATAAAATTATAATTGATATCTTAAACGAAATACTGAAGAGATAAAAAAAATTTGGCAAAATTATATACCAAATATCTAAATGATAAAGATGTACCAGATGATTAGAAAAATGCAGTATTAATATTATTATTTTAAAAAGTGATAAAAAACAGATATTAAAAACTACAAACATATCAGTCTTTTGTCAGTTCTTGTCAGTTCAAGTTTTTTTTAAACCAGGATACAGGAACTTTAAATTTTAACTAACCAAGAAAACTTGCATTTATGGTTTTATTACAGTAGATTACATCCAAATATTGAGAGAAGATATAGAAAGGTTCAATGAATATGAGTTGTTATTATGCTTTGGATTTATAAATTATGAAAAGGTGTTTGATTCTATAAGCATTTCTTCTGTGTTTAAAGCATTTGATCATCAAAATATAGATCCAAGATAGTGTCATATTCTAAAAAATATTTATAAAAATGCAACAACAATTAGATTACATAATGATACAAGGAAGATTAACATTGAGAAAGGTGTAAGACAAGGTGACTCCATATCTCCAAAACTTTTTACAGGTGTTTTGCATGAAGCAATATTATTTAAGATCATCTACATTTTGTAAATAATGTAATTGTGTTGTGAATAAATGCTTCAGATTTTCAGGAAATATTGCAAGAGTTATTGAATAAAAGTAAAAAATAGGAATAAAGATAAATGATAAAAAAAACTAGAATAATGTTCAATGGTTTTTCTCAAAAAAAGAAAAGAAAGATTGACATTAATAAAGTAGAAAAAGTTAACAGTTACAAATACATTGGTCAGATTATTAAAACAGATGGAAACATAATGAATAAAATTAATCATAATATTAAACTTGGAGTCCTTTGATAGAAATAACTTAATATTAAAAAGAAATATATATGCCTATGTGTTTGAAAATAAAGATTTTTAAAAATGTGTTTCGCCTGTTCTTATTTATGGATCTGAGACATGGATACTTAACACAAACACAATGTAGTGACTTCAGACCATTCAGTAAAGTATGGATATATATATATATGAAAAACAAAAAAACACAAGTTAAAAAACTTGCTAACGCTGTATTTATGATAACAGATGGCGTTCTACCAAAAACACCGTCAAGCGTAGTTTTCTGTTTACATAAACATCAGAGCGAGCATTCACTATCTCTAACTTTAATTCCACTTTCAGATCATGATTTCAAGCTATTTGCTATCATCAATGAAAGACAGGAATAAGAAACTAGATCTAAACACAAACTCTGAGCATTTATGAAACAGTTTCTATTCAGCTTGCAGGCGTGAATCTTTTAGACACGTTAATGTCTTCAAACTCAGCATAGCAAGCCAGATAGCTACATTGGTCTGATCTCAGTTCAGCATCACCACATAGTAGAAGCCTTTGCAATATACATCATTGCAAGAAAGACCTCAAAGGTACATTTATGAAAAACAAAAAAACACAAGTTAAAAAACTTTATATATATATATATATATATAAGCAGTAACAAGAATATATATATATATATATATAAGCAGTAACAAGAAGGGATAAAAAACTAAATACATGAGTGACCACAAAATGTGTGTTACTAACATTGTTGAAAGAATTATGAGACTGAAGTGGAGTTTGGATGGACATATTGCAAGAAAAGATGATAGTAGATTTTCAGTTGAAATCTTGTTCAGTTGAAATCTTAAAGTAGATTCCAAAAGATTTTAAAAATCTAGAAAGAGACCACATGTGAAAGCGATGGATGATATAAGGACCTGTCCTGGAGTGATGTGAAGAAAAGAGGTTAAAGATCAACTGGATTAAACTTGGAGGTACCTTCATCCTGCAGTAAGGCAATAATAGCTGGAAATGATAAAGATGAACTAGTCGATCTACAAATATCAAATTATGTGCATGTATAATTTTGATATCCAGTTCACATAATTACATTTATAATTATTAATTATGAATTATTAACCAGAAATTATCAAATTATTTGTAACCCAAATATATTTAAGAATAAACTTCTTTTACCATATTATATAAAAAATAAACAGGGTGAAACTTGTTCAGTACATTGTCTTATTACAAGATGTCTTTTTTCTGAACAAGAAGTCTCTCTTTGTCAAGCGTTATTAGCCGAGAGGTCATCGCAGCTGCCTTACAAGCAAGTAGTTGTTTGCAGACGGTTGTGGGTTCGCCTCCCGGTCGATGCTATGCCATATGAAAAAAAAAAAAAAAGAAGTCTCTCTTTTTTTTTTCATATGTCAAATGTGTTGACCGGGAAGGCCAGCTGCTTGGAAGGCAGTTATGCTAGCCACTAGGCCACCAACGCTTGACGCAAGTCTCTTTTAATTTCATTCTATGCATTTTTGTTTTTCATCAGTTTTTTTTATTATTTAATTGTTTTTACTTACATAAACTAGTAAAAAATCTGGTCATTAAATGGGTAAGTGAGTGTTTATCATTAATAATCAATTCAATTCAATTGAACTCAATCAAAATAAACAACTAATATTAAGAATCTGTATAGTTATATGTGGATGTCTGTACAACCAATTTATATGTTTTATTACATTCTCAGAAATTTTTATTACAATCTTTTGTATACAAATTTGTGAGATTATATGAAGTATAAAATTTTGTCATGTTGGTAAAGCAACAAATGGAAAATTCTTTAGAGATTTGGGAGTTCATTGTTATGGTTCTTATATACGGTATAACAACCAACAGGTGGTTATTTAAAGCAGAATTGGAGACAGTGGTTTCTATTGACAATTAATTTTGTGTTTAGATAGCCACATTTAAGGATTTCCATTAGCTCGCAAACATGAAATGCCATTTAGTAGTAGTAATAATAAAAAAGAAGCCATTGGTAAATAGTAAAGATAAGTAAAACAATACCTGTGGATAAATACTAATTCGGATTAAAGATTGATATAGCCATTAGTGAATTTTATATATCAGTAAAAAATTACACAATATGTCCCAATGAAATGTGCCTGTAGTATTTTATTTGGATTAATATATTACATTATAACATATTTTAACTCTTCATCACACAATTTTTAAAGCAGTTGTATGATCAAATCATAAGTTACAACATGAGATATGACAATATATATTTTAACCCATAATACAATAATATGCAAACATTAAATTTTGTTTTAAATTAGCAAAACTATTACTAAATTTTGTTAAACGATTCAAACTTGAATGGCAAACCAACCATCCACAAGTCAAGTGGTTTGCAAAATTTCATGATGGCAGAGAGACCATTGAAAATGACCTAAAAAGGCATAACCATACAGTCACATTTTATTAGATAATTCATAATCCAGTTATGATAGCATCTTAAAATGTTTGTGGTGAATATCTAACCTGTATTATTACATGAGGCATGGATTCATTTAGAGATGGCAATTGCAGGAATCATGGAAGAAAAAAAACAATCACCTTATCACTGGCACACCATAATATATGCATCAGTTAGATATGACTTTAAGTTTTTGGGAAAAGCCATTTTGAGATATAAAGTCTAGATAGTTGAGAAAATTGCTTCATTTTGTGACGTTCTCAACAGAGTGATAAAATCTGTGTTTTTTTTTTTAAGTCTTTCTCATTTCTTTTACATTGACAATATTATTTCAAAAATCTTTAAAATATCTATATTTTGACACTTTAATGTTTATAATCTTTTATTACAGTTTTGATCAAACTACAGTCTTAATCAACAAAATTATGCAACAGTTCTGATGAAGTCTGAATATCAGCCGAAATTGTAAATAAATATAAATTAATGTAAATGTTCTCAGATCAGAGACATGCTTAGAATTTTTTTCAGATAGCTTATCCAAAGTGAGTAAATCACTTTTCCCCAGGTTATGACTTAAAAGCACTCTAAATGTTGAACAAATAATCAAGAATGGAATGAATCCACCTATTCTTAGTTGTTCTGATGTTTATAAGCATACCTTTGTCAACATTGTTGGTAATTCAGAATGAAATTAATTTAGCAACCAGATGGAATAGGACTCTTAAGAGTTATGAAACTCATAATTAATTATACAAGGCTGGAGATAGCATTTTATTTTTAACACCTTAATTGTAATAATTAAACAACATTTAATATAGATTTATTCTATTCATGATTCCTTTGTTCAACATTTAGAGTGCTTTTAAGTCATAACTTGAGAAAAAAATGATTTACTCCCTTTATTTACATATACATTGAGCTAAGTTTAATTTACTCTTTTTGTTTACATATACATTGAGCTATGTTTAATATAAAGTTAAGATAGATTATCCTTAACAATTATAGCTAGTCAACTCATAGAGGTTGATAAAAGGATTTCTAACCATTATTGGTTAATAAGTACTGATCGAATGGTTTAGTCAAATAAGATGTCGCATATATTATATATATTGAACCAATTAGAAAGAGGGTTATATATATTGGATCAAAATAAATGTGGAATTCCACTTTTATTTTTAAAAGAAGGTTGCCTTGAGTGGTTTCTAATGATTACTTATAAACCCATTTAGTCTTGAGTATCATAACCCTTATTGCTTCAGTTATACTTTGGGTGCAATTTGAAAATTATAATTACAGTTTGTAATGTTATAAGTGGCTATTTATTACTCTGCCTTTAGAACAAATTATATTTACCTGTTTAATGAGTTTATTTAAGCTTCTTTGTATCAATAATTTCAATCTCTGTGGTCACATTACAGTCTTTATTATGTATATAAATACATGGGACGAACTTCCACCTTTATTGTTAAAAGAAGGTTGCCTTGACAACAGTTTGAGATTGTTGATTGTTACTGATATTGGAATTGTATAAGTGTTGACTGGTTTCTAATGATTATATACATATGTATACATAGAATATTTAATTACTTGTATATTGTCTATACTAAACTTAATGTAATTATAAGGGACCTGCACTCATTTTTTCAACTCACCACAGTTATTCAATCCATCTAATATAACTTATATATATGACCACATACATGTGAAAAAGATAAATGATTTCCAATATATGTATTTCATATTGAACTAGTGGTTAGTAGTTGATCCACATCACCATCTCCAACACATATATACAATCATTGCTCACTTCATATTAAGATAGTGAAAGGGTTATATTGACACACATTCATTTTCACCTACTATATTATTCTGAGTTTAAACTTAGCCAAATGCACATATATTCATGTGTCTTAATATGTATATATAGCTATACATAATACATATATCTGATTATATTTTATATGATAAATTAAATGTAAATTGCATCATCATCATCAACCATTATCAATCCACTGCAGGTTGAAGGTCTCTCCAAGTTCAATCCATTTTCTCTGATCTTTAGCTTCTCTTCTCCACATCACCTCTGCACACTTTCTACATATGGTCTTTTTCTGGGTCTTTTACAATGTCTTGGAATCCAGTTTAAGATTTAAATTGTATATCTATTCTCATTTCTTCTAGTAATATGCCCAGATCAACTCCACTTCAGTCTTTTAATTTTTTCAGAGAGGTCACTAATACCTGTTTGTTCTCTTAGCAATATATTGCATTTTCGATCTCTTCTTATTACTCCCAACATGCATCTCCATACTTTCCTGAGTGGTCTGAAGTCTCTGTATTTCTCTTCTTTTAAGTGTCCAAGTCTCAGATCCATAAGTAAGAACTGGTAAAACACATTTATGAAAAACCTTCCTTTTCAAACATGTAGGCATATTTCCTTTTAGTATCAATAGGTATAACAAGGTTACCTGGTTTATGAATTTTTGGCAAAAGGTAAAACTTAATGGGATAATGTATTAAAAAATTACATCACATCATCTGGGGATATTGGATGAGTAGGCACTAGATAGGGATTTTATTCACAAACCTTATGACATTGATTGATTACTCTGGCTGGCAATGAGTGGCAGTTTTGCCTGATTTTTTTTTATTAAAAAATGACATATATTTTTATCTAAAAGACTTCTTTTCATATTTTTTAGGCTTAAAAGTACACTCTTTAATAATTTACTTATAGTAGTCTGTGTAATAGACTCACAGAAATTATTATCATCTAAAAGCTTCATAGTTTTCATAATATATTCATCTTTGTTCATGACTACTATTGATTCTCCTTTGTCAGCTCGTTTTCTAACAATGTCACCCTCCCCTCTAAATGTATAATGCATACTTCTCTTTTAATGTCAAATTACTTTTATACTTTTTGTGTTGTTTAAGCTTAATTTCATTGATAATATCTTGATATACATTATAAATGTGTGTATCTAATAAAATATTTTTTTGATGTGACGGTATTCAATCAGATTGTAATTTACTAATATTATATTCCTCGTTTTCAAAAAATTCTCTTAATTTGAGTCTTCTTGAAAAATTATCTAACTCCTGATGAATTCTAAACTCTTTTTTTTTTTTTGATGATATGATTAGACTGTGGACAAAAAGACAAACCTTCAAGAATGAACATTCTGCCTCACTAAGGTTAATGTTAGATTAATAATATTATCTTTCTTATTAGCAAAATATAAAGATATGTTGCTATTAATATTTGAATAGTAATTAGATATATTGGTGTTTCCTATAACTGGAATATTAATAGAAGAATCATACCTAATTGTTTGCATCATACCCAATGTAGAATTATTCGACATATTATGACTATCAAAAGTTGCACAAATGATTTGTGATTTACAATTAGTACCTAGTTCAAACCCTGAATTATTAGAAAACTTTCTCATATCTTTAAAGCAATCATTCATTTTGTATGGAATTACTTTACCAATAAATAATCTATTTCTGCAATTCCTTTTGTTCACCTATTTTCATTAAATTATAACTATCTAAATTTATAATTTCTTTTTCAATTAATTTATGTCTTACCAGAAATGAATCTTTCAAAATATGTATTAGTGTTACAGATATTGGTTTATTCTATTATCCCATTTAATTGCATGTTCCTGAGGAAGTTGGTCTACATTTGCATCAATTTTTATTCTGAGGTCTTTAGGAATAATGTTATTGTCAATAAAATATAGAAAATTATTAATATGTTGTCTGTATCTAATGAATTTATTATATAATTTATTAGGTTTAAGAAATGGTGTGCTGCGTAATGTTTGTCAATTATTTTTAATTTGTTTATTTTGTGAACATATTGATGAATGCTTAGGGATTGCCCCTGTCTTAATTAATGTTAAATATTTTTGTTGTAGTTGGTTTCTGAGCTAGATATATTACATTTATTAACATCTGATCCAGTGTCAATTACTAATTCATCTCTTTTTTTTTTGATTAATTATTATCTCTAAATTACCTAAATCCTCTTTAACAGTATGTATATGTTGATATGAACCATAACTACATTTCATCACTAAAACAAAACTTATTTTGTTGAGAAATAGAAATACTCATTCTCAAAAAATTTTACTTCCAATAAACATCTCCATTTCTTATGCTTTCTCTTAACTGTTATTAAAACATGCAAAATTCTCTATACGTATTGCCACTCTTTGCAAGCCAGAGTAATCAGTGGATGCCAGAAGGCTTGTGCATAAAATCCCATATAATGCCTATTCATCCAAGATCCCCAGACTAGTTTCTGGCTTGTGGCCTTTGTCAGTGAGGAGCCTTGTATCTGAGAGCATTGCACCTAGATCTTAGGATCTAATGCAACCCTCCAGCAGTCACCTTTTATCTCTACTTAACTACAAAACTATGAGACAAATTGAAAACACCGTAATATTTTCAATCCAAGCTCATCAGCTTATATAGTCATATAGGTCTGAACTCAGTTAAGAATCTATGCATTTTGGTGTCTTTGGTTTTTTATAACCATAGCTACCACTAACCACTATCCTATTGGGCATGATTGGTTTAAAGCCAATACACCAAAATATATAGCTGTGTATGACCTTGTTTATTACCTTGTGAAGATTTATTCAGTAGTCAATTTTCCAAATATTCCTTGTTAAACAAGAGTCTCTAAAACTTTCTCCTATCCTATAAGTATCACATGTTGTATTAATTTGTAATTGTTCACAATTAAACGTTGCATTTTGTGTATTGCACATGTTTTTATAGCTTTCGTTTGAGTTTCAGCATTGGCAAAATTATATTTCCTGGTAATCAACTCCAAATTCACATTATAAAATATATTACACTCTATCAATAACATATATTTAAAACCATCCAATAAGCATCTAGCTCCATACTGTGTGTATTACAAAACAATTACATAAGATGAAAGTTCAGAAAGGTCAAATAAACATTGATGGTGAATATGTTCAGGTGGGACGTTTTTTTGACTAAATTGCTTTTTAATTTATTTATATTAGGTTTTTCACCTTCTTCCATATTTATATGTATGGTTTATGCCTAAAGCAATGTTCATTAACTAATACTATGAACACGTAATACAACTGTTTAATTCCTTATGATATTTCATCATTGCAAATTAATTTTTTAACGCTGTTTATTTTAATATCTGCCTCATAAGCTTTATAAAGACATTACTAATTTTAAAAATTAATAAACAAAAAAATGTAAAATATATTGTTATTATTAAACTCATCTTTATCTTCATTCTTATCTCCTCCCACCCTTTGTGGTAATTAGAATGAGAATATCCATTTACCAATGTTTATTAATGACGATGATAATGGATTTTTTACCCCCTTTTCTATTCTACTTATTTTTGAAAACTTTTTAAACTTTGCCGTAAGTATTACAGTTCACATTATCACCACATGATCATCATTCCCTATGCTTACACAAGCTATTAATACAATAATGTGATGTGAAGTGATGTGATGTACTGTAGCTTGTCCTTAAACGGAGTTAAGAATCTCTCAACAATTGTGCCCAGAGAAACCTGTTAGCCACTTTATTTTCCATTCCCCAGTCTAAGTTTTCCCATATTCTGCTCCATCCCATTTCCACAACATAATCTTTGTCAACTCTTTGGCAAACTCCCTATACAGCAGTGCCACCCAGTGCAAGTCTTAATAATTAATGGATGCAGAAAGGTTTGTGCATAAAATCCCTATCTAGTGCTCATTCATTCAATATTTTAAGATCTAGATGCAGTGCTCTTAGATTCAAAGTTCCTCACTGATGATAGCCACAAGAGAGGGTATTGGATAAGTAGGCACTAGATAATAATTTTATGCATAACCCTCTTGCATCCATTGATTACTAAGGCTTGCACTGAATGGCACTATGTTATGGAGAGTATGCTAAAATATTACAGTTCTAAACTTTTCCACTATTATAATTATTTTCAAATTTTATTTTTATTTAGAGTTTTACATTTTTTCTTATTTCATTTTCAATTTCTGCTTCTTCCTTTCTTTTTATTAATTATAATGTTTAATTCCAATTATTGCAACCACACAAATTTATTTGCATATTCTATTTTTTCCCCACACCTACAGGATTCACTTGAAATATCTTGTTTGGGTAATTACATATAAATAAGGAAAAAAGTTAGGTAGGTTTCGAAGAAATCTTAATATTATTTAAACATTACATGTAAACAAGAAAAAAAGGAAGATTTCGGACGAAATGTTGAACGCTATTAAATAATTTTGTTATAATATGATTTTAAACTATACATATATATAAAACACAGTATACTAAATCAATCAGAGAACTATATGTTGCTTTAAATTATGTGATTTTTTTTTTCTAGAAAATAATAGACGTTAACAAATCGATTCATTTTATGTAGGTGACATAATAGACACATTCATAAATCGATTCATTTTATGTAGGTGACATAAATAAAATAATTTTATGCTGAAAGCAATAATTTTTTTTCACTGAAGAATCGTTATTTACAACACATATTAAAAGTTTAAATATTTAAATTATGATTCAAGTATTTCCTTAATCATTTAATCTTTTATTGTATTAAAGGGACAGTATGATTTAATTAAATAAAAAATATCTAATAACACAGCACAAAAGATTTTCTTTCGAGAAATTAAGGCTAGATTAAAAATTAAGATTACTTCATTGTTGGAAGAATTTAAAAATTATTCTCGCAATTTTTATATGTGCGTATATATATAGACTGCTCATATAATTAAAAACAAGAAAATAAATAATGTAAGCTTGAATCAAAGACGATTACTTAAAAAGAAATAGAAAAATGCAAATGTACATGGGAAAAAAAAATAATAATAAAATATATGTAGGTGTGAACATACAAACTAAACCAACCTCATGATATGTGCTAATACGATGAAATGTATTATGTACTAGAAGTGCATCTGCAGACTCGAATAACCTCATCGATTATGTTAGTGTGTTATAGATGCGGGTCAAACAATCCTACAGCTGTGTTACTATATTGAAGATGCAGACTTGAACAATCTTATGATTTGTGTTAGGGCGTGGGTTTTAAGTCAAAATTAAAGCTACATATTTTGCATTCAGATGAAGAATTTTTAAGTAATTCTTAAAGTATATGATATTTTTCTTTATAATCATTTCGTAATTAAGCTGCAATTTTTTTTTTTCATATGTCAAAGCGTTGATTGGGAAGCAAACCAGGGCCGGATGCTTGGAAGACAGCTATGCTAGCCACTAGGCCACCAACGCATTCAAGCTGCAATGTTTATTCATATTTTTTGCAAATATTCAATAATTTTTATTTAAAGGAGAAAATGAATTTTAAGCTATTCCAAAATTTATCCAGATGGGTGAGATGTAATGGCCATGGTAAAATAAATCATTACCAAAGTATGACTTAACTTGCAATGTTGCTGAAAATGTATCATAAAGGTACAAGTGCTAAGCTCACATTCACCTTTGCACAGCCAGATAAGTCTAAAAGTTTTGCATGACAAACATGAATGAGACTTGGCATGCCATATGCTCAACTGAGTTGTCACCATTTAAAAAAATTCCTTACAACAAAATTATTTTCATCACCTGACAGAAACATTTCAGTTTGTAATGCCAATTTCAACTTAAATCACCATCAAATGCTTTACTATTCTTCATATTCAATAATACTTGTTTCCCTTTTTGTTAGTAACAATAAGATGTTTCTGAAATAGACCCTGGATTCATATAAATCTGCTCTGGACTATGATCTGCTGAAGTGCTAACAACCATCCACTCAGTATTATTGCATAAGTGATTGTAAATATCTCTATACATACATACATACAGAGCTTTTCTCTTTATGTATACATATAGACCTTTACATTTAATGAGATAAAACACTCTACTATATTATTATATAAGTGATGGTAGCATATGTCCATCTCTATTTGCTGTTATTATATTATAATGAATATCTGATAATGTCCCAAATTTAGAATGACATTTATAACTGAAACATTCTCATTCCCAAGTTGGGAGAGTAATTTATACATCTGATTACTATTGATTTATGAATTTTAAATTTGATAATAATAGTAATAACCTATATAAATTTGAAGTAACTGTCCAGCAGAGGAATTAATAATATTGTTAAACTTTTTACACATTAACCAACCAGTAGTCAGACTGAGAATGTATATAAATATACAATCCACAGCCACCTTTCAAGACCATTGCACTTGCTCCATAACTTCAAGAAGCAAACACCTCTTCCACAGATACCTTTATTTATATTGAGAATAAATTCTTGGGTGCCATCCAACCAAAAGGTGGAATGTAAACAAAAAAATGTTTTAAAATGCTTCATCACTTGATTCTATGAGAAGCACTAATGAGCAAGAAACTGACAAAACTTAGGCCATCAGACAATGTATATTTAAACACAGGTATAATTGGTGCAAAATTATCTTAATTAATACTACATGGTGAGGTACATAGAGAGAGAGAGAGAGAGAATTAGGTCAAATCAACAATGTAAAACAATATGTTTATTTACAAAAACATTAGCACAATAATCAAAATAAAATACACTAAATTACACTAATTACATAATTACTTATTATAGATCTGTCCACTTTTCAATAGATGGTAATAATTCAATTATTTGTAGTTTTATAAGTTTGTAAACAGAATAAAATCTTATCCCTGTATCAATTTCTGTCTAAACTATGAATTATGAATATTTACCTAGGTTTTGCTATAGTTTTTCCTGTCACTCCTGCCTCCATGAGAGTTGATTGAGTTCGTGGCTGGCATTTACAGTTTCATTTAACATCACATTGCTTTTTCTCTTGCTCAGTAGTAATCTTTTATAACGATGAGTAGGAGTCTCAGCAATGGAAAATTAGATATTTGTCACATTTTTCAGGCAGTCAAATGCAAAGGAACTGGTGGCAAAAACTGAATGAATATCCCTGTGCAAGCTTAGCACTGCATTGTGGTGTTAGAGTGTCTGACTAAATAGCTATATATGCCTGATGGGATGGAGTCAGCAAAATTATTATAGCTAACCAAAGTTGAATCAAATCAACTGGATCACACTCAATGTAATGGCAGAATAACTCTAATAGTATAATGAGTAAGAACACACTACTTTTAATAAAAGCATAATCGAAATAACAGCAGACTGAATACAATGGAAATTTAGTAGCTTTTGTATCCTTGCCAAAGTCATTGTCTGAAACCACCCACATCATTAATTAGTTTTCAAATTCTTTTTCAAACTACTTAATCCTCTTTTTTTTTAATTCCAACATTGATTAATAATATTGATTATCTAATCAGTTGGAAATAATCCTGATTTCCACATAATCCTCTCCTGATTATGTTTCCAAAATTATGTTGGATCTTTAATTAGATTATAATTTTCTCTAATTACATAGTTTTGGTATAATTATTTATTTACACTTAAAAGTTACAATTCAATTTCTTTTATATTCATTATCCATTGTAACATTTTGGATTTTTTTTCTCTTAGTTAAAAGAATAGATAAACTATCTTTTTAAATAATAAATCTAAAAATTCCTACATTATAATATGCTTCAATTACATTTCTAACAGACTTTTGATTTATTTTTAAAATATCTTTACTTTTCTTTATTAAACTAATAGTTCTTTTCTATCTATAATATATATAAAATTATAATTGAAATAATATTTTTAACGGTTTACAAACAATTACAAACAATCCTTAAATCCGCAGAAGTACTTTCGGTTACTTACTAACCTGCCTCAACTGCCATTAAATTCAAAAACCAAAAGCGGAAGCAAACGTCATCAATTCAAATTCCACGAATCTTGTATTTTAATGTTAGAAGCTTGTCGATTTATTAAATGCATTTTATTCCTGTTTATAAAAATTGCCTCTTTAATTTTTCTTTTACTATGGTTTCTCTCTTCATGAAGAATTTTCACATTTTCAAAATTAAATTTAAATTTATATTTACATGTTTTTTCGTGATCAAAGAAAACTGAAGGAGATATTAAATCACCATTATTTTTATTTTTTACACGCTTATATAACAATTCATGTTCCTTCAATCTTTTCTCAATACTGCACCTAGATTCACCTATATATATATGATAGCATACAATCACAAAAAAATTGATATATGGAATTACTTTTTTGCTTGACAGGTATGACATCCTTAGAATTATTGACTAATTTATTAATATTGTTTGGAATGTAGAATGAAACATTAAACACATTCTTATATAAATCCTTAAAAAATTTTACTTGTGGATTTGAAATAAATGGAATAGATATCCATTTTTTACTATTAATCTTCATTTCTTTTAAATTATAATAATTTTTTTTTAAATTGACATAAAGTATTGTTTATTTGTTCCATTTTATAACCAACATCAAGCAATTCCTTGGCAAATATCTCAATATTTTTCAGTTTATCACTTTGGTAACGACATAATTTTTCATTCCAAAACAAAAAAGATTTAAAACTTACCATCTTATGCATCATTGGTACTTTTGATTTACAATTTATATATCCTCTTTTTTGCAGTGGCTTAATTATTAGTTTATAATTTAATATACTGTTATCTCTTG
The DNA here is from genome assembly GCA_028023455.1 of Epiperipatus broadwayi. Taxonomy (NCBI): domain Eukaryota; kingdom Metazoa; phylum Onychophora; class Udeonychophora; order Euonychophora; family Peripatidae; genus Epiperipatus; species Epiperipatus broadwayi. The sequence continues at coordinate 2,921,841 of JAQFVV010006249.1, read as the reverse complement.
TGATCATTAAATCTAAATAGTTAATCTTATTGTCCTGTTAACTATTTAGATTTAATGATCATAAGAGATAACAGTATATTAAATTATAAACTAATAATTAAGCCACTGTAAAAAAGAGGATATATAAATTGTAAATCAAAAGTACCAATGATGCATAAGATGGTAAGTTTTAAATCTTTTTTGTTTCGGAATGAAAAATTATGTCGTTACCAAAGTGATAAACTGAAAAATATTGAGATATTTGCCAAGGAATTGCTTGATGTTGGTTATAAAATGGAATAAATAAACAATACTTTATGTCAATTTAAAAAAAATTATTATAATTTAAAAGAAATGAAGATTAATAGTAAAAAATGGATATCTATTCCATTTATTTCAAATCCACAAGTAAAATTTTTTAAGGATTTATATAAGAATGTGTTTAATGTTTCATTCTACATTCCAAACAATATTAATAAATTAGTCAATAATTCTAAGGATGTCATACCTGTCAAGCAAAAAAGTAATTCCATATATCAATTTTTTTGTGATTGTATGTTATCATATATAGGTGAATCTAGGTGCAGTATTGAGAAAAGATTGAAGGAACATGAATTGTTATATAAGCGTGTAAAAAATAAAAATAATGGTGATTTAATATCTCCTTCAGTTTTCTTTGATCACGAAAAAACATGTAAATATAAATTTAAATTTAATTTTGAAAATGTGAAAATTCTTCATGAAGAGAGAAACCATAGTAAAAGAAAAATTAAAGAGGCAATTTTTATAAACAGGAATAAAATGCATTTAATAAATCGACAAGCTTCTAACATTAAAATACAAGATTTGTGGAATTTGAATTGATGACGTTTGCTTCTGCTTTTGGTTTTTGAATTTAATGGCAGTTGAGGCAGGTTAGTAAGTAACCGAAAGTACTTCTGCGGATTTAAGGATTGTTTGTAATTGTTTGTAAACCGTTAAAAATATTATTTCAATTATAATTACAATATTGTTTTTAATTAACAGATATTTTATTTATTTTATATATATATACACATTTTTTGTGAATATTATTTTAAATGTTTCATATAACATATATATTTACATGTGTGTGTATAACAAGTTTTGAAAGTAGCAAAAACTTTATGATTTACAATTCATATTTACTGAATATAAAAAAAGAAAGAACTATTAATAGACATCAAGAGTGTAGGACTTTGATAGATAAAATTATTGTTTACATATAAAAAACATGATGAGAAGGGATATTAAGACAAAATTTAATTCTTTGCTATATGATTTAAGGATGAAAGAAAAAAGTTATACAAAAACATGGATATATTTGATATGTGCACATAAAGTTTACATAGAGGCAAAGCTCTTTATACAGTAGTGTCACTCAATGAAAGCCAGTGTAATCAATGGGGGTAGGAAAATTGGTGTAGGAAATCCATGTCTTGTGTCTACTCATCCAATATCCCCAGATTAGTTTCTAGCTTGTGGCTTTCATCAGTTAGGAGAATTATATTTGAAAGCTTTACACCTAGATCTTAGCATGTAATGCAATTCTCCACCAGCCACCTTTTATCTTTCTGCATTCATTGATAACTTTGGCTTGCACTGAGTGGCACTACCATATGGAAAGTTTTGTCTCAGTGTTAGCAGCTTGGATAATTAATAGTGATCATATAATGTTTACCCATGGTGCATTTGTAAAATATAATAGATAGGATAGAGTGTAATCAATGATATATTACCACAGATCAATATGTGTATGCACTGAGACTTTCAATACATAAAACTTTGAATATCTTTTTAGGTGTAGAAATCCCAGTTGGATGAGTGAGTTAAAACTCTAAACTTTTGATTGGTCAATTAGAGAATCAGCAGTAAAAATATATTCATCTTTTTATATTATATTTGTTTTAGTTTCATTTGTAAAAAGTATAATAATAATTTGTCAGATTACAAAAGTTAATGAAAGGTTTTTCAAAAATAAATTTCTATTTATAATTATAAAAATATTTGATAGTGGAAGACCTAAAAAGAAAGTTTGTAAGAAATTAAAAAGTGTATCCGACATCATTGATTTTTTTCTCAATTTTACGTTGTGTAAATGTAAATAATTTTTACTAAAATCTTAACTATTTGTCTAAAATAATTTTATTTTCTGCATATTTTATCTAAATAATTCATAATATGTCAAAAAATACTTTAAAATGATATAAAACCTACATTTTCATTTTAAAAATCAAAACAAAGAAGTTGGAGCGGTGAAAATTATTGTCAGGCGATCTCTTTTGTCCTATATGAGCAACAGCCAATCAACACCTAGGAAAGACTGCCTTCTTCCTTTGTTAAAACTTAAATTTGAATATTATTGATTTTTTACTTGTAAAATAATTCTTGAGAGGGCAGCATCATACACTACTTTTTAAAGCTTTAAAATAACCGTAAATTCACTATGGTAATGTAAAACCTGACAGTTTCTGAGTAACCAGAAGCCTATCCATCTATGACCAGAGACTTCTATATAAGGGATATATCATATTTAATCTAATCTAAAGTGGTTATGTGATAATGAATATATTTAAGGATTAGTCTGTAATAATGCAGAGAGCAATGGGTAATAAATAAATATAGATTCCCAGAGCTACAACTATTGGTGAATCAAGATATCATATCAGTCTTATATTTTATTGTGTCCCAGTAAGAGGATGACTGAATTTTATGGTCCAAGATTCCTGAAGTGCTCACTCTAAGTCAATGCATGTGTAATATAGCAACATAGTTTAATTACTCACCGCAAAAACTTAAAGACACTAATATATCTGGATCATGAGTTATGACATGCAATGTGACAATATGTTTTATATCATCTTCAATGCTCTATATGCCATCACAAATTTTTGCAAGCACTTGGCACCCTACTGCCATTCACAGTTTAAATTCTTTCAAATTAATAGTTTTGCTTAATTTAAATTTAATATTAGTTTGTTGTCCCATCACTGGTTAAGATACAAACACCTTCATATTCCAGGTGATAACTCACCATCTAAACATATTATCATCTTAAAACTTTTTGAAGCCAGTAGTTAAGTAGGCTGCCATGTAATAAATGTGTTGATTAGAGCAGTGACAAACTCTCCTTACAGTAGTGCCAACCAGTGCAAGCCATAGTAATCAATGGATAAGAAGGTTTGTGCATAAAATTCCTACCTAGTGCCTACTCATCTAAAGTAGGGATTTTATGCAAATACCTTGCATCCATTGATTACACTGGCTTGCACTGGGTGGCACTACTGTATGGAGAGTTTATCACTGTCTTAACAACTTGTGTAATTGTACGAAATGGTGATATGTGTTATTTATTGGTTTAAATGTATTAATTCAGAGATGCTATTGCAGTCAGCTTGGAAAAAGAACCAATCATCTATCACCTTTTCACTGGGACATCCCATTAACTTTCCGATTGCCAATTAAAATTTAGGGAATTCTCCTTCAAGCATGATAACTAGATGAAAATTTTTAATTATTTTTCACTCTTCGACAAAGTGTTTAAAGTGAAAAAAGACAGTTCCTACCTTATAAGAAAGTGGAATAAACAAAAGAATATCAATTTGTTATCATATGGATGGAACAATAGATGTTTATCTTTCTTCTTCAAACTATGAGAAATATTGTTTCCTAAATACATATGTAATAAAAATGAGTGATGAGTCGTTAGTGTATGTTTTGTGATATGGGAGAGATTAAGATGTGGGGTGCATTGAAAAAAATATTTTAACCTTCATTGTGAAATCATTTTGACTCTCAAGCAGATAAAATATTAAAAGACATCAATAATTAGAAAATAAAAATAAGCTTTTAATAATTCACTGCAGGGATAAAGACTTTTCTGCATAATTCCAAATGAAAACAATAAGGCAGAAGACATTTAGTGAGTCATCTTCCAGTTGATGATGGTTCACGTTAACGTTTTCATTTTCTAGTGAAAATCATCTAAATACATATTTACTGAATAACAGTTGTACAGCTATCTCAGTTGTTTATGACCTAGCTAGAAATTATTGGCTGTTAAAAAAAACTTCATTTTACCTGTGCTTAAACTTCAGGTAGTGAACATGCTAGACAAATACATTGTCTATTCCAGCAGAAAGAACTTTATTCATAAATATATATGAGAAAAAAATAGCTTTCAAATATCCCACTGATAAGCAAAAGAATCTGCACTTGTTCTGCATCAGCAAACAATGAACTTGAAAGCTTTTCTCACAAGCTGGCTGACTGCTGACTGGTTACAGTTTGGGTGATTTTTGAACCTTGTTTCATCTCTAATTAAATGTATCTTCTGTATATATATTTATCAATCAGTATTGGATCATTAGCTACGTTATTATGAACTTCTTTTCTAAAAAATAGTCTGGTTTAAACCTAAAAACTTCAAATTCTATTTGATCTGAGTTCGAATCCAGGTTGAAATCATGGCAGGTAAATGTTCTACCAGTACATAATGGATGCCATTACTGTGTATGCCTATATATTCTGTTAAGAAGGCAATATGGATACAGACAATTCCATTTTGTTCATCTTACAGTTAACTATCCAAATAAAGTTTGTTGAAGAAGCAATCTGTAACTATGAACATATTAACTCTTTTTCATAAACTATGTAATTCTTAAGCCCTTGTTGACTTCAAGTTCTGATGAAAATACAATACACATAAGCTAATTAAATGCACAGAGTCAGCTTTCATTAAACCACTGTCAGAATCATAGTACTGAGTAAAGTTATGCAATACATGTGCTTGTATAAATGAGATGATGTAATATGTAAATGAAATACAATGTCCAAATAAGGCAATTATATATTCCATTTGTTGGACAATAGAACAACTGAATAAGCAATAGTACTATTAATTGATTAATATTACTGCTATACGGCATAGCAACCATTGAATTTGTACCACACCTATCATTCAGCAATCAAGGTTAGCATGGAACTGGAAATTTTTCGAATAGGTAGCTAACTAAATTGCTTTTTAAATAGTATTGATTTACTGCTTGAGAGTTCATAAGAAGTTAGAGCACCAGAAATAAAAATGGTGAGCCATGATCGTTAGGCCTTCTTCAATGATGAACCATGATCCGTTAGACCTTTAGCTCTAGAAACTGCCATATTGGTCAGTAAGTAGGTATCTAGTTGCCCTAAGTAGACTGTAGTTTACCTAATGCTGGTAGCTTGTTTAATATTAGAAATTAAGTAGATATAGAGCAGTTCATATCAGGAATAGAATAAAAATTTATAAATGAAAAATCCTTCAATTGGCTCTTAGCTACTTAACCTTTAAGATTAATATCTACTCTTTTAGTGTTAGTAAAATTTATTGAAAGATACTAGGAATATTTGAATAATCTCAGTTTAATAGTGGTTTAAGAATGACAATATGCTTTTCTATATGTATTAAATGAATAATCATTTAGTTAATTTGGTCAGAGGACAAGAGTTCAAATAAGCTTCAATCTAGGAACTTTTAGTATTTAAGCCAGTTAAAACAAACAAACAGTATATGTACTAAATAATAGAAGTCATTATAAAAATGTTCGACCCTCTGCATATAGCTCAGTGCTAGATTGATGAACTTAAGATCTAATACTTTCTGGATTAAATCTCAACTAATCACTTCTGATGCTGAAATAGCATATGATCTCTCGAACATCTAATCATTTGAATCAAATAGCCATTTCTGATACTTGTCTGTCACATGATCTCCTAAGCACCTAATCATTTCATTATTATTAAAATTTATTCATGAGCTAAAGGTTTCAGAATCGAAGCTCAAATAATTACTTTTAAAGCTCTAGCGTCACATGACCTCCCAAACATCTAACCATTCTATTATTACTATCATAAAACTATTAAAAATTTATTTATTTTTTATATAATTCCTCAAAATTGTAATACGGGTCAATTAATATTCATAATATCAATTTGCAATTGTAAATATCATTTTTATTTCTATTTCCAACGCTAAAGTTATTTTAATTACGATAACTTTCATGATTAATGACATTTGTTTGATGTTAATTTTATTCTGTTATTGTATTCCATATTGTTTTCTAATAGGATTTCTATTTGAGGATATTGTCCCTTTAAATTATGCAAAAAAGGTTGAGGGGGAACAAAAATCAGGAAATGTGTGTTAGATGCGTGAATTTTAATTTAAATAAAAATGTTTTTTTTTTTAAATAAAAAAAATAAACCAGGTAAAGAGTTTATATGTTTCATTAAAATAATATTCATAAGTGAATTCTACCGCAGCGAAGTTAACATGATATTAAAAAGTGTCTGTTTGATTTTTGTATTATTTTTAAAAAATAACAATGCCTATCCTTATTCAGCTTGCCCGATGTCGTGCGATACTTTAATACCACAGCATAATGGAGCGCAGCCCCAATATATTTGCCCATTCGATTTGTATGTGCAGCCGCAAAATAATTCTCTCGTAGCTACTTGTAAGTAAACGCTTGGTTTTTAAATAATACTATTAATAGCAATAGAATAATTTACTTTATTAAATTCTTCATAAAGAGATAATTTCTTGTAATATTAATATTTTCAACACTAGGATTAATTCCATAAGCACCAATTGCAAAACACAACAATATTAGACACCAAAATATTATTTTACAATTATGCTAATGTAAGCATTATTATTTTTCTATCACATTAATTAAGGAGAAAGTTAGAAGACTTCAAAATTTCTATAATAATCGTTGTCATCATCATTTTATTACCCGCACTTATTCTTAGCTTTTTTACGGAAACCTTTTTTAACCATTTATTTCATGTCCCCCCCCCCCATGTGTCATAGCATCAACCAGGAAGCGAACCCGCGAACCCGGGACAACTGCTTGTAAAGCGGCTGTCACTGACCTCTCGATCACCAATGTTTGACATCTATCTATTTCATGTTTTCTAGGTCATTTAAATAATTTGAAATTCAGATTAGGATTTTACTCGTCCTCCCAGTTATTTACTTTTAGCACAGGTCTAGTTTAATTATTTAATGAAGAAAGAGTTCTTCAAATATTTCTATTGTGTATATCCAAACATTAGAAATCAGTTTTATTTTTTTAGACGTAGTTTATTAAAACTTCCCTTCCACTATACATTCTGAAATATTCCAATAAAGATATTTCGAAAAGACTAATCATTAATATAATCTCTAACTTAATAAATAATTAATAATAATCATTAATAATTGAAATACATGCTTATTATATACCTGTATGAAGTGTTATGGGATAAAGTGGAGAGTGGTGGGTAATGTGAAAGTCTGTGCTCATATACCCTATATATTACATACATTGATACAAGTATATAATAAGCCGGTATTTCAGTTATTACATAGTAGAGATGTCTGCCCATCCCTCGCATATGTATTAAATGGATTATGTTTTGTACATGAGGGATCAGATTGACTTTAGGTCTACCTAGATGTGATGAGAATCTTGGCCACAGGGTGGCCTTTGAGCGTTGCATCATCAGATTTTCAATTGGATGGACGGGTAAAGAGTTGGAGTGTGGAGTGGATTGAAGCCTATCCATTAAAGTATGAAGATAGGCTATCTTAGCATATATCTGAGCACTTATTGCATATATGTGTAAAGATAATAATCTGGACCAACTGATGATTGCTGGTTTAGCATGAAATTCGTTTATTGGTGATTATTTACCTTTTCGATCTATATGTGTTCAAGTGTACCAGTGTTATGAGATAGAGTGAAGAGCGGTGGGTCGTGTGAAAGTCTGTGCTCCTATATCCTATATATTAAATAATTATTAATGTAACTATTTGAAATGGATGATGTCAAAGTTATGAATGTAGAAAGTTTAACATTTGTAAATCAAATAGTAATACTTTTTTTAACTACAAATTAAGAAAAATAATAATTAAAAGATATTAATATTTTTCAAGTTGTAGATATTATTGTTAGAATGTCAAGCATTTGTAGCCTAGTGGTTATCATATCTACCTTCCAAGCAGCTGAATTGGGTTCGCTTCTCGGTCAAGGCATTTGACATATGAAAAAATATGATAGAAGAAATTAGCTTTAAATTTAGACTTCAATAGTAGTCATTGACAAAAATATTATATTCTTGTGTGTGTGTGTATATATATATATAAATGTTATATATAGAGCTTGCAAAATAAACTCTTAACAAGCTTTGCTGAATATCTCCAATCCCAGACTGGTTTCTGCTACTGCCATCATCAGTGATGTACCTGGATATTCAAGCATTACATTAAAAATACCAGGACAAGCCCAGCACTTTATCTAATGTATAAGTATTAAGTAGAAAATCTGAAATTTTCAGACATCCATATGTCTTCCAATTCAGTTATCTAACTTAAATAGCCATATGGGACTGAACTAAGTTCAGATATATCATGTATTAATAGTTTTGGCAATAGAAAATCACCAAAGCCTTAATAGAAAAAAATAAAATTACAAAAAAATAAATTCAAATCAGATGTCACATGACCTAAATTTAATAAGCTTGTATTTACAAATGCTATATATAGAGCTCACAAAATAAGCTCTTAACAAACTTTGCAGAATATCCCCAACCGCAGACTGGTTTCTGTTACTGGAATCATCAGTGAGGTGCCAGGTTATTCAAGCTTTAGATTAAAAATACCAGGACAAGCCCAGCACTTTATAAATATATGGTGTATCTGAACTTAGTTCAGTCCCATATGGCTATTTAACTTAGCTGGATTGAAAGAGATATGAATGTGTGAAAATTTCAGATTTTCTACTTAATAGTTATACATTAGATAAAGTGCTGGTCTTGTCCTGGTATTTTTAATTTAATGCTTGAATATCCTAGCACCTCACTGATGATGCCAATAACAGAAACCAGTCTGCGGTTGGGGATATTCTGCAAAGTTTGTTAAGAGCTTATTTTGCGAGCTCTATATATAGCATTTGTAAATACAAGCTTATTAAATTTAGGTCATGTGACATCTGATTTGATTTTTTTTATATTAATTATTATTAATATATTTTATCAGAACATTAGGAATCTAGAAAAAATGCATATACATTTGAGGAAAATGTAATGTTTTTGGTATTTAGATTTACAATACTCTGATGATTATACTATCTTTGCCAATAAAAGCAGTGATCTATCAGATGTACTTAATATTTTAATGTAAGTAGCCATGAGCGATTTAGAGTAATGGTAGAATAACATTGGAATTTAAGATCCAAGAATTGTCATTCCACATTTAAAAATTGAAATGCTAAAACATCTTATGAATTCCAAAATAAGAAATCATTTAATTTTTAAAGCAACATATAAAAACTTTGGTTGAATTCTTAATAAGTCAACCATAAAAGAAAAATTGTGACAACTTTTAACTTATATGGTTATCAACTTGAAAATAAGAATCAGTTTAAATACCTAGACAGCATTTGAAGTAGAAAGGCAGAAGTAGATGTTGAGGTGAAAAATAAAATATTTTACTACAATGGTATAATTACATTAACTAAATTCTAATTTATTGTATGACAGTGAGATTTTGAATTTCTATCTGATTGGCTGTTAGATAAGAATAAGCACAGGTTTGCAGCCTTTCATTTCAAATGGTCTGTGCTTTATAATATATATATATATAGCATAATAGGTTATATATAAATGCTATTTATAATATATATATATATATAGCATAAAGGTTTCAGAAAAATTTCATTTACGGGTGTTCTATGTGACCAATAAATATGTTCTTCAACTAGATAGATGTTATACTATGAAATCTATTATTATAGTACACATTATTTTTGCATTAAACATATGAAAAAAATGAACAATATATGTTCCTAAAAAGGTATTTTATGGTAAACTTAAGTGTGATTGTTGTTGGATGCATCTCATTTTTTAAATAAAGATTATATTGATTGCTTTTATTGGAAAGATATAATCTAGGATAGAATATAGTGTGGTGCTACAATTAGTTGAGATACTAAAGACCTTTTGAAATAAAAGACTGTAATAGAAATTAAATATCAAACAATAATGGATCATCATGTTGTATATAATAAATACTTGTGTTGTTTTGCAAAGACATGGAACATACATTTAATGCATGTTTTTTTCCTATTTCATTTCTCTTTTTCTTGGTATCAAAAAGATGATACTTCTTTGATAGCAGTTGTGGATAACTTATAAATCAGAAACTTGAAACTTCAATGAAGACGAGGTTAGATAATGTACATTATTGAGAAAAATATTAATAAAGATTGATAAAAATAATGCAAAAACGAATGCAATATCCATGAGTGGAAAAATAAGCTTGACATTAATAATAATATCATCTATGTTCTTTATTTCTTTTTACAATGCTTTTTGACAACCCATTATTGACAGTTATGATTGTTCCAGCAATCTTCTTCAGAACTATATCAAACAATACAAAAACATGAATATACGTAAAATTATATGTTCATGTACATTTGTATTCATGGATTTATATTGTGTTTCTTATAATTCTGAAGAAGAGGGCAATCGAAACTGCCAATAATGGGTTGTAAAAAAGCATTGTAAAAAATAATAAAGAACATAAATGATATTAATGTTATATGGATTTGGCAATGCAATAAGAAAGACAAAGTTATAATTGACAGTATTGAAAAATTAGAAAAGTGAAATCAACTCTGGATCAGACATTTGCTAAAAAATGAAGTATTGGATGGGCAACTAAAATCCAAATCCTAATACAAATATTTTGAAAGACCTGGAATGATGTGTGATGGATGGATAAAATAGTTTGTTGTAGTAATGTGGAGAAACACAATCAGAAATATTCAAATAAATGAAGAGGGATTTTTTTACAAAGTGAAATAATAATGACTGAAAATAATGCTGTTGTTATAAAAGTGATGATTTTCAACTTTATTTGCAGATTAAAATGATTAGAAAATTGTGAAAAGGGTTTATATATTTTTTGTAAATGATATAATCTTGGATTGTCTTTTTTTCCCCAGGTCAAATGTCATGTTGTGTCAAAACCTCTAATAAAGTATATTGTTACATTTTGATTTATAAGTACCAATATTACTTCACCCACAACTTTGACAGGATTCACTCTAGTTAATCATAGTAATGATAATCATTAGTCATTTATTAAGCTAGAGGTTATCTTTAGCTCGGATATAAACTTTAAATCTCAGTTAATGATTAATATATATCTAATAAAGAATTATTTTTTGTATTCATCTATCTCATATTTACCCAATTTTAACTTCAACACCATTCTTTATAGAAACAATGTTTGTCATCATAATTAGCAATTGTCACTTGCAAAGAAGTTTGATTACTCCAATTACAAGAAAATAAAAAGATAGAATGTCAAAAAATAGTAATAATTATAAATTAGAGATGAAGTTGTCATAGATACACAAACTATTCCTAATACATATATATTATAGAACATTCTGATCCATTACTGTATTTATTTAACATTTCGCAATGCTGCTTTTTAGCAATGTTTTCCAAAAATACATCAACATAATCTAATTATGGCACTCCATTGTATTCTGTTCTCATCCAAGCATATTTTTCAGTAAAATCAATCAATATTGCATCTTTTTAGACCCTTTTTTATCTAAAAGACTTCCAAATATTTCCTGAAGTTCTGAAGCATTATTTGCAGAACAGGTGTGCCATCTTTAAAATCTATGATTACCATGTATTTTTATTGCCTTGACTTTCTCTTTTACTATACAAAATAAACTGCTAAAAAAAGTTTTGGAAATATTTAATGACCATATCATACACTTATCAATATTAATTTTAATTCCACTAAGTCATCACCATCATCATCATATATTATCAATTCACTGCAGGATGAAGGTCTCTCCAAGTTCAGTTCATCTTCTCCAATCTTTAGCTCTCTTCTCCACATCAGCCCTGCACATTTTCTTATTTTCATCCATCCATCCATCTCACATGTGGTCTCTTTCTGGGTTTTTTTGCAATCTCTTGGAATCCAGTTTAAGATTTCAACTGTCCATCTATTATCATCTCTTTTAGCAATATGTCCATCCCAACTCCACTTTAAGTACTACTTATAAGTGTTGAATTTTGATGTGTTCTCATGAATCTATATTTTGATAGTCCAAAATTTTTCATCCATATGGAAATGCTTGAATCAAATAACTTTCCATATATCAACATAACCAAAGAATAGTAATAATCCATATTCACTGGTCTTTTCTATGACTTCTCTCAATATATGAATAAGATATCCTATGCTAATTTCACTTTTAAATCAAGTTTGCTGCTGATGTTGATTTTGGATCCAAAGTTCAGTGTCAATAAGTGATAATTACTTGGTAAAGATTATATATAGAATTAATAGATGGCTGATATGTCTATAATTTCTAACATCTTTACAGCCTTTCTTAAATATTCATATTATTACTGCATTCTTTCAATCATCTGATATATATTTTTTCTATTTCTTCATTTGTTTTTTTTTTAAATATCAAAAATAATTCCATTATTTTCTGAAACTTTTCTTTTCCTTCACAGACTTAATTGCATATCAGATCTTTTCATTTAAAATGTTGGGGAAAAGGGATGAAAACTTCTCATTGCCCATCCAGAAATACTATGCATTAGCATATGAAATGAATAGTCTACATAGGTAAACCAAACTTTATATTGATAAACTCCTGGTAAATTACACTATAAAACTATTAATGTGAACTCCATCAGTATTATAAAAACTAGTGCCAGACTACATGAGGGGCCTAAACTTTTAAAATAGAAAATGAATGTATGATGTTGTAACTATGAGCACCTTAATTAAATGGCAAATGTAACCTTTAGAGAGTAATCTTCATTCTATCTAGGTAAGATAATAAAATCGGTTAACCTTAATATTGAGGGTATATCAAAAATCCAAATTTGGGATATACCAATTGATTATTCAGCACAACATTAATGTAATTATACTTTAACAGATTCATCATGTAATAATGCATATCTTTTTATAAATCCCTGGATTTATATTGATTTCTGATAGGATATATTGAATACATTGTATGGCAACATTTGTTTCAAACCATTTTGTAAAGCAAAATAATTCTCTAGCAAACAATTCAAATGATATTGTAATTACAATTTGGATAGTTAATTTATATGTAAGCAACATTTATCAGATTTCTATCAAATTGATTTTATCTTATTTCAGATCATCCAACATCTAATATTTATAGGAGATTTCAATTTTTATAGTAGTCTTTGGAGATACGTAAATGAGAGTAAAGTAGGTTGCCAACATTCAGAATTGATGGATTTAAATAATAAGCATTTAATTATGATTCCAAACAAAGATAAGCATTTCATTCAGGCAAATAGGAAACCGAAAAAATTTTCATTTATGTTTTGTTTCAATAAAACTGGTTTACCAGTTTTTACTAAAAAACTGATATTTTTCCATTTAGATGTACATTCCCTTGTTGCTAACGATCCTCTTCGAGCCTTAAACAGTAAATTATTTTTCTTGCTATTGACCTAAATTAACTTGCACCCAATATTCTGTTTACTTCTATACATATTTAAACTTTTTTTACTCTCAATACTACTTCTCCATCTCCTCAACTCCATATTTTTTATTAATGCATCTATTTTTCTATCCCATTCCTTGCCACTATCACACTCAACATTTCTCCTAACAGAATCATCCCACCTTTTGTATAAGTATAGTGACATAAAGTCTTCTGCATACCACACTACTTTTCAAATCCCATGTTGATGCCTATACTTTACTCATTACCCATTTAAATACTGTTTTGGCAATTCCCTTATTATTATTCATAAATTGCAATCTACAAAAAAAATTCATTTTGCTTTTAGCATCTTTCATATACAAACTTGACCATTCCATTTCTTTTTAAATTGCCACCTTTGCTATCCACACATCTGCATCTAATGCATGTCTTGCTACTTTTCTTTATTTTTCTAAGTAATCTAGCACCCCTTTATTAAGACATAACTCATAATTACCATAAGTGAACGCTGTTATTGCCACTCCCTTCCATACAATTCTAGTTACATAATATTTATTGTATGAAAACATTGTTAATTTCATTATCAATTCTTTTCTTTTCTTTGCTTCGTTTATCAATTTTTTCTCCCATTCGTCCAAGCAATTTCTCTGTTTACTTAAGATGATTCCCAAATAGTTCTACCTATTCACCTCGTTTAACTTTTTATCCCCCGATAAAAAAATTTTTCTCTTTCCCCAGCATTTATCATCATTACTTTTGATGTTTTTCATTAAATTTAATCCCCATCTTTTTAGCCACCCTTGTGCATGTCTTTACCATAACTTTATCTTTCGTACTTTGTGTGCACAATAAGCTATCATCAGCAAATAAAAGACCTGATAATGTATATACTCCCTTGCCGTCTATTAATAGCATCTTTACCCCTCTTCCTAATCTTTCTATTGCTCTCCCCTTTCTTTCAAATATAACAAAAACAAAATAGGTGACATAGGGCATCCATGACTCAGTCCCACTTCATTTTTAAATATAACTGATTCTATATTTCCTAAATGGTATGTATAGTAATTATTTTCTTACAATCTTTTAATAAGATCCATTAAAGCTCCATTCATTCCCAAATTTATTAAACTTACCTATAACTGAAACACAGGCTTATTTATACCTGTGTCTATATATATGTAATATTAGGCTATGAGCACAGACTTTCACATGACCCACCACTCTCCACTCCATCTAATAACACTGATACACTTAAACACATATATGTTGAAAAGATAAATAATCACCAATATACGTATTTCATGCTAAACCAGCAATCATCAGTTGGTCCAGATTATCATCTCTACACATATATACTATAAGTGCTCAGCTATATATTAAGATAGACAATCCTCATACTTTAATGGACAGGCTTCAAACTACTCCACACTCCAACTCTTCAACCGTCCATGAAGAGTTGGAGTGTGGTGTAGTTTGAAGCCTGTCCATTAAAGTATGAGGATTGTCTATCTTAATATATAGCTGAGCACTTATAGTATATATGTGTAGAGATGATAATCTGGACCAACTGATGATTGCTGGTTTAGCATGAAATACGTATATTGGTGATTATTTATCTTTTCAACATATATGTGTTTAAGTGTATCAGTGTTATTAGATGGAGTGGAGAGTGGTGGGTCATGTGAAAGTCTGTGCTCATACTCTAATATTACATATATATAAACACAGGTATATATAGACACAGGTATAAATAAGCCTGTGTTTCAGTTATTACATTATAGAGATGTCTGCCCATCCTTGCATATGTATTTAATGGATTATGTCCTGTACATGTGGGGTTCAGATTGACCTTAGGTCAACATGGGTGTGACAAGAATCTCGGCCTCAGGGTGGCCTTTGAGCATTCCATCATCAGATTTTCAATTGGATGGATGGTTGAAGAGTTGGAGTGTGGAGTAGCTTGAAGCCTGTCCATTAAAGTATGAGGATTGTCTATCTTAATATATAGCTGAGCACTTATAGTATATATGTGTAGAGATGATAATCTGGACCAACTGATGATTGCTGGTTTAGCATGAAATACGTATATTGGTGATTATTTATCTTTTCAACATATATGTGTTTAAGTGTATCAGTGTTATTAGATGGAGTGAAGAGTGGTGGGTCATGTGAAAGTCTGTGCTCATACCCTAATATTAAACTTACCTGTGAAATATTTATGTTTCCTCTATCATATGCCTTCTCTATATCTATAAAGACCATATATAACTATCTATATGTATTCCTACTTATAGTGTAACTACGAATAAACTCTCCTATATGCCTAACTGAACACCTCCTTGCATTTCTCTTACTATATTATATTCTTTCATCCATTTTGTGACCCTTCCAGCCACCATATATTCAAATACTTTATATAACACTGATGTTACCACTATCAGTGTATATATGTTTAACTTTCTATGATCCTTACCCTTTCCTTTAAATAGTAGTCTTACTCTTGTATTATTCCAGCTCTCTGGAGATTCTCTCTTGTTGTGTCATCTTATTAGAACATGGCAATAGATTTAATTTTGTCCTATTTCCTAAATTCATCATCATCTCTGTTGGCCATCCATCTAAAGTCTTGCCTATCCACTTTTTAATTTCATCCCTGCCTCATTCAATTCATTTTCTGTAAACCTAATATTTCCATTATTATATGCTTTTATGTTATAAACCTAATATTTCCATTATTATATGCTTTTATGTTATAAACCCAATATTTCCATTATTATATACTTTTATGTTGTAAACCTAATATTTCCATCATTATATGTTTTTAAGTTTGTTTTCATTCTGTCCTTTACATCTAACATCTTTTCTATATCCATTACATACTTATTTAAGATTGTCTCTAATTCTTCTCTAGAGCTACATTCTTTTTTCTTATCACCTAGTAATACTAATTTTCTCTCCCCTACTTTCCTTTTTTTAAATTTCCAAAATTTTTTATCCCATCTCTTCCACTTTTATTAATATCCTCCAATAATTTACTATTTAATTTCATTCTCTTTTTCTAATTACCTATTTTAATAGCACATTTATATTCTGTACATGATTTTCCCCTCTTTTTTATACTTTACTAATTCTCACTTTTCTATTACTTTTATTCTTCTGAATATTCTCACCTTAAACTCTATTTAACATTTTTTCTACTTCTCCACAAGATTCATTATATTCATCCCCAACAAATACACTTTGATGATTTCTTCTACTTTTATTTTATATTCTTGTAACTTATCTCATCATTCATTCTCCATCCACAACTTTCAGTATCCTTTCTACTTTTATTATTCTTTTCCATCACATTACTAATCATTTCTATTATAAAGAAATTATCACTATTACATACTCTCTTCATTATCAAACACTTTAATTGTCCGTACTTTTTTCATTCCCTCTTTCTATATATTATCTATTGTGTGAAATATATTATTTCTATGCCATATGTATTGTCCCTCATACATTATTTGATAATTTTCCAATTCCATTTTCATCATCCATTTCATCAATGTCTTCAATATACCCATTTTATATTCTCTATAACTATTATTTTCTTTCCCCCTTTTTTTTGAAACTCTGTATGTCCTTAACTAAACATTCATATATGCTACTGTTCCACTCCATTATAGTTTGACTATCTCCAGTGGCCATATATACTATAGCCACCTGCTTATTCGAGTATCCTGACATCTTTTGATGTTTTCGGAAATTAAAATATTAGAAATATAGCTTTAAAAAAGGTTCAAAAAATTTCTTAGTAGAGGGCAAAAAATGTAAATTCAATTCCTTGACTTCCACCCAAGAAAATATCGTAATTAAAAAATGCATGATTTATAGAGAATTCATCCAGTTCACTCTTTTTATAATATATTTAACAGATTCATAATAACAGATACTAGAGACCTTTTCTTGAGACTAGCAATTCAATAGATAGAACTAAACAAAGATATTTTATAAAATTTTTGTGTATCAATGATCAAGAAATTGCTGACAAACGTAAAATCAATGGAAAACGCCAAAAAGAAAAAGTGTAGAGACCTCACAGAAGCAAAATTTTATAATAATTAGTTTCAAAGTGTGATCACTTTTATAAAAGCACCTCTAATAAAACAACCACTGCTGCTGCTTATGAGGTTGCTGATTTTATATATCAGGCTTGATACAATGAGAAAAACCATCAATGGGGCAGACTTTCCAATTTCTCTTTCATAATATTCCACTAATACTAATTTGATAAAATCTGTAAATCTTCATGACCTTGAACTTGAATTTGATTGTCTTAAATAAGAAACGGCCTCAAGTGGCATACTTCCAGAGATTCTTACAAAATTATGACCTAAAGCCAAAGCAGGATTAGCAAAATAATTCAATAACGTTATTCCTACAGAAATTATTCTAAAAAAATGGCAGTGAGACCAAATTATAGCAATCTTAAAATCAAATTACCATAGAGATTCGAAAAATTATTATTATTATTTATTACTGTGTGTTGCCTACACGTTTTTTGGATTTATATTAATAAGAATTTCAGCATAGTTCAGAGTCGTCAACATGTGAGTAGACTATTTTAGATCAAAAATAAAGAGTTCCGATCTCCTAAGCAGGTAGTAGGATTTATGCTGAAGATATTGTTTTGACTTTGCGACAGAGATCCTTTCCTGATGCTATGTCTCTTGTTGACTGTGTCAGGTTTTGCTATATCTTAATCTTCCCTTGAGTAAGACTAGCAATAACATTTCTAAATTATTTCCCTTCTCAGTAAAGTATATAACCCCACTGCGAAAAATTTTCCAAACTAATTTTAATATAACAATATGATTCTAGAAATATAAATACACAGTTATATGCTATATATAAATTATAATATGTACACTTATAAATTCAATTCCACTCTACAGCACGTCTTTAGACACTTTCTAGGAAGTATTAGTCCCTTGCTTAATCATATACTTAATATTTAATTAAACTCACTATTTACCTAATTTCCTGGAAAATGTTTTTACTTCTGTTGGCCCTTGAGGTGCATATAAATTATAATAAGATCAGGGCAATCTGTTTGATTCCTAGTCATCTTGGGTAAGCTGAAATCCTGAGTCTGGAAACGAATCCCCACTGTTTTCTTCCACTGCTTCACATTGGTGGCAACCCAATTGTCCGAACACATGAGGGATGGAGAAAAATGACGTTGCTCCCCCCCCCCCGCTTAAATAGTTTTATTTTCTCTTTTTTGTCTGGAATAATCTATCTCTTCTATCTTTATCCAAGTGGAAGGTTTTTTATTAGCTATTAAGGTTATTTTTAAAACATTATATCCTTCTACAATTCATTTGTTAATTAGTTATTGCCAATTGAATTTTTACATAATTGGATATTACTTTTTAATTCTTTCTCATTATTTAATTGATGTTTAAATTTATTTCCACTTTATTATGTAACTAGTTTTACACAATAGTTTTAGTAGAGGTAAATTTTAGTATTAATTTAACATACATTTTAATGCTAATCAATAGATATTGAAAACATTGAAAATCTTAATTAAAGATTGGAATCTTACTTCTAAGCCAATATAATTAAAATCCTCAAATATTTTAATCTATGTAACAGGGAATTGACACATATTGTGAATATAGTTTTCTGCAATAAAAACTGAAACACAATCCTATTCCTTTCTATTTAATACTTTTTTTTTCTTTACAATATCACGTATTTTCCTTATTTAACCATGATTATATAAAAATTAATTTATAAAATTAATCTCATTGAAAAGCTCTTGAGGTTGCGATGCAAATATTTTTACAGACAGCATATTCTGCAGGTATATACTGTTACTTCTGTTTAATGAAAAAGTTCTTACTCTGAACTTCTGGAAACTCTTATCATGAAAAATATTAATGGTTGACTGAAGTCTATTCCTTTGCAATCTTTCCTATATTCATTACCAAATATCAGAAGAGAAACTATAGTCTTCACAAAAAATGTTTGTGAAGTTATTAAGCAGGTCAAACTTGCCAATAATTCCAAAATATAGTTTCACCAACTAAGATTCATCTCGAATCAAGATCCTTTTGGAAGTTTAAACTAAAATAATTATGGTGTAAAAAATGAACTTCTTATAATGCTTCAAAAAAATTTCTTTTTCCAGATCCATATATAAAGCCAACTAGATACAACTAGATACAACTAGATACAACTAGAGTCTCGCTAACCCATTCTGGAAGTTACTATTCATATCTGCTTGCAAATGGAATTTATTACTCTGTAAGCCATCAATCAGTATAAATGTACACAAATACAAACTATGAAACATAATTAATAACTATAAATCTATGGGATACTATGATAAAATTGAAGACTTAGTAAGGCCACTGAGAAATCTACTTCCTGTTAAAACAATTTATAGATTTATGATATTTTGTTACTAGATGCCATAAAAATATATGTATACTAAAATAAAACTAAATTTAAAATTCTAAAGATGTAGTAATTATGCTGATTATTTTGGTTTGGTTTTTTTTTTTTTTTTGCTATATAATTATTTAATATTTAAATATAGTATATATATATATACTTAAGTTTAGATATAATTAAAGAGAATTTGAACCCAGTGTTTCAAGCTTCCTTCATGACCACATACATGTGAAAAAGATAAATTACCTCCAATAAAAGTATTTCATGCTGAACCAGCACTCATCAGTTGGTCTGAATCATCATCTTCCACACACATATATAATCAGTGCTCAGTTTATAACTTTAATGTACAGGTTTCAATCTTCTCCACTAAAGGAGGCTTCAATCTTCTCCACTAAAGGAGGCTTGACAGCTAGATTCAAATCTCCTCTAATTCTATATATATGTAAATTTATAAATAAATATTAGAAAATACAAAATTTAAAAGTTTATAAAAATATATCTATAACCATCATTTAGAAGTGCTTTCAATTGTCTTTGTAGTTTTTTTGTCAACTAATACTTTAAAATATGTGTGATCTTAACATTTGCTGCTTGCCTATTAATTAAATCTTTCTTGTGTTTATATATTAACATCACTTCTTTAATTTTTCTTTTATTACTATTTCTTTCAGTTTTCAATGGTTCTACATTACTATAATTAAAATCAAAATCATATATACATGATTTATTATGGTCATAAAAGACAGAAGCTGATAAATTATCATTATTTTTATAATTTTGTTTTGTATTTTGAACCCTTTTTAATAATAACAAGTGCTCCTTTGTTTTTTTTCCAAGGCACATCGATTCACCTATATATACACTGCCACATCTACATGTCCATTTGTAAATGATACAATTTTTATTTGACAATAAAGTCTTATCTTTTGAATTACTTATTAATTTATTTAATGTAGGTGGTGCATAAAATGCAATATCACATATACCTTTATAAATTTTCTTAATGAAATTTGCCTGTTATTTTGATATATATATATATATATATATATATATATATATATATATATATATATATATATATCAAAATATTGAGATATACATATATATATATATATATATATATATATATATATATATGTAAACTTACAACTCACTTTCAAATCCCAGAGAGCTATTCAAGCCATTTTATTCAACTGATACACATAATCTCCTACATGTGAATAAACCCAATGGTCTTCATATATGTATTTTGTACTGAACCAACACTCATCAGTTGGTCCTGATCATAATCTTACACCCATATATACAACCATTGCTAAGTTTATATTAATATAACATATCATCAAACTATAATGAACAAGTTTCAATCTTCTTCACTCTCCAACTCTTTGGCCATCCATATCATTAAAAATCTGAGAATGAAATGCTCCCATTGTTGATGCCAATATTATTGTCATATTCATGTTGACCTTAAGTCAATCTGATCTTTTACACATAGGATCTTAGTTTGTCTATTTAATTATACAGAAGGGGGATGAGCAGAATACAGGCTGATTATGTAATATTTATATACATGTATATTGTCTATAGTAAATGTAATTTTAAAGAACTTGAACTCAAGACTTTCAAACTCCCCTCAGCTATCCAAATCATCTTATACAACTGATGCAGATGAGCCCATCCATATAAAAAAGATCAATTATCTCCAATATACATATTTTATGATTAATCAGTCTAAGTTCAAGTCCCTTATATTCAGATTTTATTCTGCCCATGCCTCTTCTATATAATTAAATGGACACATTAAGTGTCCTATGTGTGAGCATCATATTGATTTAAGGTTAACATGGGTGTGACAATAATATTAGCATCAACAAGCACTTTGAACGTTTCATCCTTGTATTTTCAATGATATGGATGGCTGAAGAGTTGGAGAATGGAGATTTAAACTTGTCCATTAAAGTTTGAAGATTTGTTATCTTAATATAATCTGAGTAGTGATTGTATATATGTGTGGGAGATGGTGATCTGTATCAACTAATGAGTACTTGTTCAGCATGAAATATGTATATTGGAGATCATTGATTTTTTTCACACATATGTGATCATGGGTATCAGTTGTATAAGGTGCATTGAATGGACGCAGGGAGTTTGAATGCTTGAGGTCAAGATTCTTATAAATTACATTAAGTTTGTATAGACAATGTACATGTATTTAAATATTGTATACTATATTTGTTTTTAAATATTACAGATTCAGCTTGTATTCTACCAATCCATCTTCTATGAATTTAAATGATCTTAAGGTCCTATATGTATATTGCTTATAACATTCAATGCAAACAAGTTTTCTTAAAAACTTCTTTATTTTTCTTACAGTTTCAACTGTCCTGCAGTCTTCATCAGAGCTCTAATCTTCTTCTCTGCTTTAATTAATATGTAAAGAATCAAAGTGAGTAAACGTGGGTATGACAACAAAATTGGCAAACAAGGGCTTTGAGCATGCCATCATCAGATTTTTAATGATATGGATGACTAAAGAGTTTAAGGGTGGAGAAGATTGAGGCCTGTTCATTAAAGTTTGAAGATTTGTTTTCTTAATATAAACCAAGTACTGATTATATATCATGTGTGGAAAATGATGATCCAAACCAACTGACGATTACTGGTTCAACATAAAATATGTATATTGGAAAAGTCATTTATCTTTTTCACATGTATGTGGTCATGTTTATCTGTTGTATAAAATGGAATGGATTACTGAAGGGAGTTTGAAAGTTTGGATTCAAATTTCCTCTAATTTATTTTAATTCTTTATAAAACTTTCATACATTTCATTCGTCATCTCTCTTTGTAAAACTATTTTTTATATTTTCTTTTTATTAATGAAATATTTTTTCTTCCAATATCAATATGCTTGTTTATAACACCAAATCACATGATCACCATTTCTTATGCTTGCTCACAACTGTTGTTGAACTGAGTTCAGACCTATATGACTATATAAGTTACTGAGCTCGGATTGAAAATATTATTGTAATTTTAATTTTAAACTCATAGTTTTGTAGTTAAGTAGAGATAAAAAGTGGGTGCTGGAGGGTTGTATTATATCCTAAGATATAGATGCAGTGCTCTCAAATCCAAGGCTCCTCACTGACAAAAGCCACAAGCTAGAAACTAGTCTGGGGATATTGGATGAGGAGGCACTAGATAGGTATTTTATGCACAAGCCTTCTGGCATTCATGGATTACTCTGGTTGACACAGTGTGGCACTACTGTATGGAGAGTTTTGCCTATTTAATAACAGATACGTGTGAGCATAAAAGATGGTGATCATGTGATGTTTAGTGGTTTAACACCAATCCTGCCTAATAGGATAATTGTGGCTATGTTTGTTAAAGAGCCAAAGACACCAAAATATATGGGTGCTGAATTGAGTCCAGACCCATATGACTATATAAGCTATTGAGCTTAGATTGAAAATATTATTGTGTTTTCAATTTCATTCTCATAGTTTTGTAGTTAAGTAGAGATAAAAGATGGCTGCTGGAGGGTTGCATTAGATCCTAAGATCTTGTTGCAGTGCTCTCAGATCCAAGGCTCCCCGCTGATGAAAGCCACAAGGCAGAAACTAGTCTGGGGATATTGGATGAGTAGTGACTAGATAGAGATTTTATGCACAAGCCTTCTGGAATCCATTGATTGCTCTGGCTTGCACTGAATGGCACTACTGTGGCCTTTCTTGTTTCTTTTACAACATTATTAATCCTTTTACTACCATTTTAAAAAACTCAAAATATTCAATTTCTAATGGATCATTTTTAAATTTTTTTAATATTCTTTATTTCTTCATGACATGTCTTGTCTCATTAGAAAATTTATTGGTAAATTGCAAACTTTTCCATTAGTTACGTTTGTTGCATTTCTTAATAGAATATTAGTTATCTTCTTATTGATCGCCATTAAGTTTGAACCATCTTCAAAATCTGTGAGTATTGTAAAACGATTACAAAGTTTTTATTTAAATTCATTGAAGTATTCATGAATTTTAGGAATATCAACTATCAATACTATCATTTTAAAAGTTTTTATTGATGATCGCTTCCCATGTTGAATAAAATCCAATTCTGCTAAACATTTGTTTGGAAGATTTAAAATCCATTTCCATTTAGAATTATTCTCAAAAGTGAATTCATAATAAACTATTTTACTTTTTTTTTTGCAAATTTCACAAGTCTGTGTGTTCTTTTTTACGTTTATTACCTTAGCCAAATATATTCATAACAGTTTTATTTTTTCAATTATTTTCCAATTCTAGCATTAATGCCTTTTATGACAATTTTGAAATACTGTTAACTATCATAAAAGCATTTTGTATGTCTATATAAAAATGTTTTACTTCTCCATCACAATGCGAACTTATTGGGACACAAACTTTAATTATCAGCATATAATATCTTCCATTAATCTGAATAACTAATCTTCTCACTTTGTCAGATGTATCCGTTATCTCTACAGTGCTGTGTTTTCATTTTTTTATTTATAATGAATTAATATTTCCAATGACTCGGCTAGCTTTGAACTCCAAGACATTTCAGGATCATATTATTTAATGCCTTATTGTTTCTTGAGTACCTATTTGTATTACAATTTGTTTGTTGTAAATCTGTTACCATTTTCTCCCTTTGTTTTTCTATTACATTCTTACACTTTGTCTAATCTTAAATCAATTTATATATATTGCTTTTAAATTTTGAATACCATTTTTGATCTTATAACTTTTTGTATTGTTTTATAAATCATTTTCTTAGAGGATTTATCTTTTCTAGAAGTATGTATTATACATTTATTACACTCATCTATAAGAGAAAACTCGCATCTGTTTAAAATGTATTAAAAGCAAATAAAAACATTCAGTATTCATGTCAAGTGTTGGTGGCCGAATGGTCAGCACAGTCACCTTTTAAGCAATTGTCCCAGGTTTGCAGGTTCGCTTTCCGGCCGATGTTTTGACACATGAAAAAAAAACATTCTGTATTCATATCAATGAGAAAGTAAACAGATATAATTTTCAGTTTTTTCTAAATAAAAAACACAAGAAAAAATTATGGTAATATAACAGTCTATAATTGTTTTAGAAGTTTATTTTGTATAGACAAATAATGTTTTTTTTTAAGAAAAAAAAAGTAAATAAATAAAATCAAAATAGAAACTTTGAAAATAAATAAGCGAAGATCCTTCAATTTTAATGACACAATGTTTGAATTTGAAATGTTTTATTAAGTAATATTTACTAAGGCTGTAACCTTAAGAATATGCGCTTGAAAATGCGATGGTAGGGACCCCTAGCTTGTGGTTAAGACCTGTAGAAGTTTCTACCATCGCATTTTCAAGCGCATATTCTTGAGGTTATAGCCTTAGTAAATATTACTTAATATAATAATGTGCATTTAAATAAATTTATAAATGTTTTATTATAATTTTTTTTTCTTAAAAATTAGAACTACACTGTGTGCTCATTTATATATCTCTATGTGATGATTATAGCTGCTAAGATAAATAATTTAGTTTTTTTTTTAATTTACAGTGACCGGATCGTATTCATTTAAAGGTGTGATAGCTCAACTTCAGGGAGGAACTTTTGGACAACCCACAGATCCAACAACATCCCCATTTCAACTCTTAGCCTGTCCTTCAGCATCAACATTAACGCATACTTCAAATATTTTAAAAACACAAATTACGTTTATTATAATACCAACATCTACAAATATAAGGATAAAGTAAGTATTTATTTTTCTTTCTCCTATTCTCTCTTGCTCCATATATTTACAAAACCATTGGAATAAATTCTTCAGTATTCGATATACAAATATAAAAATAAGTAAATGATAGCTATATCCATCTTATGGCATATATGCCATCCTGGATAGTATTTAACAGTTAAAATTA
Organism: Epiperipatus broadwayi; assembly: GCA_028023455.1. Classification (NCBI taxonomy): domain Eukaryota; kingdom Metazoa; phylum Onychophora; class Udeonychophora; order Euonychophora; family Peripatidae; genus Epiperipatus; species Epiperipatus broadwayi. The sequence goes on along the minus strand of JAQFVV010006249.1, from coordinate 2,895,867 downwards.
GAAAAAAACAAATTTCATTAAAATCACACTGCATTAATGTTTCAACGTGAATGGCCCACTTTCCACAATTTATGTATACATGTTATAAAACTTTATAAATATGATAAAATATTAACTATAAATTAATAACATATAGCAATAATTATTTTGGCATTCTGATTGTAACTGATTGTAATCTATAACATAACTATAGCAAATTAAACAAGGCATGTGATACCCAAAACTTAATATAATTTCCTATTCATTCTACAGTGACAGATTACATTTTCTAGTAATAAATGTTGTTCTTCCCTTCACATTTTTAATATTTTTTTTCCTTTGTTACAGCATCAATACTGTCAAAATAGAAATCAATTTCATGATTGTGCATTGATTCATGATACCATCTTTTATTTTATTTTTAGTTCTGTTGTTTTAAAACAATTTATGAGTGCTTAACATGCTTCATTAATATATAAAGGCCCACAAAACACTTTCTTCGTTATATATATATATATATATATATATATATATCAGATATATATATATATATATATATATATATATCTGAAACAATTACTTGGCTACACAGTTGCATTAATATTTCAAACAGAAAACTGGTTTTCATCAGAAAATAATGCCAAGTGACCTTTTTCAAAAATTAAACGTTAAAAATCATTTTCATTTACACATCTGATTTATATTAAGAATCCATTGTAGTGGTCATATTTGTACATTCACACAACAAAATCCAGAGTTTTAGAAAATCACCCCAAGGCTGATCGAAATGAGGTTGCTGAGACCTCCAATCCAATCTCACCTCAGTTATTTTACCAACCCTTAAAGATTTACTACCTTACGGATGACATATATGAGGCTACACCAGTATTTCTTTAATTCGTGTGATAGCAGTAGCACATCGGTGAAACACGAGACTATGAATGTAAATTGGCATAACTAAAGTATAGCTATATAGTTATGGCTCAACTAAAAGACATCATTAAATTTAGATTGTGATTCCTAAATGTTCAAACAATAACTAATTACAAGTTAATAATTAACTAATGAATAATGAGAAAAATTTAGACACTAAGCAGGTTTATATTTTTAAACAAATTTAATAAAAGCCAAAATTTAAATAATAAAGTAAAATAAAATAAAACAATTGAATGACACAAATTTGTTTCACTTGCAGGTGATGATGATTGAATAAGTTACAGGCTGTTTAATTTACATTTTAGTATTGGGTCTCACTCGCAGGTGATGATGATTTTTCAAGTTGCATGTTGTTTAATTTACAAACTTAGTATTTTCTCTCACTCACAGGTGATGATGAATTATAATTTACCAAGTTACATCTTTATGAGTTCTATTATTACAGCACTACAGATTTATTTCAAATGTAGCTCATGCTCATCTATACCTTATTTGTGCTATGTTTTGTGACTTAGATTTGCTCTAGTTAACCAGCAGAAGTGATCATCATTAATCATAATTAATATCTTATTTGATTGGTACACAATTCTCTATACAGATTATAAGCTTACAAAACTAGATTCTATTTCAGACCAAAGCTGAAATATAAATTATTATGAAGGGATGAACTGATGGTGGGTAGTCAGACTTCAGTTACTAAGGCATATATAAAACATACAATCTGAGTCTGTGCATCTCGAATGTGTGCTTTGTCACAGGATTTGTTACCATGTAACTGGTTTCTTTTCTACCATACCCATTGCTGTGAAAGAGACCTTTTTAGTCCGGGTAATAGAACAGCTTATCAAGATATCTGGATGCTTCTGATCCAGTCCTAAGTGGAAGCCATGGGATGGCCCTTAAAACAAAAAGCCCATTGTGAAAAGAGATCTGTCTGAACTAAATAGATGGGATGACCATTAAAACCAGAAGCCCTTTTAAGAGATAATATTCAGCAATAAGTAAATGCACATATGCACTTCCTAAGAACACATTTGCCCTGCTGACTCCATCATTATATAATAAAATTGAGAAGCAAAATATTAGTTTCCTTCTATAGAACCACCATAAATCATTTCATAAATTAGCATTTATAATTATGCTATTAAAGAAATATAATGAATCTAATTTATTAAGTTATCTATATAGGCATTCACACACACACACACACACACACACACATATATATAAGGAGGGCTACAGAATATTTTGGGATAATTATAAGATTAAATTCTAGCTCTATGCTGCATTTAGTCACTTCAGCTAAATATTAACCACATTTTCATGTAACGCAAACCTATTTTTAATAATTTATAATCGCTTAATTATATATCTAAACCAAGATTTATTTTACTCATTTCAGAAGGGAGTTTCATATGGGCACTAATAAACACAAAATTATCTACGTGTGAGAACCTCTAATAATTTCTCACCAGTTAACTTAAATACGAGTAAACTCCGTTCTAAATAAACACAGCATAAATATATAAACAAATAATTGAAAATAATGTTGACATAGACTTAACTAAAAAACATATAATATTATAAATAAGATTTCACCCAAGTGAAATCTAATATTTGGCTTTACTTTACTTAGTGAAAAGAAATGAAATTAAGATAGATTAAATATCAAATCAGGATAAATTAGTTTAACTTGGCTTAAATCAGATTAAATCAGGTTAAATCAGGCAAGATTTATGATATCAAATAATAACATAAAATTTACATTTTAGCTTAAGAATTAATATTTGAAAGTTTAAAATACATTAGTTTAAATTATATTGGCCATTTATAATAATTTTAGCTAGCTTTGATAAGTTAGGAGATTTAGTTTAAATGTTCATTTTAAAATTGCAGAAGTGTTAACGCTTTATGTTCTTTTCTCAGGCATCTTTTCTTGAGCATGGTTATTCAATGTTGCTGGTATCGGGCCATTGGTCATCATCTTGTAGACCGCCTTTGGGAGTTGGAAAGCCAGTCTTTTTGCCTTACTTAGTCCATCATCTTCAGTATTAACAACTTTAGCAATCTGATTATAGGAAGCTTAATCTTAAACTTAATAATCACAAAATGGTTGCAATAAACCTTTATACTTACCTTTCCCCCCTCTCTTTTACTTTAGCCACATGTGTTTTTCTTCATTAACCACATGTAATAATGTGAAAGCTAAAACCACATGTTTTTTATAGTTTTTAATTAGTTCTTAATTTCAGATCTGCCTTTCTAATTAGTTCGCTACATATTGACAGACCCATTGACTCCTGCTGCATTATTGATTTTTTTTACAGGCTTTAGTCAAGTTAATTTCTTCCACCTTATTTTAAAATCTGTTTTTAATTTTAACTTTATAAGTAGGTCAAAATTTAGCAAAAAGAATCAATTTTATTAATTTATGTGCGAAAAATAAATATGTAACACGTTTAACTACATATGCAGAAATATTATAATTTCAAATATTACATTTATAAAATTATTTAAATAATGAAAACTTATAATGTTTACACCTATCACACTATTTCTTTTCTTCATATATATATACATCTTGGTTACATATACATCAAGATTTACCATTTATTTAGCAAACAGTAACATATATGTGCACATATAAGTTTTCCACATTGTATGCTATAATATAAGCACACATACATAACTATTATTATTAATTTTAAATGTAGTCTAATATATGAGGATTTGTGTATATAGGTATGTAAATAAAAGTACTACTATAGCATATAGTAGGTGAAACAGTAGGATAGATATATCTGATTGTTTCATATCACTAACATCATGGAAAATTTTTTTTAGTTTATTAAATAATTGCCTTTATTTCAGGTCTAAAATATTAAACAAAAAATTTCAATGACAGTTTTGCCCTATTATTACCACCACCTGCATTACACTATACCCTTTTACTTTGGGTCTAAAATATTAATCAAAGATTTCAATGACAGTCTTACCCTATTATCACCATAACCTGCATTACGCTAAACATCCCTTGCTCTCTCCAGTTCACTTTCTATGTTAAATAAGATCAAATACAACTTTCACATTATTAAGTATATGTATATCTAAATACATTAACTACATCAAAAGAAAACTATAACATCTTAATTAAATAAATAAAACATACTAACCTAATGGACATTTTTAAAATATACATATATCTAAAAGGACTACTTATACTAAAATTATATATAACACAGTAGACCATCTGCTCTTTAATATTATCGGATGCAATTCTACATGGCTTTAAGCTTCGTGCATTGTACATATTGATGGTCTGTTTGTTTGTCTCCAATAGGAAAGGATTATTCCCTTGGCATGTTTTGATTTTATAGGGACCTTTGTACAGTGAAAAGAACTTATGGAACCGTTTAAAGGGCTTGCTGCTTGGTTGTGTAGATTTTACCCATACCAGGTCACCTACTCTAAAAGTAGACCCTGGCTTGTGACATCTATTTCTGTACACCACCATTCTCTGTAGCTTCATCTGAGCCTTGTTCTTATCTATTTCAGGATTTACTGTCTCATCATCTGCTGGCAAGGGTATGGAAATTATTGGTGGACCCACCTTCCTGTAATGAAGCCTTGTTGGTGGAAATCCCATGGACTCATTACTCATGTTGTTCATATTCCACAGCACTGCATTTGTTTTAACCACCCATTTCCTATGATCAGACCCTACAATAGTCCTGTATAGTCAACCTAACTTCCTCACAACTCATTTGCAGGGGTTGGTTTGTGGGTTTTGCACGGATATTAACACATGCTTAATTCCCTGTTTTTCCACCCATGCCTTCCAAGTGGTCAAGGTGAATGTGGTACCCCTGTCCAAAATTATGGTCTGCAGTTTCCCCACTTTAGTGAACTGCAATCTTTTTAGGACTCCTATGGTTTCCCTTGTACTCACAGTCGTAACTGGGTAGGCCTGGACATATTTTGAGAAAACATCATAGGTCACCAACAAGTACCTGTACCTCTTATGTGTTGGGAATGGGAAATAATGATCAATAGATAGGGTTTGATTAAGCCCTGTAGAAATGATGAAAAACATGGGACCCATATATGACATTTTGGGGTTTGTTTCTGGCACAAAGGCCACATTGCCTTAGACCCATATACAACATTTTGGGGGTTTGTTTCTGGCACAAAGGTCACATTGCCTTAGTCTCTAGAACATTCTGGTATAGACCTGGCAATAGAACTGCTGTTGCAGAGCCTCCTCAGTTTTCCTTGGCCCATAGTGCCCAATGACCTCATGTACATGGTCTATTAATTGGTTCCTCAGCTGGGGTGAGACTAGCACTCTCCAGATTTCTCCATCCCTGCCTATTTTATATTATAAAACACCATTCCTGACCCTATATTGCTGATCCATTTGTTTTTTTAAATGGCCTTTAGCAAGCCCATCACTGATTTCTCCCATGAGTTTAGCATATTGTGAAAAATTCTACTGCCAGTAAGGTAGATTTTTCAAATTAACCTCAACCGAACCACTGGGCATCTGCATGATTATCCCTGAGGATTCTCTGGGTACAGAAGAATTTTTGGCTTTTATAGTCACCATATTATGGCTTAACATGTCTGCCATGATATTTTCCTGAACCTGGGCAAAATTTGACCTGATACTGGAACCTCTGGAGGGACAGGCTCCACCTAATCAGCCTATCATTTGGCAGATAGTTTTTATTCAAGAACTCTAGACATCAGTGGTCTCTTATGATGGTAACCTGCAACCCTAGGAGAAACTGCTTAAATTTCTCACAGGCTTATACTATGGCTCAACTTTCTTGTTCTGTCACCATATAATTGGCCTCAGGTCCCTTTAACTTCCTGCTGGCAAAATATAAGACCTCTTGTTGTTGTTCTTTGTTGATTTGAAACAGAACTGTCCCCATACCCAAATGATTACAGTCTGTTTGCATAAAGAATGGATGCTGGAAATCATGGTGGCTAAGCATAACTGTCTCCAGAAATTTTTTTTACATTTCAAACTCAGTGTGGGTTTTGTCATTCCATTCTCACCTGGCATCTTTTTTAATCAGGCTCACCAATCCTGCAGTATCCTGAGCAAAACCCGGGTAAAACCGATGATAGTAGTTACAGAGGCCCAAGAAAGAGCACATGTGTTTCTTGGTGGTAGGCATGGGGAAGTTTTGTATTACGGCAACTTTATCTGGGTGGGTGCTTACTCCTCTACTATTCACCAAATGTCCCAGGAAGGTAATTTCAGATTTGCATCAATTGACTTTTTTCCCAAGTTCACAGTGATGTTTTTTAAACATTCACTAATGAAATTTCTCAGGGCTTTCACATGCTCCTCCCTGGATTGGATACTACCACCACATCATCCATGTAGTATAACATGTGCTGCTTAATTTCCTCTGATAATGTTTGACCTAAACATCTCATCAGAGTGCACTGTTGATGAGACGAAATGGAATGTGTTGAAACACATGGGTATGTCTCCCATATGGAAGGCCATGTGGCAATCTCTTGGATCTAGTGACATCTACCAGAAACTTGATGTTAGATCCAAAATAGAAACACATTCTTGCCAGCCAAATGCAAGAAGATTTCTCTGGCATTGGATGGGATGTCTTTCTCAGGAATGATCAGGCCATATAATTTACAATTGACAATAATTGGAAATATACCATTTAAAATCGTTAAAGGTATCACCTTAGATCATTTTTGTAGTATCAATATGTTAGTATGCAAGTCCCCTTTTATCATCAAATAAAAAACAACCTTTTTCTGAGACAAAATTTAGTAATAAAATTTGATTTCACGAGTTTATCCTAAGGAGTTTTGTATATTTAGTACACATCTTTACTTAGGTTAGAGAAAAATAGATTTTGGATAATCTTTGGAATGTAATATGTTGAAGTGTTTTTGCATTAAGTTGTTAACTCTTCACCTGTTAAATACCATCAGAACTTGCCTTGTTTTTACATCCCACTCATGATTATCTCATTTTCTAGACATTGTTTGCATCATCCTTTGGTCACCTTTGGTCTCATTTGTTTCATTTTACACTTATTTTATAGTAAATTCTATTCTCTTGGGAGATTTTAACACATCATATGACTGTTTTACATCAAAATATTTCCACCTCAAGAGGATGTGGAAGGAGTTTCTTTCCCCAAAGTGCCTTCTCCTTTTACACCAAAAACCGTCAATAACTAATTGATCTGTCTTTTTTATACAGCTGAGCTGCACAATAAAATGGAAGCTTCACTTCAACCTGCGGCTTTCTCCAACCATCATGCCATCATATTATCAATAGAATTGAACAACTCAACAAGTCTACCAGATTGATTGCCAAAGCATCAATGACTGAAGCTATTCCCTCAGAGACTTACATCCTATTTCATAAAATAGGTATATTAAAAAGATCACCTGAAGAAGCATGGTTTGCCTTTGTCAGAATCCTTCAGTCATTAATTAGCCATCACACTAGCCATTCAAAGGAACCAACCACACTAATAAATGAGCTACACCAAATAAACAATAAAATTCAAGCATGCTCAGTTAAACCAGAATCTACAACATATCTCCTGTCATTAAAAAACCAATACAGAAACAAACAACTAGCTATAGCAGAATTTATCACCATCAAGAGATCAAAAATATTTCTAGTGGCACAGTACTGTTGGATGAGGGGATACTTGCTTAGGAAGAAAAAAACAAACCACCCCAACTTCTCTATTAATCAATGGCAACTGTGTGTTGGGCAATAGCATGATTGAATACATCAGAACCCACTATAAAGAGCAACTACAAAAAATACTCCATATTTCTCATATAAAATGGACAGATCTCCATCCCTCAGAAGGCCATGGAATCATGAAAACAGACATCAAACTCAGACTTTGCTGACTTCCAGATAGTGCTTATCCCAGGATGCATGCCATACCAAAGTTTTTATTATCCCACCTTAGCAACTTTACCATCCTGATTATAATGAACATGATTTAATTTCCTCTCTGTTGAAAGAAGAGATATCAGCAATCTCTATCCCATAGCATTAGTTCAGCCAAGATCCTACCAGCATCCAAAATGTCAGATCCATATCTATGATGCCTATTCTTATTAAAATCATCAAAAAGATGATAAAAAAATACAACTGAAAATATTAAACCATATAGTACAATGCCAATATACAAAGAAAGAATCAACTGCTCTAACAGCAATTGGCAAAGTTAAAATACTACTTGACCATATTAAAACAAACAGGCTTTCAAAACCAGTTGCCATCCAGCTGGAAATTTCTGGACCTTCAACTCAATCAACATTAGCATTCTCCTGGACCTACTGAAGGACTTAGAGGTCCCTACAGAAATAATACAAACTAGATAATCTACTGCATAATAGGCAAATTCATATTTCACTGGATGGTTCATTCACCAATGGCTTTATCCCAAACATCTTAATACCTCAAGGCTCCCCACTTAGCTCCATACTGCTCATCTGCTATATAAACCCTCTTTTCCTGGAGTATTTGTTCCCCTGCAATAAAAAAAACTACAAAGTCAATAGCTACATGGATGACATCCTTTCATTCTATCATCACAAAAGCTCCTACCAACCCTTTATAAAATTTATTGACAGATTCTTCCAATCATCACAGCTGAAATTTAAGCCTACCAAATCATCTACATGGAATATATTTTGGAGGAAGAAAATTGCATCAAATTTTCTTGCAGAGCCCCAGGATTTTCTAGGGTTCCAAATTTACAAATCACAGAGAGCAATGTCAAAACAACTGCAAAGCACAATCATACAATCTACAAGTTGGATCACTCAAACCCTGTTCAGAGTATATCTCTCCATTCAAGTTAAAGTCACTCTTTTAAATATAAAAATAATGGCAAGGATAGCTTACTACCTTTCAGTCATGACAATCACCAAGTCATTTATCAAAAAAATCAATAGACTTTGTGCCAAACTGTTTTGGAAGGGACACATAGCCTCCATTAGTATGTCCAGAATGCATAATCACAGGAAGACAAACGGAATGTCATTTTACTCGATTCCAACTATATACTACCAAAATCACATACTCTTATTCTAAATTTAATACACAAATATGAATACACTCAAATTACTCAAACCGTTCAGCTAATTAACCATCCCCCTTCCATTAAGACATGCTGGCTGGACCAAATTCTTTACCTGACCCATCAATATAACAAATCATTGGCGAGCTCATTTAACTCAAAAATAAAAATTTGGGAAGCCCACTGCCATATTAACCCCACACTAACCACATTCAAGCCAATACTTAGCATTTCTAACCATAAAGTCACAATGCTTTTCAGATTCTAGGTCCTGGAGTCCAAATATCTTGGATTTTCTAATAAAGGTCAACCTTGAAGCTATGCACATGAACTACTTCCTACATTTCAAGAGATACTTGAACAATATAGACCCTATATGTCCAAACTGCTTGAAATATGATGAAACCTTCTTTCACATCATTAACCCATGTACTGGGCTGGGCAAGATTAAAACCATCATTTATGAGAACTCAAAAGTATATTATTTCAAAGTATTATCCCTCAAAGACTGTATTCAGAGCAGAGACTTTTCCACAATAAGATTATCTATCTTTTTAACTTACTCAATATGGATATTGAGATGTGGAAGACAATTCACTCTTCCTCAACCAGATCCAGACACATTATTCATTAAATTATTAATCAAAATTCAAGAAAAAGACAGGATATTATCATCCAAAATGCTATTTAAAGAGACATGGAAGCTCTTTCAAATTCCTAGACAACTTCCAGCCTTATGAGTCCTTGTTGTATAATTAAATATAATGTATATGACTGATACACTGTCAGTTCTAAATACCCAAAAATCAAAAATATATTCTTTGTTAAAACAATTATATAATTATGTACAGCAATTATAAACCTTAATAAAATTGATTTTAAAATATTGAAATGTATGCTAATGAATTATTGAATGCAGGGTATAATAGTTAAAATATTTTTTATATATTGTATAAATTTACACATAGATAGTGAAAGAAAAATTTTGAAGAAAAAACCTGAATTTCATTACCATTTAATAATAGTGTAGTGTGATTAAAATTGTTTCCCCTCATTTTAATGTTGTATTAAATGTTGGACCAAATATTAATAGATTAATTATTAATAAAAATGATGCTATTTATAAAATCAATACACATTATATATATATTGTAACGAGCATAGACATTCGTTACATTGTTGTTGTTTTTTTAAATTTACTAAACATGAAAGTAAATTAAAAGTTCGCATTTAACAATATTCTTAAACAAATATATACCAATTGAAATTAGAAGTATCATTTAAACTATCTATATAGTCATTAAATCGCACTAGATAATGAAATTTATTAAAATAAAACTTTATTAAAGAAAAAGTATTTTAAAACTAAATTTTAAAAAGATTTGGAGATGAAATTATATCTTTAAATTTATCTTTAAAGAATCATTTCTTTTAATATTTTATGTAGTAATAACTTATTGTAGAAATTATTAAATGCATTACATTTAAGTTGTCTATAGACCTTCATGGATTCGTTTAGTTAATTAGATTTTGGTTTTCATATTTGATCAAAATATATAGACATTCATAATAATGATACCTTACGGTGAGTATCTAAAACATATTTATTCGATGTCTTTACATTATTGATGACAACCAAGTATCTTATGGTGAATACTATTAGGTTATTTATAAGTTTCACTCTGCGATTGTCGATATCAATAATTTTGCATTTTGATCATTTATGTTTATTTTGAAATGTTTTTGACCGTGAATCTGTGTAATCGATCTATACCCAACATTTTAAATAAATCTGTGCAACGTATATAAATGTTAAAATTAAGTGGGCGAATGGCTATATAGTTTTGTAAAGTTGTATTAAGGGAGGGTAATCTTAGGTTATTCATTTGTAGTTGAATTGGTTCAATGGATTGGATATATTTGTGTAATTAGTAAATGTAGTATGAGATCCGCTACGGGCAGGATTATAGATATACGCCACACACCCTCTGTTTGCCTATGATGGGTTTGTAAGTCGGCAGAAGACCGAGTCCATTCCTATGGAGTTTTTAGTTTATTGATCTACTTGCCCACAGATGTCACATTCCTGTTGGTGGAGCAATGTCTTCTCTATTTCTACTTATTGTTCAGATGTACATTCCTGACAATATAGTATTTTGTGTTGTCGTATCATGCTACATTGAATACATGAATGTATCAGATGGATTGGCGCCAGTTGATTGCAAATTTGTTGCCTAAGGTTAAATCAGGGAAGAATATTTTCCTTTCAAATGCAGACCTATGTAGTCCATTCATACTCGACCCTCTAAATAAAATATTAAACATTATAGCAAGCTATTTTAAATGTAAAATTAAAATTTAAGATAAAAATCTAAATGTTAAACTTATTCCTCGAATTTAGAATGATTTTATATGTGCGTAAATAAATATTTTTCTGTGTTAATTTCTGGCAGTGGCTTTTATTATTTTATTCTTTTATATTTAAGATATAAAATTTATAGATTTTTATCTCGCTTCCGCTGAGCTAGTGACAATGGGCTAACGATCTAAATATATAAATAAAGTGGAGTCCTAACAGCGATCTGCCTACTTTATAATTTTTCTACTCAAATGCTAGATGCGCCTTTGTAGCGGGGGGTCCATTCTTATCGTTGGATCAGTTACATTGTTCATTCAAAATGGACCATTCAATTATTTGTAGTGGAAGTGATTGTTTTTACATGTGAAAAACAGCTTGAAGAAAAGAAAAATCAAAGAGGCATATTTTGTAAACATTCATACATAAATTTATACACAAATTGTGGAAATTGACCATATATTAATGCATAGATCTTAATCTGGATTTTTTGTTATTTAACAGCAATATTTTCTATTTTGTATTATATATATATATATATATATAGTGACCCTCCTGGTTGGCACCATGGAGAAATGTGGGAGGCTCACATTGTACCAATAGTGATCAGGGGTAACTATTAGGAGAAAAAAAATTGTGTTGTATTTTAGTTTTTTATTTTTTTTTAAAAAATTATCAGGACCTGAGTTGAGGTGTACCAACCATTAAAATTTTATTTTATGTGTGTCTGGTAGTGGGAGAGGAAGATGGACAATATCAGGAATTGTTGGTATGAGAGCTAAATTAGTAGGAATGTTTGTCTGTAAGGCCATAACAGGTGTTTGTTCATTGGTTTTCTAACTCACTGTCTATTCCTATTTCAAGATCTAACATATATGTGGGTGCATGTCCATTTTACATCATCTCACAATTCATTCATATTTTTAATTATTACTTATAATATCTAATTTGTAATAGCAGTATTTACTTGCCATAGGAACTGTTAATAACTCAGTCATTAATAGACTTCTGTATTAGTGGAAAGACATATACACACCCATATACCATTAATTGATATGATTTTTTATTTATTATTTAATAATTATTTATTATATAAAATCTTACATTTAAAATTGTAAAAGTTATTTATTTATTTGTTATTGGTTAGCATTTGTAAATTTAATATATATTTTTTTCAATATTCTATTACTAAATTTTTACAAGCAAGAAATTATTGCATATTGCTAAGCTCATTATAAAAAAAAAAGACATGGCTAAGTAAAAAAAACAGAGAAAACAAAGAATAAATACAGAATAGTTATGGAAAATGGAATAATTTTTTTAAAAAATAAGGAAATAAGTGAACTAAATTGTGAAAATTCTCTACTATTCCTTTATGGATAAAGTTCTCTCATACTACTCAGAATAGAATTATTCACATGGAAGGCTAAATTTTAAAAGGTACCCAGCTCTAGCTTTTATCAGCTAATGATTTAGACTTACTTTATTCAAATGCATGGATATTGTAAAATTTTTGTTAAAATGATTTATTCCTTATGATGAATAAAATAATGATGGAATTGCGTATATTAATAACAGTAAGAATAACTAAGAAGAAAATTATGCTGGACTATTTAGTGGAACAGTTTACTGACTCTCGGTTGATAAATTTTCTGTTCTTGTTATGTAAAATAAAGTTAAAATGGAAAATTTATCTATTTTAACCCTCTACATTATTGTAATAGTCATAAATAATAAACTACCTTACCATTCGCACCTATAGAAAATGAGTGATAGAATATGTGACTTAATAATATTTAATAATTAGTTACAAACAACATATACAAGCATGGATAAATCACTGACAATGAATTTAATTGTTATGAAAATTTTATTGAATGCTAGAAACCTAAAAAGAAATAAAGAAATAAAGTCATAAACTTTTACTTGGATTATCTTACCGAATTGGAGATATTTTCATTTTATGACAAGTAAAATGATTCTAATACATGCAAAAGCTGTTTATAATATCCTTTAGAAAATTCTAAGAACATTGGAAATTATTATTGTCTTTTTCAAATTACTTTAATCTGCAGGAGCAATGTTTGTATGTTTTCTTTTAATGTTGTTAATTCGTCATTGTCATTGTGAGCTGCTCGTATGTATATCCCCGTTTAAACTTTCAAGTCTGAACTAAAAAAAAAACTTTTATTTAATAATTAAATGTTGACATGTATTCCTTCCTATTACCTATAATACATAGGTAGATTTTTTTAATGCTTAATTTAATTTATTATTATTGCTATTTTTTCATATGTCTAATCTCCTCTAGAACGTCTCGGAGATCTTGGTATAAATTATACCAAATCGGTAATATTTTTGTTTTTGGTATTATGTTAAAAGAACATGGATATTCTCATGCTCATATTATTAGTTCGAATTAAATACTTTAGTATTATGCATTGGTTAATAATAATAGATAGACGCATAGAGATATTTATGCCAGTATGCAAAATAGTTAAACTTACTTGACAGTATTGACTTTACATTGAAATTCAATATTAATAATTCTCACAAGTAATTGATTCATTTAAAGTTAATTATTGTTAATATGACATTTTATTGTTTTATATGATTTAGGAATCATTTGTTATATGATAGTATATTCATGTGTGTGTGCATTGTCATAAACTATTCTACCAAAGTCGTATTTTGCTTTTCTATCGGTTTTGGTTTGGTGCAGTATGTTAAAGAAAGATGGAGAATTAAGAGTTTGTCTGCTTATAGATTGGCTTATATTGCATTGAGTACAAGAAGTGATCGAAGGGATGATTTTTGCTATGTGGATTGAGTAATACTATCCTTAATTATTTACTTGTTCAATCGTGGGTGGTAGTGTATTTCCTTGTTTAATAATATATGCTGAGATATTTGTATTTCCAAAATGAAGTGGCAAATGCCCCATTTATTAATGATAAGTCGGATGAGTCCCGCAACATTTGTGTCTTAAAAGTTGGTAGATATTTATTGAAGAGTTGAGTTTGAATTTGGAGTTTTGGTTTGGTAGATATTTATTGAAGAGTTGAGTTTGAATTTGGAGTTTTGGTTAACCTTCATGCGCGTATATGTAAATATTAATTTATTGTTATTTCTCTCTCTTTTTTCATTCCGGGGCATAATTATCATCAGGTAATATATGTTGGTTATATCAGGTAAATGTTTTATGGATTTCTATGATATGCTCGAAATAGATAATTCATTTAATGATTAGCTTATTGCACCATCCACCTCGCAAGTAGGCTGATAGAAATATAATTAATAAATGCTTCATGTTTGGGATCTTAGAAATGTGCACACATACGGAAATATGATACAATTTTAGATATAGAAAGAAACATTCACTAGAATTATTAGATATAAATATTTTGTCAAGTCATATCATCCATATTATCACTATTTCATCATCATTATTAATTCATCCTCTGGTATAAATATCGTATTAAATTAAGAAATTTTACTTTATCTAATGCCAAAAGTAATAAAACTTTCACTTAGATTTATATAGCAAATATTAGCCTACAGATATTCAGAAATAATTTTATAGCATCAGTTGATTCTTTGGTACTGTTTGTATTGGCTTATTAAGAGCACAAGTGAGAATAGATGTGTTTAACATTGGATTGTAAATGTATAATTTTCTTTTATTGTTATTGTTGGTAAATAAGCAGATAGAGTGATAAATGTAAATAAGATAATAAATAGAAGGAAGCGTCTTCAAATATTAAGTGTACAAAATTATATAATTTAATGTTATTTAATCGAATCTGTGTTTAATGTAAGATTATTATAGATGTTTGTGAAAGGATATGTTTTTGTTTTTTTTAATAAATGTTTTGTTGAAATAAGATTCTCTCTGAATTGTTTTATCATGTACGTTTGATTGACCATTTCCACACACATATCTTTAACATAAAATAACCAGAATATTTATTGATCTGCTAGCTTAGGCAATTTATCTCGATAACAATGAGTTAATTGATCCAAACACTGTAAATGCTAAGAATAAAACATGCCTTATTTAAAATTGTATCACTTGTCAGTATGACATTATATGCCATTTATTTAAACAATACAGATTTAATAGATTTTAACATTGTAATGCCAAATTATGATTTTACCTTGCTTAGAATAGATAATGATGTGAGATAAAAAGGTACCCGATCCTTATCATGGTCTACACTTTATTTATTGTAATGATTATCAATTTCATAATAGCCCTTATTATGGTTATATTGTATTAGGTTTGATTTGATGTTTACAGAGCAGAATCCTGAGATTAGTGCATCATTTAAGAAACATTAATATAGCTGTTCAATCTAAATTAAATGCTGGTAGAGTGAATATTATTGTAGTGAACCCAAGCATATTAGATGAGTGGCCTGATTGGTCTAGCATGTACTTGGTTGGTGAGAGAACTGAATATGTCATGATTTGAGCTAATCCACAAATTGCTATATTTTGATAATGTAGTAGATGCTTATAATATAAGTAAATCAACATCAAATAATTGTTGTTTATAAATGCTTCTCTCATCCCCATTTGCATTCTAGACGACCACGATACCCTATAACCACCAACTGAGCTAAGCTATAGGGTAGTAGTATCATAAGAGTCTTATCAATAAATAGAGATGTAATTTAAATGATAAATTTATTCTATCTTGTATAGAATTGGCACCGGGGCATTTATTTGTACATAATGTGAGAAAGGTGGAAAGCAGTAGAGGTTACAATACATATATATTGTAACCTAGTGTTATTGACACTTGGTTTATTTAGCATTATTTCCACAGGAAAACAATGCAATTTTTTTTAGAAAATAAAAAGATAAAATAATAATAATATTAAGTGATTAATAAAGTATGCTATTTACTCACTGTAACGTATTTTAAGCAAATAACTAAAAAATTTGGTAATCCAAGGTCATTTTGAAGGAGAGCATGAATAATTTAATTAAAATATTAACAATAAGAGCAATTTAATATAGTATAAAAGCACATATCATAAACAGTAATTGATTTTGGATGGGTGGAGGGGGAGAGTAGATGAGTATCTTATCATAAAGCACAATAGCTTCTGGTAATTTTTAAATTGATTTAGATAATAATGTATACAGAAATATACAACACTAATAAGCATTGTTAGTTAAAGATATTTATTATTTTTCATTATTTGTCAAATTACTTTGTAATTTGTTTAAATCATATGGAAAAATATATGACTGTAATAAGTTTTTTTTTTCCTTTCTTTTGTTTATGGTATAATTAAATGATTATTTTTCTGTAAGAGGTCGCTAAAAGAAGACCGCCAAAATTTGAAGAAAGTTTAGTCTGACATTAGTTTTACAAGGAGGAAGCAGTACTGAAATTCGGTAACAAATTTTTTATTATTTTTTATTGCAGAAATAAATATAAGTCAAGTAAATTTTTAACAATATCATGCGTTGCTAATCCTATTTGATAAGATATTCTGTTTTCTGTTGCCATCTACCTATTGAAAGCTTTTTATACGCAAAAATGTACTGTCTTATGCTAGAGTTCAAAATGACCGTATTAACTACAGCAATCACGGAAAGTGTCATTATGTTTAAAATAAGTAATATAAGTAATTTCCATGAAATAATCAATGATTTGTTAACTTTACCTTATTTAATTATCTTTTCGTGGTATAAAAGAAAAATTATAATTAAAAGACATATTATAAAAGCCAAGGAAAGTTAACTAGAAAATTTCGCGCTCTTTCTAAAGGACATTGTCTGCTTTGAAAATAATGTAAGTTCCCCACGTTAAAATATGTTTTATTCACTGAAAATTATCTAAAAATAATATTGATGATCAATGATATTTACTTATGCACCTGTATATTTTTTAAAAAGAAAATATAAATTTTCTCAAGGCAAATATTGGAAAA
The DNA here is from genome assembly GCA_028023455.1 of Epiperipatus broadwayi. NCBI lineage: Eukaryota > Metazoa > Onychophora > Udeonychophora > Euonychophora > Peripatidae > Epiperipatus > Epiperipatus broadwayi. The sequence goes on along the minus strand of JAQFVV010006249.1, from coordinate 2,878,546 downwards.
TTTGTATGTGTGCATTTTACGGAGAATTCCTTATTAAAGACAAATTACAATTCCTAGAGTACGAATAAAAACTACAAACATTAGTGACTTAATTATAACTATAATATAATATGTTATATTATACATCAACTGGAGTCGTTAAAACTTTATATCCACGTAAGTCAGCTGCAGTCGTTATAATAATAGTATTTTGGAAAATTCGCGCATTAGTTTTATTCCTAAGCCAGCTAGCTAAAAATGATACGTATCGCCAATAGTAAAAAGAAAAGAATTGTATATGTGATCGTCTATCGTCAAACATTCGTCATGTTAAAATATGTATTGTTTTCTTGGATCCCAAAAATTATATCAGTTAATTCAAGGAAGAGTTAACATCCAACGCTGCTATGTTTTCTTTGCCTAATTTATTAATTGCACCAGAATGGAGGCAATTTTTATATAAATGAAATAATAAAATGTGTTTCTTATTTTAAATTTGCTTCGTGAACTATGAATGGATCAAGTTCTTCATCTGGATAAATTGCCCAACGGAAAAACATTTTTCTAGTGAGATAATAAGCACTTGTTAAGTAATGATTTTTTTTTACTAATTTGTAAAATTATGTGTATTTTTTTATATCTACAGGTTAAAGGCTGTATAGTCAAGTAATATTTAAATGACCTTGTAATCATAAAGGTATGTTTTCCTGTAATTATTCTAGGTTAAATTTATATTTGACATGGAAAATTTTTTTTTATAAAATGTGTTTACTTATGATATGCAATTATGGGTATAAATTTATATGTTAGATTCGTAAAAGAAGAAAGATTTAGATACTTAATAGATAAAATATCTAGTTAAAATTATCAGAAGTAATTAAAGAGAAGTGCTATATAGGATATTACTTATTTAAAGTTTGAAACAAATATATACTATGTTAATTGTGGAACTTATTCCCAATTATTCTTTATTAACGCATTCACTTAATTTAGTTCAAGATACTATACTACCAATTACTTGTTGAATGTTTCTTTGGCAAAGGTGAAAATTATTATGGTTTATTCTGTGTTATCCATTGATTTCAGACGTTGATCTAAGTATACCCCGGAACATAAATTTAGTGTAATTAGTGTATTTGCTTGTCTTGCCCCGATATAGCATTGGTATATGCTTAAGATTCGCATAAGTAATAATTGTAATGTCTTTATTTTGTGGGATGGAAAATGATCTCCCCAAAAGCTTTATTTTCCATGAGGGGAATAGATAAATCTAGAATTCGGGTATGTTTATAACCCAAGTGATCGCTTCTCAGAGTTAGGACGATCAGTAATTTATATCGTATTTAGTGTATTTCATTCGTTAAAATCCCAGGAGAGGATTATATTTGGAGTGTGTTCCTATTATGCCCAAGTAAGAGGCAAGGACCCACCAAACTATTTTAATGTAGTAGTTAATTCTACAGACTTTCAGTGTTATTCCATATTCCTCATGAGAAAATAGAGATAATTCCACCACGGAAGGTGTTGAATATTGTGTTTTGTTTAGAAAGTTATGGGAAGATAACGGGTATATTGGAGGTTAATTTCTCAAGATCCATTTAGTAAAAATAGTGTGCTAGTATATATGATCAATGTCTGGATTGTGCGGCGGAATAGTGCTGGTAATCCACACGTAAGTCAATGGAGAGAGTAAGTTTAAAATTGCGTGATTTAGAAATTTTTATTTGCCAATGGAGGGTTCAAATACTAGGTTTAATTCGGGTTAATGATTAAGTAGCACTCACAATATAACTTATACTGAGGAATACAATGTGTATAACAACTTCAGTTGTTATTAAGGTAAATATTAAAATAATAAATGTAACTTCTGATAAATAACCCATAAATTATAATAAGTTATCTAAATAAAAACTATCATTTAATTAAAGATATGATAATAAAAATCGTTTGTACGCATTGCCTAGAATCAGATTATTTTTATTTTAAAACAAATAGTTAGTTAATAAAGTTAAGCAGCCGTTCATATAAGATACACTAAACGGATGAGTTGATGTATCGATAATAATATTTATTTTGTTATATTCAATTTGCATAAATGTAAAAAGAAGATGAAGAAGTAGTTCGAATCCAAGTCTAAAAGTATAGACGAATTAATGTTAGTTATATTTGGTTTTATCCATACGGGATCGAATAAATTGTATATGTTTGTTTATTATGTTAATCATAAAGGATAGTTTTGTTAAACTGTAATAATAAATTATAATCTTGTTAAAATTTAATAATAAATTATAGTCTTGTTACAAATTGTTTTGAGTCATTTTTCTTGTGTGCTAAATAAAAGTGTATTTGCATAATACTTGCAATACTTTTCTTGAGTCCGAAATCATTTATGAAATCTTAAAATTCAATACACCAGATAGACAATTGTAAGCAGATCAGAATATTTCATTATATTTTAATTTAATAAGAATTATTTATGGAATTGAAAACTTCAGACCAAGACATTTTATTTTATATGTGTGTAAAATCACTTTATTCCCAAACTAGTGGGTTTTGGTTGCACATTATTTCGTACACATTTAAGTGAAGTGTCTAAGTAATAAATCTTAGTTAAATTATTGTGTTGTTATGGATGATGGAAGGACACAAAAGCACCCTTGTCTTTTCATCATTCCGACTGAGATTCTGGATAAAAGGGCTGTATTATTCAAAATTATGCGTTGTTATTGAATATGGTTATCATCTCGTCAACTATTATGATAGTTAATGTGTGGATGAAGACACCTGGAATTTAATAAGGTAAATGTTTCCTATAGCCTACCAGAATGTCAGTCATATGCGACAACACAATACTGCCGAGCATTTTTCTTTAAAAATAACAGAGAACCCTGAGATTAGTGTCATTATTATAAGTGCTCTTAAATTAAGAATTGATCAATTATGATCAACATTACAAGCGTGGCATGGCTTAAAAGATTGAAACTTCTGATTGTATAATAATAAAATATTGAGACCATATTGGCAAATTAATGAATGTTTTGTTTTAGTCAGTAATATTAACAATGACATGAAATCATCATCATCATTGTCGAACAGTGCAAGTACTTACAGCTCAGAGAATGTGTTTTGGATAGAGAAAGAATGTTAGTTATTCTAAATTTTCCTTTTAAATTTATTTTATTAATGATAATTTTTTTTTAATTCTATCTCTGTCTGAACTGCATATCGCTGTAGCTGAATTATTATAACTAACCAAACGTCGAGCTATATTAGATAAAAATATAGGGTTTGCTACCCGTCCTAGACGGAAGCGTCCGAATTCTCTTTAATAGAATTAGGCTTCCGGAATTGATTTAATAGAAATGAAGCGTTTAGGGCTTATTGAATTCGCTCATTTATTGTAATAGAAGTCGTCCTCATAATTAGGTTAGAATATATATACAATTGTACTTTTTGAACATTATAGTGTGTAGTTTATTTAAGTTGATAATTTTATATAGAAATAAAATTTTCTAATATCTGTATATGCTTTTTAAAATAATATTTTGGCTAATGCAACATAGTTACTCTTTGTCTCTATAATATATACAGAAAAAAAATTACATATATAAATTTATTTATATAATTTTTTTTTTTTTTTTTTAGGATAACAATTTTGCAAGAGTTCACGATATTTTGTACAATTGAAAAAGCTTACGATTTAAGTCAAGGATAAATTCTTGGAAATAGGAAAACAAAAGGACTAAAAATTATGTAATCCTTTTATTATTGTTGTTAATCTTTTTATATTTTCGTCAAAAAACTATATATATATATTATTTTTTACATTTGTTATTATGTATGTAAAAGCTAATTTACTGATCTTGATATTATTATTTTAATAACCAACATAGCCATTGATTGTATCATACGAATTTAAGGTTCTTTTTTGTTGTTGTTGTTTTTTTAATTTATTTGTTTAAAAATTCTTTATTTATTCAATTTGCTAATTAAATTCAATTTTGTATTTTCGAATATGAATGTAATATTAATATATTTATTTTAAAAACAAGGAATATATATACACTTAAATAATAATAATAATAATAATAATAATAATAATAATAATAATAATAATAATAATAATAATAATAATAATAATAATAATAATAACAACAACAACAACAACAATAGTAACTAATTTTTTGATTTATAAATGTTTTATTTGTATTAATTAAAAATTTAAATTACTCATAAATGTTTATTTAACGTTACCTGGAAATACATAATTACTACCTTCATTTAGCTCATGTAAATAAACAAAAACAGGTTAAAAAAGCACTTAAATTGCTCATTTCAGAACAAAGCCCTCCCTAGCAGCTTCTCTTAGCACCACAGTAAAAGGGATGCAGTATTCAACATGTTGGACACTTGTGGATATGAAGATTTGAAAAATTGCTCAATCCTTTTTCACTCTGACAAAGAATATCTAAATACTCATTTCATCAATAATAATATCTAATAATTGGGTCGGTTGTAGGATGGCTATATAAAATAAAAAATAAAACTAAGTCTTTTAAAAAAAATTTATGTTTACTCACATTCAAATCAGGTTGTAGGTAAGATATGTAGAAAGACTATGATTGCACTATAAAGCTATTCACAGGTTTTTCTTTAGGGTTATTTCTTATTTTTAAAAAGTGTTGACTTCGAATCTTATTGCATTAATATAAAAACAGGCAATAACTCTCCATACAGTAGTGCCACTCAGTGCAAGCCAGAGTAATCAATGAATGACAAAAAGCTTGTGTATAAAATCTTTATCTAGTGCCTACTCGTCCAATATCCCCAGCCTAGTTTCTGATTTGTGGCCTTCGTCAGTAAGGAATAACAGTTATGAGTAAGCATAAGAAATGGTGATCATGTGATGTTTGGTGGTTAAATAGCATTATAGTTATTGTATTAATATGATCTATTTCAATTTATATTTTTAAATTGTAATTCAATTTTCAATCAGTGGGATAAAACTATCTAGGATTATTTTTTTTAGACATTAATAATTGTATCTAATTCTGTAATCTGATTGGAGAAAACAAGCATTCAAATGCAAATGTAGAATATGAGTACGAATTAGTTAATTATCCTATAAATAATTGCTATAGAAATCGTGTGATATTCCAGCATACTGGTATTAAATTAAACATTTGACATTTCTATTCAATTAGTCCATACTGTCATTCAGTTCAGGATGGGTTCTGAAACTTTTAGCTCTAAGTTTGCCACTCTTAGATCTAAATTCATCCTTCTACCACTGAATGCTAAATTTCATGAGTCTATTGCCTGTTTATTTATTTATTTAAAAATAACTTTCTTAACTAAATACTCATCAATTTGATGTTGTGACTGCTATTCATCTATTGTAAACAATCATGTTTAATTAAGCTGGTTTAGGGTGTTAAATGATTATTAATAGAAAATCAAATTTAGATAAAATATATTGACTCTCTGTCTCATATGTACCTTCTATCTGACTAATATTTCAACTTGATTTTGAAATTGGATCCAGTATTGCATCTGTTTTATTCACTATGATACAAATTATAAGTGCTTCACTTGGCATGCAACGTTAAATCATCTGATGTGTTTTCATTTGGGTTTGCTGCAAGTGTTTGCGTATTTGCAAAGCTTTGGGGTTTTTTCTCTTTAATTTGCATAAACCTCAGATGTTATTATAATATATGCTCATCTTTATTATCTTAATTTATATATTTTTTCTATTAAATACTTATTTTAATTCTTTTTAATTTTTTTTTGTATTTTTTTAATGCATTGATAGATAAGTAATGGAATGTTCCAAAAAGTAAATATTGGTTATCAATTGGTATAACATCTTCTAACAATTGTTTGTTATAGTAATTTTTCTCGGATGTTATATATATTATAAATACAACATTATTTTCAAATTTGTATGTTATTATCTGGCCTTGTTCAGAAAACCAAACGCTGTTAACAAACATTTCACATGATCACCATTGATTACTCTGTTTGGCACAGGGTGGCACTACTGAATGGAGAGTTTTGCCTTGTTTATAAACAAACATTTCGACATCCCAGTCAACGCAAAATAATCCTTTGCTACCTTGTATTTACATAAATAAATATTACTAAATCTAGTAACGCCTTCAAAAAAGGCAAAACTGAACACATCGCATACTTTATATTTGGCTTAATGCAAACTTATACTGGAAAGTCCCTTACTTACTTATTTTAAAGCCCATGTTAAGTGAACAATTTTAAGTCAAATATTTGTAATATAATAAATGCAACTTCATTTTCAACTTTATATTACAAATTTTGCAATGCTAATGAACTTTCTGATTCATTCACTAAGGAGTCTCCTTTAGAGAAATTAATATTCTGAGAATTATTAACAACTTTTATCATCATTTGGGGATTTGCCTAAGCAATTTCATTTTCTAATTTCTTTAAATACATTAAAATAACTTATTATTTACTTACCAGGTTAGAAAATATTTTTTTCTCTATTCACATAAAGTATTATATTTTTGAGTAATTTCAAAAATATTATTCTTAATTCATCTGTTTTTTTCCCATATGTTATAGCATCAGCTTGGAGGCGAACCCGCAACAACCGTCTGCAGTCAACTGCTTGCTTGCAAGGCTGCTGCGCTGACCTCTCGGCTAACAATGCTGTTGTTATTCACTTTCACTATCTCATTATTGTCTATATATATATTAAACTGTCTCTGTTTTAGGATTTGACTAAATAACAGCAAAGGATCTGACTTTTTTTCCCCAAAAATGTGTGATATATACGTGTGGATCTATAATTATATGTTCCAGTTTTTATAACCTATCTAATAATCGATGTAGAGAAAAAATGCATGTTTTAGAAATAAGAAAACTAATAGAGTGGCTTTATTACTTGGAAATTTGTAAGAAATTCAAGTGCCGTAAGTAGCGTAATTGGTATCCATCGGAGTATATATTACGCTTTACAGTCTGACATTACCACTGCACTAAATTGCACAGATCATTTCTTCTCAGATAATAATTATATCATGTAAATGAGAATCTTTGAAACATTATAATGAATAAGAGAACGCTCCAAATGGAGTAGATTTTCTGAATAAATCCAGTCTTTTGAGCGATAAAATGTTTTTTATCTAATTTTGACATGATTTGTTGACCATTTTTAATCTTTGTCAATTTACTGGAGGATAATAATCTCTCCAAGTTTAATCCAGGTTAATTAAGCTGTAAGTTCTCTTCTTCACATCAACTCCATAAGTTATTTTTATCTCACTCTTTCTCTTTCTAGGCCTTTAAAATTTTGGGGGATCCAGTTTATATCTTCAGTCACACATTTATTGTCATCTCCTCTAGCAATATATGTGATCCCATTTTAGCTTCTTAATTTTTCAACAATGTGCCTGATAATTCTTTTTTCCCCACTGCTGTATTACATTTGTGCTAGGGATCTCTTCTTATTACCTCAGAAAATATCTCTGCATACTTTTCTGTATAGTTTGAAATCTTTACTTTGTTAAGTAAAACACTTTATCTTTGAAACATTCCTTTTTAAGAACATAGGTTATGTTTTCATTTATTCACATTTTTATATCTACATTTAATCTATCCATTATGTTTCATCTGTAATTGATATAATCAAGTACTTCATTTCTAATTTAATTCTATCAATCTTTATTTTCATTATTTTTAATTATACTTCTTTGTTCTTCTTGAAGCTTTGAAGCATTTTTTTGCATAAGCAATCAGTCATCTGAAAATTCTAAATGATTTAAATAATTTCATTGTATTTCCATTTTTACGATTTCTCCCTTTCCCTATTTTAATCCACAAAATACTGCAAGTAAAAGTGTCATAAAAGTATTGGAGATGTGTTCTCACTATGTCATACATTCTTATCAATGTTATTTTTTAAATGTTCTTATGGAGTTTACTTGCTACTGTTGCTTAGAATTTGACAGTATCTTAAATCTATATCTGATATATTCTAAAGCTTTACTCATTGAAAATATTAACATTAATCAAATCAAATACTTTTTGTAACCTATAAATGCAAAGTATAAAGACAAATCATATTTATTAGACTGTTCAGTAACAATTCTGGATGTTGTATACTGTGCTACAACTATTTTTATTATCTCCAGATTGTTTGTTTAGCTGACATGTCTAATGCTACTTGTAGATAATTTATATTGATCCTAATAAAAATCACATATAGGATTTAATAGAAGAGTGATAAGTCTAATTCTTAATATGTTATATCTTCTCCTTTTACTTTTTTTACATTCCTTCATATACTCATATATATATTACTTTTATAAATTTCCACATATACAGTCTAATGCAAAAAAAAAATAATAAAAAAAGAGATAGAAAAATAAAAGAAGCTACATTAATTAAGAAGATAAAACAAATTTAAATAAAGATGAAGGGATAAAGATATTATTTTATAGGAATATTAATAATAATAGAGAAAATGTATATATATATATAAGTTTTGTAAAATAAAAAATTTAAAAATAGGATAAAAAGTTAAAGAAATTGATAATAGAGGGAGTTGTATTAAAGGAGTAGATGAAAAAGAAGCTAAGGATTTTGAAAAAAAGAGTCAGTTATAAATTTAAAAAGAAAGTGGAAGGTTATGCAAAAGGTGAGTAAAATAAAACTTATAAAAGAATAAAGATAGGAATAGGAATAAAAATTATTAATAAAAGAATAAGTATGGATAAATAATAAAAAGGAATGAAAAGAATTAGACTTATAGGTATTAAAAGTAAAATAAAAAGATAAAAAGTATATTAGAGAGTAATGTAGAATGATAGATAAGAAAAAAAGATAAATAAAAAGAAAGTAGAAATAGTAAAGAAATAATGAGAAAATAATAATTAGAAAAAAAGGAAAGTAAATATATAGGATTAAAAATAAAATATGATTATCAATAATAATTTTAAATATGTATTTTTATATGTTTATAGAATAATGGTTATATGATTATATGTTTAAATGTTCTAGTTCTGATGAAGACTGTGGGACAGTTGAAACTGTTAGAAAATTAAAGGAATTATATAAAAAATTTGCATTGGAGTGTATTTGTGGAGATTTATAAAAGTAATATATGTCTTAATATCTTCTTAATCACTTTTTCAAAATATCAATATCACTCTGTATTTGTATATTCTATTATATTGAGTAAATAATCTTGATAATCTGTCTGATACATATTCAAACTCCACTATATTGTTTTATAATTTTTCATTTAAAGTAAACTTCATTCCACTTCTTTCCCCAATGTATGTGTCTTTATATTACAATTTATTATAAAAATCAGTCTGTCTCTATCCCTTTTCTTAATTAGTGAAGTATACAATGTTTTGTTTAATAATAGACAGTTCATTGAATTTTTGACAATGAGTTCAAAAGAAATTTAAAATTGTAAATGGCAAATAAAAAATCATATAATTGCAACCTAGGTTATAATCTGATAATCCTTAGTACTTTTCACTTTAAATTATCTATCATTTCCATGACTTATTTTATATACCTTGAAATAAAATCCATAGTTTATTATCTGACTTCAATATAAATGTAATCCATAAAATGAGTACCTGCATGCACATATATTCTGTCCAATGTACATATACCTTGTCAACTAAATAAAACTCTGTCCACTATACTAATATCTTATCCCACTAATGTCTTAATAGAGAATTAGAAGGCATCCAAATAGAATACTAATAGTGATTTGTTGATTCTAAATTTAGACACAAAAGCCAGAAAATAATCTTGATAAATGTTATTTAAAAGCTTACTCTTTTATATTATCACATAACCACATATCAATCATGCTATATTCACTGTGATGACAATAGGATAAAAAACAAACATTATTTACCTTGCTCATATCCTTTAAAATTTCAAAATGTGACTTTTTTCAGTACAGTAAATTCACCTTTGAATCCACATATTATATTACCAATACTACTATTATTACAATTATTATTAGATATCATTAATTCAATACCCATCCCCTCAAAATCCATTCCATGTATGATCTAAATAGCATTTTTTGAAATGACATCTATGTATTTGGGTTTTAGACTGATCAAAGACACACCTATTAGTAGGATGATGAAATGTACTGTTGGTTGTTCTCTTCTGCCATGGTCAATTTTTTCGACAGTATACATTGTCCTAATAAATTTAATCATCATTTTCAGATTGATATGATTAAATGGAATAATTGAGCCTGGCCATGCAGACATACAAAACGATCATGTCTAATTTGGTTTAGCATTCAATTGCTCATTTTCCTTGCCATCCATGAGTTCTCTAATGGTTTTTCAAAAATCATAGTCCAAAAATAGCATTTACTTTTTCTGTTCTTTTTCTTTCTAATCAGAGAGAATCAGGAAACACTAGTGCATATTGAAAAATACTAATGTTCTACTTTTAAAGATACATGTAAATTATGTAACACTGTGATCAGAACCAAATGGATTAAGTAGTTGACCGGGTAAAAAGTCTCTAATCCACAAACCAAAATCATCTTCCACGCTGTCTAGGCAACAGTGGCTAATATAAAGTCTCATTCCTTCTTTTTAAGAACTAATGGATATTTGAAAACTGATAATTTCTAAAATAATAACAAAAGTATATGTCGTTTGTTGTTTATTATTATTATTATCATCATCATCATCATCATCATCATCAAATAGTAGATCAAGCTAAAGAAGTTGAATTCAACTTGCCATCTCAGTCTTTTTCTTTTTTTAATATCTTAGTAAAATTATTGCTAGAAATTGGGAGAAGAAATCTAGTAAGAAATCATTAATTATAAGTTAAAATGAACATTAATAATATTGTATATATATATTTATTCACATAACTTTTATGTGTTGATTAACTATGTGATCCTTAAATCTCAAAGTTATTTGGCGTTAGATTAATTAATATGTGGAATGTAGTTATCTAATTACAATTTTTAAATATATTACGGAAGCTATGTAATTACTGATACTGTGACAGGCGCTTTTGGAGATGATAAAAATCTAACAGCCAACGGTTCTTGTTAATTTGAAATGGAGTTTATATATGTGTGTAAAATAATAACCAGCCAAAATGTAATAGTTTGTCAAGCATTGGTGGTCGAGAGATCAGCGACGGCTGCTTTACCAGCAGTTGTCCCGGGTTAGCGGGTTCACTTCCCGGCTGATGCTATGACACATGAGAAAAAAAAATTAATAGTTTTGAATTATAATAACGATAAAAAGTAAATGGAAATAATATAGAACTTATACCGAAATACATTCGATTACGTTTTAATCATTGGCAACTAATCTTGGGCGTGAACTCTGCTTTTTGTCCTCTAAAGTATTTATTTCATATAAGTTTTAAATTATAGTAATGGTAAAATATAAACATAAATAATATACAACGTATACAGAAATACTTTTGATTATATTGTCATCACTATTAACTGAACTTGCGTATTATCTGGCATTAGTTCAGTCGATAATTATAACAACGTGCGTTACAATTTATTTTTTACCGTTATTATAATTTAAATCTATTATTTATATATGTGCATAAATATTATAAATTTGTTGGCATAATATATTACGTAATAAATCAAAAGCTACCGATCTTTCTCCTTCATTATAAGAACACAAAATCTATTTCACTTTCGTTTGCTAAACGATTTGGCCACAATTTTTGCAAGATTTACTTGATCACGTTATGAAATAATCGAATGTCTATCGCTCAGCAATTCTCAAAAAGTTTTAGAGCTGCAATTGACACAGGAGTGGACTATGGGTCTTGGGGTCCGGAGTCTGCCACTCTAGAGCATTGCACCAAATCGTGCAAAGGGGCACATTATTTGTCTTAGGGTGACTGAGAAAGATTCATCCCTTACTTATAGTATCATATTGTGTAAACACTTATACTTGTCTTGAAGCAGAAAATGCTATATATGTAGTCAAGCGTTGGTAGCCGAGAGGTCAGCCCGGTCGCCTTGCAAGCAAGCACTTGCTTGCAGACAGTTGTCGCCTGTTCGCTTCCCGGCAGATGCTTTGACATATGGAAAAAAAATGTTATATATGTATTTTATATATGTTTACTGTATATACTTATAAGTACTTGTTATAATTATTTTTAAATAAATATTTGTTGTAGGATATACTATTTTTTGTATATATCAATTGTATTTCTTGGTTGTAACACAGTTTTATAATATATGTAATAGTTAAGTATGCTGGTTAATAATAGAAAATGTGTAATTAGTTTAATAGACTAAAATTGTAACGCAAAATGCAATTCTTACTATAATAAAAACAATAAATAATTTATTATTTTATAGATAAGAGTAATAAAGACTATCACATTTTTTTTATCAATAGTTCTCTCTATTCTTTACATTTTACTCAGTTTCTTCATCTTGAATTTCAACACCAATAAAATACCTTTAATCTAAACATCTATTATTCCAACAACTTTTATTTTCCAAAGATAATTACAAAGGTAACCTTTAATCTTTAGTAATAAATAAATTCTGGTATACACACATTTACTATCAAAACGAAAATAAAAAGGTATTCAATGAGTTGCCCCTACCCTCACTTTTTTAATCAAACAATTTATTTTTGCAATAAGAAGTAAAAGATTTAAAACCATGGAAACATCACGTGATCGCCATTTCTCAAGCTTACACAAGCTATTAAAGCAATAGCAAACTCTCCATACAAACGTTCTTGCATCCATTGTTTAGTAAGACTTGCATTGGGTGGAACTACTCTATGGAGAGTTTGATACCGTTTCAAGTAAAGGATTTGTTTTTGAAATCTGAAAAATTCACAAATCTAAAAAAGCCTTGCACATATTTCAAATTAGCAGTATTTTATCTGTACACCTTTACCCCACTTAGCGATGGCAATTGGTCCTTCAAAACTCATCATTAAGACAGAATATCATATACAGAATATGTATTTATAGTGGGAGTCTATGGGGAAAAAATTGGTCGGTTCCAGTCGACGTAAAATATCCACCTTGGTTTCCAAGCTCAAAGATTTTCTTGATTTTTTGATGGCAATGATGACTAAATACAGTATCTAAAAAAAAAGTTTTATATCACTAGAAACAAAAATGCATATTTTCACTATTTAAAAAGTACAGTACAGCAAAAAGAAAGAAAAAGTGAAACTAAATTCGAATTTAAGAGTTTTTATATTCTTCCCAGAAGTTTTTCATCGTAATAAAAAAAAATCCACGCGGAAGTGCATTTTTTTTAAATTTATATTACAGTACTGTACATTTATGTCTCTTACTTATGTGAAATTATTCAAATTAAAAAAATATGTTTAATTATAAATTATTTAATTGAACATAAATAGACTTATTACTATACTACAGAGTAACAAAAGGCTTAATGCTATCGTAAATCAGTCAACTTTAGAAAAAAAAAAAAAAATCAACTTATTTTAAAAGAAAAAAATTTCTAAAAAATAAGCTAAGTTTATTTTTACTAATGTAATAGTGCCTCGCCCCCCCCCCCCTCAGTTGTGTAGAAAAATTATTCATTAACACTTATTTTAAATGCAATCTATTTTTCTTTTTAAATTTCTTCCAAATTCAACATTCTCATTTTAAAATTTTGATTTTCTTTTGATTTGAAGCCACTTGGGTGTATGTAATGAAAGAACACATGCGCGCAATTAAATATTAGTATTTAGTGTCTTCCTGAAAGTTTATGATAATGGTATTTTAGTTGTACTGTTTTCATCATTTAATATAAGTGTTGAATGTCTAGAAAATTAAACTTTATTTAAATAATCCAAGTACTATACATTATATACTTTATTTAAATAATCCAAGTACTGTACATTATATTTAAATAAAGTTTAATTTCTCTAAAGATATTCGACACTTATATGTATACAGTATTATAGATTCAGTAATTATATATATTTTAAGTTTATACGTTTTATAATCAAAATACTGAATGCAGCACTAACATTGTACTTTACCAATAAAACATTGTATGTGCAAAGTCATTACCTGTATACGTATTATAGTAATGTACTTTTGCTTTTGGGTAAAATGTATTTAAAATACCTATTCTCTGATGTCATCAGTGATGCAAAATTCAAGATGGCTACCCAAAAAATTTTTTTTTAATTTTTCCCGATTGTTATAGTGAATAATCGATTGTAAATCGAAGTAGTGGGTACAAATTGATGATGATCGCTATTGTGAAATATCACTAAGTAGCCAATTGCTAAGTGGGGTAAAGGTGTATTATCAATACATGATCTCTCCAAGATTTTTCTGATTCATGGCTTCTATTCTACATATTGTTCTTTCTAATTCATCACTCTTCCATGGTCACTTTTTAGGTATTTTAACTCCTTTGATTACATTTATTACTAGAAATTGATCAAATAAACTCCACTTTAGCTTTTCAATTTTTTGATGATGTTACCATTATCACGCAAATGTTTTGTTAATCTAATTCTATATACAGTATTACCAAAACTTTTTCATAACTATTGTGACCAATATTTATGGCTTGAAATACTCAACATTTTTCAACTTTTGATACTTATTTGTGGTATCTAATATAAGCAATAATTTTACCAGTCTTTTATGCATTGTAAATAATATAAGTAAAATATTTTATTATTCTAAACTTTTAAAAATAGCTGACAGTTTCGATTATCCAATAGCCCTCTTCAGTGATCTTTCTGCTATTTAAAAAATATTAAAACTGTTAAAGAAAGAATATTTCATTACTATTTATCATATGGTTTGTTTCTAGAGTATCATGTGATATTAGGGCACAAAAATACAAGCATCTACATAACTGTTCATTCAAATAATCAAACTCCAGGGTTTTTTTAAAATCTTAAAATGAGAATTATTTAAGAACTTTTTATTTTTGATTTTGATGCTTTAGATATTGGGATGAACTTTGATAGATTTCAATAGCTAGTTAAAATTCACTGATAATAGAAGACACTAAAATCAAATTATCCTATAATCTTATATCATTACTTTGATAAGGAACTTGAATGTCAGACTCAGAAAAGAGATATTTCCGTATGAATTTCTATTAAGAAAAGCAAGTAAAAATTCAGTTTCATTAAGTAAAATAATAAATTTTAGTTCATTAACTTAGTATTTCTCATATTAGATAAACAAAGAAGCAAAATATAATTTTATTTCAATAACAAAAACTTATAATTTTACAATTTAAGTAAAACATTTAAGATCAATTTATCTGTATCACAACCACCATTATCACTTCCAATGAACATCAATCCACTATACAATAAGATCTCTGTCTTTTCAATCTGTTCTTTTTTCTTATTCGTTATCTTTTTTCTCTTCAAGCCTGCAGTAAATTTCCATATTTTATCCATATTTCCTCTATTTCTTCTTTTTTTAATCTCCTACAATGTTTTAGGATTCACATCAATTGTTCAATTATTGATATCTCCTTTAGAGGACATGTCCCTCTATCTATACATATGTAAATAAATTCTGGAATTATAGGCCATAAGTAGTTATAATAAAATAGATAATACAATCAAGAATATATAATATCACCTTTAGAATACATTGTTTTTGTTTGGCCATTTTTTTCACATAATTTAATATTTAATAAAGACTCTTAATAATAAATCGTAATAAGACAAATATCAAATCATATGCATTACTCACTATATTCACATTTGATTTCAAGCTTTTATACAGCAACAAATTATAGTTAGAGTTGAACAGCAATACTCATGTTGTCCACTATATGGCTAAATCCATGAGGCAAGTTCACTCTAGAACTGGAAGCTGCTAACTCAACACCGCCATATGAGGCAAGCTATTGTAGTACAGCTGGAAGTGTTAGGTAAACTTAGAAGAGCACCAGAAGTTTGTTAGATTAATAATTGTATGGCATTAAGTGCTATACCACAGCCAACGTATCTAGCCGTGTGGTGTAGCAAATAGTCTTGTATATATTTATAAATATATTATACATATATGTGTTAATAAAATATTTTATCGTATTTATACAAACCTGTGTTCATTAAATTCATATACAAAGACAATACTTTTATTTTCCAAAACGACAATTTTAATGCTATTTTAATAAGCATTATTCATAAGTTTAAAGATTAATGTACTGGTCAACAAAGTCTGTCATTAGATTTTAATTTGCTATTAACTGATTTAATTACTTTAACGTTTTATGTTATCTGTATTTCCATATGTCGAAAAATCGAAGTTTAAAATTCTAGAATGTCAAGCATTTGTGGTCAAGAGGTCAGCGACAGCTGCTTTACAAGCAGTTGTCTCAGGTTAGTGGGTTCGCTTCCTGGCTGATACTATGATACAAGAAAAAAAAATTCTAGAATGAAATCGTTTATTTCCGCATGATGTAATACTGTTGTATATAATATAGCAATTAGTGGACTTACTTTAGAATTTTAAACTTTTTCTTTAAGACATATTATCATCATCATCATCATCATCATTATTATTATTATTATCATCATCATCATCTTTCACTAAACCAGAGTGATAATTTCCAATAAGATGTTTGAAAATGCATCATGGTACTTTCAAGCATTTTAGTCAAATCCAAGCGTTTGCCTTCTTAACATTATCGTTTTATTGAATTTTGTCACTAGCTCAAGACAATGACAATTTGTTTTCTTATTCTGTCATAAGTGATGAAGAAGATGATATTTCATTCTGATTAACACATCATATGCCTAATGATATTTTGGGTTTTAATCACAAAGCCATATATTGTATTAGTCAGTCAATGCATTTGCAGCACTCGCCTTTAGTTGATCGATTAAAAGTGAAAAAATTTGATAACTATTTAATAATAAATATCACAAAGGTGCATGACAGTGGAAAATATCAATTAAATATGAATCTCCTTGATTTAGAAGTTCAAAGTAAACCATGGTTTGAGTATCTTAGTAAAAGACTTGTTAAAACATTGTTTTATTGCCTGAAGAAAGATCTATAGCAATTTTTTTTGTAAAAAAAATTGGAAGTCAGAACTCTAAGATGTATATAAAATTTAACGATTTACTGCTGATGGGTAACCAAACAGTAGACAAAGATGTAACAGTTTCCAACGAATATATAATGCATATTATTATCGGGAATATATCGAAATGATTTTCTCTTAGAGATAATGGAGGGCTACATTGTTGTTTCAGTAATAACAGCAAACTGGAAACATCAATAAAAATTAATGTGAAACATAAAAATATTCCTGATAAAATTAGTAGCTGTAATGTCACCTGCCATTATTAATTAAGTTAAATAATCAAAGCGTGGAACGTTTTGTCTAATAGAAGAGTTTTAGTTACAAACTTTCTTAGAGTATAACTTATAGCTATGCATTATTTTTTGTTTTAAAGTTGTTAATAAACCTAATTTTTGTTACCAAATTTGTTGGAAAATTAAATTAAGTTGATGCATACACGTCAAATTGGCACAGTCAGACAGGATCTCCGAAGAACAGTTTTTGGAATGAAAAATGGCTGCCATGATACAACTACGAATAGAAGAACTTGATATTGAAAATCCCAGTAATTGGCTGTTATATGTAAAGCTGGTTGAAAAACACTTTTTGATAAACAGTGTTAAGGAAAATGACATTAAAATTGCCACACTTCTATGTTTCACAGGAATCAAGATTTTAGAAATAGCTAACCATTTATGTGAACCTGTTGAACCAGAAACTTTACAATATGATGATGTGGTTGAAAGATTAGCTTCAGAGTTCTGCCCGCTACAGCCGAAGCACATCGCTAGACTACACTTTCGTTTACAACATCAAACAAAAATGAAACCTTCAAGGAATATGATTCTGCCCTGCATGAATTAGCTAAAAATTGTGTTTAGGGTCAATATTTAGAAGAGGCATTCCTTGAACAGTTGCTAGTCAGATTATATGACAATAAATTTCGTGAACAATTACTTGCAGACCCGAACATTACATATAAAGAGGCCATTAAAATATGAATAGCTCATGAACTCATAATTGAGCAGGCAAAAAAATATGTGAATAATGCATCACATCATATCCTTTACCATCTGATTCAAAAAATGCTGAACAAGATGAGGATTGTAGCTTTAACCGCGTATGTTTCCGCTGCAAAAAAATCGGACATGTTGAATGCAATTGGAAATAACTATGTGAAACACAAGGAAACCTAGTGAGAGATTTTGGAAAAACAACTCAAAAGATCAATATGAGATCAAAACACTGAAAAATTCAGAATCAGAATAAAACCAAATTGTGTCCATCAAAGGAAAACGTTGGAAAATGGAAATAGATTGTGGCTCCGGGGTTCCCTTATGTCTGTAAAAGATTGGCAATCTATTTTTAAAGATAATAAGCCTCAAAAAAATTGTGAATACCGAAGTTCGCGCAGCAGACATAAATGGAAACACAGTCAAAATTATCGGAAAGATTATGGTCAAAATCAAGTTGAACTCAAACAAAGGAGTTCTACCATTATATATAATACATAAAAAGATAAAACCCTTAATGGGCGGAAACTGGTTCAATTCTTTGGGAATTAGGATTAATATAATAAAGAAAATAAATATCGGAAACGAAATACAGATTAAATTCCCATCACTTTTCACTAAAAATTTAGGACAAATGAAAACAAAGCCAGCATAACTAGAGTTAAAAGAAAACGCAATACCTGTAATTTGAAAGACTAGGAAAATGCCATTTGCACAATGCATTAAAGTTGAGGAAGCCCTAAATGACCTATTACAAGAAGGCATAATAATCCCAATTGAAAACTCAGACTGGGTTACACCAATTGTGGTGGTAAACAAACCAGATGTTAAAATACACATTTGCAGAGATTATCATGAAACAATAAACAAAAATATCTGCAAGAGCGCATACCCAGTTCCAAATACAAGAGAGGTCCTAGCCCTTTTAGAGAAGGCATCACATTTTGCAAAACTAGACCTCCAGTCCACATTTCATCAAATACCAGTAAGTGAAGAAACTATACAAATACAATCAACTTTCTTTCAGAATAACTGTTGCTCCAAACATTTTTCAAGCAAAGATTGGATATCTTAGTTAAGGGTTTAGCAGGAGTCATTACATATTTTGATGACATTCTCATCACTGCAAACTCAGAAGAAGTCCTCAGGGATAAAGTCACTCAAATGTGTCAAAGATTGGAAGAATTTGGAGCAAGTCTTAATATTAACAAATGTGTATGGAATACATAGAAACTAAAATTCCTAGGCCACATTATATCCGAACAAGGAAAAATCCCAGCACTGGAAAAACAAAAGCGGTATGAAATACTCCCAAACCTACACACATCAATGAATTATAAGAATTTTTAGGGCTTATTAATTATTTTGACTCTTTTCTAAAGGGAAAGGCACATGTGGCCTAACCATTATTTGGCCTTTTGAAGAAGAATCAAGTCTGGAAGTGGACATCAGAGCATGAAGATGTCTTTAAAAAGGTTAAATCTCTCTTGATGTCTGAGAAATGTTTAGTACACTATGATCATGAAGCAGATTTATGCCTGACAACAAATGCATCAGAGTATGGAGTAGGGGCGGTGCTAAGTCACCCAACCCCAAGTGGTGAGAGACCAATAGCCTATGCTTTAAGGACCCTATCTAATGCGAGAGAAACTACAGTCAGATAGATAAGGAGGCATTGGTAATGGTTTATGGGATTAAAAAGTTCCACCAATATGTATATGGGCGAAAATTTACCATAACTACAGATCACAAATCTCTGTTGGGTATATTCACTAAATTAACCTTTATTCCAGACCTCCTGAGTCCACGAATGATACGCTGGATATCAATACTCTCAGTCTATGAGTATGATTTAAATTACAGAAGTGGGAAGTTGATCCAACATGCTGATGCACTGTCTAGACTGCCTGATGCTTCAGAAAGAATGAGACCTACCATAGAAGTAAACTATTTCGACCATTATTAATTAAGTTAAACAATCAAGAACGTGAAGCGTGGAACGTTTTGTCTAATAGAAGAGTTTTAGTTAGAAACTTTCTTAGAGTATAACTTATAGCTATGCATTATTTTTTGTGTTAAAGTTGTTAATAAACCTAATTTTTGTTACCAAATCTGTTGGAGAATTAAATTAAGTTGACGCATACACGTCAATAGCAATGAAGAAATTATTTTTTAAATGGATGGATTGTACCTTATTTTAAGATCGAATTTGAATTGCTTTTTTTGTTTTTTTTGTTTTGTTTTATTTAATTAAAAGTATATATCTTTTTAAATTATTTTACAAAAGTTAAGCTTGTGCTACGTTTAATTTATCTAAATTTATAATAAATAATCTATATTATATATAATAATTATTTCTTTATTCCGAAAAACACCAGTAAATAATACAATTATATAAAGTCAGATAAGAAAAGTCTTGAATAATGATTTTAAAATATATCAAATAAAACATGTAATGTAAAACAATAAAATAAATTAAAAATACAGATTGTTACTCAGTATAATAATCAATGATGATGATCAACAAAAAAATCAAACTCATATCACATGACTTAATTTTTAAGCTTGTAAATAAAAAATAAAGAGATCTGCTAATTTGCTTTAACAAGCTCTATTGATAAATGCCAGCCAAACAAAGCGTTTAAAAATCTCTATCTTGAAAACCACTTCTTAGATTTCATGTTTTGGCACTCCTCAGTGAGGCACTAGGATAGTTTCAGACTATTTACATTATATAGACAGGTTTAAAAGCATTTAGGTGTTTAAAAATTTCAGATTTTCTACTTAGTAGTTAATTTTTAGATAAATGCTGGATTTGGCTTTGTATTTTTAAATCTAGTAACTACCTTAGCGCCTCACTGAAGAGTGCCAAAGCATGAAACCATTGATATGAGGCTAAGAAGTGGTTTTCAAGATAGAGATTTTTAAATGCTTTGTTTGGCTGGAATTTATCAATAAAACTTGTTAGAGCAAATTTGCAGAGCTCTTTAATGATGATGATATTTGTTAAAAGCCAAATAAACAATAATAATTATATTTTTGTAGAACATTTTCACCCAAATCTCTTAAATAATTTGAGATCAGAGTTCAGTTATAATTATTAGAAATTTATTAGAATTTAGTATTTGTAACAGAAAATCTAGGACCTATCCAAGATCTTCAATTAACATCAAAATTGTTTCTATATCGATATAAATGAATAAGATATAGTATTGTCTAACAGAAATAGTATGAGACTTACAAAAAATGATAAAATGTTTTATAAATCTGGAAATAAATAGAATAGACATTACAAAAAATAGAAAAATTCACCCAAGGAGATATTATGCCAATAAACATCACATGATCACCACCTCTTATGCATGTGTATAACTGTTGTTAAAACAGGCAAAACTCACTATATATATTGCCACACACAGCATTTAAGACTCATAGTTTTGTAGTTAAATGGAGATAAAAAGTAGTTGCTGGGGGTTGCATTAGATCCTAAGATCTAGGTGCAGTGCTCTCAGATCCAAGGCTCCTCACTGATGAAGGCCATAAGCCAGAAACTAGTCTGGAGATATTGGATGAGTAGACACTAGATGGAGATTTTATGCAGAAGCCTTCTGGCATCCATTGAGTACTCTAGCTTGCTGTGTGTGGAAATGTATATAGTGAGTTTTGCCTGTTTTTTTTTTTAAGTGTCGTAGCATCGGCCGGGACGCGAACCCGCAACCTGGACAACTGCCTGCTAGTGCAAGGCAGTAAATATTGAAACACACAATAAGTTTGATAATAAGAAATATAAAGAGTAATTAAAACTGATGGAGGTAAAACCTTAAGTAGACAAAATAATATAAGAAGAAAAGAAGAAAAAGAAAAGAGAAAAGAAATAAGAATAAGAAATAAAAGAAGTAGAAAAAATAAAAGGAGAGAAAAAGAATTGTTCACATTTCAAAATGTTTTAAAAATAAAGTATTTGTTTACATATAATTAGAAAAAAAAATAACATGACAAATTATTAAAATATATTGTTTTATGTGACCTAGATATCATTAGAGTAATGGATGATTAGGTGATGAATTTAACAACTAAAGAATTTGGAATTGAGATTTGTATTTAGTCTGTATCTTTGCTTCTCAAGGTCTCATGGACTATCGTATAGAATAATTAAATGAGTAAAACGTCTCTATTGCCAATAATTAAATTTTTCCATTGATCGAGTAGAAACCTCAATGATCTCAATGGCATCTACATATCAATATCATCATCATCATTTTTATTTATTATTGCAGAAATACTTTCTGAATATAAACCATATTCTTAAATATATATCTATTTTCTTTATAACATTCTGAGAAATTTTTCTATCTCATTCACTTTATTCACATATTTTATCTTTCTAGATCTTTTACCATCCCTTAGGATCTAATGCAAAGTTTCAATTATTCAACTATTGCCAACTTTTTAATTTAATAAGAAAAAGAAAGAAATATGTAAAGCAATATCTCAAACAAAACATACAATAACAACATTTTACAATGTAAATGTTATTGTGAATTTATATTCTAAAACAAACAACACCAAAGAATCAACTGATGCTATAAAATTATTTGTGAATATCTGTAGGTTAATATTTCCTATATATATAAATCTAAGTGACAGTTTTATTACTTTTTGCATTAGAGAAAGTAAAATTTCCTAATTTAATACTATATTCATACCGGAGGATGAATTGCTAATAATGATAATAAATGAAATAGTAATAATATGGGGATATGATTTGACAAACTATTTATAACTAATAATTTTAACGATAGTCTTCCTCAATATCTTTATGTTTACCATATTTCCGAATGTGTGCGCCTTTATAAAATTATAAACACAACGCATTTATAAATTATAATTTCTATCGGTTTACTCGCGGAAAAAATAAACCTCACAATACGGATGGTGCAATAAGTCAATCATTAAATTATTATTTCTATTTCATGCGTCTTACAGAAATCCATAAAAATATTTGTCTGATATAATTAACATATATTATCTGACGGGAACTACGCCGGGATGAAGAGGGAGAGGAAAATAATAATAAATATTCAAGTATATGCGTGTGGGGGTTAATAAAAAAAAATCCAAAACGTCCAACTTAATTTATCAATATAATATCTACTAACTTTTAGGACACAAAGGTTGTGGAACTCAGCCGATTCATTTAGGAAATACAAATATCTCAGCATATATTATTAAACCAGAAAATCTACCATCACCCACGGCTCAATCAATAAGTAACCAAGGAGAGCATTGCTTAACCCACATAATATAATCATCCTTTCAAACACCTCTTCACCCAAATGTATTCAACGTATTTCATATAAACAATTCTATAAGCAGACAAACTCCCAAAGCTTCTTCTTCCTTTAATATGTGCACCAACCAAAACCGATAGAAAAACAAAATATAACTTTGGTAAAATAGTTTACGACAGTGCACACACACGCGAATAAAATGATGTCTAAATCATATCAAACAATAAAATGTCATATTAACAATAATTAAATTTAAACGAATCTATTACTTGTAAGAATTATGAATATTGAATTTCAACTTAAAGTCAATACTGTCAAGTAAGTTTAACTATTCTGCATACTGGCATAGATATCTCCATGCATCTACCTATTATTATTAACCAATGCATAATATTAAAGTATTTAATTTGAATTAATAATATGAGCAATTTTTCTTTTAACATAATATCAAAAAAAATATTACCGATTTAGTATAATTTATACCAAAATCTCCGAGACATTCTAGAGGAAATTGGATACACAAATATATAATAATAATAAAAATTAATGTCAAAATAAACATAAATAAATGAATAAATAAATATATCTATATATCTATCTTATGCGAAGGAATCTTCTGTCATTAAAATAAAAGTTCCTTTTATATTTTTTTTTTACTTTTTTTTATTTTTAGTTCCTACTTGAAACTTTGAATAAATGAAAATGCACACATAGCTCATGATGGTAAGACGAATAACAAACATTAAAACATGCAAATATTATCCCTGCAGGTTTGACATCAATTTGGCAAAAGCAGAAATAACTTCCACTGTTCTTAGGATTTCCTAATAGACGTTATAAGCAACTTTTGCAAGTATTTGGATACATTTATTATTTTTTATAAACTTTATTTTGTCTAAATTTCCAATATTCAAAGCATTTTTAGTAGTGAACAAGATCAAGGTTACTTAATTATCCATGTTTGTATATCCTTCTGGTAAATAATTATCAAGTATTATTGTCATGCATTCTTTCACTCCTACATAAGTATAAATGGTTAGGTAATTTAATGTACATAATTATTATAATAATATAGATTACTATTACCATTTCAGCCTTTTTTCTTACACAATAAAATGAAGAATTTATTAAATAAGAGTCACTCAAATATCCCATTACATAGTCCAGCATAAAATTTCCAATTCTTCTTATTATTAATACTTTATATAATTCCAATGTCACCCTATTTATTAAAAATATGTTATAATAAATTTGCATTAGTGATTTTTCTAAATTATATCTATGCATTATGATTGAAATAAGTTCAAACTGTTAGTTGATAAAAAGTTTGAAACTGGTGTATCTCTGAATGTTTAGCCTTCCATTTTAAAAAATATCATCTGGTGTCCTTCAGAATTATATGTTGACATTTATTCTTGAGTAGTATAGAAGAAGTTTCCTTATTAAAGATATAGTGGGAAATCCAATGAAACTGTTAAATTTACATGTTTTATTATATTTCCTTTTTGTAATACATTAAAGATCAGCCTTTTCAAGCTATTGTGCATACGCTTTTTACAAGTGTTAATAATAAATGAATATTTTCACTCCCAATACAAGATATGGTATTTAAGAAAGAATAAAATGAATCACCTATTCTTTTTGACCCAAATGCTTATATATGGGCAAATCTTAAGTACAGTATGTGAAAGTGTGAGGATAGACCTATTTCCTTTTTGAAAATTATTCCATCTTCTCTAAAATTGTTTTCTAAAGCCTTCTGAAAAACTTTTCTTGAAGTCCTCTGTAACTTTTTCTCAAGTCTTTTGTCTACTTAGCCATGCCTCTTTTTTTTATTTTATAATGAGGTTAACAATATGCAAGAATTTATTGCTTGTAAAAGTGTTAGAAATAGAGTTTTGAAACAATAAAAAATATTAAGTTACAAATATAAATTAATAAAAAAATAAAATAACCTTTATATTTTTCTTAATGCAAGTTTTATACAGTAAATAATATAAAAAAATCATACTAACAGTATGGTGTGTGTGTGTTTTTGCTTTTCCATATATATATTATAACAGTTGGGAAAGATGTGGAGTCTTATCATACCTGCCATACAGGGCACCACCAGGCTATTAGAACTTGGAAAATTTATAGAGTAGGCAGATGTGGACTGTTAAGATCTTAATTTTACATATATATTTTATTCTGACTGTCAGCCCATGCCACTAGCTCAGGAAACAGCAGAGATAATGTATACTTAATTATTAAAATATATTTTCAATATTTTAAAAAAATAAAGAAGCCACTGCCAGTAATAACACACAAAACACTTATTGATGCACATATATAAAATTTAGAATTATTATTTTAGTATAACTTCAAATTTTTTATAAAACATTAACTTAACTTTAGATTTTAATTTACAATTTAACCTTTATTTTAAAAGTTCTCACAGATGAATTTAATATTTTATTTGATTAGTGTGTCAAGTATGAATAGACTACATAGATTTCATTTGAAAAGAAAATATTCTATCCCTGCTTTAAGGCTAGGCCAAAAATTTGCAGTCAAACCAACGCCAATCTATCTAATATATCAATGTATTCAATACAGCATGAATATGACAGCACAATACCATACTGTCAGGAATGCACATCTGAACAGCATGGTTAAGAAAAGAAATCATCTCTCAACCAGTACAGGAATGTTACATCTGTCTGGCGAGAAGAACAATAAAAAGGAAACTCCAAAGGATTGTGGTCCTTTTTACCATCTTACTATCCCATTCCATAGGCTAAAGGGGTGATCCCAGGAGCAGGGAACACATCTGCTTCTGATGGTCAGTATGAAATGGAACTTATTTTTCCCAAGTGTGGTGTATCATGTGATCCTGCACATGGTGGACCTTTGTACTACATTTACTAATTACACCAATATATCTAAACAATTAACCCAATTTAACTACGAAACAAATAATCTAAGATTTACCCTCTCTTAAACTTCATAACTTTACAAATTTATGCAGCCATTCACACCCGACTTAAATTTAACATTTATTAAGCTTAGTTTAACAAAAAAAAATCATAATAAGAACTTAAAATAACAAAAAAATAAATTAATGGAAATGATTTTTTTAAAAAATACATTCAATAAAATAATTAATAAATAATTTAGTCAGATAGAAAATTCTACTTCTATTTAAATATTGAAATGTTTAGAATTTAGAGGTCTTATTGTTTTCAAATTAATGTTCATTAGAGCTCCTAAAGTCCTTACAGTTTTAAAAAGTTCCTCCTCAACAGTTGCTTGCAATTTGGGATCCAGCATTAATTCCCCCGATGTCCTGTGGTCCGCAATATAGGAAAATGATTGGTCATTTCTTTCTTTTTTTCTTTTAGCAAAACTGAAGGAATTGAAGAGTGCATCTTTTCAATCCCTTCTCCTTCAACTCTCGCCACACTAGCACATATAGCACACCTCTGATTTCACATCTCTATCCTTTTTTTTATTTCCAAACTTTTCCTTTTATATTAAACTTTCAGATCCAGTGAACATTACATCATGATGATGATGATGATCCTTTCATTGTGGTCCATTTCCTGAGGAATTTTTTTTATTGGCTATTAGTTTTTATTGTTTTTTCTCTTCTATCTGACCTTTACTTATTATACATCTTGGGATGCCCAAGGGCTAGTTTACTTTTAACTAATTAAAATAATCATTTCCATTTTACACATTTATTGTACATTCTTTTTATCTTTAAATGTTTCAAGTTTTTTTCTTAATATTTAGTTTTAAAACTTTTTTTTAATAAAGTTTTCTTTTAATAATTTTTTATCTATGCGATTTTATATATATAAAGTTTAGATGACTTTTAACTTTCAATTTTTAATTTTTAAAAAAAGTTTTTATTTGCGAACTTTTATTTTTAATGTCTAATTTCTAAAATAAATAATGTAATGGTGTGTGTGAGTATTACAATATATTCATTGTCAACTATTATCGATTCTCTGCAGGATGAAGGTCTCTTCTAATTCAACCCATTATCTCCAATTTCTAGCCCCTCTTCTCACATCACCCCTGAATACTTTCTTATGTCATTCATCCATCTCACATGTGGTCTCCTTTTGAGTCTTACAATCTCTTGGAATTCAGTTTAAGATTTCAATTCTCCATCTATTATCATCTCTTCTAGAAATATGTCCAGCCAACTCCACTTTGATTTTTTAATTCTTTCAACAATGTCAATAACACCTGTTTATCCTCTTACCCATATATTATGTTTTTGCTATATTCTTGTTACTACTAACATGCATCTCTCCATACTTCTGTGATAAGTCTGAAGTCTCTGTATTGCTCTTCTATTAAGTGTACATTGTCTCAAATCCATAAGTAAAATCTAGTAAAACACATTTATTAAAAACCATCCTTTTCAAACACATAGCATATTTTTTTAGTATTGTTATTTTTACTAAAAACACTCCACCAAGTTTAATTCTATGATTAATTTCATCCATTATGTTTCCATCTGTATTAATAATCTGACCAAGGTATTTGTAGTTGTTAACTTCTTCTAACTCATCATAATCAATCTTTATTTTCATACTTTGAGAAAATCCATTAAGCATTACTTTAGCCTTTTTAACATTTATCTTTAGTCCTACTTTCATCTGATAATTCCTGCAACATTTCCTGCAGCTCTAAAACATTATTTGCAAAAACACCTACATCATCTGCAAAAATCTAAATGACTTAAATAATATACATTTACTTTTACTCCTTTAGCTTTCCATTTTAATCCACAAAATATTTCTTGCAGCACTGCTATAAAATTTTGTTAGACATACAGAGTCACCCTGTCTCACAACCTTCTTAATACTAACCTTTCTAGTATCATTATGTAATCCAATTGTTGATGTTTCATTTTTATAAATATTCTTCAGAATGTGACTATATCCTGGGTCTACACTTTGACAATTCAATGCTTAATCACTGAAGAAATGCTTATAGAATCAAATGCCTTTTCATAATCTACAAATTGAAAGTATGATGCCAACTTTTTATATCTTCTCTCATTACTTGGATATGATCTACTCTACTAAAACCACTTTTAAATCCAGCTTGTTCTCTTGGTTGATTGAAATCCAATCATCTCTGTAGATGAATTGTAATTATCTTGGTAAAATTTTGTATAAAACTGATAAAAGGCTGATAGGTCTGTAATTTCTAATATCTTCTTTATCATCTTTTTTTAAATATTAATATTATACTATATTCTTTTAACTATCTGGTATATCTTTATCATTTAGACATTTGATATATAACTTTGCCAAAAAAAATTTATATCTTCACCTGCTTCTTTTAATATATCAATTATATTTCTATCATAATCTGGAGCTTTTCCTTTCTTAATAAATTTAATTGCATATTCTGACATCTTCAATTAAAATTTCTGGACAATTCAGAAGATATAATAGATGTAGGAGACACTTGTTCCTTATTACTATATAATTCTTGATAGAACTCTTCTACCCATTTCATGAGGTCATCTCTCTTTTTAGTAATAGTTCCATTTTTTTCTTATTGCAGGTATAAATTTCCTACCAATACCAGAATGTTGTTTTACACTCTTGAGACTTTTATTCTCTTCTACAGAATTCTTTGCTAGTTTACAATTATACTTTCTTATATTCTTATTCACATCATTTTACAAAATTCAAGATATTCAATCCTTCTTAATGCATATTTTTATATATCTTTATATTCTTTCTTTTCATTATAAATTATCTAGTCTCAATAGAAATTTTATTGATCAATTACTGCTTTTTTTTTACCAGCTATCTTTGTTGCAGTTTTTAAAAGTGTATTAGTTATTTTCCTATTCATTTCATCCAAATCGGAATCCTGTTTGAAATCTACTAATACTTGAAAACAATTTGGAAGTTCTAATTTAAATTCATTAGAATGTTTCTGAAGATTAGGAATAACAACTGGAAATTTTTTTAAAATAATTTTTGTGTCTCTAGTTTGCATTAACATGCATCTTACATCTTACTAATCGATGATCACTTCTTGTGTTAAATTTATTAAGGACATTACAATCTTGAAATATGTATTTTCTGTTAGTCAAAATATAATCCAATTCTGCTGTACCTTCATTTGGATGCTTTCATGTCCATTTCTTTTTAACATTTTTCTCAAAACAAGAATTCATAATATAAAGTTATTCTTTTTCTGCAAACTCCATAAATGTGTGGCTTCTCTCATTTCTATTCCCATAACCAAATTTACCTATAATTTTCATTTGTTTACCAATTGTAACATTAAAGTCCCCCTTATCAATTTTAAAATGTTTTTTAGTCTGATTAAAAGCTTTTTGTACATCCATATAAAAATCTTCTACTATGTTATCACTATGAGAACTTGTTTTGGCATAAACCTAAATTATCTGCATTTGGTATCTGCTATGAAGTGAAATAATTTTGCCACTCTGTCTGAGACATCATCAATCTCCACAGTGACATTCTTCATTTTTTTATAATGAATCCTACTCCACTAATACTTTCAGTATTTGTCTCTTTATAGAAGAGTACACATCCATTTTTTAAATCAATTGTCTCTTCACCTTTTCTTCTAATTTCACAAAGTCCAATAAGGTCCCATTTAATATAAAACAGTTCTTCTTCCAATTCTTGCAATCTTCCTTCACTTGAAAGTGATCTGCAGTTATAGGTACCTAAATAAAAAGTCATCATCAAATGGCAGCCTAGATCCACAATAAAAGAATTCTTAGTACCATCTGCCTTTGATCACCAACTAATGCTTGGTCTGATGACTTTACAGCCACCTGAAAATAAGGACCACAATTTATTTTTGTCTGTCATGAATGTATGTATCTATTAGAAAAAAAATTTCATTTACACACACATTCATTCTGCCTTATCAGGCAATTGAGAAGAAAGATCATAATGTTTCTTGATCTTAAACTCAGAGGCAAAAAGCCAAAAAACTCACCACACTGGTTAATTTGTGTGGGTGAGCAGCCAATCCATGTTTGTGTACTATATGAATAATCATATAGTAATAAGTACTGCAACAAGTTTGTATGAAGTTGACATTGGACTTTGCCTGGCTCAGTTCCTTTAAGGTCTGCTAATGTAAATGGTTACACTATATTACACAGTCAATCTAGAATATATAGGATTTACCAATGCATTTATTAAAAAGTTAATTCATCAAGACCAGAATATCCTGTTTATGAACTGTTTTTGTTACTCCGAATTTGCATATCTCATTACATGATTGATCAAATGGAACGCTTTAGATTTGTTTTCTGTTAGGTATTCAAAACTCAATTCCATAATTTAAAAAATGACAAAAGATATTTTTAAAAAACCCTTTTCAAACACATACCATACTTCTTTCTAATATTAAATTATTTTCTCCAAAAGCATTTTATCCAAGTTGGTGAAGAGAGGTCTGGATTAGAAAAAAATTGGATGAAATCTGGAGAGACCTTCATTCTATAGTGAACTGATAATGGTTGAAAAGGTAATCACAATATAGAAATAGTAAAATACTACTTCATATAAAAAAGCCCCTCACTATTTCTCTACACAGAAACAAAGAAAAAATGTTGGGCAGTGAAAGTTTACAGTTTTCCCCTATCTTGTTACATCATGTATGTAAGAAT
Source organism: Epiperipatus broadwayi (assembly GCA_028023455.1). NCBI lineage: Eukaryota > Metazoa > Onychophora > Udeonychophora > Euonychophora > Peripatidae > Epiperipatus > Epiperipatus broadwayi. The sequence goes on along the minus strand of JAQFVV010006249.1, from coordinate 2,847,517 downwards.
AGTTAAATACCCTTTTACAGACCAATGATTGCCTGGTTATGCAAGATGGTTATGATTTGTCACTATTGACTGTAACAGCACCTTTCATGCGTACATATATAAAGAACATTTATAGGTAGGTTGTTAAATTTAAAAAGAACAATTTACACAAATTTTATTAAAAAATAAATTATTTATTAACTTTATACATTTATTTTAATTTTATTTTTTTTACAGTGAACTATAGCAAAAACTTAATTTATATAATTATATTCCTTAAATAAATTCACTGCTCGATTCTTATTATGTGCTATTTCGATCTGAAGAACATCTGTCTCTCTGTTTTATTATATTTCACATTCAAGTATTCTCAACTTGTATGTGTTAAAATAAATAAATTGAGAAATATATATTTTTGTTAAAATATGTATAAAGCTTTAATATATATTTGTGCAAATTTTATTTTGAGATATGATGGTGTGCTAAGATGCAAAATATCTTCTATTTAAATGAATCTTAAATTCAACTCTTTGACATTTTTATATTCTACAAATAAATTCTTTGATGTGATATGATGTGATATGGCTATTTCTTTATTGAAGTCAGGAATCTCTCAGCCACTTTGCCCAGAGAAACAGTTAGCCATCTTACTTTCTCTTTCCATTTCCCAGCCTATGTTTTCTCCATATTCTTCTTTGTCATGCTCCATACCATTTCCACATCATCATATTTGTCTACTCCATGGTCTTTGTATCTAGATCCCCTTATCTATTTTCCAAATGAAGCATAAGATACAACAACCCACTTATTATATAATCACTTGGCCTATATTTATTCTCCTACAACATCATTATTTGAACCCTTTCTGCTTGTAAGCATTTATATTATATTAGAAGATGAATATTTTCCATGCCTTCCTCACATAATCTGAAGACAAAATCACTGATGGCTATCCATTTAGGTGTATATTCCTTTGTTGTTAACAATCCTGTCCAAGCATTAAACAGTAGATGACTTTCCTTGCTATTATCAAATTAATTCAATCCCAATATTATATTTACTTCTATATATATATATATATATATTGAAACGGACAGATCGAAGGATCAATCTTAGT